>JALIRH010000101.1:0-600000 GCA_023055505.1 Callipepla californica brunnescens | reverse complement strand
AAAAAGAAGGAAATGCTATGGTCTGGCACTGTTGTTACGAAGCTAGGCCCTTGCTGTGCCCCCAGTAGGAGGGGAGAGGCCCTGGGATCACTGTGCCCCATGCTCATCCCAGCACTGGTGGGTGGTGGAGCCCCTCGGGTGCTGCCAGGATGGGCTGTGGTGGAGCACACTGCTCCAAGAGCTGATGCTACCCTGGATAACGGAGTGGGCAGGGAGCAGTGCTGCATTGAGCCCCATGAGAACGTGGTGAGAGGCGGCTGCAGAGCGTGTGCTGGGACTCTGCCATGTGCAGAGCTTTGTGTAACCCTCAGGCTGACACAGAGGGCTCAGCCATTTCTGTGATGTGGTGGAGCCAGGGGGTCCCTACAAACCCGGCCATGCTGTGATTCCGTGGCTCTGCCACCTTTAAGGACCCTTGCAGCCCAACTATCCCATGGTTCTGTGATGCAGAAGGTTGTGGCTGTGCTTTGGTTGAGTGAGTACAGCAGTGGTCCCTGTTCCCCATGGATGGGGCTTTATAGGGCAGGGGTGCAGGGGAAGAGCAGAGCTGCTGTGTCCTGGATGCCAGCAGAAGCAGTGACTGCAGGTAGGATTTGGGGCAGAGCAGGACGGGGGCTTCTCTTGAAGCAGCCTTCCTGGACCCAGTGCTTGCAGCCCAGCATCCCTATATGAGCTTGGCCATCCAGGTTGGGGATCCACTGTGAATCCTTTAGGTGTGGTGTACGAATGCATCCAGGCGAGCTGATGGAAGCCCCTTCATTGCAGACGCCCACAGTCAGGGGCCGTGCTCTGAGCACCCGCTGGAGCCGTCACAGCACGTTGGATCAGATCACCTCCGAGGTCCCTTCCAACTCAAAGTGTGCTGTGATCCTGTGAGTCCCAGGGAGGTGTTGGCCCCGTGGAGCTGCACTCAGGAGCAGTGCTCTGCCCTCCATGCCCGGCTCCAGGGGGGCCTGAGCTGCAGACCTGGCACAGACCTGGCACAGACATGGCACTGATCTGGCACAGACCTGGCACGGTCCTGGCACTGATCTGGCACAGCTGTGGCACAGACCTGGCACAGATGTAGCACAGACGTGGCACAGAGCTGCACATCCCCACGTGCACCCGCAGGGGAGGGCGGAGGGGCTCACACGTCACCCCCCCCCAGCGCCCCATCTCCTATTGACCGCTGCTGTCGTCCTCCCCACCCCGTTGTTGTCTCCTTGTAGGCTGAGGGCAGTGTGGAGCCAGGGCAGCTCCCGCCAGCCCCTCAGAACGGAGAGGTGCAAGCGGCGCAGGCGGGCAGCGCCCTGCGGGAGAATGGCGTAGGGCCGGCGGTGCCCACTGCCCTGAGCGGTGGTGACCAAAGGGAAATTCAGAGCTTCGAGACTCAGATACAAGAAACAAGTAAGTGCCCGGGCTTCTCTGCACGCACGCTGCCGGGGGGTGGGCGAGCACCGGTCGCACCCCGCTGCTGTCCAAGCGTGGAACTGTTTGTAGCGACGGCCGTAGGCTTTCTGCTGTTGTTTTAACTCGGAAAATTGCCTTTTATCTTCCAGGCATCTAACGATGACATTCTGCTATCGTCTCCCGTCCCCCTCTCACCCTTCTCTCCTCTCCCCGTGTCCCCCCCCGCCCGCACCCCCACCCCGCCCTGCCCTTTGTCGCTGCAGATTGAATCCCACAAGCTGACGTTCCGTGAGAAGGCGAAGGCGCGCACCGACCACGGAGCGGACATCGTCGTCGCCTCCAAACCCCCCACCCTCCCCAGCAGCACCTCCGCCAGCGACAGCCCGGCCTCCCCGGCACCGCCGCCACCGCCGGCTCCCCCCGCAGCGCTCCCGCAGCAAGGCTTGTGACCCCCCCGGCCCCGCGCCCCGCAACGCAGCTTGGCTCTCTTCACCCGGCCCCCGGCTTCACGCGGGACGGGGGTGGCACCCAGCGGCCCCATCCCTTCGGCTTTTGGGGGGTTTGGGGTCAGTGCCGCGCTGTCCCGGGGGCGCCGGGGGGAGCGCGGTGGCGGGCGAAGCCGGGCCGAGTTAATAGGGATAAGCTGTGATTTCTTTCTTTTTAAGAGAACCCCCCTTTTCCGCCTCGCTGCTTCATTCCCTGACCCCATTGACGCTGTTACCACACACATTAGGGCTGTTTTAACTGTTGACTTTTACCTTTTATTCTTCGTGACGACGTGTTGATGATTTATCGTGCTACAAACCCACACTGAGGTTCCTTTTCTCTTTCCTTAACCGTAGCAGAGTAGGGACATTAACCGCTGCTGCAGTGCTGCTTCTTACTGACATATCCAGCAGTCGTAACTTTTGTTGTTGGTTGTTTTGTTTCATTTTGGGTTGTTTTTTGTTTTGTTTTTTTTTTTTTTAATATTTTAAAAACGATGGAGCAAATTCATGGGATTAAGCCATGTCTGAAAGCGAAAGGCGCAGGAATGTGTTGAAGGAAAAGCTTCTGCTGAGCAGTTCAGACGAAGCTGTGTCGGGCACAGCTGGACGCGTCGCGTTGGTGCCGGCCCCGGTGCGCGGCGACGTTGGGTTGGCTGTTGGCTGGCTCTTGGTTGGCTTTTGGTTGGTTGTTGGTTGATTGTTGGCTGGCTTTTGGCTGGCCATCGGCCGGCTGTTGGTTGGTTGTTGGCTGGCTGGTTGATGGCTTTTGGCTGGCTCTTGGTTGACTGTTGGTTGGTTGTTGGCTGGCTCTTGGTCGGCTGTTTGTTGGTTGCTGTTCGGTTGTTGGCCGGCTGTTGGCTGGTTGTAGGTTGATTGTTGGCTGGCTGTTGCTTGGTTGTTGGTTGGTTGTTAGCTTCTGGTTGGCTTTTGGCCAACTGTCGGTTGGTTGTTGGCCAGCTGTTGGCTGACTCTTGGTTGGCTGTTGGTTGGCTGGTTGTTGGCTGGCTGTTAGCTGACTCTTGGTTGGTTGTTAGCTCCTGGTTGGCTTTTTGGCCAGTTGTTGGTTGGTTGTTGGCCGGCTGTTGGCTGGCTGTTGGTTGGTTGTTGGCTGACTCTTGGTTGGCTGTTGGTTGGCTGGTTGTTGGCTGGCTCTTGGTTGGCTGTTGGTTGGCTGGTTGTTGGTTGGCTGTTAGCTGGCTCTTGGTTGGTTGTTGGCTGGTACAGCCCAACCTGGGCTCGTTCTGGCTGGAGGCTCAGCAGGGGCTGTGCAGCTCTGTGGGTTCCTGGGCAGATCCGTGGCTTTGGGGCAGCCCCGTGGGTTCAGGGCAGCCCCGTGGTGCGCAGGGCTCGGAGTGGGGCCAGGATGTGCAGAGGGTGTGCGGGTGCGGAGCCGGGGAGATGAGCTGTGTTGAGTGAGGCCTGAGCTCCTCGTTCCGTGTTTGCGAATGACACTAAAAACGCTGAAATGTAAATAAAATAAAATAAAAAAAAAAGAGGAAAAAAAAAAAAAAAAAGTAAGCCGGAAAAGCGTTCTTGGGTCGTCAAAGTAATTTAAAGGGAAATTAAAAAAAAAAAAAAAAAGGAAAAGAAAAAAAAAAAGAAAGAAAGAAAGGATAAAAAGCAGAATAACGAAACACTGGGATCAAAGTCCATGGGGGCAGGCGCGTGCCGGGGCTGCGCGAGGAGGGGCGGAGGGAAGCAGCAGCTTCTCATCCTGGTGGGAATGGTCCTGGGGGAAGCCGACAACGACACGATAACCCGGAACCTGTATTTACACACAAAGATTCTTATTGCACTTGTATTTTTTATATTAAAGTTTGCATGGTTTCTAATAAAATGGCATTAAAATGTACTAGTTTGCATCCAAGTCGTCTGCTAGTTTCCTAAGTGCTATTTTTTTTTCTCTTTTTGTTGGTTTTTTTTCTTTCTCTGGATACAAATTGAAACAAGAAATGCAGATTTGCACCTGAGCGGGGCCGTTATATATACCCGCAGCCTCGCTGCCTTCCTCTTCCTCGTCCTCCTCCTCTTCCTCCTCCTCCCCCCCCCTCCTCCCCATGCCACCCCCCAACCTGCACATCCCCCGTATATATCACTGCCCCTCCGCTGCTGCTTCCTTCTTTCCGTTACTTAATTCTGAGCGCCAGAGCTCCATCTCTGTGATCTGTCGACATTGGGTTCTTCTTTTCGTTTTAGTTTTTTCCAGCACTTTTGGAACAGGGAGGTTGGAAGGAGGTGGGGGGCTTCTCCTCCCGGAGCCGTTTTGGGCTGTGTGTGTGTGTGTGTGTGTGGGTCTGCTGCTGCTCTGGGGGTCCCCGAAGAGGCAGTGCCGTAGGGGAGCGATGGCATCGCGGCACTTTGCCTTGGTGTTGTGTCTCGCAGTCGGTGCAGTGTTGGTGCCGTCGGGTTCGGCCGCGCGTGGAGGATGTGCTGGGGGCACAGCAGCGCAGGGAGCCCGGGGCAGATGGAGGGCTCCAGGTGGCAAAAATTGGGTTTGATTTTAAGGAGAGGTTGGGGGCAAAAAACAAAAACAAACAAAAAACCCAACGATCTGTTTTTTTTTTTTTTCATTAAGTCGCCGTTTGACTTCGATGCAACGTGAATGTACGCGGCCCCGGTGCTGAGCGTGGGGCACAGCGATGGCACGGGGCAGGGCTGGGGGGCTCCGGTGGGGGCTGTGCTCTGCAGTGCTGTGCTGTGGGAGCATAAGGAACATAAGGAGGGTCCCCCCCGGCCCCTGGGGGCTGCTGTGTGCCATTGTGGCTCCCGTGGGCCTTTTTCTCCTGTGACAGCAGCCCGGTGTGGGCTGGAGTGGGACGGGGCCGTGGACTGAATGTAGTGCGCTCTGCTGCCCCCAGACAGCCCCCCCCCCCTGCCCCTCCTCAGCTCTCGGTGGTGGCACTTGGGCAGAATTTCTTGGCAGCAGCCCCCGGGCGTGGGCACAGAGCCCAGGGAGCAGCGGAGGAGCGCTGAGTCCTTCACCCCATCCCACACAGTTCCCCTCCGGCGTTGCCCGTGCCATCCCTGCACACAGAGTCTCGCTGGCCGCCAGCTGGTGTCTGGGATCCATCAGACACGGGGCTCCCCCGCACCCCCCGAGCATCGCTCCGTCACCCCGGGATGGGGACGCGTTCAGCCCCACGTGGGGTGAGCCCAGCTCCCGACCCCGGGGCGTCACAGAACCCCTCTGCCTCAGTTTCCCCATCCGTGGGGGGGACGATGCGTACCTCACTGTGAGGAGGGAGCGCCACGTGTGATGTGTTCTGGTTGGTGTCGTAGGGCGGCTCCGCAGTGGGGGCAGAGGGTTGGGGGTCCCCCTGGGGGGGGGGGGCAGAGCCGCTCTGTGTCCGCGCAGGGCCTCCGTCTCCTGAGCACCATTTCCCGATTCGATGTTGTGATTCTTCTTCCTATTGTAAAGAGTTGAAAGAAATAAAGCTTCTCGGTGTCACCCTCAGCGTGGCCGTGTGTGTCTGTGGGGGAGCGTGGCGGGGCAGGTGGATGGGTTTCACCCCCCCGGGGTCCATGGGGGCAGCGATGGGGAGCACAGGGCCCCATACACACACACACACACACACACACACAGCCCCCTCCCACCGAACAGAACGAAGAGCACAGAGGCAGTTACTACTCTATCCCTTTTTATTGTCTTTTAATCTATGTTGTAAAAAGATCCAGTATCACATAACAGCCACTGAAGTATCCCAATATACCACACTAGTTCTGAACCATTTAGACGATAGCTGAGTCTTTTTTTTTTTTTTTCCTTTTTTTTTTTTTTTTTTCCTTTTTAAACCTGCTGGAAAGGGGAAGAAAAAAAAAAAAGAAAAAAAAAAAAAAAGAGAAACCCAAAGCCATATACTGCCCCTTACACGGGCTGAAAGAAACACTGCTCAAATCATTGTGACAACCTCAAGCAAGTGAAATGGATGAGATGCGCCCGTCAGTCCGCAGCTCCGCTCCTCGGAGGAGGAAATGGAATGGTGGTGCAGAACGAAGGCCCCGCGCTGCCGGGGCACAGCTACCAGCAGTAAGAAATGGGGATAAAAACGAAGCCCCGCGCCCCATAGCCTCACAACAGCCTCACAACAGCAGCCCTGTGAGGTGGGAGGGGAGCAGGGATGGGCGCTGCGCTGCTCGCAGTCCTCGTGCTGCAGTGTGGTCCCCGCTCGCAGAAAAACAAAGGCTGTGTGCCCACAGCCAGCAGCAGCACGGCGTCCCGTGGTGCACACGCAGCGGTCCGTCCTCCTCGGCGTGGGGAGGATGAGAAATCATATCGAAAAAAAATATATAATCAGGAACAACGCAAGACACAAAGTCCCAGCGCATCGGGAGCGACGAGCAACGTCTCGCACGGCACCGCGGTCCCACGCAGCGCTGTCCCCGGCGCTCCCGGCACGGAGCTGTGGAGCTGCATCCATCCTCTGGAGCTGGAGAAGCTCTGCCCCAGCGGAGGAGAGCTCTGCCCCGCCGTGGGGACGGGCGCAGGGCAGCACAGCCGTGTCCTCGTGGTTCCAGCGGCGCTTCCAGTCCTCAGCGGGCGGTGCTGCGCCGTTCCTCCTCGCGGTGCCGACAGCAGGAGATCAGACAACATTAATCTTCTAGGATGGAGAGAGATGACTTCACAAGGGATAAATAGAACTTTTATTTAAATAAACATTTGTGAACATCTTTATACAAATTACAAGTCCCCACACAAATCCTCCGGCTCCTCCTCAAGCGCCGAAGCTGCCGGGGGGGCCCTTGAGCAGATCCACCAGGATGTCGAGCAGCTGGCTGTGCTGGTGGTGCAGGTCGCCGGGGATGGCCGCCATCTCGTAGCACAGGCACGTCTCCACCATCTTGGAGAGCGAGACGCGGAAGTCGCGCAGCAGGCGGATGGTGTACGAGTCTCCCTCCAGCACCAGGAGATCGCTGTCTGTCAGGGAGACGGTCGCTCGCCAGCCGTCGTCTTTGGGGGTGGGGGGGAGAAGAGAAGGGGTGAGAAGAGGGAATGGTGCGGAGCTGCGGTGGCCCCGCTCTCACTGCGGAGCTCCCCGGGTACTCTGTAGGGTCAGACCAACCCCACGGGCGCCCGGCAGAGCAGTGCAGCAGCACCCAAAGCCCAGGGGATAAAGCTGCACGCGCGGGGCAGGCAGAGCCTGCTCGTCCCAACGAAGCCCTGCCCGGCTCCTCGCTGCCCCAGAGCTCACACTCACCTCGGACGTGGATGTCTGTGTCGGTCATGAGCAGCACAGCCAGCGGGTGGACCTGGGAGGAGTCCCGCACGAACACCCCTCCGTTGGACTTCACGGCCATGAAGTACGTCAGCCAGCGGCTGTACAGCTTGGAGGCCTCCCTGCACGGGGGAGCCCTGTGAGCCGCAGAGCCGTGGGGGCACGAGGCACAGCTGCTGGCTCTCGCTGCCACGCGTGGGGAGCTCACCTGTTGATGGTTGACTTGTGAAGCAGAACGGTGCCGGCCTTCGTCCGGTACGCGTAGCTGTTGGGCTTGAACTTCCCTTGGCGGGTCACTTTGCCTTGTCTCACCTGGAAGGAGAACGCCACGTCAGGCAGCACCCCAAGGCTGGCTCCTGGAGGACAACCTCACCCACATGGCTCCCAGCTAACACAGGAGAACAGCACCATCTGCTCCTCACAGTGACCACGGAGGAGGAGTCAGTACCTGGATGAGGTTGGGGTAGAGCCCGGCCATGAGGACCCCCTTGACCAGTTCCTCCTCTTCGCTGTACTGGTTACATACAGACGAGGGCATGGTGCAGTCAGATGGGGAGGACACCAGGAAGGCTTCGTAGAGGTTCTCTGAGAACTGCTTGACAAGGCCTGTGGGGGCAGATGGCTCCACTGAATCACCCCCTTCTCTTCTCCCAGCAGCAATGAAATGACCCCAGCAGGGCAGCTCCAGCTCCATCCTGACTGCGAGGCTCAGCCTCAGCACCAGGACAGACCTTCCCTGCCTGTGGCCTCCTGCAGCCAGGGCTGCCTCTGCACTCCTGAATTCCAAAGCCAAGTCTATCCCAGTTCTGCACAGTGCTTTTCATACAATCATTCAGGTTGGAAAAGACCTCTGAGATCCCCAAGCCCACCCCCCTTCAGACCCACTGACCACGTCCCCAAGTACCACATCTCCACAGTTCTGAACACCCCCAGGAATGGTGAGCCCCCATCCCCTGGGAACCTCTGCCAGCACCCCACTGCTCTTTGGGAATAGGAATAGTTCCTGATATCCAATCTAAACATCCCCTGGTGCAACCTGAGGCTGTCACCTCTCATACTATCGCTCCTGGGAGCAGAGGCTGACTCCACCTCACTCCAAGGAGTGTAGGAAGCAATGAGGTCTCCCCTGACCCCACTCCCTCAGCTGCTCCCCACAGCGCCATGCTCCAGACCCCCACAGCTCCGCTGCCCCTCTCTGGACACGCTCCTGAGCCCACATGCCTTTCTGGCAGTCCAGAACTGAGCACAGCACTGAGGTATTAAACAGGAGCAGTGCTTCAGCCTCTTCAGGGGACGGGAGGAGAAGCAGCCCTGTGTCGCTCACCGTTGATGAAGCGAAGGCTGGGGCCGTACAGGTAGTAGTCCTGCAGGTAGTTATCCCTGGCACGGCTGTCTCTGCGTCGCAGCACCTCCTCCCATCCTGCCACGGCTCTGACAAACGCGAGGTGATCGCTCCCGCTCTCCCGGCTCAGAACAGCCTTGGCCTGGCAGAGAGAGGGACACAGCGTCAGCCCACAGCTCCTGCCCTCTTCCCACCCTCCTCCAGGACGTCTCCTCACCTTGTCCACCTCCGCACGGTTTTGCAGGCTGCTGCTGAAGGGGTCCCGGGTGAGGCAGGAGACGATGACGAGCAGAGGGTGGAGGCAGCGGTAGATGGATGCCAGGACGATGGCCTTTGCCAGCCGAGGGTCTGTGGAGATCTGGGCAAGGCGTTTGCCCAAAGTGGTGAGGGCTTCTCGTTGGTCCAGCACCCCTGCAACAGAGCCAACCACGAGGGTGTAAGCAGCAGCTCCAGGCAGGGGGCAGCCAGCTGCTCTTGGGATCTCCCAGGAGAATCTCACAGCACACAGCACAGGGGTCATGGAATCCCAGAATGGTTGGGGTTGAAAATGGCCCCAAAAGGAACCCCAGCCCCAACCCCCACTGCAGGGGAGCACCGTGGGATGCCCCGAGCTCAGGCTGCCCAGGGCCCATCACAGCCTCAGACACCTCCAGGGGTGGGCACCACAGCTCAGGGCAGTGCCAACACCCCACCAACTTCTGAGTAAAGCTCTCCGTGCTGCTGAAGCAAAGCAGCGCAGGAAATGAACCAGCACTGCAATGTGTGCAGTATGAGAAGTCCCTGTCAACCACCATCTCTATCTGGGGACAATCCTGCCCGGTCTGTCCCACGGGATGCTGTGCCAACTCTCACTTCCCACATTCAGACAGCAAACACGTTCCCATCACACCCACACCAGGCCTCATTAGCTCACCGATTTCCTGCAGTAAGATCACTGCTTCATCCACAGCTTTGATGTCAGGGCTGTCCAGAGCCTTGGACAGAAATTCAACTGCCTGCAATGCACACAGGAAAAATAAAAGGCATGTTTCCCAAACCAGCACGTGGGAGAGCTCCATGAGCCCACTGCTCTGCCCCAGAGCCACAAGTTCCCCTCCTGGCTTCCCTACAGGAACGTGAGCGCAGTCCTCTCCACTCATGCACAAAGTCTGGTTCTAATCTCTATTTCCTGCTCTCAGCTTCTCTAGGCAGCAGTGCATTTAGGGAAGCAAGAGCTAGAGCCATCAGCATCTTGGCATTTTCCAACTCTTGTTTGTGAGAAGATACCCCCTGTGGAACGGGCCCCAGGGGCACTGCATCCTGCTTCAGTCAGATCAGTCCCGTGGGCACGCGCTGTGCTTACTGTTTTCTCTGGCATGTGGATCTTGGCCTGAACTACCAGGTTCTCCAGTGGAGTGCGCAGGATCTCAGGAACCTGGTAGGTTGGCATCTTGTCCAGACGGCTGCGAGGGAAGAGGTGATAGGCAAACCCCGACTGGCAGCGGCCCGCGCGGCCTCGTCGCTGCACGACGTTCGATTTGGACACCCACACTGTTTCCAGGCAGGACACCTGGAAGAAGAAGGATCAGGCAGGAACGCTCCTGCAGTTGGCTGCCCATCACAAACAGAGCCTTCCACCTCCTCTGCAGACCTTGGAAACTCCTCGTGACCGACCGACCATCCGCTGAAGGGCAGGAGAAGCACTGCCGTCCTCCCACATCGTTGCACTGCTTGTCCAGTGAGCAGCAGTGCAGAGGCCTGCAGCACTCAGCACACAGATGGCATCGGGATGCCACCTGCTGGCCACCTGCCTGGTCTCCAAAGCTCAGTGCTCACCAGGGGCTCCCCACACAGCCCTGCTGGGAGCTGCCAGGAGCAACCAGATCTGTGTGAGCCATCAGCATGGCCTGGCACTGCACCGTGCTCTCACACAGAGTGGGAGGGGCAGCAGGACACAGCCAGGATCCTTTCTTCAAGAAGCAACAGCAGCACAGCCACCTTCAGGCTCTTAGGAAAGCACACTCAAAGGGCCTTCGCAGAGCCCACCACCACGAGAAACACAGCCCGAGCACTGCAGTGCCCCAAGGCCAGAAGGGAAGCAGCTCCATCGTCCCTGCAACGCCTTCTCTGACGTTGCTCTGAGACACCCACGTGCTCAGCAGAGAAAGGAAGATGTCAGTACCTTGGTCTTCAGATCGTAGCGCTCCTCCTTGTGCGTGCCGCTGTCCACCACGTGGACGATATCGTTGATGGTGATGGAGGTCTCTGCGATGTTGGTGGCCAGGACGATCTTCCTGACGCCGGGTGGAGGCCGCTGGAAGATGTTCTGTTGGTCCATCATGGGGATGTTGGAGTGCACTGGCAGAGAAAAACAGAGTCAGCCCCGTCCTGCTGAGCTGCTCTGCTGCACAAGGACAAGGTGAGCTGAGAGCTGCCGCCATGCTGGTACAGACACCTCCCACCTGCAGGGTGGGGAACAGGATGGGACACTGCTTGTAACACTGACACTGTCAGCAGTTTCCTGCCAGCCAGACCCCAGGGGAAACAAACACAAATCACACATCATCTGTGGTCACATCCCATCCCACAGAGATGAACTGCACCACCAGAACGTCACTGTGTCCCATCCCCTTCCCCAGTGCAGTTCTTCAGCTCCCCCTTTTCAAAGGGGCCCACAGGGCAGGAGACTCAGCTGTCCTCACTGCCTGGTTTAGCTTCATCAGAAATACTTACTGACAGGGCCCGTAACATTTTTACATCCTATTTTCCATGCTACAGATCAGTGATGTAGAGCAATTTCCAGCAACTACACAAAGGAGCTGGCCCCTCCTCCTGACTGCTGGGGAAAGGCCAGCCCATCTCACCTGGCAGGACGAGGTACCGGCTGTTCTGAGAGCCCAGCATCTCCAGCAGGCGCTGCTGCACCCCTTTGATTTCCTGCCACCCGGGCAGGAAGCAGAGGATCCCACCTGAAACAGAGCAGGAGCACATGGCACAGGAATCCAAGCATCCTTTCTCAGCTAGAGACACAGAAACTGCTTCTGCCACCCTTCAGTCCAAGAAACCCAAAGCAAAGCAGGGCTCAGGGCTGCGAGCTGATCGCCAGGAAACCAGCATCACACTTCTGGACAAATGACAGATAGTGTTATGGGAAGTCCTCCCAGGGAAACATTCCTGGGCACAGCACATACCTGCTATGCTGCATCCACTTCTGCGAGCTCATTAGGGCAGAGTTTAAAACCAAAAAGAACCAAGGCTAGCTGCATTCTAGCAGTGAGTGCCTTCTATCAGCTTTGAAGCACTGAAAGCTCTTAGAATTCATCTCAAAACATTGCCTTCTCCACAAAACCATCACCTCCCAGGAGAGGTGCTTAGTGGCAGTGGTCCTCCAGCACAGGAGTCCACCAAACAGTGCAGCACTTCAGCCCAGATCTGCTGTATCTCAGGACACTGTGAGTGAGACACACCAGCTCAGGAACCAGCACCCAACCCAGCTCCCACGCGTCCTTTAGGACTCCAGAAATGAAGTCTGAGTAACTGCTGGGAGCACTGTTCACTTCCTGTGGCTGAGGCACGAGGACTCAGAATGAAGTGGCATCACGCTGCTCGACACCTCTCACTTCAGCAGGAATTCAGGGCGGTCTCACAGAACCCAGAGCAGTATTTTCTCTGTGAAGGGTCTGAGCTCTGTGAACACCACTTCCCCCCTCCCCCAGAAAAAAGTAAAGGGGGAAAGCAGAACCTACCTGGTTCTCCGTGGGCATCAATCTGGAGTACAAGGTCGGTGATCAGATCAAGATCAAGGACACATTCATCATCTGATTGCTAGATAAAACAGTAAGCACAGCAAGGTAATGTTTTGATACAGGTACTAAGGGAGCCACTAGGAAGAGTGCCCTCCTGTTGGCAAACAGAGATGGGTCTCATGGCTGAAGTGGTGGCTGTCTCAGGTGCAGTGATCATGTGATGGCTGAGTTAAAAAATCTTTGGTGGTATGGGAAAGACCAACAGCAGAGCTACAACTCTGGATCCTACAGAGCAGAGGAACTACTCAGTAATGGGTACTGGGGTCTACCTTCAGTGGGAACACCTGAAGAGCCATCTTTTGAGAGTGTAGGAACAGGCAAACCCAACATGTTGGAAGCCAGGCAGGCAGCCCAGCTGGGATCTCCTACAACTCAGGCAGAAAAGCAAAGCGTGCGGGCTTGGAAGTAAGGCCAGGCTACAAAGGAGGAATAGGGAGATGTCCTCGGCCATCACAGGGAGAAACTCACACGTCTAAAGCTCAGAACCGAAGCTGGCATGTTGTGATGGATAATAAAAACAGGTGGTGAACTTATTGTTTGGTTGGTTTTTAAGCACACTGACAGCAAAAGGGAGACCAAAGAAAACACTGCTCCATGACTTGATGAAGTTGGCCACCTCCAAACAGGGATGAAAATAAAGCACTTAATGGCTTCTTCCCCTCTGCCTCTAACACCAAGCATGGGTTGGAGCACCACAACCTGGGAGTGATGAGCTCTCAGCTGACTTCATTTACTGCTGCAACTGAATGCACAGAGCTCTATGGCTTCCAATGGGATCCATCCCATGGTACTGAAAGACCTCACTCCATTCCCTGTTAACAGCCTCAGGAATCAGCTCAGTTCTGGTCCACTGGAAGCTTGCTCACGTTATTCTGATCTTCAAGAAGGGCAAGAAAGATGATCCTGGTAATTAATTAGCACCTAGTAAACTTCTGAAGAAGATTTTTCTAGGAGATACTGAAAAAATACTTGCAAGACACCATCAGTCAAGACCAGCACAGGTTCACAATGGGTAGTCATGCCTTACTAGCTTGATTTATGACAAGGTTCCACTGCCTTCTTTTCACTCTCTAGGCAGGTACATAGTGTGGGGATTTTGGCACAGCTTTTGATATCCTCACAGCATCAATCTGGACAAAATGTCCAGCACAGAGTCAGACACACACACAGCATGATGGGTGGTGACACGCCGATGGCCACGGCCCCAAGGGTTCTAGTACACACAGCAACATGAGGTTCATGGCTGGCCAGCAGCCAGGGTGAGCAGGGCTGCAGCGTAGGGCCAGCTCTTCAGTCAACCACCTGAACGTGGCAGCTGAGTGCACAGAGTAAATTTCTGGATGGCAGCAAACTGGGAAGAGCCACCGATCTCCTGGAGGGTACAGAGGCCATGCAGAGTGGTCTTGATTGCCCAGCACTCTACCATCAACCACATGAAGTTTACTAAGAGCAAGTGACAAATTGTGCAACACGGTGTAATGGTGGATGTATGCAGAAGCTGGGGACGAGTGGCTGAAGCACAGCTCCCCAGAAGGGATCTAGGGGTTCTGGTTAACAGTAAGCTCAACAGGAGTCAACAACATGCCCGAGCTGCCCAAAGGGCCAAGCATGCTCAGCTCACTGGAGGAAAGAAGTGATGGCCACGCTGTACTCAGCGCTGCTGTGGCCTCTCCTCAAGCACTGTGCAGTGCTTTGGGATCCACAAAATAAAGGATATAAAAATACCATAACGTGTGCAAAGCAAAGCAAGAGTGGCAGGGTTAGAGGGCACAGCTCACGAGGAGCAGCTGAAGGTGCTTGGTTTGCTCAGAGATTGAGGGCTGACCTCACTGCTGCCTGCAGCTTCCTCACGATGGGAAGCAGAGGAGGTGCTGACCCTTTGGTGGCAGGATGCAAGGGAATGGCTCAGAACCGTGTCAAGCAAGGTTCAGGATGGATATCAGGAAAAAAATCCTTCACTGGGAAGGCGGTCAGGCACTGGAACAGGCTGCCCAGGGAAGCAGTCACAGCCCCAGGTTTGCTGGGTGTTCAAGAAGCATTCAGACAACACTCAGGTTCTACTCGTAGGTTGCCCAGCATGGAGACAGCATTTGGACTCAATGATCAACCTGGGTTCTTCTAATTTAGGCTACTCTGTGATTCTAGGAGGACACATGCAGAGGAATAAGCAGTGATCTAGCAGAAAGGAGCACAGAATCCCAAAGTGTCTTCTGGAGAGAAGAAGTGCCTGTCAGCTGGATGGCCTCCTCACAACCAGGAACCTCAGCAGCCTGGTCTGCTTCCATCTGGCACGTGCTGCAGTCACAGCAGCTGCTGTGCCACAAATACACAGACTCCTTCCTGTTCTTGCAAGATAGCTGACACTTGTATACCTCTACCAGATAGCACCTAAGCAGCAGCAAAACTGGGGGACAGAACTGTACCATCTGTACCTGTGGCCTTCAAATCCACCAGGCACAGAGAGCAGCAGCTTTTACATCTCAGTCATTGGGATCAAATGTGTCAGGTCAGCCTAAAAGGAGCAGGGTAAGAAACCCAGCCACAGCAAAAACAGGAAGGTGGCCCTGAAAGCAATGGGACACCTTCAGCAAATCTGCTGAGGATACAAAGCCAGGAGATGTGGCTGATCCAGCAGATGGTTGCTGAGACACAGAGAGGAACTTCCACAGGCTCACAGAAACCTTGGGTGGTTCAGGAAGTAAAAAGGCAACGTCTCCAGCCTCTGGGGAAAGCTCCCTGTGTGCCAGGACAGGCTGAGGGCTGGCCAGATGGAAACCTGCTTGGAGTCTTAATGGCCACCAAACTGAGCACCAAGCCAGCAATGTGCTTCTTGCAGCAGAGCTCCAGCTCCCCAAGCTGCACCAAACACTGCCAGGGAGCTGATCCTGCCCCTCCACCCAGCTCTGGTGAGCTCACCCAGGTCTGGGCTGCCCCATGGAGCTGCCAGAGCGAGTCCAGGGAAGGGCTGTGAAGATGATGAAGGGCCTGCAGCACATCTCCTGGGAGCAAAGACAGCCTGGGGAAGAGGCAGCTTAACCTGTGTAATTATCCAATGGGAGGGAACAAATGAGAGGGAGCCAGGCTCTTCTTGGCTGTGCCCAGTGACAGCGCAAGAGGCAACGGGCACAAGATGCAGAAAATTCTATTTAAGCACAGGAAAAAACAACTTTACTCAGGGAGAGATGGAACACTGGAGAGGCTGCGAAGTCCCTATCCTTGGAGATACTCAAAACCTCCTCCTGAGCAGCCTGATGGAGCTCTGAGCAGGGGGGCTGGCCGAGATGAACTGCAGGCCTTCCAACCTCAGCCACTGTGTGATTCCATGACCTGCCAGGAAAGATCACCCACAGTACACATCCGGAGGCACTTTCCAGAAGAACGACAGGGAGCAGTAAGACTGCAAAAAGCAGCCACGAAGGAATAAAGTCATGCAAGACAATGAGTGCTTGGGCAGCAAGAATGCTCCAAGGCACAACCACCTTAACCCCGCACTAGACATGCATGATGCATATGCACAAGCACGAGCTGTTAGCTTACTTACATATAAATACACCTCATGTTGAAGTGTACTTAAGCACGGTCTTTTTTGCAAGGTCTCACCAAACATAAGCAACTTAAACCCAACTATGAAGCTGTCTTCACTCATAACTTCATTAAAACACAAGGGACACTGCTAAGCCAAATCTGGCTCCTGAGTGTTGGCTTGGAATGAAAGCTAAGCAAACACTGCTAACGAACAGCAGGAAAGAGGGAGCAGCTCCAGGCCCACGCTCTCCCCAAGCTGATATGCAGAAGCCGGTCCCTGGTCCGAGGGGAACAGCTGCATACCCACCTTTATCTCATAGTGCCGGTGCCGGTGCCTACCCAGCTTGGCCAGGATCTCCTCCAGATAGTATTCCTTCACTGGGTACATGAAACCCGGCACCTTGACCACAGGGCAATCCCCAAAGTAATGTGAGAAACGCTGATTGTCTCCTGTGGCGCTCATCAAGACCAGGCGCAGGTCGGGGTTGAGCTTCTGGATGCCTTTGAGCAGGATGAGCAGGAAATCCGTGTTGACATCGCGCTCGTGGACCTCATCGACCACGACGTGGCTGACCCCCTCCAGACTGGGGTTCCCCTGCAGCTTCCGCAGCAGGATGCCCACGGTACAGAAGAGCAGGGCTCCTCCCCGGGCAGGGGGCTTGCTCTCCAGCCGCACCTGGTAGCCCACGTTCTTCCTCATGTTGGGACCCAGCTCTTGTGCCACGCGCTGGGCGACCGAGATGGCGCTGATCCTCCTCGGCTGAGTGATGACGACGTTGCAGCGCGCGCCGCGCCCCTCCAGGATGTAATGTTCCAGCAGGAGCTGAGGGATCCTCGTGGTCTTCCCACAGCCTGTATCCCCTGCTATCACGACCACGGGGTTCTGCTCAATGGCCGAAAGGATGGTGTCCTTGTGAGGATCCACGGGCAGTGGGTGGCTCTCCTGCCACGAGGATCCCCTCCTTTTCCAGAGGGCCAGGAGGTTCTGACTGAGGCGCACTTCCTCCGCTTCCAGCATGGGGATGTAGGTCTTCCCCGTGATGGCATCGCTTATGGCACCAGACTCCTTGCTCAGGTTCATCATGTCATCAGCAATCCGGGGCCTGGACTCCCTGATGTCCACTGGGTACTGGGAGAGACAGAGGAAACTGTGAGGGACCGAAAGGTTGGTAACCATCTTCAGAAGGAAAAAAGAAGTGCCCCAGATGGACTCAGTCACACGGGTTTTGCAGTGACACAAAGCTGTGTTCAACTCAGCCTCCTAATTCTCACTGCACATAACCTCAACTCGAGCAGCTCCCTGCATTCTGCTTATCTTCTCAAGTTCAGGATCTGTGCTGGCAGAAATGCCAGCATCAGGATGGGAACTGACGGGCACAGGGCAGCACCTCGCGCTCTCCAGTAAGTGCTGCACCATATGCAAGCGATGCAACCACCCCAGCAGCCAAACTTTCGATACCGTCAAGTTGTACCACCACTCTCCTCACCTTCACAAGGTCCAGACACGTAACCTGCACAAAACTTGAGTGTTTAGTTTGGTCAGAAACATTCAGTTCTGGCTGAATTAAATATATGTATATAAGCCCAATATCCCACGGGAAAAATGAGAAGGAGCAACAGTGGGTCAGGAATCGAGAGGAACACAACCAAACCATTAGTCCGGGAGTTCAGAGGATTAAAATCCAGCTGCAGATCAGTAGTTTTGGGTTCAGGCTTCTTCAGTCACAAAGCAAGCCTCCCATGCACTGCGACACAGCCAGGCTTACACAGAGGCAGACCAAGCACCTTCAAGGTGCTGCTGTTTTTCTAACTTCTCTGGCCCTGAGAAACAGCTGCTGCCTCAGGCACAGGCTGTGCTTCCTGGGATGCTCACTACTGCTTCCTTTACTTCACAGTGTCTGCAAAATACTGGGAACGTCCCCAGAGATCTACAACACTCAGCTCCACGAGTGCACCAGTGCAGCACAGTGACTATTTGTCATCTTCCAAACACGGGCACTATTTCCAGTGAGCTGCAGACATTTATCCCCGTGGTACACTCATCCTCATCTAACCTCAGCTCTAACTCCTGCTCTGACAATGAAAGCTCCCAAGGAACCCTGTCCTGCCCCAGGGAACACGCTCCTGCGGGCGTCAGCCTCACACAGGGACAGGGATCTCCTGGCTGAGCGTGGGCAGGTGCTGGGGGGGTCTGCATCCATCACTGAATTACATATGCTGGGAGAGACACTGCCAAAGGAGACGTGCAGATCTCCCAGCACCCGGTCCTCGTAAAGGAACGAGGCACAACCAGTTTTAAGGGAAGCAAAATCTGTTCACAACAGATGCATCCAGAGGAGACCCGCTGCACATAAAGGGTCTCCTTTCCCTAGGGGTCAACCAAGATGGATCAGTTTTGAGGTAAAACCCCGAGCCATGAAGTTCCCCAACACTCTGCCGTGACGTTCCCAGCCAGGGTGCAATTTCTAAAGATGAGGGTGAGGAACCAAAGGTGGTTCTGAGACACCCAAGCGGCCTTACATGATTCAGATAGTTCTCAATTTTGCGCAGGGTTGCTTCAGGGACTTTGATGTGGCAGGGCTTCCTCTGGTTCTCACCAAGCTCTCGCAGGGAAGTCATATTATACATAGCGTGGCTGAGTGGGTTGTTGTTCTTGTCCACTAATCCAAGGCTCTGCAAAGGACAGAAGCAAAGAAGAACATCAGACAAGGCTGCTGCACATGACAGGCTGGCAGAGGCAGGTCCTGCAGGGTCTGATGGCCTAACTCACCACCCCACAGCCCCAACCCTTCACTTCCTGCTTTTGCCATGGCAAGAAACACATTCCTGTCACAGAAACGGACACACGGAGGCAAAAGGCTTCATTCCCTCAGCACAGGCCTCCTCAGTAAGAGCTGTCAAAGAAACCACAGCCACAATGGCAGTGACAAAACCCTCCTGGCACGGGGTCGTTAACTCTCTTGCTACGGCCCTGGTATGCTGTGACAGCTCAGGACTAAGTCCCACACTGTTTTCCTGGACTGCCTCTGATGGCTGTAGAGTCTGCAGAGAAACCTAACACAGCCGTGCAGCCAAAAGAGCTCAGCTATGAGAACAGGAAGGCAATCATCGAGGTGTCCAACACCACTCCAAGAGTAATCCTACACATCGTTTTGTTGAGGGCTCAAAACATCACAGAGCTGATACCAGAAGGGCACAACAGCAACTGAGATCAGTTCTGAAATCAGAGATGAGAAAGCTTCGCGTGCCATCACGTTAGGTTCAGATCTGGTGGGTCAGGTGCATCTACCTACGTGCGACGGGTGGGATGCGGGAGCTGTGTGTGCTTACCTTCAGCTTCTGGCAGGCCAGTGCTGCTGCTTTGTTTTCTGCCTCCACCTTGCGCCGGCCCTTGGCTGCAAAAGTCATGGGACAGGGCCAGCGCAGCGTGAGCTTGCAGATCTTGGTCTTGGTACCGACTGTACGGAACTGCATGTATTCCTGGAGTGGTGGGAGAGGTGGGTAAGAGCCCTGCACAGGCAGACTTGAAAACACACCCCAATGTTTCTAAGCAGAGCGTTTGCTGCGCTCAGTTCCACCCCGAGCCCATAAGCAGAGGCAGAAGTGAAAGGAGATGGCTGCTCCCTGTGGAGGGGAACACAAGTGACAGCACAGGGGGTGTCTGCCGAGCACACAGGGTCTGGAAAAAAGGGGTGAGTGACACACACCAAGGAGAAGAGCCAGAGGACACCAGCAAGAATGGAAGTGTGGGAAGATTCCATTAGGGCAGAACTGACACATTTCTGAGTAACACAAACGTGTATTTGCTGCAGACATCAGGGGAAGTGCCAACTTATCTTGGAGAACAGCCTCCTTCATCCAAACAACAGCTCCTCTACTGCCTGGACCTCAAGGAACCATACTCCTGGTGCTTCTTTTAAGACCTTTCCTTAATTCCCACCACTAAGACTTCCTCTCTTCAGGCTGCTTTCTGGTGGCACAGTTAACCTCCCCCCTCTCCCCAGTTCCCAGCTGCTCAATCCAAAGAGATTCCACCTGAAGCCTCTGAGCTTCCTCAGTGCAGGTCCCAGGGCAGGGAACAAACAGCACCTTACCTTGACTGTGGAAGAAGAGGTTGCAATCTGAATCACTTGGGCCAGGAGATTTTTGGGAAGCGGGAACTGCGTCAGAGCACGGATGGCAGTGTTGTCATCTGTCATTTCAATGGAACCCCCTCCTCGGCTAGATGGAAGAGGACAGTTTGATACACAAATATCCACTCTACCCTCAGACCCATCTCACTTCAGGTCTGCTACTGAGGACTGAAACTGAGTCAAGGTACAGGTGACCTCAGTCACCCATCAGTCAGGCTGCTCTTACTGCTACAGTCTGTCAATTACAGAATGGTTGCCCCCAGCAGCAGCGTTACCCACTATAAAGCAACTACAACTTTACAGTAGTATTACAAACCAGGCAGCACGGCTTTTAACTCATTAAAACAAGCAAAAACCAAACAAAACACCACAGGGTTATTTCTGTATCCAAACAGCATCCCTAAAAGCAACCACCAGCCCCAGGTCCCTACTGATTTCAAGCAGTCAACAGGAGAAAAATGTCAGACTTGTGCTCAAAAAGTCAAGCAAGCACAGCAATGAGGAGCAGACTTAACATCATCCCCAGCATTTAGGGGAACAGAAAAGGACTCCTACCTGCACTGCTTCTGGAAACAGAAATCTTTCAGCCCAGAAGGCTCTACCCAAAGGGCAAGACTCCAAAGACAGTGCTTGGGCAATGTGAAAACAGCCAGGTACAACACCAGGCTGCCCCACTACTCCCATACAAAATGGCTCAGCAGGCAGTGCTGGGTCACAGGTCACAGCAGCCACGTGGGAAGCTGCAGCTCAGTTCTGAGGAGCTATGGGCTGCATCAGTGACACAGGGAAAAATCTCTCCTCTTTACTGCCTTGCATGAGCAGCTATCAGGACAGACTTACCTTGCATCTCTGCCCGGGGTTCGAGCATCCTGATGTGCCATGGGGAAATAATCGGAAACATCGATTGCTTCTTCTTCCAGCTCTCCCTCCTCCAGCTCCCCTTCCTCTAGCTCCCCTTCCTCCAGCTCTTCTCTCCTCATGGCTTTGGGCATCCGGCCCTGCTCCATGGGCTGGATGGGGTCGTCCGGCTCCATCCGCCTCCAGCAGGTCGACAGGTCGGCGAGGGAAGGGCCGGACTTGGAGCGCCACTTGCCCTCGGAGCACCACCTCTCATCGGGGCAGCCGAGCTGGTCAGCCAGAAGCCGGTACTTGGCAGCGTCAAACAGCTCATTCCTGGGCCCCAGCAAACCCCAGCCCTACAGGAGAGGAACCGAAGTCAGACAGCAGCAGCGAGGAGGCAGAAATGGGTAAGTGCAGGGAACTCACACACGTGGTGAAGGACAGAAAGGAAGGAGCAGCTCCTTTAGGTTACACAGAAATAGCACGTCCAGGAACTCAAAGCTTTCCTCCAGCCAGCACTTTAAGGAAGGGAATGTGTACACCGGCCTTCCCTTCCCGAAGCACGGCTGCTTGGAGTTCTGGATCTCTTAGAAAGGCCGGGCCAGGATCTGCTGGTGCTTTACAAGGTTTTAACTCTATTCAGCACTGTGTAGAGCACAGAACACATCTCTTTGGCAAGGTCTTACAAAAAATAAGACCTGCAATAAATTATTTACATCCTGAGCTCTCTCAGAGGTCCCGTTTTAGAGAAGGTTGAATAATTCTGCCCTGTAGGAGTGCCTGGGACAGCAAGAGTTCACTTTGCTGCTCTACTCAAAGTCACATTCAGATGCTCTCTGCCCCAATTAACAGTGCCACGTTGGAAAGCAGAAGCAATGCTTTCACTGGATGCTGAGGAGTGAGAATGAAACAGAAACGTGTGTCCAGTGAACATTAACTGAACGAGCACCAACCGTGCTTCAGGTACAACCAGCAGAACGAGCTCTGCTAATCACAGGATTAAAGAAAGCAGCTGAAGAAACTGCTAGCTTCAAGGCTGCAATCCTTAACTTCTGAAGACTTAGCTTGAAAACCAGGTAGTCACTTCTAAACGTAGCTGTCTTGATCTACAAGCAAATTAGGAAGTTCTGCTATTGTCGGAGCACCTGCAGCATCTCCTCCAGGCTCCTCAGTGGGCAGCACTGTTCCTGCTCCACAGATGAAAGGGAAACTCCAAAAGCAAACTCACCTGCCTGGGGTTACAGACAGAATTATGGCAGAGCTGGGCACAGAACTGCATCTTATTGTCAGCCAGCTGCTATGTAACAACAGCAAATCTTACAGGGAGACCTTCACAGCCTTCCTGCCCCTGTTTCCACACACACTGACCACTGTCCGCCACGTGTAACAGGCACAGCAGTGTAACTTCAAAAAACAGTATAGCAGAACACACAGTTGCCACACTCTGGTTTAAGTGAAGAAGAGGTACCAGCAGAACAGGCAAGGCCTGCACACTCAAAACCTTGTTTCACCAAGCTACAGAGGAAGGACAAAAGCTCACCTTGAAGAGCTGGCACGCAGCAGCTGCTGCCTGTCTCTCAGCATCAATCTTCTTGGTCCCATAGCCTTCTACTTCCACGTTCTTAGGCCACTTTATGTGCAAAGTGACTTTCTGAAAAGCAAAGATAGCAAGTAAAGTGAGACAGAGCAACGCCTCTCCATCAGCAGCAGTTACTTCAAACACCTCTGAACTTAAGGTAAAGAAGAGAACTACAAATGAAATTCCCAAACAAATCTGGGCCAAGCTTCAGACTGCAGCGCCAGCAAAAAGGAATCAAGCATCAGGAGCATGCTTCAGTGACCATTCTGATGTGAGATAAGCAGCTGGGCTATGCCTGAGAAGCACAAGCACCATCTCAACACTTTTCCAGTTGCAATGTCAAGCAAATCTTCCTCGTTCCCTCACCATAACCAATCAGCAGCACAGTGCACCAGTCGCACAGGCAGGTACCACGCTCATCAGGCAAATGAGAACCCAGCCTTCGCTTCATCCTGCCCAACATGAGCTATTAAGAGAAGCAACAGCTCCTCTTACACCAGCACAGCTGGTTCAAAACAGCTGAAAAACCCACAGAGGCAAAAAATGCCATGAGCTGAGCTCTGCCCTTTTGGAAAAGCCATTCCAAATGCAGAACTCATCCCACTCCTGGCCCTGCAGACACTGTAGCTGAGTTTCTCAAGGCTCAAAGAGGAATGCCTAAGGAATTCTCTCCTGTTGCTGCAGCAAAGATGAAAGGTGGTGTTCAGGTCTGCTGGGAAAACCCCACCTATAAGGCTAGAGGAAAGGCTGTGATTCCTCAGCAGCCTCCACCTGGCTGCCTGCCTGCCATCTGAATCTCATCTTTCCCTAGGAAACTACTGCATACTTTGCCCAGGGGCCCTGCATGAAAAGGCAGACCTGCTGAGAGAAGAGTTGTCTCATGAAGGCCAACGTATCAGCACTCACAACAAAAAGCCTCGTCCTTTTCCAACCAAGGCTTGCCTCACCTGTCCTGCTGTCCCTGCGCTTTTTCCTGCTTTGTTAGTTTTCTCCCTAACCCTCAGTTCCTTCTAGAGCAGCGTACTGCTTGCTTCCCCTTCTTCTCTTATGGGGATGTTTTTTTTTCCCCCCCAAGAAATCTGAAGTTACAGTCAGCACCAACCCACATTAAGTGCTAACAAGAATCTGATCTGATTATGCACTGGCTACGGCATTCCACAGCATATGATAGAAAACTGCACTACTGCTTGAGGGAGGGCAGGCAACACATCCTCAAATAATAAAGCAGCTCTGAGGTACCCGTTCGGATGCATTGCCTGAAACAGAGATGCTCAGAAAGGATGAGGTCACAAAAAGCACCTGGGACACTGTAAGCCAAAATGTTATTGGAAAACGTTAATCCATCAGAACTGAAATCCTGGAATGGATTTTACAGTTCAACTTCAAGGGCTCCCTGAGCTGGAGTGAGAGGGCTGGGGGTGGTGACAGGAGGGGGGGACCCCTTCAGCTCCACGTGTCCTCCAGCTCAGGACACCCGCATGAACCCCAGCACACAATGGGATCCGACTCCTGGATCCAAGGAGGGCTCGAACTCTTTGGGAAACGTTTGCCTGGAATTCCTCTCGCTCATTTAGCAACAAAGCCTGGATTTCACCGTGCCCTACTGATAGTCCTCCTCCATTTCAAACAAATTCCCCTTTTCTGATTGCAATTAAACATTTTAGGCTTTCTTGGGTGTTTATTCTGTGAGAACATAGAAACAATAAAATCCAGCCCTGCTGAGGTCTAAGAGACAGCCCTCTGCTTTCTGTTTCTAAGGCAGTGGGTTATGCAGCCCCACACATCTAAGGGCAGACTGTGTCCCTTCCTGCTGAGAAAAGACACAGCAAGAAAAGAATTCACCCTTCCAGGTCCAAAAGGAGAGGGACAGGATTCACATCTACTACTGTTAAAGAACGTGAAAATGAAGAACAGGAAGGGAGAAAACCTGTCTGAAAGACTACGCTCCAACTATTCTGTGGAATTAAATAGAGACATAATGTTCTCTATTCAAGGGTTGCTTCCAGGTGCAGCAGTGTTCCTGGCTCACTTTCCCTCCCATGCACCACACCTGCCACCCCCAGCACTGCACAATTACCTTTTTTCTAGGCCCATTGGTATGGATGTACACCAGTTTGTCCCTCGCATGGGAAATGCCCAGGGCCCGTCCAATCACGCTGTTGAGCAAGTTTTTAGGCTGTGGAAATTCCTTTAGCAGGTCTCTGGAATCTGGAGGGAAGAACAGAAAACAACAGAAGGTCTCAGTGTCTCGCAGTTCTTGTGCAGTCCTGCTCAACGACGTGTTGTAACGAAGGTTACAGACGGACAAGCAGGCACAGGTAGGAAGCAGTTCACCTCCAACACCTCCAGGCCTCAGCAAAATGGTGCTCAGCAGGGCAATGCCTCCTGAGTGCTGAGCACGAGGTGACTCTGCATATCCAGAACACCCAACAGTATTTTTATCTCTGATACCTTTCCTCAAATGCAGAGGTTTTTTCTCCCTCCCCTACCACCACTACTCTCTGCAGCACTGACAGAGCCCAACTCCACAGTTCAGAGATGCTAAAGCAGCTCCAAACTGCTATGGGATTGTTCCCCATCCCCTGAAAGCGCAGTGCCAACAGACCAAATACACCCAGCTGAACCTGAATGCAGATATCCCCGCACAGAATTCAAAGCCCAGCTCAGTGCAAGGAGCTGCTTCCTCACTACGAAGGCAGAGAGGCTCTGTGTCACCCTTTGATACCCAACTGAGCAGTAACGGAACAGACTCTGATATTTGCATCCACCTCCTCAAGCACACGTGTCTCCTCAGGGTTAAACCCGGGCTCCCAACCACACGGGTTAGCTCCTGACATCACAAATGGGAAATAACACCCTGGGACTTCACGCTTCAGCTCGAGTCCTTCCTGCCTGAAGCTCTCAGGTGGAGGCTGAAATGTGGCTCTGCACCACGCTGCTCAGAGCAGCAGGGCGGGTTCAGCTCCATGTCGATGGTTACACTGCAGCTGTGATGTGACAGAAAGCTCAAGCAGAAAAACAGAGCACACCGTTTTTGCTGGGTTCAGAAGTAAAGCTGCCCGCTGCACGCACCCGCAGAGCCCCAGTGGCAGAGCCAGGGAACAGGAGAGGGGGACTGGCAGCAGAAACACAGCGAGAGCCAGCACACAGAGCCAGCTTCAGCAGTAAGTGCTCCCCTGGCAGGCAGAGCTCCATCAGCTGGCTTCCTGCACACCAACTCGAGGTGCAGGAACTGCTTTTCTGGCAGCTTCCAGTTCTCCAGAGGTGTCTGAGTTACAGCAGTGAGTGAGAAGTCAGCACTGCACAACCATTCAGAGCTGCGGGCGGAGCACCCGACCTGGGAAGGAGGAACCACCCACCCGTGTCTCAGAGCTGCCAGCACGTCCTCCTGACAACAGTGACTGCAGCCACTGTAACAAAGAGACAGGGACTGCTTCCAGCGAGCACTGAACGGCTCCGTCATCCTCAGAGCAGCTGCACAGCACAAGGATACTGCAGGAATCTGTGCAGCACGAGCACTCACCGGGGAGCAGAGCAATGCAGGCAGAGCGTCGCAAAGGTCGGCTGTGCCACAGAACAAAAACACAGTGCTCATCACATCACCCCAACAACAGAACGCACTGATCCAGGGGTCACAAAAAGAAACGTCGGCGCTGACAGGTTTGGAAGTTCCTCCTCCAAAGCACACAAGAGCCAGCTGAATCGCAGAGAAATCGTTTCCAGAAGCCGAGAGGAGCAGACACTGCAGGGACTCGGACACCTCGGCACACACGGGGACCCCGTGCTGGCTCAGGTTGGTGCTATTTCAGCCTGCTATCAGAGGGCAGCGTTAAATGAACACAGCAGGACTGCCACCTGCTCTGCTCACCCATATAACACCGCACAGCTCTCAATCCCACTGCTCTTGGATGGGGGTGACAGTCAGCCACAGCATCACTGCAGTACAGAGGAAGAGGAGAGCCCTGGGGCTGCTGTTTCTCACACACCTGACAGCACACAGTTGAACGTAGCACAAGTGCTCTGTGAACAGCAGAGCTCCTAATGAAACAATCTGTCCAGGACAGAGGCACGTCCCTGCTCACAAAGCAAGCACCACGCGGGGCAGCGTGGCTTCACAGCCAGCACTGCTGCACACACAGTGTCACCTGCTGAGGAGAAGAGGAAGAGCGACCAAACCCGCAGCCCTCTTCGTGTCGGTTCCCATTTCCATCACTGGAACACACGAAGAGCGGGAGAAGTGGCACAATTCCCAGGTGAGCTCTTAAATTCACTTAATAAGCGAGAAATAAATATTAACCTCCAGCAGCAGCCTGGATTATTTGGCCTCTCATTGCTTCCCCTCTCGAGAACGATACCCCGGGGAGTTTTGTGATACGGAACAGATGGAGCCAGGACGTACATCAGAAAAAAACCCAAACGTGTTCACTTCAGGACCGAACCAATCCCTCGGATCCTGAGGTGACTTCTCAGCAAGGATCTCTGACCAACGAAGCCCACTTCTGGCTCGCAGATCCGACCCTGAAGTGCCAACTGAGACACAATGTCTTCTTCCCAGCTGACAAAGCCATATTCAGCAGTACCATCTGAGCAGCGACCGAGGCGTGATGGATTGCCCTCAGCCCGTTCTTATCCTGAGATCAGAAGCTGAAAGGACCTTTCTTTGCACGAAGCCTCGCTCACAGCTTTTAAAGAAACAATTCCCAAAGCGCAGCACTGGATTTGCAGGATGTTTCCTCCCCTGCCAGATTGGATTTCTTGGTACCTTTATCTAAAGAGCACACGAATCCTCTGCCTGCTGAGAACAGGTATTTGGGCAGGAGCAGTTAAAAGGAGAGCAGCCTAGTGCTCCTAGGATGAAACAGAGCTGATCTTCACGCCCAGCTCCAAGCTAGAAGCATATATGATATCTACAACCTCAGCTCCAAGGCAATGAATACGAAAAGCCTGCCTTGGATAACAGACAAACCTGCACAGGCTTATCGAAAGAAGCCAATTAACTAATTTCTGTTCCTCTAAGTCAGAGAGCACTGAAGCTTAACACGATCGTGGAAATCAATGACCATTCCAACACCGAAAGGAGAAAAAAGCAAACAACTGCAGTGGGCAGTGGCTGAGCCTTCCGTTAACCTCAACAGAGCTGACACACAAAGACACCACCAGGTACAGCAAGAGCACAAACAGAACACCCTACAGCCATCCCTGGGGAAGACACAGCATCATGAAATCCACTTCAGCAGTTTTTACCTCCCCCCCAAACTCTCTTCCCTGAAGAAGCAACGAAGGAGCAGCAAGGAAAGCTGTTAAACACGGCGCCCATCAGGACTGTGCCAGCGCATTTGTGTCAGCAAAGGATGCTCCCAATACAACAACAGTCCACGGGGAGAACGCTCTGCAGCTCCGTGACAGCACCCCACGAGGAAGCAGCTCAGGCACGTCCTCCCAGGGAGAGATGGAGAGTTTCATCTGGCAGTTTGCTCAGAGCACGCCACAACAACGTTACCTTTTCTTGTAGCACGCAAGACTCCTTCCAAGTACACGGCAATAGGGAACAAATGCAGTCTTGGCTAAACAACAAGAATGGCTAAAACACAACAACCACAGAGGGGAACTGCAGGACTGATGGGCAGCCTCTGGTACTCTGAACTCGGCCCAGCACCCAGCTCTGCATGGGAGGAGGCCACGTGCCCCCCCGAGGTTCAGGCAGACTGCAATTCTTCTGTGGTACTGAGATGGCAAATGGAAGTAGGTGCAGAGGATCCCTTGGCAGAGCAAACAGCGGGGTCAGGACCACACACACCTCCGTGGGAGCCACAAGGCAGGCTGAGCAGGCAGAGGAGCTGTCCTCAGCACAGACCCTGCTTCAAAATCCCACTGCTCAGCCCAATGAAGCGAAGCATTAGATGTTAGCCCAAGATAACTGCCAGTTTTAAAGCTGACCTCAGACTGCAGTTTATTTTTCCATATAGGCAATGGTATCCGTGGCTATTAACAAGAGCAGTCGAGTGTGGAGAGCTAACGAAGTATCAACTCGTTGCTGGCATAGCACTTGCTCTCTTAAAAAATAACTTTTATCGTCCCTGCGTGTTCAAGTTGCAGCTGTGCAGGTAGGGCAGACCCACGGCAGGATGTACTGCCCGCTTACCTGACACAAACTGATGTGTGATGGAGGAGGGCCACACAGGTGCTCATGGGACGGAGCACCTCTGCTATGGGACCTGGCTGAGGGTCGGGGGTGCTTGGACCGGGGAGCCCTCCCCGCAGCATTCTGGTACTTACAGACAGGAGGGAGGGCGACTTCTTACTTGGACTGACAGCAACAGGACACAGAAAGGTGGTTTTTAACTAAAACTACTGGAGCTGATAAAACCTCCAAGGTAAAGCTCTCCAAAGCTTCTTAAAGTGGAACTCTGAACCCAAAGAACTCAAAATCACAGAATCTCAGAGCCACGGGGGTTGGAAGGACCTCTGTGGAGGTGCCCCAGTCCAACCCCCCCCGGTAATGCAGGTTCCCTAGTGCAGGCTGCACACTGGAAGGGATCCACAAGAAGCACGGAGCCCAGCTCCCGGCTGCACACAGCACTACCCGGACGCCGGGAAGAAAACTGAAAAGACACAACAAACAGACGCCGGGATGGGTGGGGAGAAGGGAGTCCATAGCACGGAGGAAAATAATAATAATTAAAAAAAAAAGCAGTGAAAACGGTTTAACGCGTAAGCAAGCAGGCGGGCACCGGGGAGCCCCGCAGCCTCGCACCACCGGCCCCGCACGGCTCTGCCGCCCCGGCCCGGCCCCTCCGCGCGACCTTGAGGCGCTGCTCGGCCCAACAAAGGGCCGCGCGGATCCCGGTACCTGCGCCGCCGCCCCCCGCCGGCTCTCCCGCTCCGCGCATCCCGGGCGCTCCGTCCCGCGACGGCCGCGGCCTGGCCCGGGCGGGCTCGTGCACGGGTTGGCCGCGGGAGCGCGCACGCCGCCTCCAACCCCCCCCCAGGCCCCGGGCCTGGGCTCGCTCCTCCCTTCCGCTGCGTTCGGGGCCGGCTGCGGCCCCCCCCGGCCGCCCCTCCTCACCCTTCACCATGGCGGTGCTCCGCTTCTCAGCGCCCGGAGGAGGCGGCTGCTCCTCCTCGTCCTCCTGCCGGGCCTCCTCCGGCCCGTCGGGCTCCGCCAAGCGGGCGCAGAATCCCCGCGCCCCGCGGCAGCAGCGGCCGAGGCGCAGCGGCCCGGCCGAGCCGCAGGCGGCCGCCGCCTGCAGCAGCAGCCCCAGCGCCGCCATCTTGAGGCCGCCCGGTGCCGGCAGCAGGCGGCGGTGGCGGAGCCGGGAGGAGGGGGGGGATAGCGCGCCGCCTGCCGGATACAGCGCCCTCCAGGCGGAGAGAGAGCGAGGAGGACTCGGCGTGGAGGACCGAGAGATACGAGAGGAGAGGAAGGGGGGGGGGGGGGGGGGGTGGAAGGGAATAAAGGGGAAAAAAAGGAATAAAGGGGAAAAAAATAGCGGCTGCCGAGAGGCTGCTGCCTCCTACCGCCACGTGGTGCCGAGGCTTCGCCCCGGACGCGGATAAAGGCATTTTCACCCGTAGCTCTGCAGCAGCCCCAACCTGCCGCTCCTCCCCGTGTGTATACACCCAACGCAGCGCGGCCTCACACAGCCCACAAAGCAGGGGGCTGTTCCGGGCTTCATTTTGAGAAACGGCCCCAAAACACAGTGCTGTCACACAGCCCAGAAAGGTTCCCCTGCTCTCCTGCACGCTGACAGCAAAGGGCCCTTTCTGCTCATTGGCATAAAGGCACGAGAGCCCAGAAAGGGGAATTCAGGGGCTGCCCCACAGGGATCTGAGGGGATCTGAGCAGCACTGATGGAGATCTGAAGGTCGTGGGCAGGGGGCCGGGCTCTGTTGGGTAGAGGCACAGACTGGAACACAAGAAGTTCCATCTGAACGTGAGGAACAACTTCTTGCCTTTGAGGGTGACAGAGCCCGGGCACAGAGCCCAGAGAGGCGGTGGAGTCTCCTTCCCTGGAGATATTCAAAACCCACCTGGACACTTTCCTGTGCCACCTGCTCTGAGAAGATCTGGGGGATCTGGAGACGTCCCTTCCAACCCCTGCAGCCCTGTGCCACCACCACACCTCAGGTCAGTCCCGGCTCCGGACTGCAGTGCCGTCCCCTTCCCGCTCTCAGTATGCACGACCCGGTGCTTTGGGCAGCGAGCGCTCAGCGCGGCAGTGCCGGCTGAAATCCCAACACTACAGGGAAACTTCAGTTTGAAAACGTCCAAATTCTTTCTATTTGAAGTCGTGTATAAACTGCACTATCCCCGGCCGCAGTGCACAGCTGCAACCACCATTACGCCGCGTGGTTCTGTACAGCAGACGTTGTTACGCGGTGAATACGTTGTGTGTGAGGCAAAATGTCACACGAACGGCTGTTTAAACATCAAGAGGAAAAATCTCTTTTTCAAGTCAGAAATGAGGAATCCCCTTGTATGGGAACTGTTGAATCACGGCCTGCAGCACTGACTGATCACCTGAGGTGAGCACTGAGCCACAGGTGAGGGCAATGCACCTGTGTGACCAGGAGGGGTGGAGCCTGGCTCCAGCTCTCCCAGACCTCATTTAAGGGCTGAGGAAGGATCTCTTTCTGCAGATTGCTCCTTTTGACTTTCCTGCTGCAAACCTTGGACACGGCGGAAGCATTTCCCTTTATTCTGATTGTCTCTTTCCACTGTGATCATCTTTCTATTTATACCATCTGTAAAATATCATCAATGCAATGCTATTTCTCATTATCCATTCTGTTGGCCATACACTCCAATGAGCCATAGAAGGACTAATGTGAGTTGACAGAGCTGAACAGAGCCTGTAATGGAATCACAGAATGGCTCAGGTTGGAAAAGACCTTCAAGATCATCGGGTCTGACCTCAACCTAATCATACTACCCTGACCACACTGCCCTGTCCCACAGGAAGAGCTTCAAAAAGCAGAGAGCCATCAGACACAATCCTGCGTAGGAAAATGTTTGGAAGGGCACACGCATTTGGATATCTGAAAAGAAGTCTTATGACACCTTTGCCTTTTATGACCAAATTTGCCTTTTCTGATACACACGCAGCGATCTGTCAGTGTACAGTTGTTCTTCTTAAAGCCAATCAACCGACCAAAAAGCAAAAGGACAGACCTTGAAGCAGCACCAGAAAAAAAAAACAAGAACCCTATGGGAAGGAACCTATGGCTGGAGATTAAACCACAACGATTAAAACCAAAACAAGCAGCAAAAAATAGACAAATAAGGCACGTGTCTGAGGGAAATCATGGAAACACACAGAGGGAGAGGGTGCTGGAAGGCAGCATGCTGGCACCTGGAGTCAGGCGTGACGAGGGCTAGTGGCTTGTCACTCAAGTAATACAATTATGAGCACAGAAAAGAAAATCAGCCAAGACTCAATTCATTACAAAATTCCAGAAGTCACAGACTGCGTTAATTCCATCCCAGCAGCTTTATTTCGTAGAGATGACTGTCAGACTGCACATACACAGCCACTGAAAGCCTTCCTCTGGGCATGGCTTGGCCAGGCTGGCTGCAACGAGCTGTGGTTATTCCTGCTCCCCAGGCAAACCTCTTTAGGGCTGCAGTGCTGAGCAGGAGCTCATCACCACACCTGCTCTGAACCTTCCTCTCCTGGAGCACAGGCATTACAGCAGCAGCTCAGTGGCTGTTTGGCCGTGACAAACCACTAGCCCACACAGGGAAGGTTCCTCAAAGCTCAGGGATGGGAGGCAGTGATCCAGCAGTGGATTGGCCATGCTGGAGTACGTCCATCCATGCCGTGCTCCTTATTTTAAGGCCGAGTCACAGAAATTGAGAAAGAATGAAGGGAACAGAACACCTGTGGTGACTGGAGGGATTCCTTAGGAGATCGACATGAAGAGGTTGGCAAAGCAATGACAGGAGACAAAGAACATGAGCACTGAGAAATACCTGGAGCATGCCAACACCAAGGAGAAAGCATCTACTGAGCTGGTACAAAAGGATGCAGCTACACGTAGGGTGAAATACAGGAGGCAAAAAAAGCCCTTCCTTAGAGGGGAGCCCTGCTCAGCTTTACTCCTCCGAGCTGCCAGTTATTGGGTGACACAACAGGGCCTTCCTCTTTCAGAATCCTGGGGTCCCTGATGCTCCCTGGGTGCGCCCCGAGCACAGCACTCACACACACAGCACTCGGGTGCCACACTGACCAACAGACAATTCAGACACAGGGGCTGCAACCACTGCTCTCAGAAGCTGCATGCAAAGCAAGCTGAAAGTCTGGGGCTCTCCTTAAGAATGGAAAGCGTGTGGCCAGTATCACATTCTGTGCTGGATGTTACATACATGGCCTTGTACTGCGTCGTACTGCTTCCTTTCGGTCCCCAGTGTGTTGAGGAGGAGGTCTGTCCATGGGACAAACCTCCCACCTTCCTCACCATAAAGGACAGCACTGTTCTTTGGATATGAGTTTCCTTGAGGGCACTTGCCAAAGCATTTACATTTCTGCACAAATGAAAAGCAATAGCTGAAGATTGTCTCAGTCCTTACCTTTAAGGGAATTCAATGAGAACATCTCCATCACAGCAGAGAGCGTTGATTCCTAGGAGAGCAAGAGCAACGAAAAGAAAGTTAGAGCTCACGTCCCCGTTGAGACATTTGAAGCCTTCAGCACGCATTAAACTGGCTGTCTTTAGGGCAAAACAGAGCCGATAGCCCACGCTGAGTTCCCCCTTGGTGCTCTGAGCTCCCCGTTCCACCCGAAGCATGCCCTTCCCGGTGTGAGCGGTCGCTGTGCAGCTGGAGGGAGGCACTCTGCATTTTGGGGTCTGCTTTCCACCCTACTTTCACCACCCTACGTCGGAATGCTGCAGGCAGGGAGAGCACCACCATTATCCCCCCCCTCCGTGGCAAAGCCAAGAATGAGACACATCCTTTTGTTAATTGCTGAAATCATACTACGCTTCCATTTGGTTTTCGTAGCAAAATTACTTTTGCTGAAGTAAGGCGCACCGAAGCCAGCCAACGTGCTCTAAAGCTCTTCATCGGAACGCTCCAAACACCTTCAGCACTGTGCACTGTGATAAAGAGCAGCGAGGGCCTTCCAGGCACGGGTCCCACCACGGAGGGCCCTCGTGCAGAGCTGCCCCCACCCACACGAACCCGCACACAGCGAACACCCGACAGCTGCTCTGCCTTCCAGCAATCTGCTTTTGCTTTCAGGGAAACTAAGGACAAAATTACTTCAGCGACCGCCTCGGATGGGGCTGCTCTCGGAGCAGCTCTGTGGACGGGATGCCTGCAGCTCCCTGCACACACACAGCTGACGTGCCCTCACCAACACAGCTTCACAACGCCTATTTCCAGCGGCCGAATGAAGCCCGCTCACTCGGTTCAATGTGAGCAGGTGAACGTGCCATAGCAGCAATGAGGGCGGAGGAGGAACGCAGCCGTGGCACAAATTGCTCGCTGGGCAGAGGCTGAGAGCTGCCTGACCTGGACAGGATGGAGAGCTGGGCAGAAGGGAACTGGATGAGGTTAACAGAGCAAGTGTGGAGTCCTGCACCTAGGGAGGAATAACCACGTGCACCGTACAGGTTGGGGATGAGCTGCTGGAGAGGAGCGCTGAGGAGAGGGACCTGGGTGTCCTGGTGGGTGACAGGTTGGCCATGAGCACTGTGCCCTGGTGGCCAAGAAGGACAATGGGATCCTGGGCTGCATTAAGGAGAGCGTGGCCAGCAGGTCCAGGGAAGGGATCCTCCCCCTCTGCTCTGCCCTGCTGAGGCCACCTTTAGACTACTGCATCTAGTTATGGGCTCCCCAGTACAGAACAGACAGGGATCTCCTGGAAAGAGACAGCAGAGGGCCACAAAAATGATAAATGGTGTGAAACATCACCCCCATGAGGAAAGGCTGAGAGAGCTGGGGCTGTTCAGCCTTGAGAAAAGACTCAGAGGGGATGTGATCCATGTCTATCAATGTCTGAGGAGCAGGAGGCAAAGGGACGAGGATGGACTCTTCTCAGCAGTGTGTGGTGATAGAAATGGCCACAAACTGCAGCATAGGAAGTTCTGCACCAGTGTGTGTGGGAACTTCTTCACACTGCAGTGACGGAGCACTGGAGCTGCACACAGAGGTGGTGGATCTCCTTCTCTGGAGACATTCAAGATCCAACTGTGGAGCAACACTACATGCAGTGCAGAGAGTGAGTGCTGGGTGTGCTCTGAGCAGGGCCTGCCTCAGCCCGGGACACAGCTCCCGAGGCTGAGAGCTTCTGATGAACAGAGCCCAGAGTTATTCCAACACAGAAGTGCCAAAGCCATTTGGAGGTGGAGTTCAGGGACACCGTTTAGCGGTGGGTTGTTAGAGTTAGGGTAGGATGGTTTGCTTGTGATGATCTTGGATGTCTTTTCCAACCTGAGTGATTCTGTGATTCAAAGTCTTGAAATTGTTGGAGGAACCACCACAAGCACGGTGTGGAGAGCTGCAAAACGTTCTCAAATCAATGTGACAGAGGTAGAAACAGCACCTTCCTCCTGATTTCTAAGCTGACAAAACTGGAGAAGCTGTTTGCTCACAAACACTTCACTCCAAGAACGCTAGGAGCTGTTCAACAGCAGTGCTATGGGGCAACGAACTGCTCAGGCAGAGATGAGCAAGGCTCAGCCACAGAGCACCGAGCAGTGGAAAAGAGAAGGAAGGGCAGAACGGCACCTCCACGGATAAGCACTGGATAAAATGGAAGAAAGTGGTCTTTTCAAGAAGAGAAAAAAACAACCCTGTGTCCATCAGCTTAACTAGATGAACAGCTGGGTGCCCTGCTGACGAGCAGATCTCCAGTTGAGATGGGGCAACCAGCAACGGCCTCAGGTCTGCAGGAGCTGGGGCAGCCTCGGGGGGAGCAGGGACTGGTGGGGAGGAGAAAAGAGGTGTGGAGAAAGGAAACAGTGCAGGCTGGGGCCAGGAACACAAGCGAGGTGTAGATGACAAGGGATGGGTTTATGTCAGATGGAGGAGTTCAGGCACTTCAAACCTGTGCATCCACACGGACATGGTCAAAGCAGAGAGAAGAGCCCACAGTCAGTTATTGATTATTAGATGAACCCCAGCAGCATCAGCACTGGATTACTCAGGACCTGATTTGGGGGTCTGAACACTGGGGATCTCAGATACGGAATCATCTGTTGTAGCACAGCCAGCTGGAAATGTCAGCTTTTTGATGGTGCCAAAGACCTCACTACCAAAAAGAGCTGTCCTGTTCCAGCAGCTGCTTCACCGTGCGGTGACCTGAAGAGGATGCACGAACATCACTGGAAGAGGGAGACTCTGGAAGGCTCAAAGTATATCCTGTTGGAGATGTGGATGGCCAAGGACACGGGATTTATGCAGACGGGGAACAAGATCACAGAGTCACGGAATGACTGAGGATGGGACAGCCTGGGGTCACCCAGCACAACCCCTCCACCTCGAGCAGGGCCAGCTGAAGCGTGCTGCACAGCATCACGTCCAGGCAGGTTTGGGGTATCACCAGAGAGGGACTCCACCACCTCTCTGGGCAACACAGGACACCTGATGACAGATTTGGGATGTGAAATAACCACTCGTGATGACACTATCGGAAGGTAAAGCACTTTCTGCCTCATACTTGGCGAAGTTGTAGAATCCCGGAGGGTAAACGAGATGCTAAAAATTCATCAGTAGTAAGAGTTAATGCCCTTACTGCAAAGGGGAAGAATGGGGCCAGTGTGTGAGGACAACTGAAGTGCAGATCAAAATCTCAAGGCCCGGGAACGAGGTCTTTGTTGGGTTTCTTTGATCCACTTGGAAATTGCTACACTAATGGATGAGGAGAAACCACATCGGCCCTCTCTGTGCCTTACAGAACTCCTGCTTAGCGTAGACAAGGTGAGCTTGGAAACGACCACCGAGATCATCTGGTCCAAGCTCAGCCCGGCCGCGGGCTGCGGCCCGCTCTGGGATCCCGGCAACGCACAAAGCGGTCCCATCCCACGAGAACAAAGGCGAAACGATGCTGCCCCGCACACCGCTCACTCACTCCCGAGGGCCACCTGCGCCGGGATCCGCGAGCAGAGGCATTTTGTCCTCCTGCTCTTCGGCCAACGGCGCACGGCATCCTCGCTACGCACCTCTCCCTAGCAGCCCCACTCAGAGAATCATTACGGCTGGAAAATCACCAAGCCGCTCGCCACCCATCGCACCCATCCGTGCCACATCAGCTCGCACCGTCACGGAGAGGAGAGCTCGGGGACCCCCCCGCTCCCGCCGCCCCCGGTCGCGGTGCCCGCTCCCGCCGTGTCCCCGCACGCTGCCCCGGCTCCGGGCCGCCCCACGCCCCCCATCACGCGGCTCACGGAGCGGCGAAGCGCGGGGGCGGCCCGGCCGCTGCGCGTCCGTGGGGACATCCGCTCACACAGAGGAAAACGGTCCCGCGCGGAGCCCCGGAGCGGCCCGGGGAACGGCGGGGGGGCACACCCGCACCGAGCGGCGGAACAGAGGGCGGCACGGCCCCCATCACCGCCCCGCGCCGGGGCCGTAACCCCCCTCCCCCGCCGCCCCCGTTTCCCCCCCCCCCCCCGGGGGCACCGGCCCGGGCCCCATCCCGCGGCCCTCGCTGCCCTCGGCCCCGCCCCGCGCGGCCCCGCGCTCCGCAGACCCCGCATCCCCTCAGCGCTCCCCGGGCCGCGCCGCCGCCGCCCCCCCCCGGGCCCATCGCCTCAGCGCCGCCGCCGCCGCCCGCCCCCTCCTTCCCTTCCTCCCTCTTCGGCTCTCGGTCGTCCCCATCCCCGCCGCCCCGCCCCGCCCCGCCCCGCGCGGCCCGAACCGCCGCCGGCCCCGCTCCTCGCGACCGACCTCCTCACAGCACAACTCTCCGGCGCCGGTCCGCCGCCGCTCGGGACTACAACTCCCAGGAGCCCCCGCGAGCCGCTTCCGGGGCAACGCCCGCGCGCCGCGCCGCCACTTCCGCCGCTGTACCCGGATGTGAAAGCCGCGCTCCCCCCCCCCCCGGCCGCGCCCGGCGGTGTCCATGGCAACGGGGCCTGAGCTACAATGGTCCTTGGTTCAGAACTCGAGATGGACACACGGAGCCGTTAGGGCTGGGAGGGACCGCTGGGCCGCCGCGTCCTGCTGAGAGGAGCGCTGAGGAGAGGGACCTGGGCGTCCCGGTGGGTGACGGGTTGGCCGTGAGCACTGTGCCCTGGTGGCCGAGAGGGACAATGGGATCCTGGGCTGCATGAAGGAGAGCGTGGCCAGCAGGTTGTGGCCGGCAGATCCTCCCCCTCTGCTCTGCCCTGCTGAGGCCTCACCTGGAGCACCGTGTGCAGTTCTGGGCTCCCTGGTACAAGACAGACAGGGATCTGCTGGAAAGAGACAGCAGAGGGCACGGAGATGGTAAAGGGCAAAGAACACCTCCCTTATGAGGAGAGGCTGAGAGAGCTGGGGCTGTTCAGCCTTGAGAAAAGAAGACTCAGAGGGGATCTGATCCACGTCTGTCAATATCTGAGGAGCAGGAGATGAAGGGACGAGGCCGGGCTCTTCTCAGCAGTGTGTGGTGATAGGATGAGGGGAAATGGCCACAAACTGCAGCATAGGAAGTTCTGCACAACGTGTGTGGGAACTTATTCATAGTGCAGCGATGGAGCACTGGAGCTGCACACAGAGGTGGTGGATCTCCTTCTCTGGAGACATTCAGGACCCTCCTGGACGCTGAGCTGTGCACCATGGGCTGGGAGCTGCTTGGGCAGAGGGTTGGACTCAGTGATCTCCAGAGGTCCCTTCCAACCCCTGCAGTTCTGTGATCCTGTGAGTCAGCTCATGCCCTCAGGACACCCAGACACCGAACAACGCAAACCAAACACCACCACAGCTCCCATCCGTGTGGGACACGGCAGTGCAGGACCCCATCCTCGCACCTCGGGAAGCACCGAGCTGAACAATCCACAGTCACTCGTTGCCTTACTGCTGCAAAGTTTACCAGCACAGTAAACTTGCTCGAGTCCCAATCCCAAGGAGTATTTTGTTTTGTGATACTGAAATTACATTTCAGTCGTTCACAGAAGCACTGAATGGGTGAAATTTGATGTGCGTGGGATGATTGAAGCTCACTGAACTTCTGATTTCTTTCTGTGGGCTGCAGGGCACTGCTGTCATCATGTCACCTGCACACGGGGCAAAGCGTGGTGGAAAGGGAGATATCTCAAGGGGAAAGTGGCATTTCCTCAGAATTTATCTCTCACAGAACTGGAGGGTGAGGGGGCCGGGAGCATGTGGGATGGGATGGAGGAGGTGACCGCAGAGGCAGAGGGAGCTCCAGCACTGCACTTTTCCCCAGAAGCTGCAAGGTGAAGTCCAGTCGTATTTACAGTGCGGTGTTTACTGATAAGGGCAGTGAGAGAAGGTACTGAGATAAGCGGAGGAACCGATGCCATTACGACAGGCTTAACTTTAAGGCGTGCATCGCCATGCACGAGTCGTTCTGGAAGTAACCTTCAGTAAAGCGATGGCTTTCAGGGGGCTTAGGATGGAAAGCTGCTTCCTACAGTGGCTTTGTAGAGAATATGCCATGCCATCTAAAGCGTGGCTGTTTATTTACAGCCTGCTGCTTGCTCCTGCTCGCTTCCTTTGAGGGACGTGGTCAGAGGGCGTGGGGGGATGGGGTGGGGTTGGACTCGGTGATCTGAGCGGTCTCTTCCATCCTTTATGGTGCCGTGGTTCTATAACATTTTTACTGGAAGTACTTTGTACTCTTCTTTTCATGCAACTTAAGAGATGCGGCACAGACTTTAGGCAAGCTCTACATGCAGTTTGATGCTTCCTGTAACTGAAATGAACAGAAAACCACAGGCAATGCTCTGATTTCCGACTTTGGTTTTCATTTTCGTAACAAGCTTTGTTTACCTAATCAGCTGGCTTTGTTCTGAAGGAACTGCAGAGCCCCTGTCCAGCAGAGCCAACCAGAGGCGGCCTCTTGCCTATGGCACATCGACCCGTGCAAGCAGGCTGCTCGAGCGAAGGTGGGAAGGGGTTGGTTTTACTCCTTCTCCACAAAATGGTTTACTCCCTACCCAAAATGGGTAGCTTTGCTTTTATTATTGTTGTAGTTATTATTCCAATGCTTCAGTTGAGTTGATGTGAAAGCAGTGAGTTTGGAAGGCAGCTGAGAAGGTGCCAGGTCAGCAGCACCGCAGGGACGGCGTTCCAGCAGGAACGAGGGCAGCCCTGCTGCCCGTCCTTCAGAGGGAACAGTTACAGTTTCTGTTACAGCCCAGACACCACAGATCCCATTCAGCGAAATAAATGAGTAACAAGTGTTGGCACTTTGGATCTTTTAAGATCTGACACCTTTCCAGCCCGGTTGCATTGTGCTGAAGCTCCTTGCTTTCCATTTATGGGCAGGCTGTGAGGGCTAATTTGGAAGGCTGCTGTGGGTATCTGCTTGGAAGCTGGTTGTCATTAGTGCAGTTTTTGAGCTCATCGCTGTTACTATGAGGTCAGGAGCCTTTCTTTTCTCTATGGGATGCTGTCACAGCTGCATAATCTCGAAGGCAAACTGATGTAAGTTAGCAGAAGCACAGATTCATTGAATGCAGCTTAGGGATAACTTACAGGAACTAGTGAGAAAGAAGTGGGTGTAACTGCCTGGAGATGAGGCAGAGGAGCAAGTGATCCCATCCGGCTGGATGGAGCATGCCTGAAGAGCTGAGCTGACTCCTAATAGGGAAGGACGGGTGCTGCTGGAGCCAATGAACATGAGCTGACATGTGGTGGATAAGGGAAACTCAACTTCTGAGGCAGGCACTGAAGAACCAATCACTACAGCTATTAAGACCAAACCAAAAGTGGTTTAAAAATGCTGGATTCTAAAACCAAATCCCCACCTCTGCTAAAACAGAGCATCTGTGTGGGCTCACACACCCACTGTAAGGAACGGAACAAACAAGGGTCATTTTGTGTGGAGGAGGATGCTCGTGTTCCCTGCTGTCCCTTTTAAAGCTGCTGGTAATCTGGATCATGTACCAGAAACGGAGCTACTGGATCAGATGGTAAACTGCTTTTGAAACCAAGCCTAAGAAATGTGAGAGAATCTTGTGCAACCAAGCTGCCAAAGAGATGAAAAGGTGTCTCTACTGGAACCTGTTAGACTGGATTGTCTGTGAGTAACATCATGTCTCTTTTAATACGAATCCGCATGCTTTCGTTTCTCATCTCCTTTAATGGCTCTCGTGATGAGACACGATGGGATTTGTGTACTTCTGGGGGTAGAAACACCTCATGGGCTGAGTTCTGTGCTGGTCATGGGAAAATCTCCTCCCTGGGCCTCGATGAGAAACAGCCGTAAGATATTCCATTGTATGAAGGAACGTTATAACCCATTCCCAATTACATGTCAGGATTAGACAGTCAGTAGGATTAGACAGTAATCCAGTGGACTGGATTTTAAGGACCTTTTGGGGGAAAGAGGGCATTTTGCTCTTCTTTGCCTTCTTAAATATTTCCTTTCCTCCTCTTTTTTTCCACTTTTGCCATTTTTCAGCACCCCTTTGTGGTCCAGTATCTGTTAGAGATGGTACAATTTTCTTCTGAGCAACATTGGCCTGAGAATATTTGAGCAGCGAGGATGGCATCCCTTCAGCTGCAGCTGTGCTGCAAAGGAAACCTCTGGGAGAGATTGTGCATGGCCAAATGAGAGTGCTGTGAATTCCTAAGTGTTGCTTTTGGCTTACTGGTTTGGCAAAGATAGTTACGCTGGCTCTGCGTGACTGGTACCTGCCTTGTTGTATGGCTCGCACAGGGAGCCCTGCAGGAGCCTGGTATGGCTGACACTTGCCCTAAACAGCCAAGAACTGTGTGGGCACGGACTGCTGCAGCTGATACTGCAGGTCCTTACGTTACTTGGGATCCCCACATGTTGTTCCAGAAGCACACAGATGTGGCACTTGGGGACACGGTCAGTGGGCACAGTGCGGGTGGGCTGGGGTTGGACCGGGGGATCTCAGAGTGCTTTTCCAACCTCCACACTTCTGTGATTCCATGGCTTATGGATTGCTAGGGTTAAGGAGGGGTTTGCTGGAAGCTTTCAGTTTGCCTTTTATCTTCATCTGATGCAGAACTGTTCTCAGGATAACTTTCAGGACGTGTCCGTCTCCCATGGGCCCTCTTGTTGTGATCTGCAGCTCAATGAGAGCAGTGTTAGAAGGTGTCCTGGGGGTTCTCCAGTTCCGAGTGGAGACTTACAGCCTGCAAACTCGTATTTTTTCATCTAATTTTTGTCACTTTTGCTTTAGAATGACTATTTTCAGCTTTTTCACTGCTTTTGAGTGGTGCTTTTTCTTTATCACAGAATCAGAGAACCAAAGAAATTGTGTTGGAGGGTGCCCTGAAGATGATGCCACTGCCATGGGCAGGGCTGCCAACCACCAGAGCAGGATTATCCACAGCTCGGATTTATCCAGGAGAAAGAAAGGGTATATTGGGAAAATAAAAGACAATATTAAGGGAAAATATAAAGGGAAAATTGTGAGCTTTGATGCTGCAGTGGAAACTAGACGTGCTCATTGCAGTGTGTTTGGAAAAAGGGGGAAAAAAAAGATCCCGGTCTTCGGAAGTGTGGGTGGTGATAACAATATGTAAATTAAAAGGAATCACCTGCAATAAAATAGGTTTCAGGCTTTGGAAGCTGGAAGCAGGCTTTGAAGCTGCACTGTGTGCCCGGGCCCTGACTGAGCACACTCTGCTCACGTGTTGGCTCCTGGTCGTTCCTAGAAGTTCTCATCCAGAAAAAACCCAGAGCTTCTCTCTGTCTGAGAGATGGGATGGATTCATCTCCTATCGGACTTCTTCCCCTAGATAACTGTGATGTGTTTATTAGAGTTCTTATCCCGCGGCCGCATCTGATCCCACACAAAAACAGCCTCCATCTGCTGCAGAGGGAGCTCTGAGCGTTCCCCCTGTGCGGTTTCAGCCCCAGTTCTGAGCTGCTCTTTGTTCTTCCGCTGATGTGCAGTAGGTTCTGTGCTTCTGTGAGAGAAATCACCGTTTGGGCAGCAGAGGTTTAAGCCGAATTACACCGAACGGGGAAAGAAACGGTCTTGAACTCAGAACAGAAGATTCAACTTTAAAATGTCTCTTCCATCCTCATTCCTTTCCAGGCAGGTTCCTGCCTGCACTGAGAGGTTTTGAAGTTCACAAACAGTCGCTGATGGCAGAAGTGTACACGAGAGCTTCTGCAGATCTCTGCTTGCAAAGAGTGCTGTTGTCGTGACTCTGTTTTTCCAACTGTAAAGCATTTGAAGTACTTCTTGTAGTTGTATTTTACCTGTGATGGGAAGATTACTTGAATGCTTGCTTTTAATCGCTGTCATTTCAGATCAAATGTCGAACACTGAGTGCTTGTGAGGAGCAAACAGCCAACGGCCGTCCCGCAGCGCATCGGGGCTCCATCTGACTGTTGGGTGGAGGTGCTGCTCAGGCACAGGGATGCTCGGAGCTGTTGTTAAGGCTCTGATGTCTGTTTTTCCTAAATTTGCAGAGGGAAGAAGACATTTCTGCTTTGCTCCAGAGAACTGCACTCCCGTTCTGCTTCGTGATTGCCAGCATAGTGAGAGAACTGCAGAGTCAGTGCAGTTGGAGAAGCCCTCTGAGGTCCCCATGGCCAGCCCCACCCAGCCCCGCTGTGCCCAGCGACCATGTCCCCACGTGCCACATCTCTGCTGTTCTGGATGGTTCATCTCCTGGGGTGGTGACCCCCCACTCCCTGGGCAGCCCATTCCAATACCTCACTGCCCTTTCTGAGAATTGCTTTTCCCTAATATCCAACCTGAGCCTCCCTTGGCACAATTTGTGGCCATCACCACTCACCCTTCCTGCTGCCAAGGCTTCAGCTTTCTGCCTTATGATCTGGAATGTCTCTGCATGCTACTGACTATTACTTCAGCACAATTCATGGGACACGGTCCCACTCTGTGTAATGCACAGGGCCAGCCACAGCTCCATCAGTGCTCAGAGCCCATCCCCTGACCGTGGGTGTCTGCAGGGATGGGGCACCACCACCTCTCACTGCAACCTGTGCAGTGAGAACTGCTGAATCACAGCCTGAACCACTGATGGATCACCTGAGGTGAGCACTGAGCCACGGGAGCACAGGTGAAGGCAATGCACCTGTGTGACCAGAAGGGCTGGAGCCTGGCTCCAGCTCTCCCAGACCCCATTTAAGGGCTGACCACCACTGGGGAAGGATCTCTTGTTGGCAATCTCTCTCCTGTGGAGTTCTGGGTGAGCTTTTCCTTATTTATTGGTTATCTTTATACCACCTGGGTAAGCCATACGACATCCACCACCCACCTTCACTATTTTTTGGGGGTACTATTCTTTTGGGTTATTCACCCTAGAAGCGCCTCGCTTCCCTCAGTGTAGGAACTTCTTCCTTATATCCAGTCTGCATCTCTGCTCTTTCAGATTGCAACCGTTTCCCCTTTTGCTATCACACAGACCCTGCTGCAGAGTCTGTCCTTTTCCTTCTCACAGGCTGCTGCTCCTCACAGGGGTCAGTTTCCAATGCAGCACAGCAGCAGGGTTTGTCAGTCAGGAATGTCGGATTGCTCTTCTGGCAAATGATGGAACTGAGTTGATATGGGCAGTTCCATGGGGGTATAACGCACATCAGCGTGTGTCAGTGCTAATGAAGGAGCAGTGCTGCTGTAGCTTTACTCCCCTACACTTTTGCAGCTGACCCTGTGAGATCGCACGTGCAGAAGGCCTTCATCTCTGGTCTTCTTGGCTGGGACTGTCAATGAGAGGGTCAGTCAGATGAGCAAATCGTGTCTGTACTCCTCCACCTTCATGTCGGTGCTGTGAGAGACCGTACTGCTCATCAGCACATGGCTCTGGCTCTGCTTTGCTTCCAGCACAGGCAGCTGTGGAAGGAAGGGGCTCCTGAGGACCTTTCTTCTATTTACAGCTGTGTGCATAACTATACCTCAGGTGCCATGTGCTCTCGGCTACACCCTGAGCAGCCTTTCATTTTCCCCCTAAGGAGTGCTGACCCTCCAGCTCCTTCCTACTGATCCCTTCTACCAAGGACGTATTGTGCTGATGTGAGTGGTGAACATATTGAAGACTGACAAGAGAAATCGATTTGGGCCTCACAGCACACACTGCTAAGGGTGGAAGGTTTGTTCCACTCTGCTCACGCATCCAGGACCTGCAGAGCGGCCAGCTCTGCTCACTCATAAAACTAAGGAAGAAGAGTAATAGCTTTAATCATGGCAATCATCATCTCCTGGGCAGTGCTCATTAATTACTGCCACAGTATTCTAAGTGGTCTAAGATTAGAATAATCTGGAATGACAGTCACCGGTGTCTGCTGGTCTGTGGTGATGGTGCACTGAGGGCACTGCTGTGCTGCTGTTCTCTTTTTGCCAGTCTCAGTTACACCTGCCTGTACCTGACAGCACAGCTGGAGGACCCTGAGAGCAGTGACAAAACGGTGTGGGCAACTGTTCTGTGACAAAAAATAGGACTGGTATGGCTTTCCCTGGTCTAGAGAGACCATCGTTACCTTCTGAATTTATGAAGTTGACAAAGAAATACAGCTCCTCATTGTCGCTGTTCCTCTTGTACGCCTCTAAGATGTGAGCAGGCAGGTCAGTGATCAAATCAGTAACCCAGGGGAGGTGCAGGTTGGGTATCAAGAACAATTCCTCCTCCAGAGAGTGGTCAGCCCTGGCACAGCTGCACAGGGACGGGGTCCCCATCCCAGGGTGTCAGGGATGTGGCACTGAGGGATGTGGGCACGGGGGGTTGGGGATCACAGAGGTCTCTTCTGACATTAGTGATCCTGTGAGGCACTTAACTGTGCAGGATAGATGGGAAGGGAGATGTTTATCATTAAACTAAAGCTTACATCAACAGCAGTACGGTTTACAGAAACAGGCTTATAAATCACATCAAATAATTTGATCATAACGTGCTGTTTCTTTATCATTTTGCTGACCATCGTTTTATCAAACAATAATGTGTCAAACAATAACAGTCAGCCAGTAATTAGTAATACCACCAAATATCTGAGGGGTCGCATCAGCAATTCCTAACCAGCCCTAAGTGTGGTGGTACTGAGGGGCTTTATTTGCATCACCTGTGACTTTGGGCTGAAGCTCCCCAGGAAGGATTGCTTAGAGGCCAGTGGAAGTTTAAAGGTAATTTCAGCTGGCACTGAATTTGCAGCAGCAGCTTTTAGCTGCCTCTCGCTCTCTGGTACAGAATGACACTCCACTCAGCTGTAGGATGTGCTTTTTTCCTCTCTGAGTAGAACAGAACTGGAAAAGTATTGAAGTCTGACCCAAATTCCTCTGTTCATACTTTTTTTTTGCGTAGAACAAACTGTAGAATTGTTATTGGCTGCTGTAGAGGATGAAAGGTCTCACAGGTTGACTGGAGAAGTTGAGAAATACATGGAAAGCTATTTGGGGCAAAGATGTAACTTCTGCCTCCGAAGGTCCTCGAGCAGTGAGGTGTCAGGAGAACCATGAACACACTTCCACTTGGCTGTGCCTCCTTCCACACCCATCAGCTGTTTTCCACTCTTAAGAACTGGGTTTGCTTCTTATCTCCTGGTGCAGGTTTGCATGGCTCTCCTCTTAATGGACAAAATGTGGAGGGCAGTGCCTGAACTCATAGTGCCCGAGGCACTGAGACAGCTGTGTCTTAAGGCTGGACAGAATCTCCTCCCACTCCCCTGTGTTTTGGATGGTTTTAATCTAAAATCCTTTAGAGCATCTTGCAAGATGAGTAATGTTCTACTTGAGCTCTGCTGTTCCGGCAGATCTGAGCATGGAAGTTGGAAGGGAATTTCCTCCAAGGTCATATAGACATGCCCTCAGTTTGTTTCCTTCCCATCTTTGGGCCTGGTGTGCTTGCTGGAACCATACCAGTATCTGCTGGAGTTTGATTTCTGATCCTCAGCTGTGGCCGTTCAGCGTTGTTTGTGTATACTGATCTCTGAGGAGAACACAGAGAAAAAGGACACCTCTTTTTCTTGAAAGCCAACTTTTCAAGTAGTGAATTCTAAGCGAAGATGCATGTAAGGGTGAGCACTGAGTCTGAACCTGAGGAGTAAATAACGAGGAACTGGCGTGGAAACAGGAGGCTGTGGGACAGAGGTGAGCATGGGACGGATGATGGGCGATTCATCGTTTTTCCACTGAGCAGAAATATCTCCGGAAAGGAAATCCAGGCAGTTACATCCAGGTTTGAAATACTTGTGCCAAAGGGAATGAGCAAGTCAGCTGGGCTCCACCAGCTTAGTGCCGTGGTCCAGCTGCAGTCCGTGCCTCCGAGCCCTGTGATAGCTGTTGGAGGAGATACTTCCTCCAAGTGAAGGGGCTTTGGTGCCGATAAAGGTGTTGGGCTTTAGTGATGTGGAAACCAATACCGTTTTAGTTCTCGACACTTCAGAATTGTGTCCAGTGAGTTTAGGATTGTGTGAATCACCAAAAATTCTCAAATGTTAATGGTTCACTACCCCTTCAGAATGCTGATATGAAATCAGCAATGCATTTGGTGCAGCTTTGAACTTGCTACAGTAAGAGTAGCTTGGATGTGTCTGTCTTGCCCTAAAAATGGTCCCAGCTTATAAAGCAGAGTGAAAAGCCCTATATTGCCACCTGCTTTGTGACACTTAAAAGCATACATCAAATATTAATTTAGTTCAATTTGGAGATTTCTTGAAATTAAATGGTCTAAATTGCACGTGAGGCCTGTTTAAATTCAGTGTCATCTTTAACTGCAGAACGTTCCCTCAATTACTCTGCCTTTTGGTTTCCTGGGCTTTTCTCCTCTCTGCTGTCATCCTTCTTCAGATCTGTGACTGTGTCAAGCTTTGCTGAGGGTGTGATCTTGTCTTCCTCTCTCACACTGTGCTGCCTCTTTGGAAATGCTGTGTGTCAGAGTCCCTCCTGGACTCCCCCCAGTGTGCCATGGCACCATCCCCCGGCAACAGAGGCTCACCTGGTGAGTTCTTCTCTTCCTACAGACCAAAGTAATTTCTTGCTTAGGCCACTGATGACAGTGGGTAAGAAAGTGATCTCTGGGTAGAAATCCCCTCTAGGAGCAGTTCACGTTGTGAGAAGCTACAACAAGTTTTGATTGCTTCGGCTGTCCCGAGAATTTGGCACAGTCACTGATCCATTTCATGTGTTGTTTTGTGGCATCTCCTTGGCTTTTCGGCTGCCCTCTTGGAGAAGCCTTGTTTATCTTCCTTCTTTCCCTTCTGAGTTTCACTTCTTTTAAGATTTCTGCAGTTATTCCTTTCTTCTTGCAAAGGGGGAGGTGGAGAAATCAGCCCTGCTCCAAAACAAAAGCTCAGAACCTCATTTCTCCCCTAGGTCGCAGTCTGCATCTTCTCAAACAAATGCACCATTGAGGTGATGGCAATTGAGTAAAATTTAGTGCACTTACTGCTTTTGTTTCCTGTGAGCATGCATGTAATCCTGTATTTCTGCTGCAGTCATTGAGAGGTGAACAAATTCTTACCAGAGCAGTGCTGTGCTTCAAGCACTGCTAATCTGCTGAAGGTGAGCGCTGCGGCGGTGGCACTTCTATTCTGTGATAATAAACCTTGTTCTTTGTTGGTTTCTATTACAGAAATCCAGAGGGTTATGGAAGTGCACCAAACTGTAGGCTCCTGAATCTGCTCAATAGCTTTTTAATGCACAGTTCCCTGCAGCGTGGTGCACTGTGCCTCTGCCATTCTCGAGGAGTTGAGGCACGCGGCCATCTCACACCCAGCTGAAATATCCCTCCTGCTTTCTGCATGACGTGGGGTTTTATGCTTGATCCACTTGCAATTCATCATTCTTCTTAAACGCGAGGAAGGCATGATGTATTTTGTTATGTATACCCACTTTGGATAAAATAAACGATACCGGCAGGGCACACTTCTGCTTGTAGTGTGGAAAAGCCATAGGTGGAGGAGCTGGGGGCCAGGCGTGCCGGGTGGGCACTGCTCTGCCTGGGGCTGCACTGCCTGGCCCTCGTAACAGCTGCGTCTGTGAAAGATGAGAAGAGAAAGGTGGGGAAGCACAGATTGCATGGGCACAGCATGCACAGGGAGCTGGGAGAGTCAGCCCAGGAGGTGTTCAACACCACGATGTGGTACTCGGAGACACGGTGGGGTGGGCCGTGGTTGGAAATGGTGATCGCAGAGACCTTCTCCAGCCTTAGTGACTCCTGGGTCTGTGGTTCTATGGAAGAACAAAAATGTGGTGAGGGCAGGAAGGCAAGCACTCATTGCTGTGGATTGCTGACGATGTACACGCAGCGCTCTTCGTGTGTGAAAAGATGTCATCGTGTGTTTACCAAAATCACTTTTCTCCCTTCAGGAAACAGTCCCCACTTTGAAACCTGACTAAGAGAGGACTGAAGGCTCTGCAGGTATCCCGGCTGGGGGAGAACCAAGACCCAACTAACAGCGCGCTCCCACTCCTCACTTCTGCTTTCCTCAGCAAAACTGAGTAGGAACTGAAGATACAAAATGCAGTGTGAGCCTTCAAATGGGACCGAGGGCAACCAGCTGGAGAAGGGTGGAGTCGTAGCTCCCTTTCTTACAGTGAAAGGTAACTGGAACTCCGTCCAATTGACTGAGTCCTGCAGGCTACAGAAACTGACCGACTTAGGAGGATGCAGAAATCACAGAATGACAGAGCTGTGGGGGTTGGAAGGGACCTCTGGAGATCATAGAGTCCAACCCCCTGCAGAGCAGCTCCCAGCCCAGGGTGCACAGGTAGGCAGCCAGGTGGGTCTGGAACATCTGAGCGGTGCAGGTGATACACCGGAGGCAGGGGAAGCATCCAGAGGGACCTGGACAGCTGGAGGAGTGCCTGTGTGAGCATAATGAGGTTCAGCAAGGTCGGGTGCAAGGGGCTGCACGTGGGCCAGGGAAGTAGTGCCAGGTATTGATACGGACTGGGGGAAGAACTGGAGAGCGGCCCTGCAGAGATGGACCTGGAGGTCCTGGTGATGAAAGGTGGCACATGAGGGAGCAGTGCGTGGGGCAGTTATATCCTGGGCTGCATTAAGGAAGGGGTGGCCAGCAGGGAGAGGGAGGGGACTGTCCCCCTCTACTGAGCTCCTGTGAGGCCCCATCTGCAGCACTGCATCCAGGCCTGGGGCCCCCAGCACCACAAAGACACAGAGGTCTCAGAATGGGTCCAGAGGAGGACCACTAAAATGATGAGAGGGCTGGAGCACCTCTCCTGAGAGGAAAGGTTGAGGGAACAGGGCTTGTTGAGCTTGGAGAAGAGAAGGCTCTGGGGAGACCTCACTGTGGCCTTCCAGGACCTGAAGGGAGCGTATGAACAGGAGGGGGAACAGCTGCTGACACGGGCTGATAGTGACAGGAGGATGGGGAATGGTTTAAAACTAAGACAGGGGAGACTGAGGTTGGATGTGAGGAGGAAGTTTCTCACTCAGAGGGCGGTGATGCACTGGAACAGGTTGCCCAGAGAGGCTGTGGGTGCCCCATCCCTGCAGGCACTCAAGGCAAGGCTGGATGTGGCTCTGGGCAGCCTGCTCCAGTGGCTGGTGACCCTGCCCAGGGCGGGGGGGTGTTACGAGATGATCTTTGAGGTCTTTTCAGCCCAGGTGATTCTGTGAGTTTTATATGCTTTGAACTCTTAGAGCCTCACAGATGTGGGATTATAGGAGGTAAGACATGGGACAAGCCACTCACAGATGGGACAGAGTAAAAAGTGAACTGATACAGGGGAAAAATATGTCAAGTTGAGGTTATGGCTCTTCAGAGAGAAGAGTACATTTGTATTAATATCAGTGTGTTTCCTCATTGGAGAGATGGTCAGAAATGGGAGCGCAATGAGTTGTATTTTGGACTGTGTTTTTGTTTTCAAGGGCTCTAACTTTTTCACCTTCCACTTCATTTTTGGAAACAGCTTTCTTGCTCAGCAGAGCACTGACACTTTGTTGAGGTTTCTGTTCCCTAGTGCTCTGCGGTGTGCTCCCTGCAGGGCCGGCAGCATCCCCAGCAGATCTCCAGTCCGTGGGACCTCGCGTTGGTCTTGTGTTCACATGTTGTTAACAGGTTTGCTGTCTGAAAAGTGGCAGCAGCAGAATCTGGAAAGGGAGAGCAGCCCTTGCAGGAGCTGGGGAATACCTCTTTAATCTGCATCGCCTGGGGCTGCAGAGCCACTGGGTATTTGGACTGGTCTTTCCTTCTGCTGTCCTGCTGGGAAATGCTTTTTGGATGCTGAGTTTAAATAAGCGCGTTTCCAGAGGCGGTGCTGGCTGGCTGGGTGCCTGCTGCAGTGCTTCCCAGCCAGATCAGTCGGGTTTGGATTTAGTACAGAGCACATTCTGCTCGTTCCTTTTGAAAGCATGCAGCAATAAACACATCGTTACAGCTTTAGTTTGGCCACAAATTAATTGTAGAGCATGTAATTGCTTCCCCTCTTGAAGCCAGGGGGAAGCCTGCAGATTAGGGTCGTCAGCTTTTTGGAGCACCGCTCAGGAGATGGCCTTTAATGTTTGTTTGTTTTTCTGTAAGTGAGGATAAAACTAAAGCATCCTGCAACAACCACTCCAGGAAAGCACCAAGTCACTCCTGGTTCTACCACTGTGCTGAGCAAAGGAAACCTTGAAGGAGGAGTTGAGACTTGTGCCGCTTAGCACTACTCGCTTCCTCTTTTTGCCGGTAGGCAGTTGTCAGATCCAGTCAACAGAAACAGACCTTCCCCGGAGCAGAGCTGGGCCTCGTTAGAAAGAGATCCAAACGCACCTCAAGTACAATGAGGGCCCTTTCCATCCCGCAATTTGTAAGGGCTGGCTTCCAAATGCTGCGGTGTCTCAGCAGCAGTACCCCTCGGACTCTGAAAGGTGGTGCTCTTGCGTATTTTTACTCTGCTTTTCTCCCTTCTTTTGTAAGGCTGAATAAGTAAAGCTCGTTTATCCTAATGAAACAGCAGGTTTTCACTCTTCTGAGTACCGGGAAGTGATTAATATCGCCTGGATTTGAATGTCAATGCCAATCTCGTTTGATGAAGTGATCTCAAGCTCGTGTTGTCTCTGACAGCTGAAGGAGAGCTCGAGGAACTGAAGCGTTTCAGTCGAGCGGACTCTGAAGGAAACACCTTTATCGGTTTGCCTCAATCATCTGTAGCCGTTCTGAGAGCACACGGACGGCTCGTTAGCAGGCGTGGTTTTCACCAGTTATTAAATTCTGCTGGGCCAGTAAGCAGTCACACCCTGACGCAGCTGCAGGTGAAGTCGGTGCGATGTCGCGCTGGGGGCTGTGGGTCAGCACTGCAGGCAGAACAAACCCTGAACTGCGAACGATTGAATGCCCTTGGCAGTTATCTGTGTGATGGGTACGACCGCCTGCATCTGCATCCTGAGGATTCAGGCTGACAAACATTCCAAATTCAGTGCATGAAGTATAAAAATGAGGCAGGGGTACCGCGTGTGTGTGCTGGCTCTGTCCTTCTCTGTCCTTCTGGCACTCGGAGCAGTGAGCCCGGCCTGCAGGCTGGATTTCATGCTCTAAGTACGCAGACAGAACTCTTCCAAGTTGGAGGACGATTCTGATGAGTTCTCAAGTCACCGCTCCAAGTCTGGAGATGTGGAAGGAGCAGCAGTGAGGAAGCAGGCACCGGCCTCGTGAGCACACACAGAAGACAGCTTTGTTTGTTCTTTATGGTGAACTGTGCAGGGAACGATTCGAGGAGTTCCTTTAAAATGAAGAAATCACTGTGTGCCCATTGTTTTGCTCATCAAACTCAGCTACGTAACAGAAATACTGATAAACTAGAGCCTAATCAGCAAAACAGCGCCGCAGCCCCGCGACCAGCCAGCTCCACACAGAGCTCTGACTGCTGTTTTGAGAGCTGTCACTGCGGTGTTTTGCACTTCTTTCTCCAAACATTCCTCCTGTGGCTTCAGCTGAGGTGGTTCCCCCCGCACAGCAGCTGGCACGGTGCGAAGGAGGAAACACTGCTGACAGCACAGCGATGGTGTGGCTGTTCTGGGCTGTGGGCTGCAGGCAGCAGGAGCTGGGAGGCTCAGAACCAGGACTGCGCCAACAGCGTTTATTGCTGCAGGGAGTGCTTTCCATCTCTTCGCTGTTGCCCAACCTCTTTTTTTACCTGTTGCCTGGACAGACCATCAGCTGTAATCCCGAGGTTTGCACATGCTGTGTGTGTGGGTGAAAGCAATTGTTCTCTGCCTTTCCTTCAGTGGGGCAGCAGCACGTCTGCCTGCTTTGTTAGGACTGCTTCCTACTTCTGAGACCTCTGCCTCTCCATCAGAGCAGAAATCGGTGAGCAGTGGGGTGGGGCTGACGGATCATAGTGCTGATCCTTACTTCTGGAAACAGGCCCAAAGAACACTGGAGCTCCTCTGGGTAACTTCAGCTGCAGCAGTTCTGTCCTTAGAAGCCAAAGTGCTCTTCTGTTTCAGCTTATTTCTATTCACGAGTTTTGTTGTTCTTTCATCCCTCGGTGCTGAACTGCTCTCTCGAAGCTCAGGATGAAAGGACAGCGATTGCCCAAGAAACTGCGAGATGCTTCTGAAAGGAGAGAGCTCATTATTTACTGAAGCACCCACTGAGCCAGGCAGTCATCTTACTGCAGGGAGATGGAGTGATGTGGCCCAAGCTGTGCCTCAGCTCACAGCTGGCCCTCTGCACTGCCCTTACTTCTGTTTACTCCTTTACAGAACCACCTGTGCTTCCAACAGTACTTCACATTGGGTCCTCCTCCTCCAACAGAGCTCCACCAGCCCCTCCAGTTACTGGGTTTCATGGTCTGAATGATGCTCTCCTGGCCAGCACAGCCCCAAGAACTGCACCAACTCGTGATCCCTGTCTGTAAGCAGTGAGAAAAGAATGGTGCTGTGACGTGCCAGAGCTCCCCTGGTGTTGCTGGAGGAAGCAATAGGGGTGAGGTTACTCAGGGAACAGTTTTGGTACTGGGTTCTTGTGGAAAAGAAATATTGGTAATCGTAACAGTACCATCAGCATTCACTGATCTTAAAGTGTGGATCTGCACTTGCACTGTGGCAGACTTAAAGCTGCCTCCCTCTATTGAATCCGCTGTTCATTTCAGCAGACCCGGGGGAACAGTGGGAGGTTGGTTCTGTACTGTTCTGCTTCCAGGCTTTTAACTTCAGCACCTTCTCTCCTTGTCACTCCACGGAACGTGCGCTGTAGTTTGTACCTCGTGCTCACTGCTTTCACAGTCCCTACAGAGTCCTGAGGTTCACATGTGTCAGGGTTCTGATGGTTCAGGTGTCCGAACTGCACAATGAGAGCCTGACGGCCCGTGCCAGCATCTGAAAGAACAAGGTAAGACGAGCTCTGTTAATCTTCCAGATATTTCCCAAAGAATCCTATTCAGTTGTTTATGTTGGCACCTAATTTACTCCCTAGTCATGTTTTTCAAGTTCCCTGTCTTCCGTATTGTTTATTACAGGCTCTTCTGAAGTCACTGAAGGAATGAAGCCCTGCTCTGTTGGCACTGATGTTTGGGCTCCATCGCATCCTGGTGCAGGGGATTCAAATCACTGAATCATAAAGGTTGGAAAAGATCATCAGTTCCAACCCCCACCGTGCCCACAGCGTCACTCCGTGCCACATCTCCACAGATCCTGAACACCTGGGCAGCCTGTACCAGAGCCTGACCACTATCCGAAGAAACTGTTCCTAATACGTGACCTGAACGAGCAGCCTGGGCTGCCAGCTGAAGCTGTGAGGTGTTGGCTCTTTTCTGCTCAGGAATTTGAGGATTGCTGTCCCGCAGCAAGGGGGTCAGCTGCCTTCAGAAATAAAGGGAGCAAGAAACATAAATGCGGTCCTATCTTTACAGCTGTACCTGAGAGCAAACATTCACGGTATGCAGACCTGCTGCTTCGTTGTCAGCTGTCCTTGAGCTGGAGGAACAAAGGGTAAGGAGCCCTCCACTGCCCCTCTTTCCACAGCAGGAAAAAAAAAAAAAACCAAGAGCTGTGCATAAAGTGACTTAGAGCATACAGAATGAGAGAATTGCAGGGCTTGGAACTGACCTCAAGAGATTGAGTCTGCATCTTTGTAGCCCTCCACTGGGCTCTTTCCAGGAGATCCCTCTTTTTTGTACCGGGGAGCCCAGAACTGCACACAGTACTCCATGTGAGGCCTCAGCAGGGCAGAGCAGAGGGGGAGGATCCCCTCCGTCGACCTGCTGGCCACACTCTCCTTAATGCAGCCCAGAATCCCATTGTCCTTCTTGGCCACCAGGGCACAGTGCTCATGGCCAACCTGTCACCCACCAGGACACCCAGGTCCCTCTCCTCAGCGCTCCTCTCCAGCAGCTCATCCCCAACCTGTACGGTGCACGTGGTTGTTCCTCCCTAGGTGCAGGACTCTACACTTGCTCTGTTAAACCTCATCCAGTTCCCTTCTGCCCAGCACTCCATCCTGTCCAGCTCTCGCTGAAGGGCAGCACGGCCTTCCAGCATTGTCAGCCATTCCTCCCAGCTTTGTACCACCAGCAAACTTGCTGAGGGTGGACGATCCCCTCCATCAGCGTCACTGATGAAGATGTTGAACAGGACCGGACCCAGAATGGGGGGCACTGCCGAGTACGGCTCTCCAACTGCACTCTGCCCCTCTGATCACACAGGCACAGAGCTCTGCCAGTTCTCAGCCCACCTTACGGCCCGCTCACCCATCCCACGCTCCCTCAGCTTTGTTTTAAGGATGCTGTGGGACGCAGCATCCACCACCTCGCAGGAATCAAAGTACACCACATCCACTGCTCCTCCAGCCGGTGAGGACGGCCCAGAAGGACCGGGCTGCTGGAGCACGGCCTCCGCAGTGCTGCACACCGCTGACAGCCCTCCTCTGCTCCCGCGGCCTGCAGGCAGCCCGCACAGCGAGCCCCAGGCCCGGAGCTGGCGCTGCCCGGCCCGCAGTGCCCGGATCCCGCTGCTCGCCCCTTGTGAAGGCCGCGGTTCCGCGCGGATCGGAGCTCCGCTCCCGGGCCCCCACCACACAGCAGCGAGAGGAGCGGAGCCGAGCGCGCCATCACCAGAGGGCGCGTTGAACAAAGCGCACCGAACCTAAACCCGGCCGCGCGCAGCGGGAGCGCGGACGGAGCTAAAAGCCGCCACACCACATAAGCGGGGACGGGGACGGACGGTGAGATCCCCTCAGAAAGCGCTCCTCCCCGCAGCGCACCGCGCGCTCCCGGCGCGGCGTTTCCGCGCTCCCCTCAGCGCTAACGGTCGCCGCGAGGCGCGCGCGGCACCGCGCATGCGCCGAGAGCGTGGGCGGGAAGCGGCGGGCGCGGCGCCGCCCCGGCGCAGGCGCAGAACGGGCGGGAGGGAGAGCGGCGCGTGCGCAGAAGCGGCGACGGCGCGGCGTGGGGGAGGGGAGGCGCGGCGGCTCTCCCGAGCGGCGCCAGCGGGGGCGGGGCGCGCGGCGCGGGGCGCATGCGCGGAGCGGGGCTCGGGGGAGGCGCAGGGCCGCGGCGGCGGCGCTCGGCGGCGGCGGCAACAATGGCGGCGGCGGTGGCGGCGGGAGGGGGCAGCGGGCCCGGGGCCGCGGCGGCGGCGGCGGCCGTGGGGATCGGAGGGGGAGGAGCGGGCCTGGCAGCGCTGTCGGTGGCGAGGAGGAAGGACGGCGGCCCGACGGGGAAGTTCTGGGAGAGCCCCGAGACGGTGTCCCAGCTCGACTCGGTCCGCGTGTGGCTCGGCAAGCACTACAAAAAGGTAACGGCCCGAGCGGGGCGGGCGGCGGCCGAACCGGGGCGGCCCGGGGGGGGGGGGAAACGGCGCAACAAAGGGCTCCGGCGGCAGCAGCGCGAGGGGCCGCGCAGGATCCCCCGCAGGGCCCCGGGGCCGCCCCTCGGGATGCCCCCCTCCCCCCAGAGCCCCTCACGATCCCTGTGGGATCCACCTCAGAGCCGCCCGCACCTTATGAGCCCCCACGGCTGTGTGGGAGCCCCGCAGTGCTTCCCCCCCCCCCCTCAGGACCGCTCCTCCCGCCGGTCCCGGTCTCGGGGCTCCACGCGTGGCCGTGGCCGTGCTGCTCCGGGCGCGGCGGGGCCGGTGCTCGCAGCTGTCCCCTTTCATACTGTTGGTCGCCCTCTGCTTTTCTTTTAAAGTGCCGTCCCTGCGTGGTGGTGGTGGTGTGTCCTTCCCGATATCTGAGCCTGAAGCAGAACTTCTGGAAGAACAACTCTGCTCCGGGGCAGGTGTTGGAACTGGATGAGCTTTAAAGTCCCTTCCAACCCGTCCTATTGTCCTCTGTTCTATAGGGTTCCTGCCAACCCATCCTATTGTTCTGTGATGCTTAAGGTCCCTCCTAACCCAACCCATCTTATGTTTCTGTGAACTTCAACGTTCCTTTCAGCCCAGCCGTTCTGTGTTGCTGCGGCTTCACAGAATCACAGAACTGGAGGGGTTAGAAGGGACCTCCAGAGATCGAGACCAACCCCTCTGCCCAAGCAGCTCCCAGCCCATGGTGCACAGCTCAGCACCCAGACAGGTCTTGGACATCTCCAGAGAAGGAGATCCACCACTGCTGTGTGCAGCTCCAGCGCTCCATCACTGCACTGGGAAGAAGTTCCCATACACATTGTGCAGAACTTCCTACGCTGCAGTTTGTGGCCGTTTCCTCTCATCCTCTCTCCACACACTGCTGAGAAGAGTCCGCCCTCTCATCCCTTTGCCTCCCACACCTCAGATATTTATAGATGTGGATCAGATCCCCTCTGACTGGACACAGTATTCCAGGCTTGATTAATTTGTCTCGTTGTCCTCCAGAAGATGGATACTTTGAGCCCAGGGTTAAAAACCACGCAGTGTTTGGAGGTGTTGTACCAGTCTGGCCATGTCTCTGTGGAGAGCAGCCACGTGTGTGGGTCAGCATAGTGCTCGGAGCTTTGTCTGGTGCTAAAGAAGTGGTGGTGCAAAGGTGTGTGACTTTAACTGGAGTTTGTTTTGATGTCACTTCTGCTGTTGCTGGGCTCCTGAGGGGGAACATTGATTCTCTCATTGCTTTTTTGTCTGGAAATCTGGGGCCAGAGAAGACCATGAGGATGTTTTGGGGGTGGAGCATCCCTTGTCCTGGGCCTGGCAGAGAGCTGGAGGTGTTTGGCCTGGAGGGAAGTCCCCAGGGAGACCTTCCTGAATGGGAACTGGTAGACAAGAGGGAGAGTGACTAACAGTCACAGGACTAGGGGGAGCAGCTTCAAACTAAGGGAGGAGGAATTTAGGGCAGTTGTGAGGGAGGAATTCTTTACCTAGAGGCACTGAGGCACTGCCTAGAGCTGTGGTGCCCACCCCTGGATGTGCCTGAGGCTGTGGCTGGGTCTTGGGCAGCCTGAGCTGGGAGCAGCCAACCCACAGCAGGGTGGGGACTTGTTTGGGGGGGTTGGGAGGAACGGGGCTGTCTTTTCCAGCCCATTCCACGCTTATATGACCTTTAAGGTCCCTTTCAACCCAACCCATTTTGTGATCCTATGAAATGCTGACCAGCGTGCGGTCATCCTGCTCCTTTTTAAAGTAACCTCGAGCTGGTCCCTGCTGTTTTGCAGAAGAGCCATCCTGTGCTGAGAGCTCTGGTGGTGTGGGTAGTGCTGCAGTGACCAGTACCCGCGGGTTGGTTCCCCCCTTAGGGCTGCCCCGGGCTCATCCTCTGCAACAGGAGCTCTCATCCTGTGCTCAGACCTGCTGTCATGGGGTTACGCCTGTCAGTACTGCTGGCTATAAACCTTAGAGGTATGAATAGTTGTTACAGTGTCAAAGAAGCACCCCTAAGACCATAAGTGGAGGAGCTGATTGCTCTCTGAAGCGCAGCAGATGAACTCTGCTCCCCACCTTCCATCGTGCAGAGGGTGCTCTGTTCTCAGTCCTGTTCCCTTCACACACGTGGTGGCTTTGCTGTAGGCCCCTTTTGCAGGAGCATGTGGTGATTAGAGCTGGTGAGTTCAGCTCAGTTACCTGTGCTCCTGCAGGGATGCTGAGCCCACTGCCCGTCTGTGCTGTGTGCGTTCAGGAGCTCCGTGCCCGCTTCGTGCAGTGGTTTCCAGGGGAGCTGGTGATCCTGCTCCATGGTGTTCTGGTGGTGTGACTGCAGCAGCATCCAGGTGTCCGTTGGGAGCAGACCCCAGCACTCAGAGGCGAGGGACAAGCTGGGTGGTTCACTTTTTGTCGTGTCGATGCTCCGGGATCTCCAACGCTGCACACTTTTCTCTGTGTTTGGAGCTCTTTTGTCTTCTTGCTTTTATAAAAAGGAACAAAGGCCGTAAGTGAAATCCGAGCATTGTGGTGCTGGTTTTCCTTTGGCCGTGTCCCAGCTATCTGGGATGGGATGGTCTTTGTCTGGGGTATCTGTGCAGCAGGGCTGCAGTGCAGAGCTGCGATGGGGTTGGCTGAGGTCAGGAACCACAGCGACGCTGGGTACACAAATCCACCCTGATGTCTGTGACAAAGGCTTTTCCCAGGCAGCTGCAATGGCAGATCTGCCGGGGAGGATCAGTGGTTTCTTCTCCTGGCAGTGCCTCTCTGCTCTCGAGTGGTTTGTTTTGTAGTTCTGCTTGACTGGGAAGTGTGCAGTGTGGGTCAGGCTCCGAAACAATCCTCTTACACCAAAGCTCTTGGGCTGGGAACTGTATAATCTCAGAATGGATTGGGTTGGAATGGATCCTTCAGATCAGCAGGTTCCAACCCCCTGCTGTAGGCAGGGACACCTCCCAGCAGACCGTGCTGCTCACAGCCTCACCCAGCCTGGCCTTGAGCCCTTCCTGGAGGGGGATCCACAGCCCCTGCACAGTCAAGAAGGACCACCCATGGCTTCTGGAGAGGGGAGCTTGTAGCCGTGTGCCTTCAGCCTCCTCAGCTCCTCCAAACCCACGGGGTGCCCATCAGGAAATCACAGCTGGAGCCTGCAGGGCTGACCTGTGTGCTCCTGGCTGCTGTGATGGGGCAAGTCTCGTGTGCTTCCTTCTGTAGGCTTGTGCCCCGTGCTGTGGGAGACCTCAGGCAAAAGGATCCCATACAAAAGGATGGCAAGGCAGAGGTAGTGCAGAGCTTTTACTGGGGCTCCTGTCCCGATGGGAGCGGGGTTCTGGTGCCGTCAGGTGGCTGTGGCTGTAGTGCTGTGTGAGCTGGGGGGGTTTGGCTGCATTCAGTTCTTGGTTTGCTAATGGGTTCCTTTTTTTCCCAGTGGCTGTGAGCACAGAGGTGCTTCGTGCTGTTTCCCTGTTAGTCAGAGCTGCCGATGCTTGCTGATTTGAAGCATTTTTGATGCTTTATTAACTTAGAGTACAGTTAGACTCAGCACAAACCGCTTTGACTTTTATTCCGTTTAATGAAGCAAATGTAACAGCGTCGGGGGTGGGGGGGGTGTTCCCCAGGGGGGGTGAGTTACTGCAGTTATGAAGTTACTTTCTCTTCACTATTGACAGAATACTGAAGGCCGTGGAGCTTCAGAGCAGCCACACAAAAGCCACTCGTGCCCTGTTGGCACCTCCCTGGAGAAGGCCCCTGTGTGAAGGCCCTGCTTTGCTGGGAGAGATGCTCACTGGGGCGAGTGTGGTGGGGGGGTCAGTCCCACCTGCTTTGGGCACACGTAATGTAATGTGTACTGGCAGGGGAGTGGGGGTGGGATTACTTACTCAGCAGTCAGGTATGCTGGCTGCTGTGCCTTTGTTTTCGTGTTGGTGCAGCCCTAGGTGTCGTGCAGCAGTGCCCTGCCCTGCCTTGCAGCCCCTGTTGGTCGCATGGCAGGTGTTGCTGTGCTGAAGGCTGTTCTGTTCAGGGCTGTGTGCAATGCGAGGGCTGAAATGTGAGAAGAGGTGGAGCTCTGGAGCTGGGATGTGCTCATCTGCACAGTGCTGGCCCTGGAACGGAGGGGGAATAACACACGCTAAGCTTCAAAAGTATATACTGCACTGTATGCATTTAAGTCATCCTTTCTGGTGTAAGGCACGGATAGAAGCGTGCTGGGGCAGTTAGCAGTGGGATGTAAGGCTCGTTGTGCTGGGGAGCCCAGCAAAGGCAGGGGCTGCCACGCGGGGTCCGTACAGCGTGGGCTTTGGAAGGCTGCTTCACAGCACAGAGCTTCACCTTCCAAAGGGATGTACAGAGGGGGGAGGAGCTGTGGGGCACCACGGCCTGGCAGCTGCAGCTCTCTGTTGGGGCAGCAGTAAGGAGTGATTTGTCACCGCTCCATATCCCCGCAGCAGCTGATGTGAGCTGATAGGAGGTGCTCCCTGCCTTCAGGGGCAGGGAGGGGTGCTTGGGAAGTGCAGCCTCGGGGTTCTGATGGAGCTGTGTTCCCAATGTGGGGCTGGGACACCTCTGGTGCCTGTCCTTGGAGCATCTGGGCTGCATCCCAGGTGCGTGCAGGAGCTCTGCAGGGGCTGCAGGACACAAAGGGAATGCTGTTGCGATCTGTCCGTGTGGATGGTGCTTGGGGAGGCACAGAGGGGTCTGGCTGCAGGGTAGTACAGTCGCTTCCATCTTCTGAAAGTCCCAGCTCCACTTTTTCAGTGAGCTTTAGGAGAAAGCAGAAAGGTCTCACAGCCGTTCGCCTCCAGGAGCTGCAGGGGAGCTGATACCACGTGTCCTGTGTGAGCAGCTCGTGTTTGTTCTGCTCTCAGAGGTCTCAGTGAGAAGGTTGTGTCCTGTAAATGCATGCTGCTAACTTGAGGAGTGATGAGAGCCCAGCCGCCATTCAGAACTTTATATTCTGTGCTGTGATTTCTCCTCTCCATATCTGTGTGACGGTGGGAAATGATTGGTCGTAAAGCATGTGCTGAAGTTGGTGTAGGAAGCTTTGTGCACGCCTGGGTTGTAATTAACTTCTTCCTGCACTGGGAACAGAATGAGACTGAAGCAGTGGATGTTTCCATTAGGCTCCTGTGGCTGCGAGGAGCTGGTGGTGGTGCACAGATAGGTGCAGGCTGAGCCCCGGGCAGTGCCCTCACCCCACACCTTCCCCTTCTCCCCACTGATCCCTGAACTCTGCTCTGCAGCTGAGCAGGCAGCCTGAAGAGTCAGCCGGCCGGTCTCCGTGTTGTGTCAGCCTGTGTGCTTTGTCTTTCAGTATGTGCAAGCAGATGCTCCTACCAACAAAACGCTGGCTGGGCTGGTGGTGCAGCTGCTGCAGTTCCAGGAAGATGCCTTTGGGAAACACGTCACCAATCCTGCCTTCACAAAGCTCCCGGTGAGTACTGGGGCAGGCTGCTGCTGCTGCATGTCTGTCTCCCTGGGGCTGCCCCAGTGCTGGGGCTGATCTGCTGCGGCACATCCTCTGCAAGGGGCCTCATTTTGGGTACGCGTTTGGGAACAATTTCCAGGATGCTGGGGGATGGTTTTAATTCCCGGTGAGTGTCTTATGTGAACTGCTGATTGTTAAATCAAACCTGTTGGGACTGATGTGTGGCACTGAGTAACTGCTGAGCGTTTTCCAAAGGAAACAAATCAACAGAAATTCCCAGTGGAACCATCTCACCTGTGATGCCACTGATGCTGAGAGAGGCAGGACCACGTGTGTAGCGTTGCAGTTACTTTGTTAGTCCAGGGCAGCTCACCAGTCCCTCCCAGCACTGACGGACAGAAGTAGTACCAGTCTTCAGGGGTTGCTGGTAGCATTTTGAGTTCAGACTTGGTGCACCTTTACCAGTAGCATCCTTGAGACTGCATTCAGAGGTTGTGTGCCTGGAGAAGGATCTTGCTGAAGGAGCACAGAGCACAGTAAAACACACGGTGAGGGCGGTGGAGCAGCAGGCCCTGAGGGCAGAGCAGTGACTTGTGCCTGCAGAGTGCCTGGTGATGCCCAGCAGAGGCAGGGTGTGTGAGCAGTGTCCTTGCTTTTTGCTGCAGGATGCTGAGGGGATGCCAAGGTGGAGCAGTTCAGGATTCTTTTTGATAAACGAATTAAGCTTGGAGTATTTACTCATTGAAATACATTGTAAGCTGGAGTTGTTCTGCACACTGTAATACTCTGCTCTTCCTTGCTTCACCGTTTGGAGAAATGCAAATCTCGTGGCATGGCAAGTAGGTTCTTGCTGTCTTTCTGCAGTCCCAGTCTGGTCTGATCTGATCTGGGAGCCAGATTCTTCTGTCAGCGCCCACGGGGCACCTCTGTGCACCGCACCATGGTCTGTGTTTCCTGAGATGAAGCTGGGACGTTCTGCTTCAGCCTTTTGAGTGGGAGAAGCAGCGAGGCCTGGCACTGGGCAGAGGCTGCTGGCTGTGTTTGAGCTGCAGCTGCCAGGGATGCTGTGCTGCACCATCCCTGTGCCTGAGCACGTGGCAGATATGTGCATGCCTTGTGGCTGCAGCGTTGAAACGCTTGTTGTCTTGTTTAAAGAGTCCATTACCTGTCACTGCCTGCGTGTCTCAGTGGAGGTTCTAGTGAGGAAGCAGCTCCTGAGGCAGCGGATTGTGAGGCTGGTTGATCTCAGTCACCTTTTCACAGTGGATTTTGGTAGGTAAGATGGCAGAGGGATTCTGACTCACCAGCACTTGTCTCTGCGGAGCAGGTTTTAGTGGAATTGCTAAAAGCTCTTTCCTTCTGGTAGTCCACGGCCACCAAGGGGCAGCTGCCCGCCCTGCGTTGGGCTCGGAGTCCCTTTGGGTGCACAGCAGTGCACCGAGCAGGTGCTCTGTTCCTGTTGAGTGCTTCTGAAGGATCTTTTATGTGTTGGTTTCGGACAGCGGTTATGTGATACATCCCAGAGCTGCTTCTCTTTCCCTTGGCAGTCCCGGAGCCAAGGAAGGCAGTGTTCCATGTCGATCCCGTGCCTGCTGGAAGAACAGATTTAAAGCTTATGTTGGTAATGCTCACGTGTGTGATTTTGGAACTGACCTGTTTGCTGGAAGGAGCTGGAGCAGCAGAGCTCGCTCTGCGTAGAAGTCACCCACAGCAGTTCAGTGCTGCAGTTCATAGGAAGAAGTATCCCAGGGTGGCTATGTGTGAGTTGTGTGTAACTCAGTTTTACATCTGACCCAAACTCGAATGGATTTTTCTGTGATGATTTTTCTGTCTGGAAACAGTCTGTAAGTGCAAAGAGAGGGCCTGCTGGGCGAAGCTGACGTGATTACAGAACTCATTAAGGCTCGTGTGCCACTGTTTGTAATTAGTCAGTGCATAAATGCTGTTGCATGTTTTTCTTCTTCCTGTTCCAAACCTCTTGCATGGGATGCCCTGCTCAAACCTGGCCCTGTGCTCATCTGCTCCTGGCTTGAGCTGGGCTAGCCAGGCCTCTTCTGTATCTAAGGTTACATGGCAGCAACTTATTCCAAGCACATGCAAACATCCTCACTGCACATACCAGCACAATAGCAAAGGTAATTCCAAACTAAAAGTTGCCAGGGGGAAAAAAACAAAGAGTAGTTACACATCTGAAGTTCAGCTGGCAAGTGTGTGCTCCTCGTCGTCGTTTTAAGGACGTGAAAGTGAATGCCACTGTTCTCACTTTTCTTTCTGGTTCTAGGCAAAGTGCTTCATGGATTTCAAAGCTGGAGGTACATTATGTCACATTCTTGGTGCTGCTTACAAATATAAGAATGAACAGGGCTGGTAAGTTCTGCTCTTGGTTTATTTCCCTTTTGCATGAGATGAAGCACATGAAATGCCTATGCAGACTACTTGAGATTTAATACCTGCTGGAGAACAAGGGAGTCGGAGATGGGAAGAGGAATTTTGTCCTGCTTTGCTGATGGTAGCTTTGTCCAAACCGCATTCCTAAATTTGAAGACAAGTTGTCCAAGTCTGTGAGCTCCTGAGCCTCGAGGTTGGGAGTTGATCACAAACTTGAGACTTTATTTGTTTGCATTTATTTGCCACGTGACAGAGCAGATTAAGCAGTCACTGTCAAATCTGCTTCCCGTCTGGGAGAGACAAATCATTATTGCTGTCTTGAGCACGGGCTTTAGTCATAGCTGGGGAATACGTATCGTTGCAAAGACACAGTTAAATGCAGAGTGATCTGTTGCTTCTCAGCCTCCGTAGATGAGGAGTGTGAGCTGAAGCAGTAGCATTAAAGCTCTTCACGTGATATCCATGTTGTGTTCTGGCTTCTGCATTTCTGAGTTACAGTCCTTCCAGGAAGGCATGAGTTACTGTATTTGAGAGCAATAGGAAGAAAATGAGGTGGAGATAAAAGCAAGCAGAGATGGGTTTTATACAAGCATTTAAATGGCTCTTGATCTGACGTTGTGCAGACCTGCAGGAGCGTTCCTGGAGCTGGCAGTGTTTCTGTGACCCGCAGGAGCAATTCAAAAGGCCAAAATCCGGTTATTCTGGTAGGGCTGGTTGGTTTTCAGTGGTTTATACTCACGTCAGCACATTGGATATCTGAGGTGCTTATATGGGAGAGCTGGAAGGCTTTGTTTCCTTACTCTGCTCCTGCCAGCACCTGGGTGGAGATGCCTGATGGCAGCGTTCAGGAGTGCCTTGCTGCCTCTGCCTGCAGGTAGAGCAGTGACACGTTCATCAAGCAGGAACCATGGACGTGCTCCCCTTTTTCTTCCCAGAACAAATTGAGAGCTCACCCGATGCAGTTTGTCAGCAAAGCGCAGGCACACGGCTGCCTCCTCTCTTCTCACTCTCTTGCTGATTCCTCAGAACTAGTGGGTAGTGCCTTGTGTTCGTGCATGTGGGATGTAGAGGGAAGTAATACTGGAACTTAACTCTGAGAATCAGATTTAGATCTTGGAATGTGTCCTTCACTGACCCAAGCAAATAATACGTGGTGTTTTGCCTGAAATATGATGATTTTTTTTTTAATGGTATGCATTGTCGCTCTTGCTTAACCTGTTTGTGAATGATCTGTCTTATAGGAGAAGTACCTTTCCTCGCCATAATAGGTATGTCTGAAAAGTGCACTTACCCAGTGCAGCTGGACATACCCTGTCTGCCACTGCCATCGAAGTAGTGGTGGCTAAAACCTGCCAGAGGTGTCCCGTAATCTGAGGACAGGAGGGATTATTACTGCTATTCCATCTCCTTTACTAAGAGTGCTGTCACTTGGTACATGGGTTGCAAAAGTGTGGGGCATGAATGGCATTTAACGAGTCCAAAATGCAGATTGTAGGCAAGCAAATGCAACGACTGTGATCAAACCAGAGTGCTGTACACGACGTTGTTTCAGAGGGGGCTGTTAACCATCTAGGAAGATAGGTTCGTTTGCATTAATTTGGCATTTATTTCCTTGAAACTTTACTGTACCTACCTGAAGTGCATACGTTTTGAGTAAACCACGAAGCATCAGTGTGAGTCCTGGAGAAGTGCCTTGTCTCAGTGAGCCCCGTGTGTGCACTGAGCTGTGCTGTGCTTGAGCTGCCTCAAGGCAGCGCAGAGCTCCTGACACACACAGTGCTTCAGACACAGGCAGTTCCCCTCTGGAATTGGCAGGAGGCTCTGAGAGGTATTGGGATGTCCTCTTCCATTTGTTCCCGAGCTCTTCAGCAAGAAAGGAAACATCTGTAATAGTGATGTGGGGTGCAGAGAGCCTTCTGCTGATGCTGTCTGGTGCTGCACGATGCTGCTGCTGGGCAGCTTCTGTCTGAAGGCTGATACCCACAGTGTGGGAGGGCACGGTGGCCTCAGCCCTGGGTGCTCATAATGGGTGTTCTAACTTCACATCAGTCCTGCCTTGGTTTACCTCTGTTGCATATTGCTTTGTGTCTAAAAGAAACCGTCGTGAAGTGTATGGGCACTGACTGCTCGTGCTTGGAGCTGTGCTCTGAACTCAGAGCAGCTCTCCAGTTGCTGCAGGGTGATGAGCTCATGGCTGTGGGAAGTATTTCTACATGCTGAAATCCCTATCCCACCCCTGGCCGCCAGCTCAGCATTCCAGTGCAGAGCATTCTCAGGCCCTGCATGGCCCTCGGGCAGTGTTGTGCTGTGCAGTGCAGGGCTTGGCCTGCCTGGAGCTCCTGCAGCTCCGTACCCACGGCTTGTGCAGTGCTGTTAGTGCTCAGCCTCACCCTTTCTGGGGGCACAGTGTTCAGGTTCTTCACCCCGGGGCTGCAGGTGGGTCTGCAGGACGCCTGCTGGGGCTCTCGTGCTTCTGCCCTCCCCAGCACAAACTTCCCCATGTCTCACGCCTGCTTCCACCCACACTGTCACTCCCACAGTCGGATTACTCTGTCCCTGCAGCAGGGAGCTTTAAAGTAACAAAGTCCCATAAAGACAATCATCTCCTTGGACTCGTGTGGGCCCCTTCCACCTTGGGCTGCTCTGCTGTGTGTGGGGCCCTTCTGACGGCAGCACGTGGCTCAGGGCCCACCCCGAAGCATTGCCCTGGTTCCTGAGCTGGGTTCTGGGGTTCTGGGGTGGGTGGTGGGAGCACCCAGCGCCCTCGGCCGTGGGTTCCCACCTCTGCTGCTGAAACCCATTTTGAATATTTGATGGTTCCCATTTGATGATCCATTGTGCCCGCAGTGGAACGCACAACCCTTCTGCAGGGCTTTGCTGGACAATGTCAGCCTTCCTTTTTCTGAAACGGATCACGAATCGTTTTCATTTTGTCGATCGCTTCGTTGTGCTGTGGTTGTTTTTTTTTTTCTCTTTTGGTTTGGGGCTGCCAAGAGAAGCAAAAGTACTCCATGGTGCCCCGAGTGCTGCCATGTAGCTTCCATTGTTTTTTGTGTGTAAGGTGAGAGATTCTTTGCTTCTGAGCAGAGGGAAGTTGAATCCTTTCATACTTTCTGAATCCTTTCCCTCAACAGGCGGAGGTTTGACCTGCAGAACCCGTCCCGCATGGATCGCAACGTGGAGATGTTCATGAACATTGAGAAAACACTAGTGCAGGCAAGAGGCTCAGAAAAGAGCACAGAGATCTCTGCATGTTCCCTGCTCGGGTGAAGCAGCTCAGTGCTGTGTGCACCTGCAGCTGCCTCTGTAACTTCTCTATGAGTATTAGATGCTTTCCTCCCTTTCCTCCCCATCTTAGCCACGTTTGCTTTACACCACTTGAAAGCTTCAGAGTGTTCACGCTGATATTTGGTGGATACACACAGAGTGAGGAAGAAAATGCCCATAAGGTTGGGCAGTGCATCCCCAGTGCCTCCATTGTTCAGGTCCCACCTTCAGGGCTGAGGGACTCCTTTGTGGTGCAGTCTTTCCTCCTTGAGGTGTTCAGCTTTGGAGGGAGATGGACTCTTTTCAGGGCCAGACTGCATTTTGACCCTCCTATGATGGGGGTGATGAGAGACAACACTTCATGTTTAAACAAGTATTAAAATCATATAGCTGCTCTGATACATAGTAATGTGTGTGTTAAATCCCAGCTGAATGGGAAGCAGTCCTGTCAGGCTGTGGGGACACAGAGCCACGTAGCAGTGCAGTGGGACAGATTCAGGCTGGACCTTGACACACAGGGCACCTCCATTCCCGTTAATGAAGGTCCTATCACAGTGCTTTGAAATCCAAGGTGTGGCTTTCATTAAGGACGTTTTGTAAAAGCAGGAGCATAAGAATTGTGTTTGTGATCCCTCTGATGTGGCAAAGAGCACATCTGCAGAGAGAAGCACAGCATGAGGCTCCAGCAGGGAGTGGGCACAGGAATGTCATCCCGAGGGGTTCTGGGGCTGGAATTAGTGCATCTCATCTGCCTGATGCATCTGGTTCCCTTAGAGCTTTTTGAAGCATTGGTGATAAGAGCTGTTTGGTTTCTGTCAGAGGTGGTTTGCTGATTTCTTGTTTTGTCTCCTCCAGAACAACTGTCTGAGCAGACCAACCATCTACCTCATTCCAGACATAGAACTGAAGCTGGCTAATAAACTGAAGGACATTGTCAAACGTCACCAGGTAACTCGTACACAGCATTTCTTTTGTCCTTACATAGGACTCTGTATTTGCACGTCTGCTACATGCTGGTTACGTTTGGGCTGTGTCTGAGAGCACAAGGCAGCAACAAGAAGTCTGCTCAGACCTGAAGTCACCATTAGTGTTCTTGTCACGTGGACACCGAATCATTACTGTGCTCTGAATGAGCTTTGGAGGCTTAGAGCAGCAAGCACTATGAGATCTGTTTTCTCACTTAGGTTGCTGCAGGCCCAAGCTGATTTAATGTTGAATTCTGCTTATGTAAAGCAGAAGCTCACACTTTGTCCGAGCCTGAGCCCAAAAAAGGTAGTGCGTAGCATAACTATTCTAGACGTGTGGGAGCAAGCATAAAGAAGTCTGAATTTTCAGAATGCTGCCTTTTTAGGTCTTCTTTTACTCTCTCTTTTCTTATTTATGTTGAGAAGAGCACAGGCAGAAGAGCACAGGGAACTTCAGGTTCTTGTTAGTACATTTCCACAAGAATCAACGTCTTTGTAATGTAAGCATTGATGGCTTGAACAAGCTTAATGGCTTCATCTTTTAGAAACATAAATGGTCTTTTCACTTCTCTTGAGGGGAATACTCTGTGAAGTGAACTCTGTGGACAGATGGGACCTAGCGAGCGGTGGTCTGCAGCCCTTGGTGTCTCACTGCTGTCTGCTGTTAAATGTATTTGCTGTGTTGTGGTTGTGAATCATCTTCTTAGCCTTAACTGCATAGTTTTTCTCGAGTTACTCGGAGCTCTTCAGCTGAATCTAGATGCTTGCTGTCGCTGCAGTAATGCTGTCTGCAGTCTGATGGTGAAGCCATTACTGTTTCTTATAGTGATTTTCTTCATGAGTGTTGGTTTCTGTATTAGAAGCAGCAGACTGATAGTTTGGGACCTTAAAGGAGGCAACGAGAGGTGAGCATTTGTATCTGCCACCAGCTCCTCCCCCTGGTTATGCTTCCAGTCACGTTCAGTTTGGCAGAGGCAGTAAGCCTTACATTTCACTTGTATCCTTCAGAAAGCTGCTTCAAAGTCCCCTATCCCTCTCTTTGCAGTCAAGGCAGAGCCTAGGAAGACCTCTTGTTTTCCTGGTGTCTGTGGATTGTTTTCTTGGAGCTCTGCAGGAAATAGATGGAGCATGCTGATGTGATTCAGGTTGGGCACCTGGAGCAGCTCGATGCTGATGAAGGGAGAGTTCCCGTTATTGTGCCTGGAGCACTTAGCAGGTCCTTCAGTGGCACCTGGGCACGTCTCTTCTCTCCTGAAGGATTTCAAATTCTATCCACTTCACTGCTTCCTTTTTTTTGCTGCTGTTCAAGGAGCCCCTCCTCTCCTCCTTCCCAGCTCTGTGTTTGTGCTGGGATAGAAGCGGTCACATTTCAGCCCCTGATATCAGAGCAGCTTCCCAGTGTTCCTGCCATCACGTAATGCATCTTTACGCTTTGTAATGTTTTTCTCTTGATGGCTGCTGGCAGCCTTGCAAGTCAGTTGTTCACGTACTGTTTGCTGTACACTGTTCCATCTGTTCTTGAGTCCTTTAAATAAATCTGTCCGTGAGTTATGGAATGTAAATTCTGAACAAGTCTCACACGAACTATACCAAAACATAACTCCTCCTCTGCAAAAGAGCCCGAGCTCTGTGAGGTTCTGCTCTCCGTGGAGATGTCTGTTCATCTTCAGAGAGTGTCTGCAGCACGTGGGAGAATGCAGGTATCTAACAGACCCCCAGCTATCTAGCAGGGTTTTCATCCATGATCTCGTAGGTCCCCTGGGAATGTAACTGTGGTGTCTTTGTGAGCAGGAGAAATTCACCTCCTGTTGCTCCTTACAGGTGAATGGTTGTAAACCTTCAAGAAGAGAAAGGACACTCGTGTTTGAGCGTCAGTCACAGAACTGTGCAACATTATGGTTGTTGTTTCCAATGTGTTCCCTTGGTTTTATGGTGTCAGAGTGTTAAAAAGACCACAGGTTTTTGTCTTTTCATGTTGATTACTAAGGATGTCCTATTTGTGGCAGCCATACGTTCTCAAGTTCCTGTTTGTGCTTAAATTGTAGTCCTTAGAAGTTCACTTAAAATAATTGCTTTTTTCTAGCGCCTTAATTAGAGGTTTTGTTCTTTGTAGTTGTGGTGAGCCTTCAGTGTTTGTCGGTTGCATGGGATGTGGCTAAAGAGAACCAACTGGTATCTGGGGGAATGCAGTGGTTGCTCACCTGGTGTCTTTTCCTCCCACCTTTCCCACAGGGAACAGTTACTGAAGAGAAATCCAAGGCCACCCACCACGTTTATCCAAGTCCTACCTCAATGGATGATGGTAAGGATGCTTTCCAGTTTTGAAGTGGAAATAATCCTGTAACAGAATTCTTTTAACGCCTATGGGAGATTTCACATGGGCACAGAATGTTCTTAACGTGATCTGGAGAGCTCCTTTCCCAATTTTTGGGATTAACAACTCCAGATAAAATCACGTTGCCCTGCTTATAACCATTGGGTTTGACACATCTGATTGTGTGACGCAGCTCTTCAGCACTTGGGTTAGGTGGGATTAGTTAGTGTTAATTGCTGAGTGCAGCTTGCGTTTGTTCTCAGTAACTTACAGGTTGAAGGGGACCAAAGCCTGAGGGGCTGGAAGAACTGAAGAACAAATGGACTTAGATTAAAATGAAAAGGAAGGATAATGGAAGTAGGGAAATTAAAGCTGAAGTTTCCATTACTTTTTTTCTTCTTTGGTGTGTTCTGTTGTGTAAGAAATGGCCAAGATGGTAAGTGGAACAGTATTAGGGAACAGCAGGATGTGTGAGAGGTACCACAGATGCCAGAGTAAAAGAGAATGAGAAGCTTTCTGCCATGTTCTCCTGGGTTACAGCTGGGGAATGTTGGTGTGTTCTCGTTGCATGTGGTTTGGACACAGTAACAAACAGCCTCGATAAATGGAGGCTGTTGGCTTTGTTGTTGTGTTCTGTCTGCAGGAGATTCTAGAATCACAGAATCACTCAGGTTTGAAAAGACCTCAAAGATCATCGAGTCCAACCACGACCCAACCATGCTGCCCTCACTGTAACAGCCCTCTGCTAAACCACGGCCCTGAGCACCACATCCAAATGGATTTAAACACACCCAGGGATGGTGACTGCACCACGTCCCTGCAGAGCCCATCCCCTGCAGACCCTTTCTGTACAGAAGTGTTTCCTGATATCCAACCTTAAATTTACCCTGGTGCAGCTTAAGGCCATTTCCCCTCGTCCTGTCACTGTCACTGTGAGCAGAGCCCAACCCCGCTGTCACTGTGAGCTCCTTTCAGATATTGGGAGAGAGCAGTGAGGTCTCCCCTCACCTCTTCCCCACACCAAACAGCCCCAGCTCCTCCATTCTCTCCTCATAGGACTCATTCTCCATGCCCTTCACAGCCTTGCTGCCCTTCCTTGGAGCTGCTCCAGCACCTCCATGTCCCTTCTGTACTGAGGTGCCCCACACTGAAGGCAGCACTCGAGGTGAGGCCTCAGCAGTGCTGAGCACGGGGGCAGGATGCCTTCCCAGTGCTGCTCAGCACCCATTCCTGCTCCAGGCCAGGATGCCATCGGCCTTCTTGGTCCTCAGAAGTGATTTAACAGCTTCAGCAAGTAGCAGAAAAGAGCTCTAATGTATTTTTGTAGCGAGTCCTTGGTGAGTGTGAGCTGTGCTGCCATGGCTGGCTGTTCCTGGTACGCCCTGGCATCCCAGCTCCACTAGATGGAAGTATTCACTTCCACATGGGAAAGATCGAGGACTGTTTGTCCATTGCTGCTTGTCTGTGTGTTCCGTGCTTCTGGGAATATCTGGCTACAGGTTTGCATTGCTTTTACCACCACTTCAGCTTCTTGATAAGGGTGGCAAAAAAAAAAAAATAACAAAAGCTTTTTAGAGCAGCATTCAGAACAGCAAAGCTGCTCAGCAACTCTGGATGGGCTTGCAGACTCTGCTAACACTGCTGTGAATGGAGGAAGTTGAGGAGCACGTCACACTGAGCTCTTGGAAGCGTTTTGTCTGAGCTGTTTTACTGCCTGCCACTAAATCCTCCCCTCACCACTTTGTTCCATCAGAACTCTTCTGGTTTTCTTCTTCCGTGTGTGTTGAGAGTAGAACTTAGTGCTGGGGAGAGGGCCTTGTGGAACAAGTGTGAATCGATAGAATTTGCTTTGCTGGATGTCACTGTGAAGGGTTTGCTCCCAGCTGTCCCAGCCAGGCAGAGCTGCTGGGAGATGAAGGGCCCAGGGAGCTGGCAGTGCTGCTCCCCCCACCAGCAGCTCCTCCTGCTGTTGGGAAGCACACAGTCATTTCAGGCTCCAATGGGCCTTAGTGCATTATGGTATGGATATGTATGGCCAGGGATGGAAATGCAATAATTGTTTGTGTTAAAATGATTTTCCTAATGTAGCATCTGTGATTTATACAAGCTGAGCACGTTAACGTTTATCCATGGCAAAGTTAATGCAGGCAATGGTATTATTGTTACGGGTCAGGGCACTGTAATTTCACTGCAGTATACTTAATCAGAGATGATTACATTAACTTTTCTCTGCTTGACTGTGGCAAAGCAAAATTGCATGGTATGTGCTTTGCAGAATGAATCTGATATGAGATCTCTTTCCCCTTTGCAGATGAATGGTTGAGACCCGTGATGAAAAAAGACAAGCAGGTGCTGGTACACTGGGGCTTCTTTCCGGACAGGTAAATAAAGGGGAGAGGAAAGCACACCTCAAGTCTTTATCAAGTTCCTTAAAGGCAAAGCGTCATTCAGAATGTGCAGTTAGGCCAATCCGTGTCCTCAGGCAAGCTGCTTCTTCAGTTTACTGAGTCTTGTCTTTGCTGATAGTGATGCTCTGCCCTCAGTGCTGTCAGTAGTGGACCTGCACGGAGAAGGTCTGAGCTGTGTGGCTGCACTCTCCTCTTGTTCTGCAGAGCAGAGGGTGCAGATATCGTCTCTTGTGAAGATTTAACCTAAATATACAGTAGTGCATTCCTGTTGTTTTGATTCTGAATGATTGCACATCACATCTGTGTTACTCTCCTGTGCCTGAACAGAGTTCTCCAGTGCCCTATGCACGTTTCAGCAGGAGAGAGGGAACTGCCATCGTGCTTCAGCTTCTTTCTTCATTCTGATGAACTATTAAATGTTTTTCTGTTTGTATATCAGTAACCAAGGGCGTGTGCACTGTGTAGGTGTGAGATTATGAGATGTTTTGGTTCTTGCTTTTGAGTGCAATTTCTTAATAGTAATAAACAGACTTATGAGGGGAACAGTATGTGGAGCAGTGACAGTAAATAATCACAGAGTGCCTGGAAAGGACCTCTGGAGATCACCTCGTCCAGCCCCCTCCCAAAGCAGGCTCCCCAGACCAGGTAGCACAGGTCAACAATGAATGGGTTCTGCAGCAGTAGGGACTGAAGAAGAGGATGCATTCGTTTTTCTCCTAAGGGTGTGGTGTTTCTTGCTTTAAATTCTTAAGAAACAGTTAACTTAGTAACAGGCTTTGCACGAGTGACTCCACTTGCACTGCATCTTGAGGCTGGATGTGCATTTCCAAGCAGGACGTGATATCACTGAGATGGGTTCTGAGTTCAGAAAGTGAAGAATGTGCCCAGGGTGCCTCGGACCCCTCCTCCTCAGTGTGCCCTATTCCCAGGGCAGGAACTGGTGATGGTTCCTTTGTTTGACTTTCACTGAGTGGAAAATAATTTGTTCCATCCCGGCAGTGTGATTTGCAGATGTCAGAATTGCTGAATAAATATTCCTGCTGGTGATCTCCCTGGATGAGCAGCCCAGGGGACCAATTTTGTTTTCTCTGCCTCTTCTCATTAGCTATGACACTTGGGTTCATGCCAACGAAATAGATGCTGAAATCGAGGATCCTCCAATTCCTGAAAAGCCTTGGAAGGTGAGTCTGCCTTAAAGAGCTTCCCAGAGTTATTGTATTGGTGTAACTCAGCTGTGAGTGCCACTGGGTGGATGCTTTAATGTGCTGCTGAGTATCAGTGGCTGTATTTCCATATATATGGAAAAAAGAGAGTGGTATTTCTGGAGCTGTAATGAAAACACCCGACGTGTTTCTTTGGTCTGGAATGGGACTCTGGGGGAAAATACTTCTTGTGGATGAAGAGGGCAAATGAATGCATCCCTCATAATGCCAGTGTTGATTCTGGCCTGACTTGGGGTGTGCAGTGTTAAAGGTAATTCCTTCACTGCTGCAGAGGTGGAGCTGTCTCTGGGTGGAGCCCTGACTGAGCCCTTGGCTCAGCACTGGAGATACTGCCTCTTTCTCCCGTTGGTTCTTGATGTGACCGAGTTTACCACGAGCCCTGGCACTGCTGCAGGCAGCACAGCTGTCCCTGGAGTGAGAGCCAACATGAGAACCTCTGAGCAAACAGCAGCTGCTCTGGGAGCCCCAAGGGCTGCAGCTCACAGTGCTCTGTGGCACTGCTCGCGTAATGGGGAGCTCTGCTCGTAGCTGATGTCACGGGGATGGAAGAAGTCTTTCTGATTTGGTGCTCTGCAAGAGGACAGTGCAAAGCAGTCACGATCAGACAGCAGTAAATACTACTTAATGTCCTGTTATTGCACTTATTCTTCTGTGCATAGCGTGCAGTGTTGTTCTGTATCTGTGCTGTTGATCTGAATGGCACAGTTAGGAGAGGGCAGCTCAGGTCAGAAGATAACTCGTTGTGATGTCTGTTCAAACACTCCCTATTCCGAACTGTAATAAATGGGACTTGAGCTTTTTGTGTATAAATCACACTAAAGCTCAAAAATGTCACTGTTGAGCTATGTAAACCTGAAGGTGGCTATTTTAGATCAGTCTTCACACGGTACGGCCGCTCTTCCTACTTCTTCTTCTCCTTTGCAGCATGCTCTGTCCTTTAAGGTGATCTGTGTCATACCTGGAGGATTCTGAGGGGAATTTTTGGCATCTGAAGTATGCTTTTAATACAGAGCCGTTGCCCCAACTGTGAGAGCTGACCTCACACTTGAGATGACTTAAAATGACAGAGGAACAGACGTGGTGTTGAGCAGGCTTACAGCATGGCCAGCCTTTATAGCATTGCCTCATGGAACTGTCACTTCATGTGTGCAAAATTCATGTGAGATCTGTAACTTCACATCCTCGTAACAGGGCTGGAAGTGTTTCCTTCATCCCATTAGGTCCATTCTGAAGTGACTACTTGCAAAGAGCACCACATCAGTGTTTTCATAGTGTCATGGACTGGCTGAGGTTGGAAGGTACCTCAAGGATCATGAAGTTCCAGCTCCCGTGCTGCAGGCAGGGCTGCCAACACTGGATCAAGTACTGGGTCAGGTGCCCAGGGCCCCATCCAACCTCATCCTGAACACCTCCAGGGATGGGGCACCCACAGCCTGTGGGCAGTCTGTGCCAGCACCTCACCATCCTCTCAGTGAAAGTCTCCTCACTCATGTCTAATCTAAGTCTTCTCCTTTAGTTTAAAACTATTCCCTTTGTCCTGTCGCTATCTACCCACATAAAAAGCTGATTTCCCTCCTGCTTATAACCTCCCTTTAAATATTGGAAGGCTGCAGTGAGTTCTTCCCCAGGCTGAACAAACCCAGCTCCCTCAGCCTGTCTTCATAGAAGAGGTGCTCCAGCCCTCTGAGCATCTTCACGGCCTCCTCTGGACCCTCTCCAACAGCTCCACATCGTTCCTGTATGGGAGGCCCTAGATGTGGATGCAGTGCTGCAGATGGGGCTTCAAGAGGGCAGAATAGAGGGGGACAATCCCCTTCCTGCCCCACTTCTAGAATTTATCAAAAACCCACCTTTTGAGTTTATCAGTGTCCCTGTGGTTGGCATCCCTTCCTTCTGTTGTAACTGTACCACTCAGCTTGGAGTCCTCACCACAACTGCTGAGGGTGCACTCAGTCCTGTCATTTACATCATTGATGAAGTTGTTAATGAGTTCTGGCCCCATAACAGACCCCTGGGGGACGTTGCTCATCACCAGCTGCCACCTGGATGTAGAGCCATTGGCTTTGACCTTCAACCAATTCCTTATCCACCCTTCGTATCTCTCCAGTTTAGTGGTGGGGTTGTGTTGGGGGGCAATGGGTTTGCACAAGTCCAGGTAGGTGACATCTGTCACCTTCCCTTTGCCCATCAGTGCTATCAGTCCATGGGTCAGGCACGACCATCCCTTGGTGAGGCTGTGCTGTCTCACATCACCTGCTTGTTTCTCACATGCTTCATGTTCTGTTCTTCAGGTTCATGCCAAGTGGATTTTGGACACGGATATATTCAATGAATGGATGAATGAAGAGGATTATGAGGTGGATGAGAACAGGAAATCAGTGAGTTTTCGACAGAGGATCTCCATGAAGAATGAGGAGGTGGGTGGATGTCTGCTCACTGCGTGGCCTGGTGGTGCATTAACTTTGCTTCTCTCCATAAAAGTGACTGAAATGCAATCAAGTCAAACACATCTGGGTACCTATGGTGGTACAGCTTAATTTGAATTCCTTCTGATGTGTCACGTACCCAGAAGCAGTGTTTCCTTTTAATATTTCTATATTCTGTGCCCCTTCCCAAGGATAGCAAAAGATGAGATTTACTTTGTACTTTCTTTTAAATGAAACCAGGGGTGCGTTGGATGGCATCAATTGATATCCAGATTCCCTAATTTTGTATCCTTCCTGATGCAGAAAGTTTGATGGGAGTGTTGAGGCCGGGCTGCTTGCTGGGAAATCCTTCCTGATGGGCAGAGTACATTGGTTGTGTTGTAAGTTAGCTGCTGAATCTTGCTGAAGGAGCACAGTTACGTAGGTAGCTCCTGCAGTATCCAGGGAAGAGCTATAAAAAACTTAACATTATTTCACCTTGACAAATGTGTACTTGGAAAGTGTTCAGGAGCTGAGCTCGGTGCGTGCTGCACTGCTGCTTTTAGCTCCTTTGTTGTAAGATGTAATAAGGAAAACTAGCCTCCAGCATTCCAATAACTGTAGTACTAGGGGTGAGCTAACACCTTCATTTCTCTCACAGCCTGTGCGTAGTCCAGAGAGGAGAGACAGGAAAGCAGCAGCGAGTACACGGAAGAGAAAGCATTCTCCTTCTCCACCCCCAACTCCTGTGGAGTCAAGAAAAAAATCAGGGAAGAAAGGGTGAGTGTCTCATTCAGGGAAGCTGGGGCTGATGTTCCTGAAGGTGTGCTTACAGGCAGGCCTGTCTCATCTTGCTGTTCCCAGCTTTAGATGAGGATAGAATCATCATTTAGTAGGTTTGTGTGGTTTTAATAGTGCAGTGTTTATAATTTATCCCTCTGTGGGAGTGTATTGCCTGCAGGTGGAGGAGGATCTGTGCCAGTGCTGATGTTATCTGCTCCTCAGCAGCAGGACACAGTGCTGCACTGACAGCAGAACTTAAAGAGTTGCTCAGCTGCTTCTGAATTAGCTGCAGCTAGTTCAGGTAGTGTGAGCAGGGGTATGCCAGAGCCACTGGAATGACTGCATTTAATTGGGGAATTGTTAACCTATGTAGCCACGTTTTGAAGTCAACTTTTGAAATGTCACTTCACCAGGCGAGTGTTTGTTGGTTACAGTTTACTTACTGTGCGTGTTTGATCTTAAAAAAGAAAAGGGCCAAGGTTATAACCAAGCAGCAGCTTACCACTGATGGGGTTTTGTGTGGTGTGGATGGGAGCACTTAAAAAGCAAAATTCAGGGCTTCCTCAGGGGTGCTGTGGGGCTCTTAAAAAAAGAAACAACAAACAGAGCTGGAAGTGCATCATCTGAGATGAGAAAGTCAGATGGTGATGAACTAATCCTTACTTCACAAATGTGAAGTCTGAGTTAACTGCTGTAAGGAGGGTCCTGGGCTGTTCTGCCTTTGTTCCCAGGAGGGCTTTCTCTGGCCATAGAAGTGGCTATAAAAGCCAGCTTTGTCCTTAACTGAGGCAGCAGGCCTTGAAATGGTCTGCCACCTCTTCTGGTCTGTGCAGCAGATGCTCTTATTGCAACTTGGAAAAGGAGCAGTGGGAGCGAAGCACTGCTGCCTTGAACCTCATGGGCACACAGGTGCTGCAAGGCGAGCTGGGGTTCAGAATTTAGGCAGCAGTGTTCTGCAGTCCCTGAGTCAATGGCAAAAGACCATTATTTATTTGAAACTGAGAGGCACTTTCTGAATGGTTAGGCCACAAAAATTACTCGCTAGTGCCCTCTAAATCACTTTATTTTAATAATACATTGAGACGAGCTTTTGTTAACTCCACAAGCACTGCTTCCTACTGCACTGTTGTTCCAAAGGGATTTTAACCCAGTCCTTTAATCCTGTTGTCTGGTGAAGGATAACGTCAGGATGAACACGTCTGACAGTTGCAGCTGTCGGAGGGTTTGTGTGTGATCTCTTTTAGACAAGCAACCCTATATGGGAAAAGGAGAGGGCAGAAGGAAGAAGATGAGCAAGAGGATCTTACAAAGGACATGGAGGATCCCACGCCAGTACCTAACATTGAAGAAGTGGTACTTCCCAAAAATGGTAAAACACATAAACTAGCTGATTTGAATGTTAAAGCAGTTGTAGAGAAGATATGCATGTGTTGTGAAATGTTTGGACTGCAATGTCAGGTACCTGAGATATCCATACAGCATTGATGGAAACTCTGCTGACACAGCCAGTGCAAGAAGTGCCCATTTATGCAGTAGGTGCTAAGTAAAGATGGATCAGAAATAAAATCCAGCTTCAGCACCAAGCCATTTTGGGTGTAGCATGGTTTGGCTTGATCTGGATTGGCATGGAGGAATTGTTCCGTGCGGTGCAGGTGGGAAGAGCACAGCACTTGGAGCCCGTGGTGCCTGGATAGAGGCAGCATTGTGTTCCGATGTGAAATTAGACAGAAACCAAATTAATGGTCTTTTGTGCTCAAACTGTCCTGACCAGATGAACTCTTCTGAACTGCAGCGACCCGACCAACAGAGCAGTGTATTGATAAGATAGCAGAAGCGTGCTAGTCTTTGGTAATTGTATTTTGTCTGATGATTACTCATTAGAGCTGCAATCTTTGTTTTGCAGTGAACCCAAAGAAGGACAGTGAAAACACGCCTGTGAAAGGAGGAACAGTAGCAGACCTTGGTAAAGCATGCAGAGACACACACCCTTCTTTCCATAAAGTCATGCTTTCAGGGCAACAGAAGAAATATTTCTAACTCTCAGTTATGAAAGGAATCTCAGGTTCTCCTCCTTCGCTGAATCAGTTCAGTTCTCATATATATTCTGGTTGAAATGCACTCCTCCCGTTGGATCTGTTCCCTCGTAGGTAGCGTTTGCCTTTTTGGAAGGTGACGTATGAACTCTTCTTTGGGAGATGTTTTTTTCATCCTGGGACTTCGGGTGAATTGCAGGTTCCCTGTCTGGTATGAGAGGTAGAAACTAGTGTCCCGTATCCCATTATACAAGGCTACATCTAGGGCACTGGGCCAGGCAGTAATTAATTATGGATTCCTAAGTGTGGAAAAATTCTAATTATCCTTCCTTTTTCTCTCTGCTCTGTTGTGCTCCTTTGTCTGGGACCATTGAGTGCCTGCATAAAGATGAGATTGCCTTAATGATGTGTGCTCTGCTTTGCTTTCCTCCTCGCTTCCCTCCCAAAACAAATGAAATCGTCTTTCCAATTAAGCAGTTGCACGGGTAGGAAGGATTACGTGAGTAGTCAGGTGCATTTTATTAGTTTAATTCCCAATGCTTTTACCTTTCAGATGAACAGGATGAGGAGACGGTGGCGACTGGAGGAAAGGTAACTGCAGTGATTTCATGCTGAGCTTGGTGGAAACTGAAATCTTCATCTTCGCAGACTTAACCCCTGTAGTGTTTTTCAAGTGATATTTAAGATGAAATCGGTCCCTGGTGAGCGGGTGGTTTCACTGTTAAAAGTACCACATGAACACCATGAGCTTCTCTTGCATTTATAGATCCAGGGGTTTAGAAACGAGGAGAAGGATGTCAGGTATTTGCAGAGGAACAGATTTTTCAAAGCTTGTGGGTTTTTTTCTCTAGATTTCAGTGCTAAGTGTAGACCTTGGAGCCTTCCCGGCCCATTCAGCGGGTTCAGTTCCTTTGCTTTGCGTGCCACCAGTGCAGTCAGAGTGAGAGCTGATGGTTCGATGCCTGTCTGAGCAGGCAGCTCAGGAGAAGATGGCATGTGTGTCACACTCACCCATTGCTGGGCTGCAGGCAGGTGTGCACCTGCTTGGGCACACAGACAACATTGGACTTTCTCCCCATACCTATGTATTTCTGGCTTTACTTAATTTCAGTTTCTGCATCCAGTCTGTGCATCTGTTTTACAGATGCGCCTCAGAACGCCTTTATCAAGTTTTAAAAAGGGCAAAATGGACAACTCTGGATACGTAGCCTGCTGTTCAGTTAGGAAGCAAGCTTTTAGTTTTCAGGCTGTGGTTTCACGCCAAGGTGTAAGCAGCTAGGTGCAGACACCTGGCCCAGCGACCAAAGTGCCACTCTTAGGTGAGCACCAGCTCACAAAGAGTGACTGCAGGCTTCTCCAGTGAGGGCAGTGCTCCTTCATTGGGGGCAGTGCTCCTTCATTGGGGGCAGTGCTCCTTCATTGGGGGCAGTGCTCCTTCATTGGGGGCAGTGCTCCTTCATTGGGGGCAGTGCTCCTTCATTGGGGGCAGTGCTCCTTCATTAGGTGCAGTTTGTTAATGCCAGGGTGTAGAACAACACAGAACTGGAACTCGTGCAGGAAGTATTAATTCTGTGTTAGACTGGGAGACATTGCTTTTATATTCTCTCCTAAATGATTCTTGATTTGGGGTTGTCTCTTCTTGGCTGTAGTCTGTTTTCTGTTTACTGAGTGTGCTTGCAGAGGAGGAGGGGGCTGAGGGGATGAACAGAGGACACACATTTTCTGAACAGCTCTTGTGAGGTCACTAAATAGCCTTAGAGGAATACCTTGTTGTCTGTGGTAGAGTTTAGTTGCCCCAGAAGATGCAACTGTGATACTCTTGAAATTTTGCTTCAGGAGCTGGGCTGTTCTGAACAGCCTTTTGTGTCTTTGAAATGTGGCTGGCTTAGCAATTCAGGCAAAGAAAATCATTAGAAGTTAAGTCGCCTGTGGCAAGGTAAGGAGATGGACTCTTGTGTTAGAGATACACGGGAAACGTGAGCCAGTGAAAGCTTGAAATATTGCCACTGTCCCCAGCAATCTGTGCTGGTACAGTCTCAGCTTTCTGATGGGGAGGCATGGTCTCTTGAAGCAGTTAATCCATGTCACGTTTCGTGTCCCCTTGTTACCTCTCCTTTTGGCTTTGTTAGCAGCAGTCTTCCAGAGAAACCTCTGTGTTGGAGCTCCTGGGATCTGCTAGTCCCATGTCTAGTATGAATGTTTGTCCATCTTCTGTCTCTAACATATCTGTACTGCATGCCTGGGTTTTCATGGCACAGTTGGAATTTGAGCTTGAAGTCACTTCATGAGGGAGAATTATTGAAGATTGACCAGTGTGACTTTGTCCAAGCAAAAACATCGGTGGTAATTGGTGTCTGCAGAACTGTCTCTCTGTACCCTACCATTGTCAGTCACCCAGTAAAACGAGGAGAAGTAATGACTGATTTCTATTAATACTCTTCTGAGGAGTGGCAAGAAATACAAGTCATCTTAGCAGAGTATCTCAGTATGTTCTTGAGGTCTGAACAGTGGCTCTGAGCAGTTTTTCACTTCTTTGATTCTTGTATGGATGCAGATTACACTTTCCCTTGTCCCTGAGACTTTCCCCACTGAAGGCATTTGTCAGTCGTGCTGCCTCTTCACCATGGTGTTCCTTCCGTGTCACACAGGAGGATGAAGATCCTAACAAAGGTGACCAGAGTCGATCCATCGATCCAGGTGAAGATAACGTCACGGAACAAACCAACCACATCATCATTCCCAGCTATGCATCTTGGTTTGACTACAACTGGTAAGGAAGTGATTGGGGTGTGGGGATTTGGGCTTTTGGTGGTTGCTTTTTGTATGTCGTGCTGAGAGCTGAAAGATAGTGCTTCTTTCTGGGTCTCATTCACACCTGTGGGCTCATCTTTTCCACATGCAAATCTTCCTGAGCTGACTTCTGGAAGTTCCCAGGGATTGATGGAGAGGAAAGGAATTCTGGACAGTGTGGATTTTCAGTCTTCCACCTCAGCTTGTTGTGTCTTACATTGATTTTTCACAGGAAAATATTCCCTTCCTTAATACTGGCAGGATCTCTGTGTTGGTACCTACTTCTGAAAGCTGCTGGCTTTGTCTTCTGCCTCAGATCTTCACAGAATCACAGAGTTGTAGGAGTTGGGAGGGACCTCTAGAGATCATCAAGTCCAACCCCCTGCCTAGGCAGGCTCCCTTGACCAGGTTGCACACGTGACTTTGGAGGATTAGCCTTTGGTTGTATGGGGAGGACACTTGTTCCATTTTGGGTCAGTTTTGGACTGATAGGTTTGTGGGATCTGATACAACTGTTCTTACACCCAAAGGTGACACTTCTGGTGGCTAACTTACTGCAGCAGTGACTTGGGGTGGGGTCTGTACTGTTAGCATGAAGATTGCCAGAGCTGGAGATTGAACCAAGCTTTGTTGCCTTGGATCAGTTGCTAAGTCTGTGTGTGCACTCATAGCTTGAGCTGACCTAAATCCTCACGAGTAGAGCCATCCCTTGCTCTCTTCCACATGGAAGTGCTCCTGGCAGGATAAATGCCAAGGAACACACAATGTGAACTTCCAGGTGCTCCAGTTGTTTTCTGAGCAGAAAAGCTTGAGGTGTAGCTCTGGTGCAGTGTGGAGGCCCCATTAACTCACTTTGTAGCTGCCTTTGTGAGTGTGGGTCCTGCTGTAGGTCAGGAGGGCAGCTGTGCAGCTTGGGCTAAGTGAGGATTCCTTGAAATGAACGTGGCTGTGTGTGTGTGTGTGGTCTGTGAGCTTCGGTTCCTTTGGGTGTCTGTCCTCTTATTGTTTGGGTGCCCAGGCAGTGGCTGGCTGAAGCTTGCTGTGGCTGTGTTTGTAGCAGCAGCAGGAGCTGTCACGGTGCTCCTGAGAGCTGCATCAGCTCATGAAGCACAGCTACAAGACTGACACAGAAGGTCCAAAGAACCAGAATGAACTCCTTAGCTCAGAGGCAACTGTGCTGGCCTTGTGAAAGGGGACCTCCAAGCATCTCTGTCGGGCGGTAGTGGGGTGATGCAAAAAAGGCTTTGGTTTGAGGTTCTCCAAACCAGAAAGGTCCTGCACATGAAGCTGAGGTAGGTTGGAGGCTGAAATAACAGCACAGCTGTGACATTGACGTGTTCCTGTCCCTGAGTGCTTCTTCCATCCAGAGGGGTTTCTGTAGTCCTGGAGAGCAGCAGACCTCAGCTGTGGCCGTCACTGCTGCTCCAGAAGGGCACTTTTGGCTCACAGCAGTGTGTGCACAGCCTGCTGCAGCCCTCCCACACCGCAAACACTGCTTCTGGTTTGAAGCAAACGGAGGAATAATTCCATCTGACTTCTCCTGCAGTGCATTACAAGCTGCAGTTTCAGAGCATTCATTGTTACAATGAAGTTTGTAGTAAACAGATACAATTTATTTGATGCTCAGTTCAGTTTCAGTGTAATCAGCTCTGCTTTGGGTGACTTCACTGCAAGGACTGGAGGACTGCTGTAAAACCTGAGCTGTTTGTGGTGAATCTGTGTTTTCTGAGTGGGTGACAGAATGGGTGGTGTCAGCACCAAAGGACCATTGTGTGTTTGGCTGAAAATGAAAAAGATGCAAGGGAAGAGCATTTGTTTTAACCATAATCGTGTGTGCTTCCCTGAGGAGTAACTGCTCTTAAAGGACTGCTGCTGCTCTTCAGGTGTTAACGTGGGTGAAGCACGTGGTGTTCTGGGAGTTACTCTCATTTTAATAGAAATAATTTCTCCATTTTTCATGCTTTCTAAAATGGAAACCTTTTGAATTATGAAGCTCCCTCCTCTTCCAGTGTGAGGTGGATTAGATCCTGTATCCCTCAGGGAGTTTTCTTAAGATTAAAAAAGAGGTGGTACAGTGAAGGTCCATATCGGGTGGGTGCTTACTCACACTGCAGTACTGCTTTGCTGTCAGAACCCCCCTGTGTCACACGTACCACGGGTTACACAGATGTCCTTGTTAATTATCTGCTGGTGCTGTGACCCTTTGTGGCCAAATTTCCTTATTTCTACTAAAAATAAACCAACCATATATTTTATTCAGGGGAATGTGAGAACAGAAGTGTTAAAGTGTCCCAAACATTTTTACCTGTGCAGCCTGGTGTAGGGAACCTGCTTTGGCAGGGAGTTGGACTCGATGATCTCTTGAGGTCCCTTCCAACTACTATGATTCTGTGATTCCAGTTAGGGCTTTATTTTCCTACTGGAAGCATTAGCAGTGCTGTTGAAGCCAGTCATTCTCCTCCCTGCCTTGTAAGGGGCAGGAATGACCCCAAGGCAGTTGAGGAGTTGGGATCAGAGCATTTATCTTGCAATCCCATCTTCTAAGCGCATACCACAGAGCTTGGTTTCTTGGATGCACCAGCAGTTGTGTGAATGCTGGCAGTAAGGAGGCTGGGGAGCAGGAAGGGGCCTCTGCTGTGGGGGGTGGGATGTGGGAATGCAGGTGGAGGGGGCTGTTGTTCACTGCCTTCCCTTTGGGGCTGCTTTAGGACAGCGTTGGTTACGTAGTTCTGCTTCAAGTCAGTGTCTGAATGCTGTGATGCCCTTTTAATGCAGCTTTGCTTATTTGATGGAGATACTGAATTCAGGGCTCCTGCTTGAACACTCGTTTCCAAAGGAGAGCCCTTGCAGTGAGTGTGCTCTCAGCAGACATCAGGATGTGTGCCGAGTTCCCCGTGTGATGATTCAGGGTTTGGAATCTGAACTGTGCATTCTCCTTGCAGCATCCATGTGATTGAGCGCCGTGCTCTCCCGGAATTTTTCAATGGGAAGAACAAGTCCAAGACTCCTGAAATGTAAGTACAGAGCTCGGTGTGCTGTCCTTAACCCTTCAGTTGCTTCTGCATGTACATGTGCTTAGCAGATACCGTCTGTGGGTGTGTGAAAGAAGGAAGGAGCACCTGTGGCACTGCTGCTCGTAGCTGGATTGCATCTGTTTTACTGTAGTAGGAGCAAAACTTCAAATATGAAGGCAACAGTTGATAGCAGTTATCCAGGAAAAAACAAACCTCATTTTTTTCCCAAGCACTATTGGAACTCTGAGCATGTCCTGATCAAGGTGCAGGACACGATACCTTCCAGAGAGATCTATAATAATACACGATACTGTGGAGCCTTCATGACCCTCGTCCTCCTCTTCCTCTTCCCTGTGTTCCTGAGATGTGACAGTTGTGTGTGAGCACTGATCACTGTGTTGGCTATGGGATGTGTTGTCAGACCATGGAATCCTTGTCTTGGCTGTCTGCTGCAGTCTTGTTCTGAGCACTGGTAACAGCACATCTCACCTTCCCTGAGCAAACTGAGTTATTCAGAGCAATCCCTGAGGGCGATTGATTAAAGGAAGGCAGGCAGCATCAGGCTCTTGAGCTCTGTGCTTTTTCTTAAAGCTGTAATCCCAAAACCTGAGAGTTCACCAAAGAAATCAGATTTTAGCTCCATTCTCTTCTTCTTGACTTGGCCAGAGGGGCCAGGCTCAGCTTGGTGTCATCTTCAGTCTGCTGAGGGTGCACTCAGTGGCACTGTGTCATCAGTGAAGATGTTAAAAAGCACAGTTCCCAAAACAGACCCCTGGGAAACATCACTTGTCAGCACCTCCACCAGGACACAGATCCATGGACAGAACCCTCTGGCAGTGACCATCCCACCAGTTCCTTATCCACCAAACAGCCCAGCCTTCAAACCCATATTTCTCCAACTTAAGGATAAGGATATGGTGTGGAACTGTGTCAGAGGCCTTGCACAACTCTAGGTAGACAGCACCAATTACCACATTAACGGGTGCTGGTTTGAGACCCCATGCCCAAGGAGTCCTGCTCCACATTCCTGTTGGGCTGCTGACTTGTCTGGGGAGAGCTTGAGGGCATGTGAAGAATCACTTCCCCCTCAGTTTGGTTACAGAGCAGTAGCTGGATCCAGAAACCTGGATTTGCTGCTGAGTACTCATCATGTGGAGTCTCGTGCTTCTTTGCTCAGTTGACAACAGAGCATCACGTTTCAGAGCTACTGCTGGTTCTCCCTCTACAAGTGAAGCAGATCAGGGCCTCCCTTTCTCCCAGTCCCTCCATTATCTTACTGCTATTTAGGGGTTACAGGAGCAGCATGTGATCTTGGCTTTGTGCTTTCCTTTTAATAAAATAAACCTCTTTCTGAATGGAAACATCTAGCCCCCAGCTTGGTTCTGAGGCCAAACAAAGCTCCGTGTTTGCAGAGCCCACGCAGGTTCATCCTTCTGACAGTAGGGCCTGGGGCTCGTTTCTGTCTTTAAAGGGGTTTTAGCTAAATACAAGTTGACTTCATCTTTCTTGCTGATAACAAGTCGCAGCTAATGGGTCGTGTCACTGTAGCAAACAGTCTTCCTTCAGGACAAACGTTAGGGATATTTCTGTCTTAGGTTCTTTTCTCCACCTATGGTGTGACCTTCACTTGTAAGTGCTGAACTCGTTTCTGCAGCCAAGAGCATGGTGAGGTGTGCTTCTCAAAGCAGGTGTCACCCCACATCTCTCCGGGAGCGTTCAGAAGTGCTCCTGAATATCTCACTTGGAAGAAGCTCCCTTTTCTTTCTTGTCTGCTGCACCAGTGTTCAACATGAAGTGCAGCACCTGGTCCTGGAGTGTTGTTCCTGTGAGTCCAATGTATAACCCTTACAGATGTGAAGATGTGGTGTTTTGGCAAGAGTGGGTCTCTGCAGCATCTGGCTGCTTATGTCGTGCATGGGAAACATGTTGGTTTTCCATCTCTGCATGATTTACACTCCATCTGAGGCATCTCCATCTCTTTATGAGATGCTGTTTTCAGCTTGTCTTCCCATAGGGTCCTGCCTGCATTTGTTGACAGATTTGCTTTTGTTCATAGTGAGGAACAGGGCTAGCAAGAGATGCTATGGTCGTTCTTATTGAGAGCAACCTGTATGAGGGGGCATTAGTACATTCCAGAAACGTGTTGAAGAAGGCTCAGCAATGTTTATGGGGCAGGAGTGGGCTGAACCCCATAGCTTGCTCAGTGCATGAGGAGTGCTGTGCTGGGCTCTGGGCTCTCACCCTCTGCTCCTCAGGGGCTTTGTCCTCCTTTTGTTCTCTAACCTTTCCCTGCTGGTATTTTTATATACAAAAAGTCCTCATGTAGAAGCAGTAGTGTTCCATACAGTGTACAATTTCTGTTTCTTTTCCCTCATTTTCTTTCTGGGCTCACAGGGCCCAAGTTGGGCTCTTTGCCCTTTTTCTGTGTTATGAAACCCTATCATTTTTTCAGCAGTCTGTTGACCAAGCCCTTGATCAATGACCAAGCTGTGGCTGTGGTCATGGAGTGCTTTGCAGTGAGGGTGAGAAGGATGAGCTGCTTTGGGCTTCTTTCCACCAACAATGCTATATCTGTCCTTGAGAAACTTAAAACCTAAGTACAGGGAAGATACGACTCCTTGTAAATCCCTGATCTCTGCAGCAGAGCCACAGGAGAGGAGTGTACGTAGGTACTTGCTTTCCTCTTTGTGATCCCCCAGCAGATGTATGAAGGAGCTGTCCTGCCTCGTACCTCCTGACACTCCTCGCTCTCTGCTTCTCCTGTTTTTGGTTGCTGTTTGTGCTGCTGATCCAGTTCCACAGAAATCCAGAAACATCTGGAAGAGATGGATCACATTCGGAGTATGCAACAGAAATTCTGCTCGCACGTTACTTCTAACGTTGTTTCTCCAGTAAGAATTTACTGGGAGTGTTTGCTTGTCAGTAATAAAGTTGTTTGGAGAAGGAGAATCCTGAAACACCACGTGAGGCGTCAGCATGTGAAGCTCTGTGCCCGTTGCCTTCCAGATACCTGGCTTACCGCAACTTCATGATCGACACCTACCGCCTGAACCCGCAGGAGTACCTGACCAGCACTGCCTGCAGGAGGAACCTGACTGGGGATGTGTGTGCTGTCATGAGGTGAGAAGGCTTCCACCTTTCAGCCCATGCTTTCACGTGGAGAAAAGGAAATAGTGCGGCTTTAGCGAGGAAAATGCTGCAGTAGACAAAATAGGTGTGGGCAGTAGAATCACAGAATTGTTTGAGTTGGATGAGACCCTTAAGGTCATCGAGTCCAAGTCCCCTGCACTGAGCAGGGGCACCTACAGCTAGATAGGCTGCTCAGAGCCCCTCCAGCCTGACCCGTCCATCCTGCAGCTGTTGTGCTGTTTGTTAGCCATCAGTTTGACCTCTTCTCGTAACCAGAAAGGTTATATTGTCCTTCATTTGTGATATTCTGGCTGCTCAGTGAACCACGCCTACAGGGCTGGGGTCTTAACCTGAGGGTTTCTTAAGGGTGTGGAGTTCTTTTCAGAATCCCTGGGTTTGCAGTGCAGTTTTGCTGGCTGTATCTGTTTCACCAGTCTTAAGTTGTGAGGTGCAACAGAGCCCTGACATTTTGGAAGCTGCTCATGGCAGGTCCAGTGAAAGACAGCCACACATAGGTAAGTGAAGAAAGAAGGGAGTTGTGCATCCCTCACATTGGTATTACATCTGCAAACAGCTCTGTGTGTGCAGCCCTGGCTTTGCTTGGCCCGTGGCTTTAATTAGATGTCCTGTTGTCCTGCCAACGTTACATTTTAGGTCTCATGCTGAAGTGGTGTTGTCAGGTGCACACAACATGTAATATTTATTGCTCTTGTGATCACTGAAGGTTTATAGGAAGTGATGAACCTGTCTGATCCAAAACCAAAGCCTGCTCCCTGGCTGTCTCGCTTTGCTTCTTACGATTCGGATTTGTCCCGTTGTTTCAGAGTGCATGCTTTTCTGGAGCAGTGGGGTCTCATCAACTACCAGGTGGACCCGGAGAGCCGCCCCATGGCCATGGGCCCTCCTCCCACCCCTCACTTCAACGTGCTTGCCGACACGCCGTCCGGCCTCATGCCTCTGCACATCCGCACTCCGCAGGTGAGCCCTGCAGCTGCCCCTGGGAGCTGGCAGCTCTGCTCAGTGCTGCAGCACGTGTCGCTCGTGGAAGATGTTCATGACCTCAGGATGGGGTCTTGAATTCATATCTCTTGGGTCGTGTTTGCTTCATTCTATAGAAACAGGTCAAAAAACAATTGTGTTTATCACAAGCGTTGTGTTTGTAACAGAAGGGCAACTGAAATGATTTCTACTTTGTTATTGTAAACTGTGTGTTTTTCAACCCTCGCCTTTTTGTTTTAATGGTGCTGTGGACAGCCATGCTCAGATGGGGGGCTCAGCTGAATCCTCCTAGCTCCTGTGGGGAACTAACTGTAACATTACATTGCAGCTGATGCTTGTAAGTGTATATGAGGTGTTAGGTTTGTAAAAGCACAGGGATTTTCTTCATTACCTTTCTGTTATTGATAAGGGAGGAAATTAGAGGGGCAGTTCAAAGCTCCACCTGGAAAGTATTGAACTCTGAACAAGAAGCAAACAAAACGAATACAATCCTGTGTAGTTTGAGAGTTCCAGGTAGTCAGGGTCTGCGGGATCAGTCCTGCACTGTGTGCAGCTGATGCTGTGTAAAGACATCCCTGCAAGTTGTCGTGTTGAGCTGTTCTGGTCGTTCTGTGTCCTGCTCAACATTTGTCTGAAAACTTGGGTTAACTTTCAACTCCTGACCCTCTGTGCTTTCTTCTGTGCTTGTTCACAGATCCCAGCTGCTCAGCAGATGCTGAGTTTTCCTGAGAAAAACAAAGAGAAACCTACTGACCTGCAGAACTTCGGACTCCGCACGGACATTTACTCAAAGAAGACTTTAGCCAAGGTAAGTGCATTCGGATCTCTGTCATTTGGCTTCTTTTAGCATTCTTCCTCAGTTGTCCTCTGCTAGATGACGGTGAAATGACTTGTTACTCTTAGATTCCCACTTCAGATCCCAGTGTAGGACACTGAGATGCCTTGCTGTGTTTGTGTTGGATATGCAGTTTTGAGAAGAGGACCACGTGCCTGTCCCAAGCTGGTCTGAATTCAGTCTGAATTCATGTTATCCGTATTTGATATTTTAATTGAATGCTTCAGAGTCAACCAGCTATCAAATAATTCAGTACAGAACTGCAGATTGTTCAGCAGGATCTTCCACTGACATGTTTTCTAGGCTGAGAGAAGGGGAAAGCCACCTGGTTACAGAAGTGTCACTACACCATTTCAGAGGACTTTTAGCAGTGCCATTGCAACGTATTGTGTTTTTAGTTAAAGTTTGGTTCAGTTTATTAGTTTGCAGCAAGGTTTTGATTCCACAACCTGTTGCCCTTACCTCGTGCTGCTGCCTGCACAGACACAGTGCTTGGAGCTGTTGCAGGAATAAAAGCTTCTTGCTCCAGCACAGCTCTCAGCCTGGATGTCTGCAGTGCTCTGCTGCCTCTCCTGGGCTGGCATCAGCCTAATTCTGTGTAAAGGGTTCTGAAAGTACAGTGCTTGTTGATGTAGGAGATGGTGAGAGAGCTATGTTCAATGTAAAACAAAATCTACAGATAAGACTGTAGAGCAGCATCTTTTATTAGGCCTGGGTTCCACATGACGTTTCATGGAATGACGTTTTTGCTTCACCGAATATTCATCAAATTCATAAATCTTTTCATAGTTCTGGATTCCAGTTCTGTTCACACGTGTCTTTAGAAACAAATCTGAGCAGATTCATTGGCAGAAGTGTGTTTCTCTTCTTATTTAGCATGTCTGTAGCAGCTTTGTTTCAGCCTGCGTGAGGGCTGACCAGCAGCAGCATGGATCCATGTTGTCTTGGGTTTGTGAGCTATATGAAATTGGACGTGCTTTCATTTTGGTGTCCAGATAGTGTCCTTTTACAAGCAGATGACAGTCTGCTTTTGTCCTTATTTGATATGGAATAGATGAGTGACCATCAGGACAGCACTTCCCAGTGTGTTTTAACTACAGAAGTAAGGCACGTGAACTGAACACATCTATGGGAGAAGCAGGAATTTGTTTGCTGTGGTAGGAATGTTGTGAAAGGTGGATGTTGCAGTGGCTCAAACAGAAGATTCTTCTCCTTTCTTTATTTTTTAACCGTTCTGCATAAAGAAATTCACATTTCATATTTTCTTCATCTTTTGTAGAGTAAAGGTGCAAGTGCTGGAAGAGAATGGACGGAGCAGGAGACACTGCTGCTGTTAGAAGTAAGTTCATGGGGGGGGAAATTGAAGGCCAGGAGACAAAAACATGCAGGATACTGCACATCAAGATAAATGCACATGTCGAGAAGTTATGTTGAAGTTGAGTTCGGTGACAACATCGTCCTTTTGCTGGACTGTTCACAGTGGGAGGCAGTTTGGGGACCCAGCAGACGTAGCTGGAGGGATGGGTGGTGGAGTTGTGGCTGTGCACAAGGCTGTGGCTTTTGGACTGGTAAAAGGTTACACCTCTATCTGTTTCTTCGACCATAATCTGTGCAGGGACACTGCTGCTGCTACAGAGTGGAAGTGTCTGTGTGCTGAGGGGACGTTGTGTTCTGTAAGGTTCAGTTCTACCCGACTTGTAGCTGCGACCCAGACATGAAATGCTTAGGAATGCTTGCACAGAACTCGAGAGCAGATCTTGCAGTGCATTGAGCAGCAGTTGGCAGCGTACTGTGCCATGGGTGGCCTTCAAGGAATGGCTTATCTGCACCAAAAGAACATTCTGAAGTTCTGTTAATCTTCACGAGCTCCTCAGTGAGCCATAACACGTTACAGGGAACTGCAAGCAGGCACTTTGCAAAGTTGAGCTATTTAACACAGAGATTGTTTTCCTCTGCCTTGCCTGCTAATAAAGGAAGCTTTTTATTTGGTAGCCCTTGAGTCCAGCACGTTCATTCACTCCTCTTGCCACGTGGCTGTACTTGATCCATTCTTTTAAGTCTTTTCCAGAAGTCTACAGGAAATAGACCTAAGAGTCATGCTGGCACTGTAAGAATTGGGTCAGAGAGCTGCTGGTGTGATAGATCAGGGCTTTGTATCCACAGTGAAACAGGTTGCCCAGAGAGGCTGTGGATGCCCCAACCCTGCAGGCACTCAAGGCAAGGCTGGATGTGAATCTATGGATTCTGTGACGCTATGGGGTCACTGTGGGCTCTCTGTGGGGTCACTGTGGGCTCTCTATGGGGCTCTGTGGGGTGACTGTGGGGCTGTGGATGCCCCATCCCTGGAGGCACTCAAGGCAAGGCTGGCTGTGGCTCTGGGCAGCCTGCTCTAGTGGTTGGCAACCCTGCCCAGGGCAGAGGGGTTGGAATGATGTGATCTTTGAGGTCCAGTTCAACCCAGGCCATCCTGTGGATCTGTGGTTCTATGAAATGGCTGAATCTGGAGCCCTTGAACCGTGGGGTGATTGTTGGGTCTGCGGGAGCTCCTGGTGAGGGTGCTGCCCATCTCTGGATGCTCTCTGTGCCTTCCTGTTGGTGTCAGGGCAGCACTGATTGCTGTGGTGCTGTCAGAAGATAACTGCAGGTGCCCTGAAGTAATTCTCATGCTGCTGCTTTCTGGAAAGAGGTGATCAGCTGCTGAGCTTGGTGTTACGCTGAGATTTCTTTTTCCTCCTTTAGTATAATCCAAGTGCCTTGCAATGGACGGTGCCCATGTAAGGAACCTGTTGTCTGGTTGTCCTGGTTATTTTTGCTCTCTGTGTTGCCCGTGCTGACCAGCAGCAGCCTTGTGTTGTTCCTGAGCCTGACCAAGGGCCTCGGCTGCAGCCTTGCAGATAGGAAGGAGCTGCCAGGGCAGCTTTGGGTGTCAGACTGCACTCTGTTCCACATCTTCCTATCAGCCTGGGGAAGGACTTTGCTTATGGGTAAAAACAGTGGAGATATGGTGCTCTTGCACAGGGCTTATCTCGACACGCTGGCTTCTTTGCACCCTGTTATTAATCCTAAATGTCATTGTTTTCTGTGCCTGTACCTTAGGCTTGCACATAGCAAGCAGTAACCTAATGAAGTAATCCAGACAGCATATTCATTTTTCCCTTACAAAAAAAACAAACAAACTCTTGAGTTAGCAAATGTACTTAATGTGAGTTTAAATTATTAATGTTCCTCATTCTTCGTGGATTTAACCTATGAATAAATCAGTAAAGAGAGAATACCAGTTCAAGCATAAGTAATGCAGCTGTAACGAGGCAGCTCGGTGCAATTAAATCCTCGGGGTGGCTTTGGGCAAATATATGTGCAGTGCAGTTGCAAAGAATAAATGGTATCTAAAATAATGACCGTCCTTCCTCCTGTTGGCTGAGCGATGGGGAGGGGTCTGCTATCCCTCCCTGCCCCACTCCTCTGCCTCTCTGTGGAGTCAGAGCTCTCAGCTATTTCTGGTAGGACGACGACTGCGCCAGAGGAAAGCTGACAGGGAGGGAAGGAGAGTGGGTAAGAACTGCTAGGCAGCTGTGAAAAGCAAAGCTCCGTCTGATATGCTCGAGTGGTTGCAGTGGGTAGGCAGTGACACGTAGCTAGATGGATTTAGGGAAAGTGGAACGAATGCTGAATGTGGAATAAATACTTCCCCACGAGTCTGACCCAGTGAACTGAGCAGTGTCACATTGCTTTAAACACTGCAGCAAGGGCAGGAGGAGGCCAGGAGAGCAGCTCCTAAGCAGTTGGGAACTTCAGTTCCAAGGAAGCTTGTCTGAACCAAATTCTTCCTCTGTTGAGCTTTTAAAGCCCCTCCTCTTGCTGTCTGCCTTGTGGGCTGCAAGGTGCTGTGGTGTTCCTTCCCCCCAGCTAACCTCAGCTGGAGCACAGCTTCCCTGAGCAGGGGCTGGCCCATCACACCTCACACCCTGTGCTTTGGGGAGCAAGGGACTGATGCCTTTCTGGTGATGTCCTGAGGTTCCTTCCCTCTCTCCCACCCAATTGAAGCACTGACTGTGTCCCTCAGTGCCACTGTGGGGAACTGAACACTTCCTGGGACAGTGATCCCCCCCCAAACTCCTCATGTGCCAATAACTTCCTGCCCTTTGGTTCAATCTGCATCCACAGATCTGGAAATGCTAGACAAGTTGTGCCAAGCTGGCATCCAGCACCCGTGGCACAGCAAGCTGTCCTGCCCTGGTTGATGGCTCTGTGGGAAATCCTCATAGCTGATGATTTATAGATGCTGCTGTTAAAAACACTCTTCTTCCAGATCGGTGTGTTTGGAAAGACAGTGTGTTCTGGAACTCCTGCTTTCATTTAAAAAAGAATCCTGTTCTTGATGAGCAAGAGTGGTTTGAATACAAACCTGCAGGTGGGCATCCTGTGCACGCACAGCTGCCACTCGTTGTAGCTGGCCTTGTCAAACAGAGTCACAGAATCACACAGGTTGGAAAAGACCTCAAAGTTCATTGAGTCCAACCACGACCCAACCATGCTGCCCGCACTCTAACAGCCCTCTGCTAAATTATGGCCCTGAGCACCACATCCAAATGGATTTAAACACACCCAGGGATGGTGACTGCACCACGTCCCTGCAGAGCCCATCCCAGTGCTTAATGACCCTTTCTGTACAGAAGTGTTTCCTGATATCCAACCTTAAATTTACCCTGGTGCAGCTTAAGGCCATTTCCCCTCGTCCTGTCACTGTCACTGTGAGCAGAGCCCAACCCCGCTGTCACTGTGAGCTCCTTTCAGATATTGGGAGAGAGCACTGAGGTCTCCCCTCACCTCCTCTTCCTCACACCAAACAGCCCCAGCTCCTCCATTCTCTCCTCGTAGGGCACACTCTCCAGGCCCTTCACAGCCTTGCTGCCCTTCTTTGGAGCTGCTCCAGCACCTCCATGTCCCTTCTGTACTGAGGTGCCCCACACTGAAGGCAGCACTCGAGGTGAGGCCTCAGCAGTGCTGAGCACGGGGGCAGGATGCCTTCCCAGTGCTGCTCAGCACCCATTCCTGCTCCAGGCCAGGATGCCATCGGCCTTCTTGGCCACCTGGGCACACTGCTGGCTCATATTCAGCACACTGAGGTCCTTTTCCCTCAGACAGCTCTCCAGCCACTCCTCCTCACACCTGTAGGGCTGCCTGGGCTTGTTGTGACTGGCATGCAGGACCTGACACTTGGCCCTACTGAAATTCATACAGTTTGCCTTGGCCCATCGATGCAGTCTCTCCAGGTCCCTCTGCAGTGCCCTTCCCTCCTCAGGCAGATCAACTCTCTCTCCCAACTCAGTGTCATCTACAAACTCACTGAGGTTGCACTCAATCCCCTCATCAAGATCATTAATAAAGACCTTAAATAGAAGCAGCCCCAGTACTGAGCCCTGGGGGACACCTCTTGTGAGCAGCCACCAACTTGGTTTATCTCCCCTGAAGTGCTCTGTCTCTTGTCCCCGGGAGCTCTGCAGATCCATCACATCATCCCTTGGTGCCTGTGTCAGGCACATTGCACTGACCCCATCCCACTGTGTGACAGATGTGGTCCTTCTGAGCAGCCCACGTGCTCCAAATTCCACCTTGGGAGATGTGGAGGGCTGTGCACGTGGATGTCCTCCACCTGAGGGCTGAGGTTTCTGGTTATCCTCAGTCTGTGGGAAAGATTTCGAGTGCTGAACGGCCTCTGATTTCATTGGTTCTTAACATTTGCACTTAAGAGAGCACTCTGTGGCACTGAGTTACGTGGTTGGGTTGACACTTGGAATTGATGACCTTGGAGGTCTGTTCTTACCTTTGTGATTCTGTGATGCTGCTTCCTTAGGGAAAGTCAGCTGCCACGAGGAGATGAGTGGAGAGCAGGAGGGCTTCTGTGTTCTGAACTACATCATACCTGCAGACGCGTGTCGTGACAAGTCCATGGCAGCTGGGGTTGTCACAGTGATCCTCCGTGCTCTCTAGTAACATAATAGTTCCAGTTTGGCTCTTCCCCTTCCCTGAATTAGTGCTGGGACACCCAGCTGCTGCAGGCTGTGAAGCAGTTTCCCTTTATTTTTGTTGTGTTGCTCAGTGTAAGTAAAAACCCAGTAGACTTTCAAGCCAATTACATTCAACTTGAAATGAAACTGAGGTCTGTAACTCCAAGAAGCAGGAGTTTACTGCTCGTTTTCAGGGCTCTGGTATGAAGTATTTCAGAAGGCTTCTGGTGGACTTTCATTTTGAGATGGGCAGTGGGAGAGTCACTGTCCCAGGAGGTGTTCCAGGGACGTGGCACTGGGGGACGTGGGCAGAGAGCACGTAGGGTTCGGGGATCTCAGAGGTCTTCTCCAACCTTGCATAAATATTTACATTTGAACAGTATTAATTAATTAGTTTCTCAAAACCTAACAGATGTGTGTCACAGGTGTCAAATTCTTTCACTGAGGCTTTGTTGGAGTAGTTCCGGTGGTGACTGGGATTAAGAGTTATGACATCCCTGATTTAATCCGGAAGGCATTGCTTTGTCAGCTGGCTTACCTTGGTAACCGTTTGCTAACCTGAATGCTTACAGGCTGATGAGTGTGTGCTGTTAAACCAGTCTCATTTGGCTTTGTGATACAGGATGTGTTTCCTTTTTTTTCCCTGGAACATTGGTGTGACACTCTTTGATTTTCCCAACATCTGAATGGAAGAGTTGGACTTCACCATCATACACAGTACACATATGTGAAATAAAAACTGTTTCTGCCCCAAAGAGCTCGGTGTGTTAAGGCACAGATGAGAGAACGCGAGTGCCCTCAAGGGAAGCTCTTATGGGAATGAAAAAGCATTTGGTGAGACTTGGCAGGAGAACCAACCCTTAGTGCTCTGTAGAGTGCAAACAGGGGAGACACGAACCGCACAAATGTGGCAAGTAAATCCTGAATCCTGCAGCGTTTCTTGTTGATACAGTAACAGCATGAACTTGTGTGGTGACGTGTGGCCTGACACTGACATCCCAGTAAGACGAGCTCTCCAGAAAGCTTCGCTATGAGGAAAACTGGGGTTTCAGTAGTCATCGTATTCAGTCTTTTGTTGCATCACTAACTAGCCTTGCACAAAGAAGCATGGTGTTGTTTTGGCATTTTTTCCAGGTCACTTAATGTATGTACCACCATCTCCATCTCTTGCAGGCCCTGGAGATGTACAAGGACGACTGGAACAAGGTCTCGGAGCACGTTGGGAGCCGCACCCAGGACGAGTGCATCCTCCATTTCCTGCGGCTGCCCATTGAGGATCCCTACCTGGAGAACTCGGACGCGTCCCTCGGCCCCTTGGCCTACCAGCCCGTCCCCTTCAGCCAGTCTGGCAACCCCGTGATGAGCACTGTCGCTTTCCTGGCGTCAGTGGTGGACCCCCGCGTGGCATCAGCAGCAGCAAAGGCTGCTTTAGGTATGAATTTGCCCCAGCAGTTGTTTTCACTCTCCTAGAATGGCTGTTTCTAGAGGTTCTCAGGTCTAACAACCATCAGTTTTTGCTGGCACTGAAATCTATTTTGTAGACAGGCTATAGAATGACTCCTTCAAGCTCTTGAGTTTCCCTTGTGCACTCTCTGCCCAGTGGTGGTTTGCAGGTGCTGCCCTGGGGGGTGGTGGCTGTTTGTTGGCTGCTGGAAATGCACAGTGCTGTGCTTCCCCTTTTCCCATTTCCCAGTGCTGAAATTATCAGCAGCAGCTGTACCCCCTGAGAAACTCAGTGAGATAGATTTTTCTTTATTTTTTTTTTCCTCCTTATTTTCATATGTAAAAACGATTTTATGTCATTGGAAAAGAGTCTCTCCTACCACACTGGAGAGAAGAAGTCAGGCACTGAGCATGAAAAGAAGGAACGTGCCCTCAGATGCATCTGAGAGCTCGTTTTGATGCCACGCTTACCTGCGTGCTGATGTCAGGGGAAAGTCAAAGACACACACAGCATAACGTGGTGGGTCATTGTTAACAGAGGAGTTCTCCCGCGTCAGAGAGGAGGTGCCACTGGAGCTGGTGGAGGCCCACGTGAAGAAAGTGCAGGAAGCAGCACGCGCCTCGGGGAAGGTGGATCCCACGTACGGGCTGGAGAGCAGCTGCATTGCTGGGACGGGGCCGGATGAGCCCGAAAAGATGGGTAAGCATCCAAACGCAGACAGGGCTGAGCACACTGAGGGACTGTGAGCCTGCCTGCAGGTGCTGGTAAGGAGCAGCTGGTGGGATGGGTCATTCCTCTCTGTGCTCACTGATTACTGACTCCTGATGACGTGTTAACGAGCTCAGTGCTGCCTCTAGTTCTAGCCATTTGTTTTCCTACCGTGGACTGTTGGAAATGTTCTTTCTTTGGGACGTATACGAGTTGAACGGACAAAAATATCAGAGCAGAAGGTTTCATGCCAATCCTGTGGGCATTAGAGTGGTTGGGCGGCGATGCCTTTCTGGTGTTGTGGTTATGGTGCAGCAAGCTGAGTTTTGTTGGCTCTTTGTGGCTCTTAAGGTTGTAAAAGCAAAGAGACCAGCACGAGCAAGGAGGTGTTACAGAAGGAGAAAGAGTGCTCACCCATCTGCAGAGATGTACGTTCACAGGGAAGGAACTCCACAAAGGAGGGATCTCCAAGAAGAGATCCTTCCTTGGTGGCAGTCAGCCCTTATTAAAGGAGGTCTAGGAGGGCTGGAGCCTGGCTCTGCCCCTTCTGGTCACACAGGTGAGTCACCTTCACCTGTGCTCCCAGGGCTGACCAGATCTTTCTTTCAGGTGCTCCCTTGCTGGTTCATGCTGGGGCTCAGCAGTTCCCATTAATTAAGGGGCAGTCTGGTGCACAATAGTTCCTAGCTCTGATTGTTGCTCGTGGTGCTGCCATGCTAATGAGCTCTTGCTTTAGAGCTCTGTTTTAACAGCTATTTTCGGTGGATTTCAGCTGATATCCTGATATAAAACTCCTTATCCACAGCTCCAACAGTTGCAAATTTGACATTTTTACTCACCATAGTAACAGATCTATCCTTGTGAGTGAAAAAACTTTGCACAGACCCACTTCCATTTAGCTCTGCTTACAGCTATAAACTAGAAGAGGGCAGAAATAGGCTGGATATTAGGAAGAAATTGCTTACTGTGAGGGCAGTGACTGGAACAGGTTGCCCAGCTGGGCTCATCAGGGGGTTGGTTTGGCCTGGCTTTGGGCATCCCACTCTTGAGCCTGTCCAGAGATGTGAGCACAGGGCACGCTGTGTGGTGGGATGGCAGGGGATGGGGAAGGCCATGCTGGATGGCTCCTCCCTGCTGGTGATGCTGCAGCCAGGCAGCAGCATGGCTCTGTGGGAAGGGCAAGGGTTTGGGTTTTATCTTCAGGTTACTATGGAGCAGATCTGGGTATTATTCTGTCAGGGAGCAGGTTTAATTTGATGCTTATTTTAATTTAAGCTTAGCTTAGGTTTGTATGTATTCTTTTCTGCTGTGACTTTGTGCCCCTGTTCTGTGTTCCTGTTGACAGGATGAGGGGTGCTGGCCTCGACTTGCACTGGAGGAGGGTCAGGTTGGGATATTAGCAACGATTTCTTCTCCAAAGAGCAGTCAGGTGCTGGCACAGCTGCTCAGGGAGTGGGGATCCATGTCTCAGGGATGTTCCAGAGCCGCAGGGATGTGGCACTGATGGACCCTGTGGGCATGGTGGGGTGGATGGGGGTTGGATTTGATGGTCTCAGGTCCTTTCCAACCTGAATGGTACTTTGAGACCAACTTTTGCTGTAATATTCAACTTAGGGACCTCTGTCATGTGTTCTCTGAGCCTTCATTCTCAGTCCTGCAGCACAGCTGAGGCAGTTCACCATATCCTCACCGCTGGTGGAGTTGCTGGGCTGGCATCCCTTCCTCGAGGAGAACCTGCCCGCAAGTTTCAGACAGAACTGTTGGGAGTGCTTGTCATTTCATGCGGGGAGCCGGAGAGCAGCTGCCCGTAACGCGATTACTTCTGAATGAGCTGCGGCGAGTTGTATAAGTAATACTGTCCTGTTACAGCTAATGCGATTTGTGTTGGGCTGTGACTAATGGCATAAATTAGGACAACAGCAGATGGCTCTCCCCGGGGGAGCTGCTCAGCAACGGTGAAGTGGGTCACCACGATCTGCACCTCCAGCTCAGCGTGGGGTCTGGGGCCGTGGGGCGTGCTTTAGGGCTGTGCCCGGTGCCCTGGGCTGGGCTGCAGCTGTGCTTTGGTGGCCAGACCCGAAGTGGTGCATCTCAGTGTCACTATGGAGAGCTGGAAGTGCCCAGCGTGGCTTCCACGCTGTAATTAGAGCTCAGTTGGTATATTTCAGAAGTAAAATTACACCGTAGCCCTGCAGTCCTTTGAAAGCTCTTAGTGTTGGTGAATTAGAGGCACTGCAGAGTGCAAAGGGGGAAAGTGGCACTGGGGCAGTTCCCAGAGGTAATCACAGAATGGCCTGGGTTTAGCAGGACCTCAAAGATCATCTTGTTTCAGTCTCCCTGTCGTGAGCAGGGTCCCCAGCCACTAGAGCAGGCTGACCAGAGCCGCAGACAGCCTGGCCTTGAGTGCCTGCAGGGATGGGGCATCCACAGCCCCACAGTGACCCCATACAGCCCATAGAGAGCCCACAGTGACCCCACAGAATCCATAGGGCCACATCCAGCCTTGCCTTGAGTGCCTGCAGGGATGGGGCAGCCGCAGCCTCTCTGGGTAATTCGTTGCAGTGCATCACTGCCTTCTGAGGGAGAAATGCTGATGTCTGGGAACCTCAGCTGTTAAGTCCTCTTTGTTGAAATATGAGTGGTGGTTCCTTTCAGATTGATACCGGAAAGCACAGTAGGGTTAAGAGAGGCTTCCCAGGGCTGCAGGTGAGCAGTGTGATGGGAAATGCTTCTGTTGTACTGACGGTGAGCTGGGGAGAGCCACCGAAGGAGCTCTGCAGGCTGGGGATGGAGCTGCAGAGAAGGGCAGTGTGCAGCACACCCAGCGTTCCCCCTGGGTCTCCTGTGTGTGTGCTTTCCTAACAACTCTCCAAAGGTGATTAACTGCACTGCCTGCATGTATGTGCCCCGAGTTGGGCATGGGGGAGTGGTGGAGGCAGCTACATGTGGATTTAGGAGTCCTCCCCTGGTGGCTTCGTGCTGTAGCTCATCTGTGACAGCAAACACTGGGAGGAACGGTGCTTTGGTTTACTGCTCCACTGCAGCTGTACACAGCACAAGTGGTGATTACATTGAACACTTTACAGACAGTCTTGCAGCGTGTAGTAGAAAAACCAAATTTAGGTGTGGAGGAGAAAAGCTCTTCATTTTTGTCAGGATGACTTCTCGAGGGGTCCCGTGTATCTCACCGCCTCTGCCCGGGGTAAGGAGCAGCACTCCTTCCTTTCCCTCATCCTGCAGCATTTACACTGCAGAACCCCTGAGTGGTGTCAGAGCGTGAAAAGGACTGCAGGGTCTTCCTCACTGAGGTCAGGTCTTCCCCTTTTGTGTTAGGAACGTGCATCTCCAGTAATCAGTGCTCATTTGCATTGCAGATATCTCATTAACCTGATACCATCACGTAGCAAAGTCTGTAAGGTTGTGTTCGTGGTGCAGGAGTGGTTTCTCTTACCTCTCCACAGGGGCTTAGAAATTGGTTTGTCTTTTTTTTGTGTGCAGATCTTTTCGTACTTGAGTTTGAGATCACTTTTATTTGACATTCATTGTTGACAGGGTGCTGGAATGACCTCTCATCCAGAAGCAAAAACCTGCTTGAACCCAGATAGACTCATTTCTAACATGAAACTAATACGTGATAGCTTCCTTCTTGCTGTGTGCAGGACTTGGTGAGGGCTCCTCGGGATGGCACAGCCAGCAGGAGCCATTGTGCAGGTGGAGGCCTGGCAGCTGATACAGGACAGCACCTTTCAGAAGCCATTGGCTCCAGCCTGCCTCGAGTCGTCATCCTCATTTCAGAGCAGCATTTTTTCCTACAGCCAGGACTCGAAGACCTAAGTGAAGTCAGGATGTTCACAGTAATTGCTGTCACACATACGTACCTTCTGATTCCTTCTGTAGCTGTGTGGCCCTCTAATACAGAAGCATTTCAGAAAGTCAGTCAGGTGTGCCTGGAGAGCCCGCGGGCACGTGCTGTTCCTTGCTCAGGGTGCTCTGTGTGATGGTGAGTCCTTTTCCCTGTGGGTATGACCTGTGGCTGCAGCTCAGGAGCTCTGCTGCTGGGCTTGGAGCAGTCTGACAAAACAGGATCTGGATTCTCCCCGTGAGGTTCCTGTGTCACCAGGTCCTCGCTCCGAGCTGTGACTCTGGGAGCTGTGACTCTGGAATGTGTCCCTTTCCACCATGAGCTGGTGGCAGATAGGTTGCCCAACCATCGTCTTGGGCAGAGATTTCTGTATGTTTTTCTTACGCATTATTTAATGATTTTCATACCCATAGAAGGGGCTCCTGTAAAAACTTTTCTGCAGAGCTGTTTCTGTGGAAGGAATGCATTCTGTGCCTCTGTTTTGCTTCAGTGTAGCACATGGGAATTAGCAGTCAGAGGAGGATTACAGAGGCCCCCCTCCACCAGCTGCTGTCTTCAGCAGCTCAGAGCTGGGTGAGGGCTTTTACCATCACTTCTGTGTCAGTGTGGCAGTGTGTGCTGGAGCCCAGGGCTAAGTGAGCTCCCTCATTAACGTCCCTATACACAGAGTTGCTGTGGGGTTCTGTTCTGGCAGCTGTGGGATCCTGGACAAGGAGTGTGAGGCTTTAGTGCAAACTATAGGGAAGTGGTGCATTACTCATTCAGCTTCCTGGTATTCTGCATGGAAACCCTTGTTATCTCGTGTCCTTCCCCATCATGACACTCGTTATCTCCTATCCTAGAAGGCCTCTGTTCATCAGTAGGAGCATGGAAGTCAGCGTTCTGTGCAGTCCTGAGCGAACCAAGGGTTGGCACCAGGAGGTCAGTCCCAAGGACACCATCCCACTGCTATTAAAACCCTTCTCCTTGGGTGCATGCACGCAGCCCACACTGACAGCATTGCTGCTGTTTTTCCCTTTGCCCTGTTAGCTGTCTTAGCTTTCAGTCTCTTACTTGCCTGGATGGGCTGCGAGCTGGGCACAGAGCGCTCTGGAACTCCCAGGTCTGCCTGTGCTGGCAGAACTGCTCACATGTCTGTGTTGCTGCTATTTGGATGCCACGCAGACAGTAAATAAGAGGCTGTTAGCTTGAAGAGCTCGGTCTCATCAGCCAGAAACCCAGAGCTGCCTCAGTCATCAGGAGCTGGAGCGTGTCCATGCCCGGCGGCGGCCACGCTGACGGTGCTGTGGCCAAGAATGGGTTTTTTCTGGGGGTTCTGGAGAACTTGCTTCAGGTTCTGAATGGGAAGGATGCACAGGAGGCAGTGGGTGGTGTCTGGACCCACACATCCGCAGCAGTTGTAATGTGGATTTTTATATCTTGAGAAAGCAAAAAAATAAAAAAAGAGTTTGGGTGCAGAGAGGCTGTGGATCCCCCTCCCTGGAAGCACTCCAGGCCAGGCTGGATGGGGCTGTGAGCAGCACGGTCTGCTGGGAGGTGTCCCTGCCTACAGCAGGGGCTTGGAACCTGGTGATCTGAAGGGTCCCTTCCAACCCAGTCCAGTCTCTGATTCTGACTCGGATAGCTTCATTGATCCGGCTCCCAGTACAAAGCCACGGGTACTGCTGGCAGTGCAGCTGGGGATGAAGTGGGAGAGCGAAGGAGCAAGGTCTGGGTGGGAGGGTTGTCTGGGAACACCCATCACAGGATGCTTTTTGGACTATCTTCTTTGACTTGAGCGTCGTTATTCAGTTCTGATTCACTGGGATCTGTGTATTGATGTAAAGAGACGGAGGTCAGCCTCTTTTCCCAGATAACAGCAATGGAACAAGAGGTGATGGCTTCAAATTCACCAGGGGAGGGTCAGGCTGGATACTGGGTACAGTTCTTTCCCCAGAGAGCTGGCACAGCTGCTCAGGGATGGGGGATCGCAGTTCCTGGGGGTGTCCAGAGCTGTGGGCAGTGGTCGTGGGGGTCTCAGGGGTCTCCTCCAGAACCATTCCGGTTGTGATTCTGTCTGCGTGACATGTGAAGTGCCAGCAGTGCCACTGTGTGTCCGAGGCTGCGAGGCACTGCTTTGGAGAGCCTTAGCACAGAGCTGTGGCATTTGCAGCACCTGCAGAACTGAATTTCAATCTCGAGCTGACCTGCAGCCCCGCAGAGTGCTGCTGGATGGGCCTTGCATGGAAAGCAGCTCAGGGGATCCGGCGCCGAGGAGGAATTACAAGTCTGGCAGCTCTGTAATTGAGGTTAATCGTGTAACTGACAACCATCTACAGAACCAAATTGGCTGTATTGGGGAAAACATTGTATAATGCTGTGACTTAGCAGTGGGAATTACTGTGTGACTGGAGCACTGCAGAGCTGTGCGTTGAGCTCTTCTTCACGTAGCTAAAATGGACAGAGCTGAGTGGCTCTCCCTCTGCGGATACACTGGGTGTTTCAGCAGAGCACGGATAATGCCGTGCTGTGTCCTGCTCGCTGGGCTGAGAAGGAAACCTGTTGCATTTAGATTTGCAAAGTAAACTTGGTTTTTAAACGAAGATTAATGTAAGAGGCTTTGTGTCCTCCAGGAGTTCAGTGCTGTGTGGCTTTCCTCATAAACCGTCATCAGCAGAGAACAGAAAATTGAGTTAATTCTGAACTAAGCGTAATGAATGGATGTTATGACAATTCTGAATACTTTATTTGTGTTCTCAGATGGAGCTGAAGAAGAAAAAATGGAAACAGAGACAGATGGGCAGCAGCCTGAGAAGGTAAACTCAGCTCAGCATATGGTGCTGGAGAGGCACTTGTGACACTCACAAACCTGAATTAGCACGATCTGAGGTGGCTGATGAGAAGGTGGTGGCATTTTGTGCTGGTCAGCCCCTGGAGGACGGCGTTCCCCAGCAGTTTCCAGTCTCCACTGCACTTCCAAGGAGTGCTTTGGTCTGAAGTCATGGCGGCGTTTCTTTTGCCAGCATCTTGTTTCCTAGGCCTGAGAAAAGAAGGTTGGGGCTGGGAGGAAGTGTAAAGCAGTCGGTATCCAGTGAATTGAGGAGACTTCAGCTGCAGAAGGTCATTGGTTTTGCTATTGTCTGTGGCTTGTAGTGGACTAAGGCGAGAGTTGCTTTGAAGTCTTGCCCTGGAAAAGTTTGTCTCGTGGCAAGTTGCCTTTCCCAGAGCTGAATGCAGCTTTTGGCTCTGTCAGGATCAGAGGGATGAGGGCCTTCCTGGGAACCGGTGAGTGGTTTGGGTTCCTTGCAGTGCTTGCCAGCCATGTTTGAGTGGAGCTGAGCAGACAGCCTGAATAATGATTAAGTGCTGTCGGAGCTCTCCAGTGACAGTGGGAGCCACGCTGGCTCAGCCTGCAGGCATCCCTGCAGCTCTGGGCACTGCTCAGGAGCCTTCCCATTCCCTGGGGGTGGGAAATGAGGGTGGGCTCCTCGAAGGTCTCCGTGGCTGCTCAGTGAAACTCCTCCCTGCAGGAAGCCTCCAAGGGGAAAGTGGTGCTTCCATTCTTAAGCACGAAGCTGCTGCTGGTTTCATTGATGCTATCTGAAGGTGCCCGGGCTTTAATTATCTCCATTAATACTTGCAAACATTCCTCTCCCACCAACTCCTGGACAGAAGCACGTAATTCTCTTGTGGCATTGGTTCCCACAGGTCGCTGCTGTGGTCACAGCTCTGCACAGTGTGTTGGTAATGTGTGGGTAAAGGGGTGCTGTGAGTGTTGTTACCATAACAGACAGTGGACAGGATGTGAGGTGTGTGCACAACATGGGGACAGCAGGGAGAGGAGCACGTGCTCAACTGCCTTCACACTGCAGGATTTCATGGACCGTCAGGTGGAGCACTCAGCCTGGGCTGCTGAAGCTGACGCTGGTGGTTACTGGGTTTGTTCAGGCTGTTGTTAGGAGTGTCAGAATGGGCTTAAGTAGAAGTCAGCCCTTAAAATTTAATCTTCCTCTACGATAGTGTATTAATTTGAAAGCTATAAATAAGTCAACAGTGACATCTTTCATCCCATTTAGGTTGAAGGCAAAGCAGAGAGTGAAATTGAGGAAGGTGATAAAGTACAAGAAGGAGAAAATGAGAGGAACCCAGAAAAGGAAGAGGAAAGCGAAGCGGCTGCAGACACCAAACCAGGTAACGGTCCCCAGCTGTTCCTGAAGCTGTGCTGGCTTTAATAGCCTTCCTCTAAAGTCATTGGTAGGGACTCTAAACTCAGCTGTGGCAGAAATATTTCCTCCTGCACATCGGGCTGCTTCATGCTTCAGTAGTAAATATTCTAGTTTAATTTTGCTGCAATGCTCAGGCACTAAATTCTTTCTTGAACTCGTTTTAGACCTCAGCCCAGCTTTCTTTCGCAGTGTGTTGTGACTGGCTGAAGAAATTACAGTAGGAGAGTCAGTGTAGGTCCCAGATTCTTTTCTTCTGCCTCTGTTGTGCTCCATCTGATCGTGCAAAGAAGCAGGGCTGCTGGCTTTTACGCTTAGAAGTTAATCTGATGAGGCAGTTTCCCTGTGAAGTGCAGCAGAGCCTTTATTTTGATGGGCTGTTCCTCCGTGGGATGTTCCTCTTGCTATTTATTTTTAACACGTTCCCTTGTACCTGGGGGATGTGTTCTTACCTGGGGCTTGCAGCCAGCATGGTGGCACCAGGGAGAACGAGGCGGGCTGGAATTCATATAGAAAGAAGAAGTGATGATGGAGTTGATGTGGAAACACAGCTAGAAGTGCTCTGATGGAAGCACACTGATGGCAGAAGAGGAATGAACAGGATGGAAACTGAGAATATTCCTTTGGAACATTTTAAACTAAAGCTGTCCCCACTTCAGCTCTTGGATGAGTGGCAGCAGTAGCGTAGGAACGTGGCAGTGAAGGGGTTGGTTTGACTCAGAGCAGTGCAGTTCCTGTCCTGGCACGGTGCTTTAACAAAGGGGGAATGCACGTAACCAACTTGGCTTTCTCTCTCGTAGAAGAAAAAGAGGCAGAAGAGAACAAGGAGAACGTTGATGCGAGCAAAGACAAAGAAATAGAGGCTGGGAAGAAGAAAGTGGAACACGAGATCTCGGAAGGAAATGTAGCTACAGCTGCAGCTGCTGCTCTCGCCTCAGCTGCCACCAAAGCAAAGGTTTGTTCTGTACAGATATCCACCACTTGGTTTGCAGTTCACGAGATCTCTCTTCAAAATGGTATTTTGTTCCAGAACTGTGGAATTTCGTGTTCTGATCTTTAATATCTCGAAAGGCCACAGATGCCACCTTGGATTTCTTCTGCTTGGGCTCATAAGCGTAGCTGTGTAACGCAGTCCAGGCAGCTCCTCGTGCCTTTGTGAGCTCAGTGAGCATCCCTAAGGACGAGACTGAGATTGGGCTTCCTTTGTGAGGTGCTGCCTGTCTGCTCACAGTGTGCTTTTGGCTGCCCTTTGCCTCCTGTTTGTTTGTCTGCAGTCCCTTAATGAGCTGTGCTTTGCATCTCTGCCCTGGCTGCTAGCTCTTACACCCCATCATTACCAATTGCATGTTCTCCTTTGTTCGTTTTTCTTTTTGCAGGAACCAGAACGCCTTTGCTTCTTTCAGAATATCATTTTCAACATCTGTTTTCTCGTCACGTGGTTTCTGGGAGATTCAGATTCTAGTTTAGGTTCCTCTTGGCTTCGGTGCCGTGTTCTGTACGCTCCCACCTCCCTGTAGCCACCTCAGAATCACAGAGCTGTGGGGTTGGAAGGGACCTCTGGAGGTCCTGGAGTCCCACCCCGTGCAGAGCAGCTCCCAGCCCAGGGTGCACAGGCAGGCAGCCAGAGGGCCCTGACTGCAGATGGAGATCCAGGAGGTGGCGGTGGCCGTGGTGCAGTGCTGCGTGTTGTACTGATATTGCCATCTCATCTTTAGCTTCACACGTGTTTTTCCCACATGCACCGTCGGTACTGAGGATGCTGTGATGATGGGTGCCTCACTGTGCCCATCTGCATCCTGAGCCCGTTCTGCTCCAGGTCCCAGGCTGTCCCACCCTGTGCTGTCTCATCAGCCCTGCGGGCGTTTCCAGCTGTGCTTTGTTTTAAAGCACGGAATTTAATGTCTGTTTGATGGGAGCCTTTGTTCTCCAAATAAAAAACCATGTCCCACTTTCCTTCCTTAGGTGTTAACGAGCGCTGGAGGAAGAAGGGATTTAGCTAATGGCGGTTTTCATTATGATAATACTAATATTCCCAAAGAATTCTAGCTTTACATTGCAGGAAATAATGTATTATAATTAGAGTGCTCATGCTTCACAGTAGAATTCAGATGCAACAGGGATTTCTCCTTCCAGCTGCATTTAAAAACCCAGACAGTATTGAGGCTCTCGCTGAGCTGTGTGTGTCTGAGAGTCGCTCAGTTCCTCATGTTGAGCTCAGGACCTGACCGTGTGAGGAGCTGACACAGAGCTGTTCTTGATTTGATGTCAGAGGAATATTGTGCTTATCTCCGTAGCAGAACCGAAGGTTTAGTTGCCCCGTTTGGGGAGCGATGGCAGTGAATGTGAGCGCTCAGGGGAGAGCCTCTGGATCACAGATTTGTTTGAGTTGGAGGGGACGGACTCCCCCACTGTGCAGGGACACGTGCAGCTCGATGGGGTGCACAGACCCTGCCCCTCACTGCCCCTCCTTGGGAGGACGAGGGGAGGAAATACATTGAAAAAGCACTCCTGGGTTGGGATAAGGGCAGAGGGATGCGTGCCAGTTACTGCTGGGCAGAACAGACCCCGTGCAGGGGCTGGGTCATGTAGGTCTCCTGCTTTCACCCCTGCAGTCCCCCCTTTTCCCTCTGAATTTGAATGTTGTCACTTATCAACGTAGTTCTGTGTGTGAGTGCTCAGAAAGGGGAGACGGAAGAATCGGAGGGACCCCGTTCCTATTTCTTTCCAATGTACTGGAAAAACTTGAAGAAAATTAAAAGAAAGGCTCTTAATGAGAGCTGGTGGAGGGCATGGTGAGCCTGTGTGCCTCTCCTCCTGGAAGTGTGCAGCGTTACAGGGTATCCCCTGTCCGGCTGTGTCCCTGTGTCTGTTACAGCCTTTCAGGGCTGTGCATTTTCCTGCAGTTCTGTTTGGCACTGCTTACACACAGCCTGGTGAGAAACTGATCGGGGCTTTTCTGAGTTTCTTTTCACAGATAGGCAGAGTTTTCTCTGCGGGCTCTGCCCCCTCCTGGGGCTGAACTGCTGCAGTAAGAGATGGCGTGGCTTCATAGTGTGGGATGCAATGGGGGTGCACCTACCTGGATACGGAGCTTCTGCTGCGATTGAGCAGCAGATATTTTAATGGCAGAAGCAGGTGGGAGTCCCCCCGCTGCTGCTGTGGGTCGTTGCAGTTGACAAGTTGTGGTGAGGGAGTTTTGGCTGAGTGTGACCCATCCTCTGCTCCCTGCTTGCATCTTCCATGAGCGTGCTCTGTCCTGAGTGCTGGAGTGCTGCTGAGTAGTGAGCATCCCAATGCCATTTGTGTTGTAGCTAGACACCTATTTAAATGCTCAGGAATGTTCTGAGGGCTTCTGGTTCTGAGCATGAAGCCCTGGTTTCTGTCCAGATGTGGAACAGAATGGCTACAGCCAGGTGCAGGCGAGGCTGATATGAAATGCATGTAAAACAGAGCTCTGTGTTTTATCCGCAGCACCTAGCAGCAGTGGAAGAAAGGAAAATCAAGTCCCTGGTTGCTCTTCTCGTGGAAACACAGATGAAGAAGCTGGAGATAAAGCTTCGCCATTTCGAGGAGCTGGAAACCATTATGGACCGAGAGAAAGAGGCAGTAAGTAATGGGCACGGGGATCTGAAACCAGGCCTCAGGGCTGCCAGGGCTCCGTGTGTGATCGCAGCAGCTGCAGCTCTCCTCCTGTTGTGCAGCAGTTTCTACCCCAGCTGGAATTCGTTGTTCCCCTGTGCTGTAGCCCTCCCCGTTATCCAGAACCTTCCCTTTACCATAAGCAGCAAAGTGGGGGCATGACTCCCAGCGTGTGAGCTTTGTGCAGGCACCGTGACCTGGCTGAGAGCTCACATGAGCATGGCTGGGATGGGGATGCAATGATGGAGTTCCCTGCAGGGCTGGGAAGCCAGCTCTGTCTGCCTTCTCCTCCTGACGTGCTTTGGAGGCCTGGTTTTTCAGCTCCTGGTTTTGGAGGATATCCTTGCGGGTGAGGTGCAGTCGCGGAAGGACACGCTCTCGGATTCATGTGAGCTGGGGAGGACAGCAGCTGCAGCACAGGGAAGCAGCAGTGTCAGTGAGAAGAGGTGACCGTGGACGTGTCAGAGCAGAACCGAGCTGAGCACCTGGCAGAGAGGTGGAGCTGAAGGAGCTGGGCAAGCAGAGCAAAGCCTTGCTGGTCCTTCCTCGTGTAGCTCTGCAGGCCTCTCCTGGAGCTGTTCCTCTCCAGCTGTGACAGAGCTGACCCAAACCTTCACTGCTCTCAGTTGCTGGATTGCTCAGCACCCTCTGCTGCCTCAGTGCTGATTGACACTGCAAGAAATGGACCTAACTATTGAGGGAAGGATCTCCCCGGGTGTCTTCCCTCGGGGGACGTCTCCCATTAGTGCCGGGGTTTTTCCGCTGTGAGGCAATGTGACATTTTCCTTTTCAAAAAGGCACGCACATTTTTTTTTCCTCCTTTCTGGCAGCTGAGTTTGGTCTTTTCACCTGTCACCGTGGATCTGTGGTGGAGCAATTAAAGCGAAGCATCCCTTCGTGCCTCTGCACAGTGCTGAGCTGCTGCGTGACAGCGGAGTGTTGGAAGCAGCATGTGCTGCAGTGTGCAGTGCAAGGCTGTGGGCAGAACGGGTTTGCTTCGGGTTCAGAAGCAGTTTCGGTGCTGCCATCTCTGATTGTGGGCAGCAGGGTGGTGTTGGTAGGAGCTTTGTTGACCCAGAATTGATAATGGCACACGGATGCTTTTCTTTACCGTTCTGCACAGGGAGGAGTCATTTTCTGAAGGTGGAATTGCAGTGCAGTGTGTGTGTGTGTGTGCAGAAGGGGTTTGTGAGAGTCCCTCTAATGGTGAATCGCTTCGCAGCAGTGCCAGGATGTGCTGCCACAAACTTGAGGGCCATGGGGAGAGCCGTGCTGTGTCTGTGGGGCTGTGTAAGGGGTGGGCAGTGCTGAGCAGCCCCGATCCTGCAGCGTGGAGAAGCAGATGGAGCGCCCTGCCCGTGGGGGTACCCCTCATGTGCCGTGTCACCTTCGTTCTGCTGCAGCCTTCCTCAGGCAGTGTGCAGTCCTGCTGCTGAGCTCGTGGCTCCGTGTGGTTTCAGCACAAGCCTGCGTGGTTGTTGCCTGTATTTAGGGTCCTTTTTCCTCTGTCCAGCCCTCTTTTCTCACCCATCACGGCAGGATAGGTGCTGTGGAGAGAGCAGAGCAGCAGTATAAAGGAACGTAAGGAGTGCAGGTGGCAGTGCTGCCAGCCCCAGCCCTGCTCTCAGCTCGTTCACAGCAGGTCCTTTCTGAACCGCCCGCCACCCACCGAATCTGTTGCCATACATGCACCATTACACCATTGGTGTCTGTGTCTCCTCGTTTCATGAGTCCCTCCCGTGAAGGCATCAGATTGGGCAAGGACAAAGGAGTCAGGGCAGCGTGAACAATCGCATTGTGGTCCCTGTGTGCTGAAAACCAGCCCCCGACCAGCAGGATGCATTATTCATCAGCCCCGTCCCCATCTGCTTGTGTTGCTGAATGCTCGCTCTGTGGTGGAAGCTTTGTAGTGGAATTTTGCTCTCTTCCCTGTGCTGTCACACTCACACAGCCAGCACAAAGCGTGCAGGGCTGTGGGATTCCTGCAGGGCGTCCCCAAGGTGCACAGCCCTCCATCAACACCCTGCCTGCATCGCTCATGGGGTGCAGCTTACACACTCCTTCACACTCAGGAGTTGCACGCATCGGGTTCTGACGGTCACAGAAATGCGTTGTGATCCTTAGCGACTGCGGATGCCCTCTTTGCAGTTTGTAACTTATTCCCTTTGTGTTTTCCCCCGCAGTTGGAGCAGCAGAGGCAGCAGCTGCTGACCGAGCGCCAGAACTTCCACATGGAGCAGCTGAAGTACGCTGAGCTCCGCGCTCGGCAGCAAATGGAGCAGCAGCACAGCCAGAATGCACAGCAGCCACACCAGCACTCCGGGCCCGGGCTGAACCCGCTGGGTGCAGCAGCACACCAGGGCATCCTGCCCCACCAGCAGCCCCCGCCGTACCCCATGATGCACCACCAGATGCCACCGCCCCACCCCCCCCAGCCAGGTAAGGGATGGAAGGGAGAGGAGGAGGGCTGTGCAGGCAGCGCCCTGCTGCTGTGCTGTGCTCTGTGACGGTGCCTCCTGTGAAATCCTACAGCGTGGAGTTCCCCAGGGGTCGGTACTGGGGCCTGTCCTTATTTGCTGTCTTTATTGGTGTCCTGAGTGAGGGCACCCTCAGTCAGTTTGTGGGTGACCACGTGCTGTGGGGTCGCGAGGCCGTACAGAGGGATCCGGGCAGGGATCGCTGGGCTGGAGGCAATGGGGTGAGGCTCAGCACGACCACGTGCTGTGCTTTGGCCACAGCAACCCCAGGCAGTGCTGCAGGTGTGGGGCAGAGCAGCTGGAGGCTGTGTAGGGGAAATGGACCCGGGGCTGTTGGTCAGTGCTCAACTGAACGTGAGCCAGGCAGCGTCCCGAGCTGTGTCAGAGACAGTGCAGGCAGCAGAGCAGGGAAGGGATCATCCCCCTCAGTGCTGTGCTCAGCGTTGGGCCCTCACTGCAGTGCACACACGGAGGCCCTGCAGTGTGTGCAGAGAGGGGCACGGAGCTGTGAGGGCTCTGCAGGGCTGTGGGCAGCAGCTGAGGGAGCTGGGCTTGGGCAGAGTGGGGAAGAGGAGCTCAGGGGAGAGTTCATTGCTCTCTGTAATCCTGAGGAGGTGGTGCTGAGCTGGGGGTCGGCCTCTTCTCTCTGTGACTGTGACAGAGTGGCCTCAAGCTGTGCCGGGGCTCTTCCTGGTGACCGGACAGGTGAGAACACACCTGGAATTCCACGTGAGCCCCCGGGTGGGCTGCCATGGAGGTGGTGGGTGCGGGGCTGTGGTCTCTGCAGAGCTCTGAAGGGAAAACATGAAGGCAGTGAAAGCAGAGCTGCCACCGAGTGTCATTCCCAAACGCCTTCCATTGTTTCTATTTCCTTAGACTTTTTCATGCCGAGCGCTCTCTGCTCCTTCAGCAGCAATCGTTCACAGCAATTTTCTCCAGTTCATGACGTGTTTAATCGGATGAGAACGTAAGGGAAAGGACACGAGCTGAGCCACAAGGCAGGGAGCTCCTCAGGCACTTCTCCGTGGCAGGAGATGTGATTCTGGTGTGCCCCCGTGCCCTCCCCAGGGCGCCCCGGCTCCTGCCCTGCTAGACCTCTTAACAAAGGCTTTGTCTGAGCTGTTGCTGGAAAGTTCCATGTATCAGGATGAAAAGGAAGAGTGAGGGCAGCTGGAAGCACACGCTGGTGTGGGTTTGGCTCTGCTCGGGCTCCCATTGGTGTCAGCAGGCAGGATGCTGGCCTTAGCAGTGGCAAAAAGTGGAGCTGATTATTTATATCAGTCTGAACCAAATGCGGCATCGAATGTCTTGGCAGTGCTTGACGTAAGTTGAAGAGGTGGCAGGGAACGAAGCAATGGAAAGGTCTGAGAGGCATCTGTAGGTGGAAGGAGGGAAAGTGCCTGGGCTGGGAGGCATGAGCAGGCTTGGAAGCAGCCATCCCCCGTCTTTCTGCGTGCAGCTGGTGGTACTGTGGGAGCAGTACCTCTCTTTGTGCACGGTCTGGTTGTCCATGGGGAGCTCTGGGCTGTGCAGGAGGCAGCGGGTGCCACATGGGATGCTGGCTGCCTCCTTCCCAACTCACACCGTCCTGGCATCTTCACGGCTGCAGAGCTCCTGTACGCGTGGGCAGCTCCCAGCTCCTCCCAGGGATGCATTATTGAAGGTGTGTTAATATTTCAGCACGAGAAGGACGTGGAGCGGGTCGAGAGGAGGACACCAGGATGCTCAGAGGATGGAGCAGCTCTGCAGCCGAGAGCTGATAGTGTTCAGACCAGAGGGGGCACGTCCCTTCCAGTACATAAAGGGAACGAGAACAACTTTCTGCACGGGCAGATAGTGACAGGGAAGGGGGGACAGCTTCAAGCTAAAGGAAGGAGACACAGGAGGGATGTGAGGAGGAAACTGCCCGGAGGTGGTGAGGTGCTCTCACTGCCCTGAGCTGTGGGTGCCCCGTCCCACCCCTGGAGCTGCCCAAGGTCAGGGCTGGGCCCTGGGCAGCCTGAGCTGTGGGGCAGGGCTGGGGCTGAGAGCTTGGGGTCCCATCCAGCCCAACCACTCTGTGGTTCTGTGATCTTGAAGGACCCTTCCAACCCGCTCCATTCCATCATTCTGTGGTTGTGAGATACTGAAGGACCCTTCCAACCCACCACATTCCATCATTGTGTGCTTCTCTGGTCTTGAAGGATCCTTCCAACCCACTCCATCATTCTCTGGTTCTGTGATCTTGAAGGACCCTTCCAACACACCCCATTCCATCATTCTGCGGTTTTGGGTTCTGGAAGAACCTTTTCAGCCCGTCCCATTCCATCATTCTTTGGTTGTGGGATCTGAAGGACCTTTCCAAACCACCCCATTCCATCATTCTGTGGTTCTGTGATCTTGAAGGATCTTTTCAGCCCACCCCATTCCATCATTCTATGGTTCTGTGATCTTGAAGGACGCTTCCAACCCACCCCATTCCATCATTCTGTGGTTCTGTGATCTTGAAGGACCCTTCCAACACACCCCATTCCATCATTCTTTGGTTGTTGGATCTTGAAGGACCTTCCAACCCACTCCATTCCATCATTCTATTGTTCTGTGATCTTGAAGGACCCTTCCAACCCTCTCCATTCCATCATTCTATGGTTCTTTAATCATAAAGGATCCTTCCAACCCACCCCATTCCACCGTTCTGTGGTTCTGGAATCTTTAAGGATCCTTCCAACTCACACTATTCCATCATTCTATGGTTCTATGATCTTGAAGGACCTTTCCAATCCACCCCATTCCACCATTCTGTGGTTGTGGGATCTGGAAGGACCGTTCCAACCCACCACATTCCATCATTGTGTGGTTCTCTGATCTTGAAGGATCCTTCCAACTCACCCCATTCCATCATCCTCTGGTTCTGTGATCCTGAAGGACCTTCCAACCCACTCCATTCCATCATTCTATGGTTCTTTGATCTTGAAGGACCCTTCCAACACACCCCATTCCATCATTCTGTGGTTTTGGGTTCTGGAAGAACCTTTTCAGCCCATCCCATTCCATCATTCTTTGGTTGTGGGATCTGAAGGACCTTTCCAACCCACCCCATTCCATCATTCTGTGGTTCTGTGATCTTGAAGGACCTTTTCAGCCCACTCCATTCCATCATTCTCTGGTTCTTTAATCATAAAGGACCCTTCAAACCCACCCCATTCCACCGTTCTGTGGTTCTGGAATCTTGAAGGATCCTTCCAACTCACACTATTCCATCATTCTATGGTTCTATGATCTTGAAGGACCTTTCCAATCCACCCCATTCCATCATTCTCTGGTTCTGTGATCTTGAAGGACCGTTTCAGCCCACCCCATTCCTTCATTCTGTGGTTCTGTGATCTTGAAGGACCCTTCCTACCAGCCCCAGCTGTCCTGCCTGCTGTGACGCCCCAGGCTGCCTGCAGCTCGTGGCTGAGGGGCCTTGCAGTGTGCGTGCCCTTCCTCAGCAGCACAGCAGTGTCTGTCAGCGCCGTCGGTGTGCGACCCATCAGCGCTGCGTGAGTTACACTGGAAGGGAGAGACAGAAACGTGGCGTGCCTCCCTCCAGAGACGTGATGCTAAATGAGTTGGTGTGCTTAATTATCCACAGTTGTTGGCTGCAGGGCGTGCAGGGCAGGACGGCCATCTCTGGGATGGCTGTGGCAGCACGCGCTGCCCGTCCTTGGAGGGCAGGAGTGCGTCTGCAGCCCCGTGGGGCCGTTGTGCTGCCGTTCCTGGAGGGGTTTTCTGCTCCCTTCTGCATCAGGACTCGGAGAGAACTCGCTCAGCAGTAGCAGAGCCAGATGGCAGAACCCGTGAGCCATGGAGGAGAGTCCTGAGCCCAGAGAGTGGTGGGGAGTGGGGTCACGTCCCGTGGGTGGGTGGTCACCAGTGGAGTCCCCAGGGGTTGGAATTGAGGCGTGTCCAACGAAGCTCCCTCACTGCTCACTGTCCCCAACGCTTCAGATGCTCTCGTTGCTGGGGAGCTCAGCGTGAAGGACCTTTCCCTGCGTGTTTTGCTGAACCCTTTGGTTTCTCTCTCCCCGCGTCCGCCGCCTTTTGAGCTCTCCCCTTATGTAGGTCACACTTCCATGCTTTACGCTTGAGCTGCTGTCTTGGAGCGGTATCTCCAGCGAAATGAGAGAGCGGAACATCTCCATAGAGATGCACGGCAGCGCCGCAGCCGTGGGTTCCCCGCGTTGGTCGGGTGCAGCCCCGGGTCGGAGCAGCGATGCTGCTGGAGTGACGAAGGAACGTTTAAGAGGAGATTTCAGACCTCGTGTGAAGCGCCGTGGAGCTCCAGGTGTTCCCACACAGCGGTTCTGCGAGCGCGGGGAGAGCGGTGCCCTCATTCCCGGATGCACTGATGCCTTTGGCAGCAAATTCATGCCACGTCTGCTTCAATCTTGGGTTATCCGAGCGCTGTTTGTCGACGTGCTTCGGGGCAGCGCTGCCATTCCGGGCTGAGGAGCGGGGCAGCAGAAGCCATACGAAATTCCACCACAGCAGATGCCGGGGGAGGACCCGTGGTCCCGTTCCAGGAACACGTGTGGTTTCGGCTGTGTGTAAGGCCCTTTTCTTCTCACTGTGAGTGACCGGAGGAGTAAAGGGTCCCTGGGAGCAAGGAACCTCATCCTGCGTTCCTGCCACGTGTTTCTGTGAGGACACAGAGCAGCTCTGTGCCCGTGGGCTGAGGCTGCAGGAGCATCCACGGGCTCGGGTGTGAGATGTGCACTGCCAGGGCTGGGCAGGGCTCAGCAGAGGCGCCCATCACCTGCAACGAGTTCTTTTTCTGTCTTTCCCCATTTTAATTATCCAGAGATTAGCCATCACTACAGCATTCCTCAGAGCCTCATGAAGCCAACCCTGAGCTCAGGGGACAGCAGTGCTGTGCCAATGTACCGACCCCATCCAGCACAGAGCTGGCACTGCTGTGTGTGTGAGCTCTGTGTGCTCTCAGAGCTCTCCCTGTCGCAGGGCTCTGCCACAGGGCTTCATTTCACATCGCTGTGGGGTGGGAGGGGCCCTGGGGCCGATGGCACTTTGCTCCAAGAACACCGAACCTTTCCATACGTGCCAGAGTCAGTGTCGTCGGATCACGCAAGAAGAATTTCAGTGGGGCTTCCAGGCAGCCATCGCTGCTCCGTGAGCTGCTGCGGGGCGGTTCGTTTCCCTTTGCCCGGATGGGTTTTCACCGCCATTTCCCCAGCTCTGCAGGAGCGGCATCTCCGGAGCAGCACCTCCTGGGGCCGATGCTGGCAGCCCCGCACCATCTCACTGTGCCTTCTCCTCCTCCCCCAGGTCAGATGCCGGGGCCCGGCTCCCTGCTGCCCGCGCAGCCCATGCAGGGCCGGATGCTGCCGGGGGTATCGGCCAACCTGCACCCCTCCGGAGCGCCCGCCCCGCCCGGCATGGCACCCATGGCCGGCGGCCTCATGGGGCCCCGCGTCCCTCTGGCAGCGCCCAACGGCATGTGTAAGTGCTCTGTGTGCGCGGGGCTGGGCTGTTGGGAGCACTCCTTCCGTGGTGTAAATACCTCCAGCTGCAGCTCTCTCTCAGGTGTATCTTTGTGCCCTCTCATTACCTCGCTGCCCTTTTTCCCTGCCATGCTGTCCCATTAACACCCGTGCTCTGCTTTTCTTCCCTTCTCGTGCTTCCCGTACCCCGGAGCTGCAGAGTGCTCCACCAGAAGTGCTCATCCCACCCGGGAGAGCCGTGCAGGGGAGCGGATGGGGCACGGCTCTGCCTCCTCACCTCTCCCTTCTGTCCCCACAGATCCCCCCACGGCACAGCCGCCTCCGCCCGCAGAGGGGGTGACCCCTCCTCCCGCAGGAGCCGCCCCGGCCGCGGCCGCCCCGTAAGCGTCCCCAGAGAAGGAACTCCTGCAGCGACACGGTGGTGACCAAGAGCTCCTCCGGACCTCCCGCTGTACCACAGATGAGAGCACATTCACACCGAGTCCCCGTCCTCGCTCCGCCGCAGCCCGGCAGCCCCCGCTGCTCCTCTGGGACGCGCGTTCATGGGGGGGGGGACCCCCACCGCGCTCCGTCTGCTCCCGGTGCCCCCAGCTCTGGTTTTCCCCTCTCGGTGTTTTGAGCTTTGGGTTCTCCTGGAGTAAAAAAGCCACGAGGTGAAGCCCTCCCCCGTGAGTTTTGGGTTCCCCGGGGTAAGCGGGCGAAGCACCGAGACCGAATCCCAGAGCAGAGCTGGGGGCTGCGCAGTGCGGCCGTGTGGGGCTGTGGGGTTCTGTGGGGCCGTGTGGGGCTGTGGGGCCGTGTGGGGCTCTGTGGAGCTCTGTGGGGCTCTGTGGGGCTCTGTGGGGTTGTGGGGCTCTGTGGAGCTCTGTGGGGTTGTGGGGCTCTGTGGGGTTCTGTGGGGCCGTGTGGGGCCGTGGGTTTGCTCCCTGAGGACAGTACTGGGGCCCGGGGCGGCCTCAGTGCTTCACTGCAGAGCAGATCTGCCCGGAGCGGAGGTGTTGGGACGGAGCCGCGTTGGGGTCTCCGTGCTCCGTCCCTCACGTTCCTTTTGCCTTCGGAGGCGGCAATGGGCGCTCGCTCTGCCAATGGAGCCGCCATTTTTAGTCCCTCTTTTCGGAGCTTTTTCATCTTCCAAACGAACAAAACCACACAGAATAAGAAGCGGACAGTGAGGAGCGCGGGGCTGCCCGGGGCCCCTCGCCCTCCCCACACCTCTGTGCCCTGAGGAGATGCTGACCGACCCTCCCACGGCCCCGACCCCGCAGAGCCGCTGCCGTCCCCACAGCGCAGGGTCCCTCGGAGGAGCGCTCAGTGACGGAGCAGCACCCACGGGTGCCCTCCCCCACCCCCCCCCCACGCGGCTGCGGCCCCTCCTCCCCCCGTGGAATCCCCTCCGTGGGCTCTCGGGGTCCGCGCTGAGGCCGCGCTCGGCTTTAGGATGAGCTCAGGTTGTTTTTAGCGTGATCCCCTCCCGTAGAAAAGACGCAGATGGAGATCGTTTTTTACCGCGGTGATCCCGCGGCTCTCGGGCGCCGTTGGTGTTTCTGTACCCGCGCTCTGTGCGGGGCCGCTCCGATCCCCCCCCCCCCCCCCAGACACACACACACACACACACACACCGCCCGTTTTGTGAAATAAAACAGATGTGGGTTTTGTACGAACTTCGGGCCTGCTTTGTCCGGGGGCTGCGGGGCCGGGGCGGCTCTCCGGGCTTTGGGGTCGGGGCCGTTTTTGGGCTCCGGTTGGAGGTGCGGGTGCCCATCCCCCCCCCCCGGGGCGGTGCGCTGTGTGGGGCTGAACCCCACGGGGGTTTCTCCCGGTGCCGTGGGTCCCCTCGCAGTGCTCCATCCACGGATGGAGGTGGGAGCCCCGATCCCCGTGGGGATGATCCCCCACCGCGGGGTCCGCTCTCTGCCGTCCCCTTGGAGACGCGCTCCGGGTCGGAAGTGCGGGGAATGTTAAGCAGCGCAGCCCCTTCAATCCCGCTTTGAGTGGGGCACAGAGCGCGGTTTGTTCGCGGCGCGGGGAGCGCGGCCAACGCCGGGGGGGGGGGGGGGGGGAGGGGGTGGGCGCTGCCGACCGGGACCCCCACGTGGGGACCCCGCCCCGCCCCGTGGGGACCCCGCACCGCGGGCGGCCCCGGGGGGGGGGGGTACACGCAGTGTGAGGTGGGGTCGTTCCCCGCAGTGCCGCGGACGGGAAAGGCCGCGCGGCGTCCCCACGTGCGCGGCGTGCCCGTGTTCACGATGTCCCCACGCGTGTGCGCGGTGCCCCCACCGCCCCCTCCCCGTGTCCCCCCCCCACATCACCACCCCTCCTCCCCGCCCCTCCCCACGCGTCCCCAGCCCCGCACCGGTGACCCTGAAGGTGTCCTCAGGGGCTGCTCGGTGCCCCCCCACCCCCAAAGGGGACCCACAGAGGGGTCCGGGTCCCTCGGGGTCGGGGGGCCGGGGGTTGGGGGGGCGGGGGTTGGGGGGGGGTCCCGGCTCCGGGCGCTGCCCCTCCCGCGGGCGGAGCCGCCTCCCCCCGCCCCCCGCCCGGCCCGGCCCGGCCCCCCCGGAGCGCGGCGGAGCGGAGGGAGCGGCGGAGCGGAGGAGCGGGGGGGGGCGGGCGGAGCCGCGGCGGTGCCGGTCCCGTCCGGTGCGGCGGTGGCGGTGGCGGTGGCTCTGATGCCGCCATGGCCCCCCCGGCCCCGCCGCCCCGCGCCGCCCTGGCCGTGCTGCTGGCGCTCAGCGCGCTCGGCCCCGCCGCGCCCGGTACGTGCGGGGTGGAGGGGGGGGGGGGGTGGTAAGGGTGGGGGTGTGGGGATGGGGGGGGCTCGGCCCCGTTGCCCCGCGGCGGAGCCACCTGCGGGTGGGGAGGGGATGGGAGGATGGGGTGGGGGGGGGGGGGGATGTTTCGCTGCGGGGATCTGGGGGTTATGGGGCGGATGGAGCCCGCGGTGAGAGGGGAGAGGGGTCCGCGCTGCAGTGGGTTCGGTCCCGTTCTGTGTGCGGGGGGTGGGGGTTGGATCCCGCCGCGGGGACCCATCCCGCTGTGGATGAGGGGTCCGGGATGGACGTGCCCCCCCCACCCCCCCATGGGTCCCATGTTAGGGAGTGGATCCCGCTCTGTGTGTGGAGGGGGGGGGCATCGCTAGAGACCGAATCCCTCTGCAGGGACCGGGTGCCGGGGCGGGGGGGTCTGGATCCCGTTCTGCGTACATGCGGGGGGGTCTGGACCCCATTATGGGGCGGCGGAGCCGGGTTCCCGGCGGATCCCCGTGCAGAAGCCGCGATCCTCCCATTGCAGGAATGGGATCCGGCGATGTGTGCGTCGGGAGTACGATCCCGGCGGGATTATTTTTTGGAGGGGGTGTCCGGACCCCCCGCGTGCAGACGGATCCCGGAGCGGGGGGTGGGACCCTCGGCACAGAGCGGCTGCATCCCGCTGCAGGGAGGGGATGGATCCCGTTAGACACGGGGGGGGGAGGGGCTGGATCTCATCATGTGTATGGGGGGGGGGGGGGTTGGATCCCATTCTCTGTACATATGGATCCCATTCTGTATATGGGGGGGGCGGGATCCCCTCCGTGCTGCTCCGACCCCTGCGGGCTCTGTGTCCCCGTGGGGGGGGGGGGGGTGCAGGTCTATCCCCATTGCCGCTGCCGTGCGGGGGCAGCACGGAGCCGAGCTGCCATCCCCGTGGGCGTGGGGGGAACCGCCGCGAGTGACGCCGCTCTGTCCTTGTGCCCCCACAGCGCCCGAGTGGCCGCCCCGCAACGGCAGCGCAGGCAGAGCGTGGGGGGGACCCCTGCAGAGCAGAGCCCCCCCCAACAGCACCGACCCGCTGGGACCGCAGCTAGAGCCGCCCGGGGGGGGCCCGGCCACCGCCGACCCCACGTTGGGGTGCGCGGGGTGCAGTGCGGAGGGGGCCCCCAGCTCCGTGCCCCCCGTGCCCGACGCGGCCCAGGACCCCCGGCTCGGTGTCACCGGGCCCGGCGATGGCGATGGCGGTGCGGTGGCCCTGGGCAGCCCCGAGGAGGCGGGCAGCGGCGAGCAGCCCACCAGGGCCGGCCTCGGGCCCACCGAGGGGCTGACACCGGGCCCCCCCGGCCTCCCCAGCCCCAGCCTCGGCCTCCCCAGCCCTGAGCCCAACCTCGGCCTTCCCATCCCCGTGCCCACCCCTGACCGTCCCATTCCCAACCCCAACCCCAACCTTGCTATTCCTACACCCGCCCTCGATCTTTCCAAGCCCGACGTGGCCCTCCCCAGCCCCAGCCCGGCCCCGGGCACCGATCCCGACCTTCTTCCCGTGGCCGAAGACTCGGAGGTGTCCATGGAGCTGCCCCGGCCGTCCTCCAGCGCGGTCCCGGCACAGCGGGCGCGCGGCCGCACGGACCGCACGTGGTTGGGCGCTGCGGAGCCCATCAGCGCTGCCCCGGGCACAGCGGAGCCGCCCGAGATCATCGACGTCGATTACTACGACGTGTTCGACGGCGGCCGTGGGCCCGGGGTCGGCCGTGGGGCGGGCGGAGCGGCGCAGGGCGAGCCGGGGGGAGCGGCCACGCCGTGGGGCCTCCACGAGCTCTACGACGACTTCACGCCCTTCGACGAGGCCGATTTCTACCCCACCACCTCTTTCTACGCCGAAGGGGATGAGGAGGAGGAGGAAGAGCTGGAGGAGGACGAAGAGGAGGAGGAGGAGGAGGAAGACGGCGGGCTGGAGGATGAGAACGGCTACAGACCGCCCGGCTCGGCCGCTCCCCGCGTCCCTCCGCCCCACAGCCCCACGGAGGGGACCCCCATGGCGCGGCCGAGGCCCGGGGAGCGCGCGGTGCCGGAGAACGGCAGCGAGTGCCGGAGCGGTTACGTGCGCCACAACAGCTCGTGCCGCTCCGTGTGCGACCTCGTGCCCAGCTACTGCCACAACGGCGGCCAGTGCTACCTGGTGGAGAGCCACGGGGCCTTCTGCAGGTATGGAGTGGGGACGTGTCATGCTGGGCCGTGCCCCATAGCCCCCACGGGTGTCCCATAGACCCACAGAGCTCCCACAGCCCCGTGGGTGCCCCGTAGCCCAGTAGGTATCGTGCAGGTGCGGCGGGCACCCCCCAGCCCCAGTGGGTGTCCCCCAGCTGTGGGTGCCTCCCCATGGGGGCGTCCTCGGGGTGCTGTGACCCACAGGAGGGTGCAGGATTAGGGCGTCCCGCAGCGCTGGCAGTAACACGGGGGCACTTCGCTCCGTGCCCCGCGGCCACGGCCGCGTCCCCTTCCCCATGGCCACAGCGTGGGCTGTGCCCCCCCCGGGCGGGGGCTTTCTGCCAGGAATTAGGTCAGGGCTGTGTGGATGTGGCTGCGGCCGCGGCGCCCGTCGGGATTGCGCCGGGGAGGGCTCAGCGTGCGGGGATGTGGTGGGGCCGCGATGGGGATGGCCCCAAGGGTCACCGCAACGCCCCGTGTGGGGCTCAGCCCCACGGTGGGGGGGGGATGCCCGTGAGCCCCCTCCCTGCCGGCACTGACCCTACGTACCCCTCTCAGGTGCAACACGCAGGACTACACGTGGCACAAGGGGACGCGCTGCGAGGCCATCGTCACCGACTTCCAGGTGCTGTGCGTGGCCGTGGGCTCGGCCGCGCTGGTGCTGCTGCTGCTCTTCATGCTCACCGTGTTCTTCGCCAAGAAGCTCTACCTGCTCAAGACGGAGAACAGCAAACTGCGTAAGACCAAGTGAGTGGGGTGACCCTGGGGACGGGGGGGGGGGGGGGGCAGAAATGTCACCGTGTTCCGGTGGGGTTCGTCCCTGAGGGCGTTGGGATGGGCGCTGCTATGGTCTGAGGGCCGTAGGTGAGATCTGCCACTGCAGACACCCCTCCGTGGGGACACGTGGGGTGCAGTGGGGTCACCCCCTGCAGCTGCGGCCTCATATCCTCCCAGAGACGAGGAGAAAGTGCTCCCGTGGGTCGCTAACGAGCTCTTAATTAGAGTTTGGCAGGGCCAAGCGTAATTAGCGGCAGAGCCCGCGCCAGAGCCTGGCTCCTCCGCTGCTGCCTGCCCCTGCACCCCACGAGGACCCCAAAGCGGCTGTGGGGCACAGCGCTCACCCCCCGTCCCCCACAGATACCGCACTCCGTCCGAGCTGCACAACGACAACTTCTCGCTGTCCACCATCGCCGAGGGCTCCCACCCGAACGTAAGGACCCCTTCTCACACCCCTCGTCCCCGTGGGTCGGTGGCACAGGGCCGTGACGTCGCCGTGGTGTCCCATTGCTGGGGGGTGGGACCCACTGCTGGGTCGCTGGGGTTGGGGGTGCTCCGCCGCCATGGGAGCCGTGCTGCAGCTGCCCTCCGCCTTTTGCATTGCACAGAGAGAAGTGCAGCACAGAGCCCTCTAACCTCGGCCCTATAGACATTCCCCCCCTTGCCCCCACCTGGTTTTGGAGCGATTCTACACCGCAGTGCCTGCAAGTGACCCGGCAGGAGCCGTGGCACAGCCCCGGGGTGGATTCGGGACCAACCCCACACGTGGGTTGGATCTGGAATGGATTTGGGGCTGCTCCCCACGAGTGGGACCGTCCTCCCCCGTGCCTCTGTCCCCACTGGTACGCCATGGGCTCGTTTCCATTGGTGCCTGGGGACTGTGAGCCCCACTCCAGAGGGGGCAGCGATGGGGACACCCCAGGAAGGGGTTCTGGGGCTGAAGACCCACTCCCTGTTGTATGGACGCTCTATGACAACGTGTCCAAGAACAGAGGGGTGACGTGGGGACGGTCCCACTGTTGTCACACCCACCCGGGGCAGTGGCCAAACGCTGATGGGGCACAATAAAACCAACACGTGGGACTCCTGTGTGGGGTGACTGCTTGGCACAGGGGCTGCGACGTAGACCCATGGGTGGGAGGGGACGGCGGGGGTGGCAGCAAGGCAGGGTGATGGTGGCACACGGTGAGCTGGGCTCGGGCACCGTGAGGACACGGTGGGGGCACCACGGGAATGTGTCAGACTCCATCACCTGCCCTCTGCCCGTGCCGTGAACACTCCATGGGGACCCCAGAGCCATGCCATGCGCTGCGGGATGTATTCCCCCTATAGGAGGCGTGAGGTTGTGGTGTTGGATGTGATGTTGGGTGCATCCTCTACACCCTGAACAATGATGGGGGAGGATTTGACCAGTGGTAGGGCTGGGAGCTGCAGGAGGGCAGACTGGGAGAGAAGGAAGGGACCTTTCATAATGGGGATGGTGACAATGTCCCATCCCTGCTGGTGTTTGAGGTCAGGCTGGGCTTTAGATTGGGTTGGATTGAGCTGGGTTGGCTTGGCTTTGGGTTGAGCTGGGCTTTGGGATGGGTTGGTTTTGGGTCGGGTTGGGCCTTGGGCTGAGTTGGGTTGGCTTTGGTTTGGGTTGGGTTTGTATTGGGTTGGATTTTGAGTTGGGCTTTGGGTTGGGTTGGGCTTTGGATTGAGTTGGGATGGCTTTGAGTTGAGTTGGGCTTTGGGTTGGGGTTTTGGTTGAGTGGGTTGGCTTTGGGTTGGATTGGGCTTTGGGTGTGGCTTTGGTTGAGTTGGTCTGGGCTTTGTGTTGGATTGGGCTTTGGGTTGGGTTGACTTTGGATTGAGTTGGGCTCTGGGTTGGGGTTTTGGTTGAGTGGGTTGGCTTTGTGTTGGGTTGGCTTTGGGTTGGATTGGGCTTTGGGTTGGGTTGGCTTTGGGTTGGATTGGGCTTTGGGTTGGGTTGGCTTTGGATTGAGTTGTGCTTTGGGTTGATTGGCTTGGCTTTGTGTTGGGTTGGGGTTTTGGTTGAGTTGGGTCAGCTTTGCTTTGGGTTGTGTTGGGTTTTGAGTTGGGTTGTTTTTGGGTTGGGCTTTGGATTGAGTTGCATTGGGCTTTGTGTTGGGTTGGGGTTTTGGTTGAGTTGGGTTGACCACGGGTTGGGCTTTGGGTGATGACTTTGCGTTGGGTTGCGCTTTGGATTGGGTTGCTTTCAGCTTTATGTTGGTTTGGGCTTTGTGTTGGGTTGGGCTTTGGGTTGAGTTGGGTTCGCTTTGGGTTGGGTGGGCTTTGGGTTGAGTTGGGCTTTGGGTTGGGTTGTCTTTGCCTTGGGTTGGGCTTTGGGTTGGATCGGGTTGGCTTTGTGTTGGAGATGTGCCCATTGCAGGATGGGCTCAGAAGGTCCCACGGGACCACCACCGCAGCCATCTCCCTGAGTCTCCCTCTCCCCCCAGGATGACCCCGGTGCACCCCACAAGCTGCAGGACCCGCTGAAGCCTGGCCTGAAGGACGAGGAACCGCTCAGCATCCTCAGCGCCGCGCCGGAGGAGGGCAGCAAGGGCGAGCCAGGGGGCTGCGGGGTGCCCTGCCTGCACAACAACCTGGGGTAGGGTGGGGGGAGACACATTGGGGTGGCATTTGTACAGAGGGTCCCATTTGTGGCTGCGCCGTGTTGTCGGGTGTTTGCTTTGTGCTCTGTGTCTATTGCTTGGGTCCGTTCCGCGCTGTGATTTCTAAACCTTTGCTGTTCCGCCACTGACTTTTTTTGTACTTTTACCCCCCCAACACTTTTTTTGAAATACGAGTGAAAACAACAACAACAACAACGAAAAAAAAAAAAAGGAAGATCTTGAAATAAAAGCTTTTTTTTTTTTTTTTTTTAAAGTTAAGCCTCTTGCCGGTGCCTGCACGCTCCCTGTCCATCAGCCCCTGCCCCAAATGGCTCAGTGTCACCTGGTGGTGACGGCCTCTCCCTGTCCCTGAGTGGCCTGTGCAACCCCAGCTCTGCCAGCTGTGTCCCACTGGAGCCATGGGACAGTGGGGGACATCTGTCCAACTGCCTGGGCTCTGTCCCCATTCCAATCCCCATCCCTGTCCACACTGCCGTCCTTGTGCCCGTCCCTGTCCCCGTCCCTGTCCCCATCCCATCCCCACCCATCCCAGCACAGTGTCCCCGTGAGGTGTGGCTCGTGGAGATGTGGCTGTTACCCCCAGCTCAGTCTCCGTGCCCTGCCCCACGTACCAGCGGTGTCACCGCGCTGTCCCCACCTGCTTGCAGGATGCTGGAGGGGATGGCAGTGTCTCAGCAGGAACTCACTCCCCAGGCATCTCAGAGCCATGGAGAATCCCATTTTCCACGCATGCTGCAGCTCCCATCACATCAATATCTCCCAGTTGTGCCTTCACTTGAGCAACATTCCTTCGGTGGCACCTCGGGAGAGAGGGAACCAAGCAGTTAATCACACCCCCATTTCCTGCGTGGAGCCCCAGCTGCCCCTCCCCGTCCCGTACCCCAGAACCCCATCTCACCTGGGGCTCTGCATCCCGCACTGTGCCTCAGTTCCCCTCCTGCCCCACAGCTCAGGGGCAGCCCCAGGCTCCGTCCGATTCATGGCCCACGGAGGAATTTGCCTCCTCTCAGGCACAGAGCCTCGATCAAACTGCCTTTATACGGCGAGGAGGGGACGGCTATTCAATGTAAATGCTCGGTTGGTTGGCGGGGAGGGGAGCAGCCCTGGCACTGTGTTCATCCCCCTCCCTCTGCTGTCCCACTTTCTCCCGTGGACACGTACTGGGATGGGAGCCGTGACCCCAGGACAAAGATCCTTTCTTCCCTCGGGCTGCCTGAGACAAAGCAGCCCCGTAGGCACACAGGATGAGGAGTTCGGGCATCCGGAACCGACCCCAAGGCCAACCCCTCCACCAGACCCATTTGTGGACTGATTTTTGGGCGGTCCCGCTTGGAGTCAGGACCCGATGATCCTTATGGGTCCCCTCCAACTCGGGGTGTTCTGTGATCTGTCAGTGGGAGCTGTGGGACCTCATCCACCTCCACGCAGCTCCTGGGGACACTAAGATGAGCTGGGGAGGACACATGTCCCATAGAGTCCTCCTGCCAAGGTGGGGCCAGACCTCGGCTTGTAGGGTGCGATGCTGCAGTGTGGGAACGTCAGCGCCAGGGGGAAGAGCACCGACGGCCTCATCACCTCCATCCCACTGCCACGGGGAGCCCGGTGTTAGAGCAAACCTGCACTGGGTTCAGAGAGAGGAGAAAAGCAAAATCCTCTTATCTCAGCATGGGGAAGAACAGCTGTGCGTGTGTTTGCGGCTGCTGGCAGGGCTCTTGTGGCAGCTCCGAGCACAGCGGCCCAGTTTTGGTGCGAGCCGTGCTGCTGGGACCGGTGCTGGTCCTTCTGGGGCTGGTCCTGGTCCTGCTGGGACCGGTGCTGGTGTCAGTGGGTTGGTTCTGGTCCTGCTGGGGCCGGTGCTGGTGGGAAGGAGGAAACTGGCAGCTCTTCAAAGGAGCCATGTGAACTCAGTCCCCTTCGCCTCTGTGACATTCATTAGGAGCCATCTTGCTGGAGCACCTTTGAAGGAAGATCTCCTGTTGCTGGGTGCTACAAACCCACAGCTCCTGCTTCCCAGAGCTCGGGGTGTAACGGCCAGGCTGGAGACGGCAGATGGAGACAATCTGTTGGGGAGAGGAGCACAAAGAGGCAGAGAATCCCGGCTGGGTGCTCCCAGAGAGGGGAAGCGGGGATTTCGGGCAGGATTTGGGAGAAGGGGACATTCTGCTGCTGGCTGTGAGGGTGAAGCAGCACTGGGGAGGAGGACAGAGCACGGTGAGCTCTCAGTCCGCATCTCTGAACCCTTCGGGGTGGATGTGGCACCGAGGGATGGCGGGGAGGGGTGGGGGCTGGACCTGGTGATCCCGGAGGTCTCTTCTGACCTTCATGATTGTGTGAATAGGAGAGGACAGAGAAACGGAGATGGGGGAACAAGGACAAGAAGGGAGAGCAGCTGACCAGGGAGGGGGGTCACCGTCCAGGGGTGTTCAAGGACGTGGCACTGGGAGATGTGAGCAGTGGGCATGGGGGGGGGGGGGGTCTCAGAGGGCTTCTCCTGACCGCCTCTGTTCTGATGACTCTATGACAAGGATGAGAAGGTGGGAGGAAGGCAGCACGGGGCGAAGAGAGGAAAGGAGCCGGGCAAGGCTACAAGGAGAGGCGTGAAGGAGAAGGATGGGGGTGGACGTAAAGGGCAGCGAGTCCAGCGGGAGCAGAGAGCCGCAGGGGCCGGGCCGGCCTCGCCGTGCCCATGCAGCTCGGTGCTGGGAGCTGCTGCTCTCCCTTCGCTCCCAGCTCAGCTGCCACAGCCCCGCTGATTCCAGCACGTTTCCTGGGGATGAGGGCGGGGAAGGGATGCCCGTGGGCGCGTGGTGTTCCGGGTCCTGGGAGCACATCGGGGCAGCATCTGCTGGGAGAGCTCAGGGAGAGCCGCGGTGAGCTGATCCCGCAGGTGCTGCGCTGTCTGAGCAGAAATGTCAGCCCTTCCCCTCCGTAATCTCGAGCTCTCCTGCTCTTGGCCGGAGGCACGCTGCAGTTCTGGGGCATTTTCTTCTCCCACATCTGCCGCGTGCACGGAGGGAGAGATGCGCAAAGCCGTCCAAACAAGGCGGATCATCTCAGCATCGGCTCTGCATCGCTGTGGAGCAGCGCAGCACCCGGCTCGGCTCACCCATTATTCCTCCAGCTGCTCCTTGCCGTGTCGGGAGGGCTGACCCCCCCAGCTCGGGGGACATTCTGCCGTCCCTTTTGTCGCCCCACCATTGAGCCGGCCCCACAGCTGCTCTCTTATTCACCTCTTCTGGCCTCTCAGCGCTAACGATCTTTTGTGGCTCAAAGCATTACTAAAGCATTCAGCGTGCCATCGGCGGGCGCAGTTATGTGCACGCATGGGAACCCTCCCACCGCACTGTGAGCTGCGCACTGCGGTCCAAAGGGACGGGCACGTCCCGGGGAGCACAGCGAGGGGATCACGGACACAGCGAAGTGCCTCTCCCCACAGACGGTTTTCCACATGCTCTCACTGAGGAGCTCAGTGTCTGAGTTATCCTTCCCGGCCACGCTCTGGGGAACCACCTCCAACACCACGAGATGGATCTGATGCATTTATGTGTGCTTGCTTCCCGTTGTTGCTCACGAATCGCGTCGTGCCCGGTGCTCTCACACAGCACGGGAGCTCAGCTGTCAGCAGATAAGCAGATGGAAGGGGCAACAGTTCCAACGGCAAAATCCTCCCTGCTTCACACGGCAGCGAGGAACGTGCGAAGGAATGCACTCAGAGGTGTTGGGAGGCACACAGCCGTACCTCGCCCGCGGCTCCGGTCTCTGCAAAGAGAAAAAAGCAGAGGTTTTACATTTCGTTTACACCGCACTGAGGGTTCTGCAGCTCCTAAAGGGAAGATGTCCCATCCTCAGCACGGCAGCGATGGCCGGCACAGGGCTGGCAGGCAGGGAGGTCCCCAGGGTGTGCCACGTCCCTTCAGTGCCCTCTGTGCTGTGAGAAAGGGTCAGGAAATGAAAGCGGAGCAATGGAAGGAGCTTTCAGCTCAAGGTTTTCCAGAAGCAGGGCCGCTGGATGGGAGGGAGGGGGCACCTCCCCGGCTTGGTCACTGGGTGGGAGGCAGGAAGCAGGAGCTGGCACAGGAGAGGGGTTCTGCAGCGAGGAGGGACCACAGGCAGATGATACACGGGGCCCTGGGGCTGTGCATGTCAGCAGTTTACACACACCGCACATCTGAGCATCCAACAGTGTGGCTCATCCAGACCTCCGCCAGCCCACCCTCACGGTGCAGCCAATGCCCACGTCAGAAGATGGGAGAAGCCTGGGGATGAGGCTCCGCGTGGTCCCAAACCTCCTTCCTTACACCCCAAAAACCTGCATCTCAGGCACGTCCCGAGATGCGTGGCCCCCAGAACACCTCTCTCCCACGGATCTGTTCCTTTCTCCCATCAGTTATCCCTCGGAGCCCCCACATGGGGACAGCGAGTGGTGTTTTGTGCCACACATCCCCCTGCTGCCCATTTATCAGCGTCGTTGGATGCCCCCTAATGCTCGCAGCGGATGGGGCAGCGCGGGGCCTGCACAGCCAGCAGCCCTCGCTCACAGCACAAAAAGGCGAGGCAACGACGTGGAGAAGTGCCGAAAAAGAAAAATGCAAATTCAGGCAAAAAATAGCTCCACGCAGTTCAGATGTTCATGGTTGCTGGCTGCAAATTAGCTGTTACCATTCAGCAAAGCAGGGAGCTGCCACTGTGCTGTCTTGGAGAGCCAAACGACAGCTCAGCAGCGCCTGGATGCGACGGCAACTCGGTCGGAAGCGGTAGGAAAATCAGAATGCCTTCCCCAAAACGGCAGTGTGCCACAGAACCCCCACGGGTGGTGAGCACGAGGGTGCTGCTCCATGGCACAGGGCACTGCTCTATGGCACTGGGTGCTGCTCCATGGTGTGGGGTACCACTCCATGGTGCAGGGTGTTGTCCCATGGCACAGGGTGCTGCTCTATGGCATGGGGTGCTGGCCCACGGTGTGGGGTGCTGCCCTATGGTGTACTGCTCCATAGTGTAGGGTGCTGCCCCATGGCACTGGGTGCTGCTCTGTGGTATGGGGTGCTGGCCCACGGTGTGGGGTGCTGGGTGCTGCTCCATGGCACAGGGTACCACTCCATGGTGTGGGACACTGCTCTATGGCATGGGGTGCTGGCCTACGGTGCAGGGTGCTGCTCCATGGTGTAGGGTTCTGCTCCATGGCACAGGGCACTGCTCTATGGCACTGGGTGCTACTCCATGGTGTAGGGTGCTGTCCCATGGCACAGAGTGCTTCTCCATGGCATGGGGTGCTGCTCCATGGCGTGGGGTGCTTCTCCATGGCATGGGGTGCTGCTCCATGGCATGGGTGCTGCTCTATGGTATAGGGTGCTGGCCCATGGTGTGGGGTACCACTCCATGGTGTGGGGTGCTGCTCCATGGCATGGGGTGCCGGCCCACAGTGCGGGGTGCTGCCCTATGGTGTACTGCTCCATAGTGTAGGGTGCTGTCCCATGGCACAGAGTGCTTCTCCATGGCATGGGGTGCTGGCCCACGGTGTGGGGTGCTGCTCCATGGTACAGGGTGCTGGCCCATGGTGTGGGGTACTGCTCTATGGCATGGAGTGCTGGCCTATGGTGTAGGGTGCTGCTCCATGGTGTAGGGTTCTGCTCCATGGCACAGGGCACTGCTCTGTGGCACTGGGTGCTGCTCCATGGTGTAGGGTGCTGTCCCATGGCACAGAGTGCTTCTCCATGGCGTGGGGTGCTGCTCTGTGGTACAGGGTGCTGGCCCATGGTGTGGGGTACCGCTCCATGGTGGGGGGCACTGCTCTATGGCACAGGGTGCTGCTCCATGGTGTAGGGTGCTACTCCATGGCACAGGGTGCTGCTCCATGGCACAGAGCCCGGTCGTAAGCCCTAGTGCTGAGCCCCAGCGTCACACAACGGACGGACGGAAAGCTCCTCAAGGCTCCAAGCCGTGCCGCAGAGGGGCAGCCCGGCCCTAACCGAGCCACGATTCCGCGTGGGGCAGCACTGCCAGCAGGGGGAGGTGGGGACCGCAGCATCACCCAGCGCGCGGCCGTCCCCAGCCCTCAGCGCGTCCCCTCAGGACAACATGGCGGATGGTGGGGGGGGGGGGTGGACGCGGGAAGGCGGCCCCGCCCGGCGCATGCGCGGCTGTGGGCGCTCCCCATCTCCATCCCCCCCGCCCCATATACACACACACACACACAGACACGCAGAGGGCACTGAGCCGCCATGCTGGCCGAGCTCAACGAGCTGCTGGACGCCGCCCCGCAGCGCCCGGACGCGGTGAGGGAGAGGGAAGGGGCGGGAAAAAGGCGGGAAGGCCGCGGCGCGGGGCACGCCGGGAGCTGTAGTGCGGGCGGGCGGCGGCCATGGGTGGGGAGCGTCCCTGTGCACAGAGCTGGCTGGGGTCTGAGGGGTGGGCAGAGCGAAAGGAGCGGGCGTGAGAGGGCTGGTCACGGACCTCAGAGCTGGAAGGGACCTCTGGGGGCCCTCTAGTGCGGCTCCCCGGCCGTGAGCGCCGTCGGGTTGCGCTGGGCCCGGCCTCGGGGGTTGGGCTGTGTGAGGGTTTTTCCCGCCAAGGTTTGGGGCTGGGGGAGTCCTGTGGTGACTGAGCTCCGAGGGCGGGACGGTTCGTGCTGCGATAGGCAGTGGAGGTGTGTATGTGGGGCGGTCACGTCCGTGTGGCCCCCCACGGTTGCCCCGTGGACCATGGACCAGCACCTTGTGCCATAGAGCATCACTCTCCACCAGGGTCGGCACTCTCCTTGTCCAGGTGGAGGTTTCCCACAGCTCCTATGGGCGCTGCCGCCCCTCAGCCCCTGTGAGGGTGGGGACAGAATGTGTGAGGAGCCGTGAGGTCCCTGGGTTATCGCTAAGTATGGAAAAGACCTCTCGCATCGTCACATCTGTCAGCCCATCCCTACTGTGCCCACGTCCCCATGTGCCACATCCCTGTGGTTCTTGAGCACCTCTGGGGATGGTGACTCCTCTCAGCTGTGCCGGTGGCTGACCTCTCTTTGGAGAAGAAATTGTTCCCAGTATCCAACCTGATCCTCCCCTGGCACTGACTGAGGCTGTTACATCAGCCCAGAGCAGAGGAGGCTGAGGGGAGGCCTCGCGGTGCCCTGCAGACCCTCAGCAGGGCTGAGCTCTGCTCTCTGGCGACACTGACAGCACCCAAGGGAACAGCAAGGAGCTGTCAGGGTGGGGGTGAGGGAAAGGCTGTGCCCCAGAGGGCGGTGGGCATGGAGCAGCTCCCCAGGGCAGCGTGCACAGCCCCGAGCTGCTGGAGCTCACAGAGCGTTGGGGCACCGCTGTCAGACGTAGGGTTTAATTGTTGGACAATCCTGTGTGACGCCAGCAGATGGACTCAATGATCCTCGTGGGTCCCCTCCAACGCTGGGACGTTCTGTGGTGCTGGGAAGGTCGGGTGGAAGAGCTGTGGCCACGCGGTCTGACACTGCAGCACAGATGCAGGGTGGGAATTCGGCAGAGCAGAAGGAGGGTTTGCTTCAGGATCCTGAGCTTTGATGTGGCAGCGTGGGCTGAAGCTCTGAGCGGTGCTGAACCAAAGGCTGCTCTGTGTAAGGAGCTGCCTCACCTTTGTGTTTGGCTCTTTTGCCACCATCAGCTGAGGACGTGGAATTCCACCCGCACGCGTGGGCATCCTACCACACCTGGGCTACCATTCTTAAAAAGCATCAGCCCTTCGCAGATCTCCTGTTCCCATCCCTGCCGTTTTGTTTCTGCGTGTCTGTGGTTAAGCCCCTGCTATTTCAGGTTGGATGTTAGGAAGAATTTCTTCCCCAAAAGAGAGCTCAGGCACTGGCACCGCTGCACAGCGAGGTGCTGAATCAATGTCCCCGGAGGTTTTCAAGGACCGTGGAGATGTGGCACTTGGCGACATGGTTGTGGGCATGGTGGGGGTGAGCTGACAGTTGGACACAGTGATCTCAGAGATCTCTTCCAAACGTGATGGTTCTACAGTGCTGTGATTTTCTAGGTGCTGGCTGCAGGGCTGGTGGGTGGAAGAAGCTGCTGCCCGTGTGGGTGTATCTGACATGTCACCACCCAGCGCTGTCACACCTGCCGGTCCATGTTGGCAGTTTGTAACATGTTGCTGCAGCTTCTGCTTTGTAGCCTGCAGGTAGACAGAGCCTGAAAGCACAGTGTGGAGAGGACGTGCTGGGGCAGACAGAAGGAGAAGGTGCTGCATGCTGAGCAGCATCTTCCTGGGCTTGGGAAGGGTATGCAGACCAGGGTGGAAGGCAGGCAGGGCACAGTTCAGACATCTATAGGGCTCGCTAGCTGGGCATGGAAACATCAGAAATGGAGAGTTTTGAGTACTAAGCTGCTGCAGTGCGACAGCAGAGTGAGGATCGTCGAGACTGAAGGTCAGTAACTGGAAGTTCTGAAGGAGGTAAATAGTGTGTGCAGTACATGACAGCATCCCACTGAGTCCTGCACAGCGTGTGGTAGCAAAGTGCAGAGCCCTCCAAGCAGGCAGGCTTCGCTTCAGTGTGCACGAGGAGGGGACGTGGGGCTGCATTCAGACTCGCTGCGTGCAGGAGGAGAGTCCAAGGGGATGAGAGCAGCTCGTGTAGGAGCTGAACCCGGGAGCAAGGATCTGGTGCTGTTCTAACCCAGAGACCCTTCAGGGCTTACACTTGGAGGGTCCATCCCTGTGAGTCTCTCACCCCGTGGTGCCTCCACTCTGCTTTGGGTGGAGAAGGGCTCTTTCTGACTGGGGCAGAGCTGCATTTCTGGACCCTGAAATCCATTTTGCGTTCCCTGCAGACGTACTGAATGTTTGCTGTTCTGTGAGCACTGCTTTACAACACATCGGGCACTGATGGGTGCCTTGCAGCTCACCTATGGGCAGGTTGCTTGGTGCTGCAGAGGGCTTTGTTTTTTATTGTTAACAGATTGGAAAAACAAGGCAGGGGTAAGTTTAGTGATTAAAAGCAACCCAGCTAAGTTTTGTACTGATTAAAGGAAAATCTGAGCTAGGTTTTAATGGAAACAAACGCCTTGATGAGACTGGTACCGATAACAAGCGTGCACTGATGGAGTGAATTAATTTCCTGCGTGATCAGAACAGAGTAGTATACTCTGTGCAGTGTGCTGCTCCTGTAAGCACATTCAGATGCTGAAGCTTTCTGCCCTGAACGTGACGTGTCTCTGTGAGCCCGCATGGTGGCTGGGGTGCTGCCTGTGCCCTTCCTTCTCTGGTGTCATAGGATTATAGAATATCCAGGGTTGGAAGCAACCCATAAATATTATCGAGTCCAGCTTCTGTACCTGCAGAGCCTCCCCTGGCTGCGGGCATCGTCCCTCAACGCATAGAGCCAGGAGCTGTTCGTACCCTCATCTTTAAAGTTTCTTTGCTGTTTCTTTTCCAGGGTAAATTCACGCTGCTGCGAGACAGCAGGACGGACGGCAGCTTCCTGGTGCACCACTTCCTCTCCTTCTACCTGAGAGGTGGGTGAGCTGCAGGGCTCTGCCAGGTTTGCCTTCGCCTGCTCCTTGGAAGTTCCTTCTCCACGAAATGTTTCTGCAAGAGCTGATTCTGCAGGGAGTGGGGCATCCTCTGATAGAGCAAGGGACTGTTGTCAGGGTTTCTGGGTCCCAGTCCTGACTTGTTCCTAGGCCTTGCTCTCTAGCCCTTAATCTCCGTGCAGTTTCGTCATTGGTGCACTGGAGGCCGTAAATCACCGGGGCATCTGAGAGCAGAGCTGCAGAGCGTAGCTCCTTTGTCACCAAACGTTTCATAACAGTTTTGTGAATGTCGGGAACAACTGATGGATAGATAAGATAGCAGCGAGTAAACAAACAAACAAACAAATGGAGGGGCTGGCGAGTTGCCTAATTGGTGCACTGCTAACCTTCACCCGTGAACAACCTGTCAGCCTCTGCAGGGCGGCCACCCAGCTCTCAGACTCCTCCAGTTTTCTGCTGGTAAACATGTTCAGACTGAAACTGAGCTCAGAGTGCGGTGTGTGCACCCCCCATAACCGCCGCCTCCTCAGCTGCAGCTCTGCTCATTTTTAAGATGTGGTTTACTGCACTGAACGGAGTGATGCTGCAGATGTGAGCAGCGTGAGCAGGTCAGGGGGGCAGTGCTCCTTTGCAGCCTGACCTTCAGCCCCGTGCTGCCCTTGTCCCAGTGCCCAGCTGGTGCTCAGAGCAGTTGGGAAGGCTCAGCTGGCACTGACCTTGCCCTTGTAATCTGGGGCCGCAGACCTTGCCAGTTGTAATCTGTGTCCTGCACTCTGGCAGGGAGAAGCAGCCATGCTGGTTTGGGTACGAACCAAACCACAAAGTGTCTTTGTGAAAGCTGCTGGTTCTGTGTGTGTTTCCAGATAAGGTCACTCGCCCTGCGAGAGCCCAAAATGGGACTCTTGGCATGCCTGTGATTTCAGTGGTTCATGTCATGGTCGGCCATTGGCCTCCATGCAAACAACGCGGGGAGATCCCAGGGCAGAATGGCATGGGACACAAAAGGGGCTTTCTATTTTTTCTTTATGTCGTCTTTTTCTTGTTCCTTCTGTTTGTTTTTAACCTGGACACAATTTTCACTACATTGGAAAGCTCAAAGAATGGTGAGAGCGGAAAGCCCAGCCGGGAGCAGGTGAGAGGCTGCCCATGCCTTCTTCCCTTCCAGGCCTTTGCGGGCAGATTTGTAGCGTGGCTGCTGTGATTTATGCGCCTCTATAATGACAGTTTACAAGATTGGAACAGTAACAATGTGTCCTTTGTCTTCTTCCCCAGCTGGCTGTAAGGTTTGCTTCCTGGCCCTGGTCCAGTCCTTCAGTCACTATAACATCGTAGCGCAGAAGCTGGTAAGTCTCCAGGCACAGGTTGGTAACTACAGGCCGGGTAGGCAAGCCCAGGCAGGTGGATGTAGTTTCAGTAGTGCTCTGGGGGGAGGCCCTCTGCTGTCTGTATCCACGTGCATTCATTTTGGCCTGGGTTTGAGCCATCTGAAGAGCCACAAGCACCTGTTTCCTGCCCATGGCGATCAGGGGAAGATTACCTGTACCACAGAGTGAGGAAACTAAAGAACCAAGTAGGTGAGGTCGTTCCCAGAGTCAGTACACCGCTCTCCCCCCTGGGTTTGAGCTGCAGCTCTCAGCCTTTCTGGAGTGTTCTCTTACAGCTGTGAAATGCTCCAGGTGTGAAGTGCAGGTGATGTCCCAGAGCTGAAGGGATTGTGCTGACCCTCCCTGCTCTATTCTGCTGGGGGTCTCAGCAGTGCTTCTGCTACAGAGAAGGTGCTGAGGAGCTGGGAGCAGTGATGGTGCATCCCCTGCTCTAAATGTGGGATGAGTTTTGGTACTTGTGCTTGTTACTCAGCTTTTAGGAGGTAAACGGCTTCAGATTTAAGTTAACTAAAACGGACTGAGCAAACGGAGCATCTTGATGTGCAGCTTTAACTCTTGGTCAGGTATTGAGCGTGCATTTCCCAGAGGAAGAAATGTAGGCTGGAGGTTCAGCTGTTCAGTGTGGGATCCTTGGCTGCTCTAAAAGCAGAATCGGATTTGTTGGTGTGTTTCTTAACGTGGTGAAATTTCCCTTTGCACAGCTCTGTGTGTGTGTGCTTTTAATAGGCGGTGGTGTCATCGCTCTCGTGGGAGAGTCTGAGAAGTGAGAGAACATGAGGATTAGCTGGAGCACATGTGCAGTGCAAATCAAAGTGATTTGCTGTCTGATGCTTCCAACAAAAAGGTGACTCTTGTGAAGGAGTGATAGGAAGAACAATGCAGTTTGCCCGGGGGAGTGGAGGGAAGGGATTACATTTGCCAACAGCAGTGAGCTGACCCGGTGCTGTTGGTTTCAGGTCTCTGAATCAGTCTTACGTTGTAACTTTGGGGAATTCTGTGTGCTTGGTTGGTGTGAATTCCTCCCGAGCTCTGAGCAGTCAGTAGTTGTACCATCACTTACTTATATCTGAATTTCCTTAAGATCCGGCCTTTGCTTTAACCCTTTTCCCAAATGAACGTGTCAGGCTCAGTTACGGTGTTTTTTTGGCAGAGTTCTTTCACTCTTAGACCTGTCTATGATTGGAGACTTGTTGATGAAGGGACTTTTCTCCCACTACAGCTGGCAGCGTGGCTGTGCTGCTGTAGGTGCCTGCTGGAGACAGCTGAGACCTCACTGACACTGTTGCAGCGAGCCCTGCTCTCAGGCACTGCTCTGAGCTGAGCTGTGCTGCTGTTAGGTGTGCAGGAAACGTCCAGCTGGTCCCTGCCTAGCTCCTCCACAGCTTCCATCTCCCATAACATCCCCTCCTGGCAGGAGGTTATGTGCTTATGAAGGACTGCAGTAAAAGAGCCAGCGATGGCACGCTGTGAGCTGTGCACGTGGCAGGGGTTGGGGCCGGGTGGGCTTTAAGCTCCCAGCCCAACCTGTGGTTCTGAGATGGACCCTTTTCTACCATAGTGCCCACAGATTTCAGTGCAAGCTGAACCTGGCTGTGGTTGCCAGGCTGGAAAGAGTGCTCTGACCTCCCCAGGGAGTGTGCTGCTGAACTATGACGCAGCCTTCACAGTGCTGTCTTGCAGTCCTTGTAGCACCTGGTGGTGTTGCTGCTTCCCTGCAGAGCTGTCAGGTCTCACCAGTCCCATACAGCTTAGCTAAATGTGATTTCCCTGGAATTCTGTGCCCCTGCATCCTCACAGTTCTGTCTTCACACTTTCTTCTTCAAGCTCCACCCTTCCTGAGGATCCACGCTTAATTTTCAGGGGCAGTTAACGCTAACGCTGTTTGTCGTGACCTTCTAGAGAACATGACACGAGGGCAGCCTGCCAGCTTGGCGTTCCCCCTCTCACTTGTACAAGGTTTGGTTTGCTCTAAAGGAAAAACATATTTATTTCCATTTGGCCTCCCTCTTGCCTGCTCCCCCGCTCTGAGGTCGCAGACCCGGGGACGTTGCCTGCTCGCCCCTGTTGTCCCCTGAGGGTACACGTGCTGGGGGAGAGACCTTGGATGAGTGCCTGATCACAGAATGCTGCACTTTGTACCGCGGTGCCATTCGCTGCTGGAGCTGCTTCACGTGCTCCATTATTGGTTCTCTCCTGCAGATATTTCGCTTTCCATCGTGAACTGGCCAGCAGCAAGCAGCAGGTTTGGTCTCAGGGGACGTGGGAGCTGGTGCTGCCTGCCCAGCAGCACTGCAGGCTCCACAGCTGTGCCGTGGTGGGAAGCTCTTGCTTCCAGTGTCCCCAGACTGCGATCTCAGAGGCATTTCTGGGCTCGATCGATGAGTGACAGATTGCCAGAGATAATGTCTGTGCAGTAATGGAGCGCGGTGCTGCGAGATAATGAGAGCTTTCAGGGTTGGTAAGGCGTGCTGCTTGGCATTGTGGCCCTACAGCAAGGACGTTCTGGTGTCTCTGATCCTGCTGGCACTCAAGCAGATGCAGTTGGATATTTTTGGGTACTTTTTCCATCACCTTTGAGCTGTCCTGGGGTTTTCCTCTGTTGTCCAGGCAGACCCTGCTGTCCTAGCACTGAGCTGCCAGGTGTTTTGAGGAGGAGATGATGCTTTCTTGCTGCTCTGCTAGGGAAATAGCAGAACTGGTGGGCTGGAGCTAAGTGCTCTTTTAAGATTCCTTCCGACCTGAGCCATTCTGTCTGAAGTACAGTTTGCATGTGCACGAAGCAAAGCAAAACTCCATTTCTGAGCCATCAACGTTAAGAGTGACTTCAGATGCTGCTCTGGCAAAGCACGAGCCTGAGTCCCGTGCACTCCAGAAGTTCACCAGGAGATCAGGGCAGCCTGTTCCTGTAGCTGCCCTGCAGCGCAGCCCTGCTCTGTGGCATGTCAGGTATTTGCCAGCTGATCCACATTCCTGCTGCACAAAGCTTCTGTCCTTGGTGAGGAATTTTTCCACGGTGTGGGCTTGTGATTGCCTGAGAGGCTAGTCCGAGCTCTGCACTCCTGCCCTGCTTTCCGTGGGGGTTTTAGTGCATCATTATCAGCTGCAGAAGCTGAATTCCTGTGCCTGGAGCTCATAGCACTCTGCTGATGACCTGATGAGTGGATCTCTCCCCTGAGAGTTTCGGGGAAGAGGGGGAATGCGGTGTAAATCTGTCATTCCTATCATCAGCACCAAACGTGTGGTCACTGATAAGCCTTGCAGGAGCTGGAGAAGGGAAGCTCTCCTTCTCCTGGAAGGGAGCTCTTCCTTATCTACTCAGACCTTCTCTTTCTTGGGGTGTTTTGTGGAAATGCCACACTCCCAAAACAGCCTCGGGTAGGTATATGTCACTGATGAGATGCCTAAGCTGTGGCTTTCCAATCTACTGAAAAGAAAAAGAAAATATGGAGAAGGAGGAGGAGAAATGCTGGCTCTTATGGGTTGATGTCAGATTAACAGAAGGGTCTGGAAGGTGGGATGTGGGGGTGGGAATCAGGAGGCAGATGTGGACGTGTTGCTTTGCTGCGTTTCCTTCGTGTGTGAGCAAAGAGCTCGTGGGTGTCGTGGGGACAGGGAAATGCTTGGAAAACCTCAGAGTCTTTACCAAAGGGGGAGTTGGGCTGGAGCCCAGCACAGTGCTCTGCCCAGCCATTGTCTGGCCACCAGCAGGGATCCTTCTCCCAGCGGGTGTGTGAACTGCTCTCTCAGGATCTTTGTTTCTGGTTAGATTCATAGACTCCTTTGAGCTGTGTCTAGTCCCTCTCCCCTGCAGTGAGCAGGGGCATGCACAGCTCCATCAGGTGCTCAGAGCCTGGTTGTGTCTCGCTAGTTTTTCTCTTGAGCAATCCTGCATTGTGCCACAGCTTCCTGAACTCTTTGTTCGCCACGTCTCGCCATTTTGGCTGGCTACCTGCTGCCTTGCACAACAGCCCCATTTCCAGAGGCTTTGTGGAAAGATTACAGTCCCGTTGTGAAATGTGGGAAGCAGCCCACGCTTCTTCCCACAGGGAAACTTCGTTTGACCAAGGTGAGTTGTGTGACATCGTTGTGGTTACACGAAGCACTACATTTTCTCCAAAAGAACCAAACTGAGGCGGTTTCCACTAAGCTCAGGAGCGAGAGAATTGTCAAAAGTCGGTCTTGATAATTAAAAAGAAAAAAAAGAAAGAGGAGGAGCTGTTTTGTGAGCTGTGCCTCCAGCTGGGATCTCCACTTGGGATCTTCTGCATGAACATGCAGCAGCTCTGCCAGGGCTGTCTTTGTTGGCTCGAGGTGCTGGGAGCTGGCTGTGCCCAGCACTTGGCTCTCGAGGTTGGCCTTGTTGTAGAGCAGGAAATTGGCACGGGCTGCCCAGGGAGGTGGGGGAGTCACCATCTCTGCAGCGTTCAAGGACCGTGGAGATGAGGCACGTGAGGACAGGGGTGGTGGGCATGGTGGGGATGGGCTGGGGCTGAACTTGGTGATCTCAGAGGTGTTTTCCAACCTTAGTGATGGATGCTGTGAGATCTTGGCCCCAGGTGGATGCTGATGGTCCCTCTTCCTTCTCCAAAGGGCTGAGGCTGCTTCCCTTGAGAGCTGTGCTGCGTGGGCATTGGGGTGCCTGGCCCTGGCCTCTTGCATACCGCACCTTGCTCATGTGCGTGGGCTGTGCTGAGGACCTGCCAGTGCCAGGCTGTCGGTATTGCCACATCAGTGATGTGAAGATAACAAAAACCATTAGCTTTCACCTGCCAAGAAGGGAGGATGAAGAAATTGCTCCCTGCTGATACCCCATCCCTATATTCTCTCTGACCCTCGGTAAGAGTTATTCTCCCATGCTGGGCAGCAGTGATGCTGCTGTCTTCCCAAGAGTGATTCCAGCTCACGTGAGCACCCCAAACCACAGTGATTGTTTTCCTCCTCCTTTACAGCCACTGTGCAGGACTCACTGAGGCACTGACTTTATTGGCACATTTTGATGGAACTTGATGTAAAAAATAGCCCGTTGCTCCGCTTGGTGCTGTTTGTACCCATCCTCCAAAGCAGTTTGCTCTGCAGCATGATGTTTTCCTCTCTCCAGGGAGTCAGCCTGACAGCGGCCAAGGAGCGGGGACAGCTTGTCTTCTTGGAAGGCCTCAAGTCCTGCCTTGACCTCGTGTTTGGAGAGGAGGAGCAGTCAGGACAGCCCAGTCCTCTTCAGTTTATAAGGTACGCCCATCTAACTGGAGGAGGCAGAGGTGGTTCTGCTGAGCATGCTGAGTGTTTCCCTCTGGGTCTTCACGTCTTCTGCTCCTACAACCACCACAGAGAGCAGCCTGGACTGAGGTCAGGCCCCTTTTCAGTTTCCTCACAGGACCCAAGGACTCAGCAGTTGCAAAGCACAACTGCTTTGCACTTGGACACATAAAAGAAATGCCAAAACAATGAATGTTGCTGTGCTTATCCTTCCCTGCCTCTCCCTGCTGCTTTGAGAGGGTTTCTGTCCCCCTTCCCCAGCATTTTGGAGCAATTTCTAGCCCCATCCTCATTGTTAAGCATGTTACAGGGCAAGAGAAAGTTTATTTCAGCTCCCAACAGGTTTGTCTCAAATAAAACTCCATCTAAACCATGAGAGAACAGTGCTGATCGAGCCATAGTGGTTTCGTTCTTGTTTCCACTTCACTTTTCTGTGTCCCTGATGACTTGATAAAAGTATCAAACCCTGTATGGAGGAGGGAAGTCACTCCCTCCTTTAATGGGGTAACAACAGCACACGTGTAAAGCAAGTGTAACAAACATGGTGCCCTGTGAGGCGGAGGGACTCCGTGCTGCGGGGTCAGTGTGTGGGGCAGCAGAACGCACTGAGAGCACCCAACAGGTACCACCTCGGGGGGAGCATGCTAGAGGAGAGGCCCAGGGCAGGCGGTGAGGCCTTGTAAGCCCCTGTGCTGTGGGACCCCATAACCCTTTGGGCTGTGGTTTGTGGGTGTTGCTGCAGCGTGGCATATCCCTTGAGCAGGGTGTGGGGGTTTCTCTACGCACACACACAGGTGAGGAGCGTTGGCTGCAGGTAACCTCTGGGTCTGGGAGATTTAGGTTAGATATTAGGAGAAAGTTAATTCCCCACAGGGCAGGGAGGCCCTGGCACAGGGTGGGTGCCCCATCCCTGGCAGCACTCAGGGCCAGGCTGGATGGAGCCTTGGGTGGCCTGATCTGGTCGGGGGCAAGTGGTCCATGACAGAGGTTGGAAATAGACGGTCTTTGAGGTCCCCTCCAGCCCAACCATTCTGTGGTTCTGTGACCTGGGGGCTCACAGCAGCAGGCAGCAGGGGTGCTGCAGGCTGGCGTTGCCTTTGTTGGGTCAGTGAGGCTCAGTGGAACACCTGGGTGGGCACAGCCCCTCGAGACCTCCTCTTTCTCTTCCAGTGGGAGCGTTTCCGACCTCAAAGACCTGTTTGACTTCGTCAGGACATCCCTGACTCCCACGGACAGTGACTCCTGGAAGGGCCGCGTGCTGCTGGTGGATGATCTCAGCGTGCTGCTCAGCCTGGGTGCTGCACCAGTGGACGTGCTGGACTTCATCCACTACTGCAGAATGGTGGTGTGCTCTCAGCTCAAGGTACCGCTCTCTGTGCAGGCAAAAGCAAAGCCTGGCTTTCTCGTTGTCCCCTGTGCACAATAGAATTGCAGAAGGCTTTGTCTTCGCAGGAAGTTCGAATCTTCAGGGCTGTTCCCTGATCCCCAGGGTTCCCTTTGCAACTGGTTTTCAGGAGGTGCTGTGCAGAGCAGGGCTGTCTGACCCATGAGCAGGGCTTCAGGGTGGATCGTACTGCTTTTCCCAAGCTGTGGCACTCCAGAGATGTCTGCTCACACCCCGTGTTTGTGTGCATGTAGGAGAGAACATTTCTAAGGTGACAAGGGGCTGATGAGTGTCTGGGGACACGGCTGAAGCTCTCTCTGCTCCTGGAGGTGGAGGGAACGTGGCTTTCTGCTCCAGCAGTTTTGCACCAGCTGCTTTCTAAGGGCGTGTGACAATGTGGCAATTCTACAACAATCTCCTTGGTGTAGTGCTCTGGAAGCACCGCAGCCAAAAATCATTAATCACATCCATCCTTTGCTATTTTTGTTACAGTGTCCGCCTCCCTGGCTACTTCTCTCTTTGCTTGGGTGAGAAATAAAGTAGATGGTGTTAAGTTCTGTTATCCCGCACTTCACATGTTGCTAGGGTGTTTGAGCTGTAAATGCTGACAAGGGATGTTCTCCTTGCTGGGAATATTTACCACCAAAGGAACTAAAAAGAAAAAAATAGGTAAATGGTGCTAACACGTTTCTATTTCTGTCTGAGATGTTCTGAAGCTTTGAAGTACGTTTTTACTTGTCGAGAATTCGTTGTTATTTTAAGTCTGTGGTGAGCTGCCTTGGCAGGGCCTCCCGGGGTTTGTTTAATGGTGATGGTGTTGCACTGGGGAGCACTTCAGGAGCTGGGAAGGTTTGGAAGCACAGCTCTGGCTGTCTTTATTTAGCTGTTCTGAATTCATCCTCAGAGAGAGCTGCTGTTTGCATGGCCTGACAGACAGGTTTAACTAGACAGCTGTCTTGTAACAAAGGCTCCGTGTATTTTTAGGCTACAGATACGTACATATATACTATACACACATATATATATACACAGCAAACTGGTGTGGAGCTGTTGGAGAGGGTTTGAAGGAGGCCGTGAAGATGCTCAGAGAATGGAGCACCTCTCCTGTGAAGACAGGCTGAGGGAGCTGGGGGTGTTCATCCTGGGGAAGAGACCTCACTGCGGCCTTCCAGAGCTTACAAAGTGAGGGGAGAGTGACTTTTTACATGGGCAGATGGGATGAGACAAGGGGAACGGCTTTAAACTAAAAGAGGGGAGATTTAGATTAGATGTCAGGGGGGAACTCTTTATTCAGAGGGCAGTGAGGCCCTAGCACCGTGTTCCATCCCTTGAGGTGTGCCCTGGGCAGCTGTAGGGGCAGCCAGCCCATGTCGGGGGCTGAAAAAGATGGTCTTTGAAGACCCTTACAACCCAAGTCCTTCTGTGATGTATGCCTCATGTTTATTCTTTCAGTGGGTCTCAGTTAAGCACCGGCTGGCACGCTGGCAGATGTCGAAGTGGCTTTACTAGCAGGGCACTTGGACAAGCTCCCGTTGCTCCCTCCCTGTCCTCAGCAGGAGCGGGTTGGAGCCAGCCGAGGGCTCAGCACTGTCGGCTGTTCTCATTGCAGGGCAACATTGTGGTGCTGGTTCACGGCGACGAGGATTCAGAAGATGAGGAGAACAAGCTGGTGGTGACCTCCCTGTGTCATCACAGCAACCTGATCCTGTGGGTAGAGGGGCTGGCAACCGGGTTCTGCAAGGATGTTCACGGGGAGGTAAGGCACGGCGGAGCGTGGGGGGGTGGCACGTGTTGCACAGAGTGTCACATTGCCTGGAGACGTGCTCTGCCTGCCCTGCAGAATGCTCTATCACTCCTACGGCCCAGGTGTGCAGCATGGCTAGGCACTAACACACAGCCCTGCTGCGGTCACCGGGACCTGCCAGGACAGCTGGGCTCCTGCAGGATTGATGTGGGGATGTTTCAGTGGTGTTTTGCAAACCTCTCATTGCTGGAGGATGGCTGAGGTTTATGCAGCATCCACAGTGTGGGCTGTGTCCTCCACCAATGCGGTGGCAAAGGAATAATATCTGGTCCTTGGGAAGCTTCCCCAGACCACAGTGTGCATGGATCCCAGCCGTGCCTGTGGTCATTTCTCCTGGGCTGGGGGCTGCCACAAGGGTGAGACCGCCTGCAGGCACTGCGTGATGTTTTTATAATGCTGGTTTCATAATGGTAGCACTGTGAGGGACAGGGGGTGAGGATGCTGTGACTGGGGTGGCCCAAGGGATGACATTCCTGTTCCTTTCCCTTTGCAGATTAAAATAATTAAAAGACTCTCCTTGGAGTCGACAGAGCAGGACGTCACCCAGATCTACCAGTACAAGATCCAGGACAAGAACGTCACCTTCTTTGCTCGAGGGCTGTCAGCTGCTGTCCTGTGATGCAGAGATACCACACAGAGCCGTGAGGGCACCGCAGCACCGGGAGAGCTGGTACTGATAGACTGAACCCATAGATCAGACGTGCTGCAAAGCCAGCCCGCTTTGCTTCCTCAGTGCCTTCCAGCAAACCTGCCTGAGAGGGAAGCTTAAAGACACCTCCAAGCACATGCAGACAATGGCAGCAGCTTGCCAAAAGCTCGTTGGCATCCCTTTGTCATCCCACCCTGTTCCCAGCACGCCAGGCCGCACGGAGCAGCAGCAGCTGACAGGAGTGCCACCGTGGAGCGTGTGCGTACAGGCAGGCGGTGCCCCAGGGCTGGGCATGCCTCACCTTTTCCGGTTGCGTATGGCACTGCCTCACCCTGGCATTTAAAGGGATGACACAGAGAGGGCAGGGATGGCTTGGGAGCGTGTTGCAATTCCTGCCTTCCTCCCAGCTCTGCCCGTGGAAGAGATTTGCTCAACTCCCAGTTGAAGAACACACGGCTCTGTGCGCTGATGTGAGACTTGCAGGCTGCCCCACTTGCTTGCTCCTTTGCTTTTTGATACTGTCCCCTTTTTCATATAAAACCGCTGTGCCCACGTGTGTCCCTTTAGCGTGTGACTCCGAACTGAGGCAGTACCTGTGTGAAACATTGGAGCTCTGAGGCTCTGCTTCTCTCCTTTTCACTGCTGCTGGCTTTTGTTTGTGTGCCACTGAGGTGTGCAGCGAAACGAGGAGCTGCAGGAAGCTCAGAGCAGCACAGCCCTGGGGCGGGCACGCTGTGAGTGTCCCAAAGCTGTGCCCCGTGTCCCCAGGCTGTGGGGTACAGTACCGTGCCCTGAGGAGCGAAGCCTTCCTGAACCTGATGTCGTTTACATGGAATTGGATGGAAAAAATGGATGAAAAGCTTAACGTGAGCCAGCAGTGTGCTCCTGCAGCTCGGAAAGCAAACGGGATCCTGGGCTCCATCAGCAGAGGGGCGGCCAGCAGGGACAGGGAGGGGATTGTCCCTCTCTGCTCTGCTCTTGTGAGTCCCCATCTGCAGCACTGCGTCCAGGTCTGGAGCCCCCAGCCCAAGAGAGACAGGGAGCTGTGGGAGAGGGTCCAGAGGAGGGGCACGGAGATGCTCAGAGGGCTGGAGCACCTCCCCTACACAGACAGGCTGAGGGAGCTGGGCTCGGGCAGCCTGGAGAAAAGAAGGCTGCGGGGTGACCTCATTGCAGCCTTCCTAAAGGAGCCCATCAACAGCAGGGGAGTCAGCTCTTGGAAAGGGCAGAGAGCGGCAGGACGAGGGGAAGCGGTCTGAAGTCGAGGGAGGGAAGATTTAGGTGGGATGTGAGGGGGAAGTTCTTTGCCCCGAGAGCGGTGCGGTGCTGCACAGCTGCACTGAGAGGGCGTGGGTGCCCCATCCCTGGAGGTGCTGGAGGCCGGATGGGATGGGGCCCTGGGTGCCCTGGTGTGCTGTGAGATGGGGAGGTTGGTGGCCCCGCATGTGGCAGGGGTTGGAGATCCCTGATCCCGGAGGTCCCTTCCAGCCCGGGCTGTTCTGTGGCTCTGAGAGCCATCTCTGCGCTGAGAGCTGTTTCCTATCAGCAGCAGCACTTCAGCGTGCCTCAGCGCGGATAAGCACGGTGGCTCCCGCCCGGTGTTTCCCATATCCCCACACCTGCCCTCGCTGCCCTCGCAGCTCTGCTGAGTGAGGGCCCCTCGGCATTCCCGTGGCTGAACCTTGCCGCAGGGCTGACGCTGCGGGAAAGCCAAGAGCCGGGATGCAACTGAGGGCAGAACGCCGCGGCCTTGCGCGGGGACAGCCACCATCTGCGTGCTCAGGGTCACCGCCGCTCGCCGCCCTTTGTTGGCCAGCCAGGGCCGTGTTTAAGCAACGCGGCCGATGAAGCGGGCGCGGCTCGGCTGTGCTCCCGCGCCCTTCGCCGAGACCCGGGACGCGCGGGCCGTGGGCGCAGCTCCCCCGCGCAGCGGCACAGCCGAACCCAAACGTCACCCCGCGCCCGCCCCGCCCCCAAACCCCGAGGCTGCCGCCGTAGGGCCCCTCCCCGCCGCCCTCCCATCCCTTTCCCCACCGCAGCCCCGAGAACGCCGTTCCCGATCCGCGCGTCCCCGCTCCACGTGCAGCCGGCGCGCCGAGGGGGCGTGGCCAAGCGGCACAGTGGGCGTGGCCAAGCGGCGTCAGGGGGCGTGGCCAAAGCGAGGTCGAACGGCGCCGCCGCTCGTGGGGGTGAGAGGGGCGTGGTCACCGGGGTCGCGCACGCGCGTTTGAAGCGGGAGACGGCAGCGGAGGGGGCGGGCAGAGCGCGCCGGAAAACGCGAGGGGCGGCGGTGGGGGAAAGGAAAGGGGAGAGCGCGGCCGCGGCCACTGAGGGCGGACGGGGATGGCGGCGCCGCTGGCGGAGCGCTGTGGAGGTTCCCGCTGAGGAGCGGCGGAGGAGCCGCGGCCGTGAGGTGAGGAGCGCCCCGCACCCCCCCTCCCCCCCCCATATAAATTCCTTTTCTCCTCAGGGAGCGATTTTCCGCCTTTTTTGGCCCTTTTTCGCTTCCTCGGGGATGGAGGCGGGGAGGGCCCGCGGCTGTGGGGCGGTAAATGGCGGGGGGGGGGGGTAAACACTGCTGAGCGTTGGGAGAACAAAGGTCCGTTTGGGGCCTTTAGCATAAAGGGGATCGCTTTATGGTAAAGGAAAGGCCCCCAATCCCACCGCACTGGGAGGGAGTTCCCACGCACGTCCGCATCAGTTTGTGGCCGTTTCCCCTCATCCTATCACCACACACTGCTGAGCAGAGCCCGGCCTCGTCCCTTCGCCTCCTGCTCCTCAGCTATTGACAGGCGTGGATCAGATCCCCTCTGAGCCTTCTGTTCTCAGGGCTGAGCAGCCCCAGCTCTCTCAGCCTCGTGCAGGAGCTGTTCCACGCCCTTTACCATCTCTGTGCCCTCTGCTGGGCTCTTTCCAGCAGATCCCTGTCCTGTGCCATGAGCCCAGAACTGCACACGGTGCTCCAGGTGAGGCCTCACCAGGGCAGAATAGAGGGGGAGGGTCCCCTCCCTCCACCTGCTGGCCACGCTCTCCTTAATGCAGCCCAGTTCTTGTAATGGCTTGGAGCAGATAGCTACAGGCCGATGAGCAGAAATACTCTTCTGTCCATAGTGCAACTTAATAACCTGGTCCAGGGTGCCTGCTTTGGGAGGGAAGTTGGGCTAGATGATCTTCTCAGCAGCGTGTGGCGATAGGACGAGGGGAAGTGGCCACAAACTGCTCCAGTGTGTGTGGGAACTGCTTCCCAGTGCAGCGATGGAGCGCTGGAGCTGCACACAGTGCTGGTGGATCTCCTCTGGAGACATTCAGGACACTCCTGGACGCTGAGCTGTGCCCCCTGGGCTGGGAGCTGCTTGGGCAGAGGGTTGGACTCTGTGATTTCCAGAGGTGCCTTCCAATCCATACAGTTCTGATTAATAGAGTGGAGAGAGAGTGACACCTTAGGGCTCAGGCCTTCCACCTGCTGTTATTCCAGGGCTGCCGTGCTCTTTCCTCTTGCTGCCTTGTCCTGGCTCAGTGCACTGAAATGGCAGTTTTAGGGAAGCTCTGCAGCTCGGCCCTCAGCTGTGAGGTGTTACTGCTCATCCTGAATCCCAAAAAGGAGCAGAGGAGTGCGGGTTTGGAGGTGACCGTCTTCAGGCTGTGCTTTGTGTCCTCAGGTGACGTTTCGGGATGGCCGGTGCCTTTTCTGCAGAACTGGATTCCCTTGGGAAGAGCACGGAGCTGTGAGGCCCTGCGGGTTACACAGTGAGTTACAGCTGATGTGAGAGAGCTGTGGTGAGCACGGACGGGAGGAGGGTTGCGTTTCTTTGGTTCAAAACTGAATCAATCTTGTATGGAGCATTGTGATAAAGATGCCGTGGGAATAATAGCGGGTCTGTTCTCAGAAGACAATGTTGGAGTCAGGCTTTGAGACCCGTTATCTAACAAAGTAGTTCGGAGATCGTTTTGCTGCTGGGGGGGAGAGAGCTTAATGGTTTGCCAGCCCTACGTCTTGGTTGTTGATTATTAGAAAGAAAAATATTTATTTCTGCGTGATGCTGGCGATAACACAAAGCTCCCTTTGTCAGATGCTGACAGTCCCGCTCCCTTGCATTATTCAGGCTTGCCAAACATTTCTTCTGCCATCTAGAACCTGCTGAAAATCAATCCCGTGTGAGGGAGTCACCTTACAGGTGCTTGATTTCACTTGTGCCTGCTCAGCCCGACAGATGTTAAGGAGCACAGTCATTTTTCTGTGATGAAAATGGTTCTGATTAATGTCTCCTGTGGCTTTGTTTTTGGGGGTCCAATGCGGGGGAATATGTGCTGAAGTTCTTCATTTTTTGCTTCCTGTTTTATGGAGTGTGTGGTGAGAGCGGTGTCTGTGGGCTCTTATTTCTGTTGCTGCCTGTGGATACCTGTTAATTGGTGAGCCGTGCTTCCAGCCCTGAGAGTTCACAGTGGGAGTGCCCCTGAAGCTTCAGAGCTGGGGCAGGCTCTGTGTGGGCCAGGGTGGGCACCACCCCACACAGCCACGTGGGAATAGTCTGCTTTTTTTTTTTTTTCTTCTGAACTGGGAACTTCTGGCACTCTTGACAGCTGGAGGAAGGCAGAAGCCAAACTCCCAGCTGAAGTGGGAGGTCTGCTGTGCACGATGTTCTTCAGAAAGCTGCGGTGCTCGGAGCACGGGCTGAGCCTGATCCAGTTCTGCTTGCAGCTACTTGGAAAGCTTCTGCTCTGCAAAGTCCAAAGATGGCCTTTGTTTGCTCTTAATGTGATGAGTGTTAGGCTGGGGTTGTTACTCAAAACCATTCCTAGTATTCTTTGGAACCTTTTTCATAGGGAGCAGATGACCCAGTGTTTCAGCTGGGTCACGATTAAACCAGAATAAACCATAATGCTGTAGCACCAATGGGGATCACTGCAGCTCAGGGAGCAGAAGCAGTGATGGAAATGGTGGTGATGCTCTGTGTGAGCAGTGCAAGCTTCAGCAGCAGAGTGCTGTGAGGGGAAGGTGCCTGGGGAAACTGTTCTTGCCTTCCTCTGTTGAAGCCTCAGCCAGAACTGCTCTCTGGGTGATGAAGTCTTTTTCACGTCCAGATAAGATCCATCACCAGGTTCTCCTGCTGGCTGGCTCATGGACTTTATCCTTCACTAGACAGGTGTTTTTCTGAATGAATCACTTTAGAATCACAGAATCACTCAGGTTGGAAAAGACCTCAAATATCATCGAGTCCAACCACGACCCAACCATGCTGCCCTCACTCTAACAGCCCTCTGCTCAAACAAGGCCCCGAGCACCACATCCAAATGGATTTAAACACATCCAGGGATGGTGACTGCACCACGTCCCTGCAGAGCCCATCCCAGTGCTTAACGACCCTTTCTGTACAGAAGTGTTTCCTGATATCCAACCTTAAATTTACCCTGGTGCAGCTTAAGGCCATTTCCCCTCGTCCTGTCACTGTCACTGTGAGCAGAGCCCAACCCCGCTGTCACTGTGAGCTCCTTTCAGGTATTGGGAGAGAGCACTGAGGTCTCCCCTCACCTCCTCTTCCCCACACCAAACAGCCCCAGCTCCTTCATTCTCTCCTCATAGGGCACACTCTCCCGGCCCTTCACAGCCTTGCTGCCCTTCTTTGGAGCTGCTCCAGCACCTCCATGTCCCTTCTGTACTGAGGTGCCCCACACTGAAGGCAGCACTCGAGGTGAGGCCTCAGCAGTGCTGAGCACGGGGGCAGGATGATAGTCCTGGTCCTAGAACCCTTCAACTTTTGCTTTAACTCATTGTTTGTACATCCTCGAGCTTCGTCCCTGAAGCAGAAGAGCTTTCAAGGGGAAAGACTTACAGATTTCCTGGTAGTGGCAGATAGATTCAAGTGTCTGCTTACAAATGCTCCTCTGCCCAGGCTTGTACCTGCAGGTAGTGGTGGGTGGTATCCCTGGGCAGGGCTCTGAAATCATCCCCATCCTCTGTGCCTGGGAGCAAGCAGTGCTGGGTGAGCTGCATCTTCTGATGAGTGTGCTGGCTGCTCTGTGCTCCTGAAAACGCTGCTCAGCTCCCACGTTTCTCGTCTGCTGTGCGAGGTGTGGGATGTGAAGCACTTTCCGTGGCACAGTGTCTTGTAGTATTTGCTGTGGAAGGGCCCATTGAGCTGTGCAGACCAGTTCTGTTTCTCAAACAGAGCTGAAGAACGTGCAGTTCTCCCTATAGGCCCCAATTGTTGCTTTAAAAAGAGGTTATTAACTGTTAATTCTGATTTCTGTCCCGATTCCTCTGACCAGGAAACGCATCCTCAGCAGTGGGTGGAGCCCAGGAAAGGGACCACGAGGATTTCAGGTCCTTGATGGTGTAAGTGAGTCATTGCAGCTGGAGAGTAAAAGCATCCACGTGTCTTGAGTGCAGCAGGTCTCGTGCCTGTGCTCTGGTGTTTATTTAGAGCAACCTGTGTGCTTCGATGCGCTGTGAGTGCAGTACCTGCGAGGTTCTGACTCCTGTTTGCCGGTTGTATTGCTGGGAAACCTTTTGTACACCATGCTGAGGGTGCTCCTGCACTGCTGTCTGAAGCTGCAGCGATGTGGGGGTTGGGAGTGACTGCTGTGGGACGATGATGGTTTCCTGAGGAGGAAATGTGACCACCCTGCACTGCAGCGGTGGGGCTGAACACCTACGAGTAGTCACACTTAGCCTGTGTTATTTCTGTAGAAATGAATGATCTCTGCACTTCAGAAATTTCAAACTAGCAGCTCTGGTGCCCCGTCAGTGCGTTCCTGTAAGCGAGATGTATCCTGAAAATGCTGGAGAGTTCTCTGTTGGTTCCTGTGTGCATCCTGGAGTGAATGCTTCTCTGCCTGGACTCAGGAAGGTGCTGCATCCCCTCTGTGCTGCTGCCTGGCCTCTGGGCAGGAGCACGTTGCTGGGGGGGGGGGAGTGGGTTTGGGGTCAGTCCTTGATGTTCTTAGCAGAAAGCCACGTGTAAAGCAGCCACGCTGGTAACAAAACGCAGCTGAGGATTCCAGAAGTGGCTGCAGCAGTGGCTGTGGGTCAGGCTCTGAGGTCTGAAGGTTTGTTCCTTGTTCCTGAGCGTGGCTGCTGTTCAGTGCAGGGGAACAGGAGGAGCAAAGCTCCGGGGATGTGGAGGAGGAGCTCTTGGCTGCTTCATCATGTTTCACATCTTTATTCTTATTTTTCTTCCCCAAATGGCAGTTGTGTTTTTTTTTTTATCCCATGTGATGTGGATGATGTCCTGGGGTAGAGACTGCACAGCTTTGTAGTTCTGTTTGATGCTGTGTGGTGTCTCTGCTTCTAGCTGGGTCCATTGGGTCCGTTTGCTGATAACATCTTTTCCTGCTGGAGGAGCTTTCCCTTACTGTTTGTGTTTATGGAAGCTGCCCTGTATCTTTGCAGCCTTGTTGAACTCTTGTGTACCTTTCTCTAGTTCTGCTGTGCCTCCTTTTTGAGGGGAGGAGGAGGAGGAAGGCTGGCCAGCAGGACGCCAGCATCTGATCTGTCAGTGGCAGCAGCTAGTTTGGAACACATTCCTGTGCACGTGAAGTTATATTCCCCATAGGCATCACACAATATCTATTGGCATCGAGCTTGATTTGCAGTTCTGTTGCCCGGCCTCTTGGGGGGAAGTTCTTTCTGCCAGCTCTGACACCACCAAGGACAGGCAGCAGTCACCTGTGCCAGTATTGCACACTTATTTCCAGGTAACTTGCATGCTGAACAACACCGTTCCCTGTGGGACTCGTTACTCCCCTCTATTAAAAGAACAAGACTCATTACAGTCCTTTTTCAGCTTCTCTTTAGTCCATCTCTGTCCTTCCCTGAGCTGCTCCTCTCTGAGGGTTCACACTTCGTGTAGCTCGTCTGCCCTGCTTTGTGTGCTCTGTGTCCTCCTGTCCCTGATATCTGCTGCCCTCCAAACTCCCTGGCAGACTGCTGCTCCTGGAACTGAACTAGGATGTATGATTAGTTCTGATACCTCTTTCCAGCTGTTCCTCTGACCCATTGTACAGTGTCCTGCGTAGTGTGCAAGAACTTATTCTTCCTTCTTTTCCTCATTCAGACACTTCTTGAACTCCTCACCGAATGTTTTGATGCAGGATGGGCATTTCTGCCCAGCTCCCAGGGGATGTCTTCACTCAGCCTCTGTCATCTCCCTTCTGATTTCCCCTTAAGGTTGCTTTCTTTTTAACACGCTTTTCTAATGCAGTCCACGTTTCTGTTTTTCTCTCTTTGCTGTTCTACAAAGCAGTGGCTTTTTATTTTGCTCCCATATTCCTGGAAAGATGCAACTTTACTGTCTGCTGAGATTTTCATGTGATGCAAACCTTCTCCTCTGCGCTTAGCTTGCTCTAAAAACAGAGATAATTCCAGTAATGCTTTTATCTGATCCCACTGGGGTGCTGCCACGTGTGAAGGACATCTGACCTCGTGCTGTCTGATCCCACACTCGCCCTCATCTTTGTGTTATTTCTGCTCAGCCCTGTAAGGAGTCACTCTGCAGCGTCGCTGTGCGTGCCCTGCCTGCGTGCTGGGTGTGGTGCAGCCTCAGCCCCCGGGCTGAGCTGGGTGAGTAGGGTGCTCCGAAGCTGGCAGCGTGGCAGAGCTGGTGTTGGGAGCAGCTTTGGTGGGCTGAGCTGTAGCAAACCAGTGCTGATCCCATTGAGACGAAGCCTGAAGGCCACCCAGGCCCTGTCTGGCCCAGAGGTGCTGTGCTGCTTGGCGTGTGGTTTGTGAACAAGGTGAGAGCACGATGCCCATCTTCCTCATCGCTTTTGCACTGTGGTTCTTAGCTTTGTGCTTCACGGGACTGTAAGAGAAGCTCCTGTGTAGCACAGGGCTGTAAGAGAAGCTCCTGTGTAGCAGGCAGTGGAGGCTGTGGCATTGCTAATGACCGTGGGGTTGGGCTCTGTCCTTGGGGAGAAAAGAAAGACTGGGAGACGTTTCCTTGTGGTTGACAAGGTGTTGCTGTGTGGCTTCCCTCAGTGGGTGCAGGAAGAGGAGTAAGCATGTTGAAGTTGTGTTTTCTGAAGCCTGTGTGGTTATTGCTGTGCTGTATTTTTGTTCACGTGGAGCATCCTGTCTCTCCATCCACAGCAGGAAGGTGCTCCCTGCTGCTGCTGGCAGAGCTCTGTCAGTAAGGCAGCAGAAGTGGATATTCGATAGGGAACAGGCACAGGGAGTTGCTGTTCTTCAGCAGGAGCTCAGTTGAGGTTTTTCTCTGGCCCCATGAAGGTCCAAAGGCTGTACTGAAAAAGGGTTTGGAAGCGTATTTCTCATTTCCCCCTCTGGTTGTAGATGGTGTTGGGATACTGTGACTCAGCTTCGAGTCGTATCTGTGGCACGGAGGGAAAGCGATCTGCAGTTAAACTTACAGAAGAGTTTCTGCTGGCTGGGTGCACGAAGAAGAGTCCTTGCAGGTCGTCCTGCTCCCTGTGCTGGGTTAGCCCCAGGCCCTGGCCCACGGGGTGAGCGCTTCGGTCGTGGTGTTCCCATAGGAAGCTCTCTGTTCCCCGTGACCTCCGTGTCCTCTCGCAGCACAAAGCGCGTTATTCTTCCCATGGGAATGCAAACGGAGAATAGGAACTTGTGTGAGAGCTGATTGTGCGGCGTTTCTATGAGGGAGGTTAGTGTCTTGGGCACGTTTCTTGCTTTCCCACCTCTGAAGTCCTCAGAAGTGCTTGGTTCCCGGGCCTCGCTGGGGGAGAATTCACACGTCGTCGGTCGGAATCGCTGGAGAGTGTGGAAATCAAGGAGTGTTCCCCTTTCCTTTCCCCTTTATCCCTTTGCTGAGACCAGAATCCAGAGTTGTAGGGGTTGGCAGGGACCTGTAGTGAAGCTTGGTGCTGCTCTTAGCAGGCTGTGTGGGAGCATCCCAATTTCAGCCCTTCTCGGGGCTGTTTGTGGTGCTGAGCAGCAGGGATTGCATGAGGGCTGGAAAGACAGAGAGAGTCCTTTGCAGGTGGAGCACTGAAGATCAGGCAGTGAAGGGATCTCTCTGGCTTTTTGTTGGCTCTGTGTGCCCAGGAGTGCACAGCATGCCTGTGGCTGTGTGTGAGCGTGTCCCTGTAGGACGTGCAGGTGCTGCTGTGTGAGGGAGGTGGCACAGGGATGTGTAAGAGGGCTTCTCACTGGTGCTGTTCTGTGGCTCAGGGTCTCACTGCCCCCCAGCTCAGGTCTGTTTTCCCTCGTGTGGCTGTACACTTTTGGAGTGGTCTGGCTGCCCTCATCTCGAGCAGCCTCAGTCCTGCTGTCTCCTCCTATTTCATGCAAACTCTGAAGGCAGGAGTTCATTACTGATAGCTCTGCAGATGGGAGCTGCTTGGAAGCCTGTGCTGGGTGGGTGGATCTGATGGCCTGGATGCTCACCTTGCCCTCGGGAGCTTGGAAAACATCCATCAGTGATCAGGTAGCAACAGCACAGAGCAGCCAGAGGACCCTTATACATCTCTGTTTTCAGTAAACCTCCTTTTTTCCCCTTTCTTTCCCCAGATACACAGTTGTGATAGGGAAGCTGCTGGATTTCTGGCACAGGGATGTGCTGCTCTCCTTGAAGAGCGGGGACCTGCAGCATGCAGGGCACAGCAGGGCCTGTGGGGAAGGCTGGGATGGGGCTGGGGGGTGGAGGGACCACGTGGACCTGCTTCTGAGCTTCGTGTTTTCAGTAGGAATTGCTAGGTGAGTATTCCTGCTAAACATTCAGGGGAGAGGCTTTTCTAAAAGCAAAGAGATGGGGCAACGTAGGCACCGAAGTGCCAGAAAAATTAATACACAGCAGTGGCTTCCTCCTCAATGAATTAGCTCAGCAGTTATGTTTTTGCAGCTACCTGATGCTAAGCTGTGATTCAAGGAGGCTTTCTTGGAGTGCCTGAATGCTGAGTTAGCAGGAGGTTACTGTTCATAATAAAGCAAGACACTTCCCACTTCAGATAATTCCACCTTTAAACACGTTGTGGACCAGTGATGTCTGAGCAAAATAACCCAGCCCTACAGCAAGGCCCCATTTGCTCAGTCATTTTTTTTTTAGGCTGCAGCACCCAAACCTTTCTGGATAACCTACCCATCGACTGCTGTAGTGCCCTGTGTTCCTCAGAGAGTGCTTTTTGGATGTTTAAAGGCAGAGATGGGAGCAGCTGCCATGCTTATCCTGCAGGGCTGAAGCAGGGTGATGCATGTGCTGTGCTGAGAGGCAGCTGCTTCCATGGCTGTGTCTCAGGCCGGAGCAGGCTGCTGCTGACCCCGCTGAGGGCTGGCAGTGGTTGGCTTTGCCTTCTGTCCTCGGGTCACAGAGCCACAGAACAGCCCGGGCTGGAAGGGACCTCCAGGATCAGGGATCTCCAACCCCTGCCACACGCGGGGCCACCAACTTCCCCATCTCACAGCACACCAGGGCACCCAGGGCCCCATCCCATCCGGCCTCGAGCACCTCCAGGGATGGGGCACCCACGCCCTCTCAGTGCAGCTGTGCAGCACCGCACCGCTCTCGGGGCAAAGAACTTCCCCCTCACATCCCACCTAAATCTTCCCTCCCTCGACTTCAGACCGTCTCCCCTCGTCCTGCCGCTCTCTGCCCTTTCCGAGAGCTGGCTCCCCTGCTGTTGATGGGCTCCTTTAGGTCCTGGAAGGCTGCAATGAGGTCACCCCGCAGCCTTCTTTTCTCCATGCTGCCCGAGCCCAGCTCCCTCAGCCTGTCTGTGTAGGGGAGGTGCTCCAGCCCTCTGAGCATCTCCGTGCCCCTCCTCTGGACCCTCTCCCACAGCTCCCTGTCTCTCTTGGGCTGGGGGCTCCAGACCTGGACGCAGTGCTGCAGATGGGGCCTGACAAGAGCAGAGCAGAGAGGGACAATCCCCTCCCTGTCCCTGCTGGCCGCCCCTCTGCTGATGGAGCCCAGGATCCCGTTTGCTTTCCGAGCTGCAGGAGCACACTGCTGGCTCACGTTAAGCTTTTCACCCCTCAGGACCCCCAGGTCCTTCTCTGCAGGGCTGCTCTCAAGGTCTGCTCCTTCCAGTCTGTAGCAGTGCCTGGGATTCCTCCGGCCCCAGTGCAGAGCCTTGCACTGTGCTGTGCTGAACCTCATCAGGTGCACCCGGGCCCACCTTTCTGAGGTCCCTCTGGATGGCATCCCTTCCTTCCATCGTGTCAGCTGCACCGCTCAGCTTGGTGCCACCAGCAGACGCGCTGAGGGGTTGGGTGGGCTGTGTGCAGGAGCCCCAACACGCTGCCACGCAGCTCTCACCACGCTCGTGGTGGGAGGAATCAGCAGTGAGGTGAAGTCCAAAAAGTTTCGGACCAGATTCACTTTTCTGTAGCTTCCTTTCCTCTCCTGGCAGCACTGACTCTGAATTTTCAGTTCTTCAGCATACTCAGCAGGCAGGTGTCTCGTAACTCTTAATGTAAGTGACCTTGGGTGGATTCCCTGCCCGTGGAACTTCCCAACCTCTGTGTTCTGTCCATTGAAGGTGGTGAAATGAGTTCAGAGTGCCCAGTGACAGGAAAGCTTAGGCCTTGCACGGAGTTACCATGACTGGCATCTTCCTGCGGTCAGAGCCACTCATCTCGTGTGCTTTTTGTGTCTCCTGTTGTCCCAGCCGTGCTCTGAGGAGGCTGGGAAATGTCATCATTTCCTCTCAGATGGAAGTGCAGCTCTTGGATAATCACAGCTTTGAACTGCAGGGAAATGCATGCTGCGTTCAGGACTTGTGAGCACGCTGCTTTTTGTGTAGCCCTGTTTAGGGCAGGAGTTGGGTGGCTTTGTTTGCTCCATCTTCCTCTCTAGGAAGCCCCTTCTTCAGGGCTTCCTCTATTGCGTGCTTTGTTCTCCTTGAGCAGTCCTGACGTGGTTGTGCTTGGCAGGCAGCACCCAAATACACTCTGACAAGAGGTGTCTGCTCTGGTGCTGTGCTGTGTGGTGTACCCTGGCTCTGTCTTACCAACTGTGGCTTCCTCCCCCCTTCCCTCCCCCAACCAAAAATAACTTCCCTTAGGTTGAGCTGTAAAGCCCGTGCTAATCCCTTTGGTTGCAGTCAGAGCCGTCGTGCTGGAGGCACTCAGTGCCCGGGAGCCCTTCCCTCGGAGCTCTGTGACAGCTATAGCCTCAGTCCTTCTTTTCTCATTGGCATTTTGGCACCTCCTCAGAGTGCTGCTGGATGCTTTCACTGCTAACCTCCTTTCCTTTCAGCCTGCTTGGTTCCTAGCTCTGCTCCCTGACCAGCAGCTCATGGCAGCTGTGGTCATTCTCGTAGATTTTCCCCCTTTTCTAAGCCCAATAATCTGATCAGGTGCCCGCACGGACCCTCCCTTTCCTCAGAGGAGGTGCGAAGGTGAAACCTTTTCCTAAAGCAAGTCGGCGATGTTTGCTTTCATTGACTTGTTCTTCTTTTCGTGACCTTTTTCCCTCTCTGATCCGTAGGTGGATCCGGTGCCTTGGGAGCTCTGCACATGCTGGAACTGCCTGGCTCCCTGAGGTGTCCCGGGATGGCAGCTAGGTGACGGCGGTTGAGGATGACCCTGACTGAAAAGCTGCGCGAGAGGATATCGCGGGCCTTCTATAAGCACGGGCTGCTGTGTGCTTCCTACCCCATCCCCATCATCCTCTTCACTGGCCTCTGCATTTTGGCCTGCTGGTAAGTCGTGCCAAGTGCTGCTTGTCCCGGGCTGCTGCTTTGTGGGGGGGGGTGTGGTTTCTCCTTTCTATGTGGGAGAAAAGAAGAGTGGGGATGAAGCATCTGATTTACTGACTAAATAGGAAGTGAGGCTGCACCTGAAGTGTAGGGTCTGGCTCTGAACCCTACAGGATCTGGTAGTACTGAGGACAGTATAGCACAGGGCCACTGGGGTGCTGCTGGGGCTGGGGCAGCTCTGCTGGGAGGAGAGGCTGAGAGGGCTGGAGCTGCCCAGCCTGGAGCAGGGGAGGCTCAGGGGAGTAAATCAGGAGCTGCAAGGGAACAGAGCTGGGCTCTGCTCGGGGTTGCTGGTGCCAGACTCAGAGGTGATGGGTACAAATGTTTCTCTTTAAACATAAGAAAACACATTTTACTGTGAAGGTATTGACCCATTGGAGCAGTATCCCAGCTTATGGGGTCCCCTCCCTGGAAGCAGAAGGCTGACCCTACTTGAGCAGCTTCACCCTCAGCTCTCAGGGATTGTCTGTGGGCTTTTTTGGACTGTGAAGGTTATGCAGGAGCTGTGGAATGCTACGTGGTGAACGGGAGTGGTCTTCAGGCCTTTAACTTTGTCCAGTTGAAGAGCTGTGTTGATTTAGCAAGGTATTGGCAGTGCCCCCCTTCCTTCCTGATAGCTCATCTTCTGCATTTTCAGGTTGAAAAAGGAAGTGGTGCTGAAGGAAGCACACACGTTCTCATTTTCCTTGTGAGCAGGCAGCTCCTGTTCTCTTGGGGCTGGGTAACTTTGCAGTTGCAATCTGTGTATCCTTTCTGCATTTAAAGCAAGAAATAAAGCTTGTATCTATATCCAGCTCCAATACGACGAGGCCATGTTACCTGCTGCATTGTGCTCCAGGCTCCTTGACTTGTGTGTCTTCTTGCTCCCTGCAGAGTGGCCCCTGACCCATGGCATCTCATAAACACAGGCACAAGGGACTGCTTCTCCTTGCTCTGTGTGGAATAATCTGATCTTTGCGGTGTGTGGGTGCACGCAGTTGTTAGCTCTGTGGCTTGCACGACTGTAGCTGTTGCAGACTCATTCCCTAGCAAATGGGTAAGGGACTGTGAGGGTGAGAACCTGGAGCAAGATGGCCATTAGCTTTCAGAGTGCCAGCGTAAAGACTATAATTTCTTTTCTTAATCAGAATGCCTGAGTGTATAAAATGGCACAAAATAATAGGAACAGAAGTGGGCAGCAGTCAGCTCAGTGACTGGCTGTCTATGGAGGAGGGCAGGGAACTTCAAAAGCACTGTAATAATCACACAGATGAGTTTCTGGCTGATGTGCTAACTCACTGGAGGCTCAAGTGAAGTCTTGGCCCTGTGCTGTGTGGTGTGCGTTTCGTTCCCTGCGCACTCACTCCACTGTTCTGTTTGTCACTAGGCTGGCTGCTGCGTTTTAAGCTCTGTCCATCCAGGATGCAGAACTGGAGCAGCTGCTGGGCCTGCTCAGCGCGTGGCGTGGAGTGAGAGCTGTCTTTGAGATCTGTTCCGTGCTGTTATTTACAGGAGTTGGGTGTTTGCTTCCTGGGGAAGCTTCTGTTGGGTGAGGTGAGGAACTGATGGTGTCTTATCTTCGTTTTGTTCCGCAGTCGCACTGCGGGGCTCTGAGTAATGGTCCTTGGCACCATCTTATTGCAGAGGCGTTCCATTTTCTTAGCAGAAATCTCACTGATTCATCCACCATCACTTAAAAAAGAAAAAAAAAAAAAAAAAGAGGTGCTGAAATCTGGAGAAGAAAGCGGGCAGAGAAAATCAAGGCCCACTGTCAAGGTAGGAGCTCATCTAAGCAACATTTTGGTCCAGCATGGAGAGTGAAGAGACCCTCAGCACTGTTCACAGAGTACTGTGGGTTTGTGTCCTAGTCAGGCATGATACACAAGCGGAGTGCTCCAGGGTTTTCATTGTGATGTTTATGAACGAGGAAGGAGCTGTGATGTCTTTGGTTTGGTGAATGATAATAGTCCCTGTCCGTGAAGAAACGTGTGGAAAAAGGAGAAGGTAGCAGAGCAGGAAGGAAATGATGTGTTCTTCAGTCTCAAACGTGCTTATATAGACAGGTAACCATGCTTAAAATCCATCTTGTGGTTGAAGTAAGAAAGGATGCATCTTGAGATCTTGAAAGAAAGAGAAATGAGGTTTCTCATCTTCTGTACCTGTATGCACCCAGGAAAGCTTGTGAAATTCAGCAGAGGGGATGAAGTCTCTTGGAGCTGCTCCTCCCCAGGGCAGGGCTTGGCAGTTGTCCTCCTTGAACTTCATCCAGCATCAGTTCTGGTCCTTACCACCGTGACAGCAGTTACCGTGCTGACGTTCCTCCCGTTGGGATCAGGTCTCAGGGATCAGGTAGCACGGTCCCTACAACGTACATCAGGGATTGTTCGACTGCATTCTGATGAGACCACTTCTGGAGTACTGTGTCCAGTTCTGAGCCTCTCAGTTCTTATCAAGAGAGATAAGAACTGCAGGAGGAAGCCTGATGTAGGGCAAGTGACAGCTGCTGCAGAGATGAGGGCAGAGCCCTGGATGTTGTCTCCCTGGCCCTAAAGGTTTTTGAAATAGTATGCCATGATGTCCTCATAGACAAACTCAGAAAGCGTGGACTGGGTGAGAACACTGAGGTGAAAGCTGGCAGTCCTGGGTTCAGTCCTGCTGAACATCTTTGTCAGTGATCTCGACAAAGGAATGGAGGTGAACGGAGACCCTCCTTGGAAGGTTTGCTGCTGACAGGAAACTGGGAGGAGTGGCTGCTGGCCCAGAGTGCTGTGCTGCTATTCTTAAGGACCTCAGCAAGCTGCAGAGGTGGGCAAGAGGAACCTTTTGAGATTCAGCAAAAGCAAGTGCAGGAGGAATAACCCCATGCACCTGTACAGCTGGGGGCTGACCAGCTCTGCACAGAAGGGCCTGGTGGATGCCAGGGGGCCGTGAGCCAGCGATGTGTCTTTGTGGGCCAAGGCCAACAGCATCCTGGCCTGCACTGGGAAGAACATTGCCAGCAGGGCGAGGGAAAAGGTCCTTTTCTTCTACTCAGCACTTGGAGCACTGGGTCCATTTGTGGCTCTCCAGTTCAAGAGAGACCTGGGTGTACTGGAGTGAGCCCAGTGAAGGGCTGCTGTGGTGACAAAGAGCCTGGAGCAGTTCTCCCATGAGGAGTGTTCACCCTGGAGAAGAGAAGGCTTGAGTGGGGGGGGAATCTGAAGGGGGAGGGATGGATGCTTAGCTGAGAGGCTTACACTGTGCTGTGTGATAACTGGAGGAGCTGAGTTGCTGGCAGCTTCTTCATGCTCCAGATGCAGAGAAGGCAGCCTGCTGTGGGAGCCAGGAGCCAGCTCTGTGCAGTGACACCTCTCCTTCCTCAGAAATAAAGTAAACCAGGGGCAGGACAGGGGGAGTTGTCGCTTGTGCAGCTCGGAGTTTTGAGGGTCTTGTCAGTGGGATACAATGCAAACAGGTATTGCTTATGCACTTAGGCTGAACAGGAAACCTGCTGCCAAATGCTTGGCCTCCTCTGCCTGTTGGCAGAGCCCTTTTTCCAAAGTTTCTCCTATTAGCAGTGGGTTTTCAGGTTTCTCTATCCCTGCAGTAGCTGGTTTAGGCCTGAAACAGCATAAAAGCTTGTTCTGCATTGAGCAGCGTGGAGGTGGCAGCTATTTTAAGGCAGTGTATCACCACCCTCTGTTATCTAAGAGCTGGCAGCTCTACTTTCCTTCGTGTTCTCCAGCTGAAGATTGTTTGGGGGTGGTGGTGATCTCCGCTCCGACGCTGTGAAGGAGGAATATGCAATTGTAGGGATTGCAGTTCTGTTGTGCTGCCAGCTGCCTCGGGCTGCCCTGGCACCTCTCCCTCTTGGCCCTTTAAGCTGTCTTGAAAATATGTAAAGTAGCTGGATGAACATTTTTGCTTGGACTTACCTTGTGCTTGGTAACTAGCAGGAGCTCGTGCTTCAGTTCAGCCATACTGACCCTTAGACAATCCATTTTTCTTTTTTTTTTCCTTTGGACTTCCCCATGACACATTTCAGAACTCCCTTTTCTCCCCTCCTTGCCTCTGCACTTTCTGTTTGGGTGCTCCCCTCTTTCCCTGGTGGTTGGGCACATCTCTAGCACGGAGGAGCAAACCTGAAGGCTGGAGGTCACCATCCTGCAGTGTAACGGTGTGGTGAGTCTTGTTTTGCAGCAGGGCTCAGGAACAACAACATCAATGATGTGTGCTCCCCTGTTCGTGTTGGAAGGTCAGAGCTGAATGCAGTGTGTGCAGTCGACAGGAGCTGCTGCCCAGAGCAGGCTCCATTTTAACCTTTTTAATCTCTTTAAAAGTGGGCTGCTCGTGGGCTCTTCTCTCTGAATGTAGTTGCTGAAGGTATGGATTATAACCCCACGTCGTTCCAGCTACTTTTGGTGTCTGCCAGGAAGCCCTGCTCCTGCTGGATACACATCAGTGTCTGCTGATGCTGCAGCTCCTGCAGTCTCAGCCAGATCTGCCGGTAACACCACCACGTACAACAGCTTTTGCTCCCAGGAAAGGGAGCAGCTGTTAGAGCAGAGCTGTGCCCACGTGGTGGTTGGCAGGGGCCCGTGCTGCAGCACTGGCTGTAAGCACAAGGCAGGCAGTCCTGGCTGCCCTCTGAAGTGCTGCCTGTAATGCTGAGGAGCATTACAATCAGGACTCACCGACCTAATGGGAGAGGAAGAGGATTGTGTGTTACGTGGCACTGTGGCTCTGCTTGTCTGAGCAGCGTGGATGCGTGCAGGGGAAGCTGGAGGAGCCCACCAGTGAGACCTGCACAGAGCTGGGGAGGGGACAGAAAAATCTGCTGCTGCCCTGCATCACACGAGGAGGAGGCGGCCTGAGTGACCTGCTGTGTTTGGTGCTGCCTTCCCCTTCCTTCCCTGCTATAGGGATGGGCAAAAACGTGCACTGGAAGGAGCACCAATCCTCTTCCATAGACCTAATGTAAACAGTTGGGTTGCAGGGAAGTGCTGAGCTCTATTTAGACAGCGAGAGGGCTGCCCTGAGCACAGTGCAGGTGCGTGGGAGCAGGGGTTGCATTGGTTGCAGGAGGATGTGGTCCTTAGCAGTGCATGGATGGTTCCAGAGCTGTGGGGTATTTTTTTTTCCCCATAAAAAATTCCTCCTTTGCCCTCACCCTCATTTTGTTGCTTGCAGTTCTTCAAAAAAAAAAAAAACAGTGTGCTCTTTCCTGTGTTGCACTTGTGTGTAATTCTGACTGCTGTGCACAAATAGGAAAATCCTAATGTGGAGAAAAACAACTGCCTGGGAAGAAACCCACTTTGTTCATTTAAAAATAGCCCTTAAGGAGCTCAATGGGGCTGTGCCTGCTGTTGTGGGAGGTGGTTTGCACTTCAGGATGGGAGTGGTTGGCTTCTTCCCCTGTACAGATTTATAAAAACAACCTTTCCAACAGAAGAACAAACCAAATGCTGCAACGCCAGCAAACCTTCATCTGAGCTGCAGCCAGGCAGTGTGTCACCAGCTGCATCTCTTCTGATGCCTTGTGTGACCTGGGGCAAGTGGGATGCTGTGTGCTGTGTACTGAGCTGCCTGTGTGCAATGAATGTTTCCCTTCACAGCTTCTCAGGGAGCTTCAGCAGCAGTTGATCTGCCTGAGGAGGGAAGGGCACTGCAGAGGGACCTGGAGAGACTGCATCGACGGGCCAAGGCAAACTGTATGAATTTCAGTAGGGCCAAGTGTCAGGTCCTGCATGCCAGTCACAACAAGCCCAGGCAGCCCTACAGGTGTGAGGGGGAGTGGCTGGAGAGCTGTCTGAGAGAAATGGACCTCAGTGTGCTGAATATGAGCCAGCAGTGTGCCCAGGTGGCCAAGAAGGCCGATGGCATCCTGGCCTGGAGCTGGAATGGGTGCTGAGCAGCACTGGGAAGGCATCCTGCCCCCGTGCTCAGCACTGCTGAGGCCTCACCTCGAGTGCTGCCTTCAGGTTGGGGCACCTCAGTACAGAAGGGACATGGAGGTGCTGGAGCAGCTCCAAAGAAGGGCAGCAAGGCTGTGAAGGGCCTGGAGAGTGTGCCCTACGAGGAGAGAATGAAGGAGCTGGGGATGTTTAGTGTGGGGAAGAGGTGAGGGGAGACCTCACTGCTCTCTCCCAATATCTGAAAGGAGCTCACAGTGACAGCGGGGTTGGGCTCTGCTCACAGTGACAGTGACAGGACGAGGGGAAATGGCCTTAAGCTGCACCAGGGTAAATTTAAGGTTGGATATCAGGAAACACTTCTGTACAGAAAGGGTCTGCAGGGGATGGGCTCTGCAGGGACGTGGTGCAGTCACCATCCCTGGGTGTGTTTAAATCCATTTGGATGTGGTGCTCAGGGCTGTGATTTAGCAGAGGGCTGTTAGAGTGAGGGCAGCATGGTTGGGTCGTGGTTGGACTCGATCTTTAAGGTCTTTTCCAACCTGAGTGATTCTGTGTTTCTCCTGTCCCTCTGCCGCTAGATGCTGCTTCCACACCTCTGCTCTTGCATGTGCTCCCCAATCCTCAAAGTGTAATGTTGCCATTAAGGACTTGGGTGAGGGAACTTCACTCAGTGCTTCAGGGGATGTCCCTTGGCCATGCACTGTGCAGCCATGATCTGGGCTCTCCTCAGGGGTCTTCAGTCCCACCTGGCCGTGGGGATGGGCACCTTGCTCTGAGGGGCCCTGCTGGGGTGGGGGAAACCAGAGGGACCCAAAGGTGCCCCCAGCCTCAGCCACACTGCCATTCTGTGCACAGAGCATGCTCCTATTCACGTTGTGTTGGGGTGAGCCATCCGTGTGGTGTCTGCTGTTTAGAGACACATTGACAGGCTGGGAAGATTGAACCTTGGAAAGCTTGCCAAAGGCAAAAGAAATGCAAATGCTAAGTCTTATGTTGGCCAAGATGAGCCCCTGGAGCTGTGCAGACTGGGAGCTAGTGGGCTGGGAAGCAGCTTTGCAGCCAAGGATGGGTCAGGCAGTGTGGCCCTGCAGCTGAACAGCCATATGCATCCTGGGCTGTGCTAGCAGGAGTGCAGCCAGCAGGGCTAGGGATGCAGTTCTTCCCTTGTTTAGCCTTGTGAAGCCACAGCTGCTGTCCTGCAGCTGCAACTGGGGCTCAGAACCATTGCTGCACTGGGAGGGATCAGGGAGAGCTCTGAGTGAGGAGGGCATCAAGGTGGGGAGGGGGCTGAGGAGCCAGAGAGATTGATTCCATGTAGATGCAAGGCTGATCTCACTGCTGGCTCACGGCAACAGGCAAGAGACATGTGGGAAAATCTTCTAATTGAGACAGTGATCAGTTATGAGAATTGATGTCCAGATTGGCTGTGGGACCTCTGTCTTTGGAGATACGTGGAACCTCATGGCATTGCCTGAGCAAAGTGCTCTTGCTTGGGCTTAGTTTCAGCAGGAGGCTGCAGCTCAGCCCCCAGAGCTCTCACCCATGTGGGTCCTGCAGTGCTGCAGGTCCCTGCTTGCAGCAGGGCTGAGCTTGGGGTGAGGCTTAGAGCCTGTCTGCTTGGCTTCTGAGCATCTCCACTGATGGAGGATCTTCCTGGGAGAGTTCTTCCCAGGGTTAGGCATGCTCCTGGGAGGCAGTAACCGTCTGCTTCTGTTGGCAGAGCTCGTTGTGCCCGTTTTCATTGTTTTCATCCTAATATGAAACAATTTCTGCTCAGTGCAGTCGTAGCTGTGACAGGTGGCTGCCACGTGTCCTTCAGAAGGGCCGAAACTGCTTGCTGCTTGGGAAAGGGAAATGGGCTGTGCTGCGTCTCCAGACAGAGACATTTTCACCTCTGATGTATTACCATGATTTCATTTCATTTTTTCCCTCTTCTTTGCCGTTGCACAAAGAAACGATAATAATTAGGCGTGTTTTTGTCAGCCTAATAAAACAGCAAACCCAACAGGCCTTGCTTTTGATTCCATGACTCTCTTTCAGCTTTTGTTGTTTGGGCTGAAGCCTTATCTTCAGCTGCTGCTTATCCGCTCCACGGCCTTTGATGATGCAAACTAATCCCTGACAGAGCGAGCTGAGCGCTGTGTGAAAACAATTCCAAGGCCTTCCTATTCAGGCTGACAGCAGTGCCAGAAAAGGTTGGCTGTGCTGAGAGGTCTGCCAGGAGTTTGAGGCCTGATAGGCTGACGTGCATCACACACAAAAGGGCAGAAGCAGCGGTGTCACGGAGCCCTGGGAGCTCTGAGCTCTGCAGTGCTGCAGCTGGTCGGGCACTGCCTGGCTTTCTCCACCAGTTCCATTCTCAGATGGTTTTAATGACTTTAGAGACTCTCCGGAGCTAAAAACGGTGTTCTGGTTTGATCAGAACGGTGGGGAAACCAAAGGTAATAACTCTGAAACCTCAATATTTCAGCTTCCAAATAGTTTTAGATATTTGCTGCTGTAGTGACCTGATTATTATAGTGGTGAAGGAGAAAGAAGACAGATGCTGTCCAGCTGTGCTGTTACCTGCTAGCTTCTAGGGCAGGAAAGAAGCCAACTAAATTAAAACCCATAACCCAGATGACAGTGTTTCTCACTTGTGTTTTAACCACAGCTACCCGCTGCTCAAGCTGCCCTTACCCGGAACGGGACCCGTGGAGTTCAGCACCCCGGTGAAGGATTACTTTCCTCCCTCTCCAGATGTGGCCTCACAGCAGGGAGATCTCAGCGAGCGCCCTGACTGGGTACGTGTGAGCAGGGAGCTCTGTGGGGCTCTGCTGTGCCAGGGTGGTAATCCTTGGAAAACATGCTGTTGTTTGGTGGTGCTCTGTGTGGTTGCTGAGGTTAGGCTGTAACACCAGTGGTTGTATCTGGTTTGAGTCTTACTCTAAAGGAAAAGAAAAAGGATGCTGGAAGAGTGGGAAGCTCTGAAAGGCTGTGGAAGGGCCTGTTTGCAAGGTTAACTTGGAGAGCTTTGTCCTAGGGCAATTTAAGGATGGGATTAACAGGCCCCAGTTTCCTAATGTGATAGGAAGGCATGCAACCTGGAGCAGCAACCACTTGAGTGGTACAAACCATGCAGGTAAAGTAGACTTAGATCCTGATGTTCAGGGGGAGGAATGAACATTTATTTTGCACGAACAAGGTGCAGCCCTGATGCTTTCCAGGAGGGCTGATAACCTCATCCAGCACACCAGGGAGCAGTTCTGAAATGGAGCTCTGCAACCTGTGCTGTTCTTTTTCATTCCAGACTCTCTGTAAAGGGCAGTCTGCCTGTTGCTTAATATTTCTACTCTCCATGCATGCTCTTATTGTGATTGATATCATTTACCTTCTCCTCCCTTCCCTGGTGCAACGGAGAGCTTTTTCTCTCTGCAGCTAACTCAGGTTGATGCTGACTGATTAAATCTTCCCATCTGTTTTGTTACCTGGTTCTGCACAGGAGTTCTGGCTGTCACTGTCCCTGCAGCAGGGCTCAGCAGCCCGGCTGTACACAGACCAGGAAGGTTTAAGTGGCAGAACCTGCACAGTGTGGTGGGAAGCATCTGTGAGAGGCAGCGAGTCCCACTCCTGCCTTTCACTCCAGTACCAAACTGAGCAGGGGCTGGGAGGCTGTGCCTCGCAGGGAAGCACAACATACTGACGACAGAAAGGGCAGTGGCATTTTGCCTCGGCGAGAAGCAGACTCCTTCTCTTCCTGCTAGGTTACTACTGCCGTGTTTCACCTCTAATTTGGGAAAGAAAAATACAGTCTGGCAAACTCCTTCCTGAAAGGCTGCCAGGCTGCGACCTCGTCCCGCTCGCAGCTTCCTGCTCACCACGTGTTCCTGTTCTCCCTCTGGTTTTCCCTGCAGTATGTTGGTGCTCCTGTGGCCTACATTCAGCAGATCTTTGTGAAAGCCACCGTCTCCCCGTGGCAGAAGAACTTCCTCGCCGTCGACGTCTTTCGTTCTCCGCTGTCCCGCGTCTTCCAGCTCGTGGAAGAGATTCGAAACCATGCCCTGAGAGACAGGTAACCCTTGTTCTTTAAGGCCCCGTCTAAATTATGTTAATCCTGATCACTAGCTTTGAATCTGTTTGAGTCTCAGAGCTGCTGCTGGTGATGGATGTCACGCCAGTCCTGCAGGTACAGCACTTTGGCTCTTGTGCTAGAGAACTTAGCCATCCTTTAGCCAGTGCTAGTAGTCAGGAACCTCCATTTAGAGCCTTAGGCTGAGAGGTCAGGAGTGGTCCTCCCAGGTTACCCCTTGTGTAGCAGATAGCAGTGTCATGGAATCCTTTCCATAAGCATGCAAGATTTGTACTGAGGCAAGTCCACTTGAAATCACCATGCCTATTGTGAAACTCCTCTACAATTTCACCTAATCAGGGTTTCTCTCCTGGCTTTCCACTTTAGCTGTGTTTAGGGCTGGTTTATACCTGCTTGCTTTTCTCCTGACACAGCACTTGTGCAAAAATAGCTCTGCTCTGCTTCCAGATATTTACAGGGAAAACTCATTCTGCCCAGCCCAAATCCTTGGTTGTTAAACTAGACATAGCAGACCTGTGACTTACACTGCTCAGAGGGCTCTGGTTTCAGATTGTTGCACTGCTTGCTCATCTCCACTCTGTTCTTCTCAGTGTTTCTTCCCCAGACGTGGGAGATGAGGGCTGTTCACAGCATTCTCAACCAAGTCTCATTTGTTCCTTGCTTGGGAACCCCTCTTCTGAATGCAGTGAGATTGCAGGTCGTGGCTGGTCACATCAGGGTTGCATGTGTGTCGGGTGCTTGGTTGGTGTCTCCACATCCATCCGTTCCAGCTGATGAGCTGGATAATGCAGCAGGAGCTCATTTCAGTCCCCAAGTGCACGGGGATAGAAATGAGATCAGATGTAGTCCAGCCCTCGCATCCTTCATTTCAGATATTCCGTTGCCCTCTGTGTTAGCAGTGCATCTTTATTTTGTGTCCTTTACAAAGGTTTGGATGTCTTGCTTCAAGGTTATCAGTGAAAACACAAAACGGCCCTGGTTCTCTGAGCTGCCTGTGCAAAAATCCACTCCGCTTTCTCCAGCACCAGCGGATACCCTTTCAGCAGCCTGTTTTCCTGTTAACCTTGTTCTAAACTGCAGTAGAATCTTTGCTGTAGCTTCTGGCTTTCCTGTGAACTAAAGCACTTTCTGTGTTGCTGCAGCAGAAGCTTTGTTGGGCCCACGTAGACGAGATCTGCTGAGGCCTCCTGTTCTTACAGCTCAGGCATTTGAAAGGAAAGACCACTGAATATGTTTCCTACGTGTTAATTTGCCTCTTTTTGCCTCTTTTTCTTGTGAAACGTTTTCCCCTGAGTTGTAAGTTCTTATTTGCTGTCAGGTTCCTGGCTAGGTTTGCTTTCTAAGGACACAGAGGCTCCATGACTTTTCTTCCTAAGTTCAGTGAGAATAATGATGGTGAGAGCAGGCCAAACGTGCTGAGAAGCGGTGAGGTTGGAGCCTTTGATCATCTCCTAGCTTTCTTCATTCTCTGTCCTGATTCACGTGGTCGGGAAGCACATTCTCTTTGTTCATTTCATGCTCCTCTGGCAGCATTCTCCATGGCTTCGTTTCGGAGCGCTCACTTTACTGCTCTACCTGATGGTTTGTCCTGTTTAAAGCTGATCCTTGCAAGTTAGCTGTCTGCTTTCTCTCTGATAATACTTAGAAATGCCACTCATGCTGTTAAATATAGAGCTTTTGCTTCTGGCCCACAGAGCCTTGGCATTCTTTCTGTTTCCAGTTCATCTCTTCCTCCATCCTATGTATAATTTTAGATAGCAGTCTTTATGTAGTTGCCAGTTACAAGTTAGAAACATCCTGCTCCTGCTGTGTGCGTTGTCTGCGTGCTGCCCTTGATGAGCCACCAGGCAGTATGGGGGCAAAACCAATTACACAAAAGGCAGGGAGTGGCTTAGGACTTTGAGCCTGAACCTGGGGATGAGGGCTCCCCTTTGGTGGCAGGCTGGGGATCTCCAGAAGCACGAAGCTCTGAGATCAGTTCTGAAATTACCTCCGAACTCATTGTCCTTCTGGTCAGTTGCCTTTATCAGAATCAAAGTTAAGCACAGGTCATTTTCTTACAACAAAGGAAAGTAAAGAATCCTTTTGTACTAAGGTGGGACAGCAGCAGATTGCTGACAGCTGGATAGGAAACACAGAGTGATTCTGTTTTCATTATTTTTGGCACTGATCTCTGCGCGTGCAGTGCTGGGCACATTGGCCACACGCATTCTCTTCATAACTGAGAGCTCCCACAGCCTCGTCTGCAGTGTGAGCTGTTGTCACAGTTATGTTTTGGAGGCAGTTAAAGCCTAACTAACCGTCTTACTTTGTCTGAAGGCATCACTGCAGCAGTTCCTTTGGATTCTCTTTTGGAAAGCTTCTGTCCTTAGAAGCACGGTGTTTTCTGCTCTGTTTTCTAGTGTGTTCTGTTGACAGCTGTGGCTTCACTTCATTAGCTTTCCCTGTAGTGATGGGATATAGATTCTGGAGGGGTTGTTTGCAAAGTCACAACTCAGTCATTGTTGGTTGGGTTCTGTGTTTTCTCCTTGCAGTCACTGTGTAAAAAACCCTCAAGAGAAGGGCGTTTTAAAAGGGGACTCTGACTGAGTTGTCTTCTAGAGCTGTTTTCTCTGTTAGCCTTGGGCTGGAGCCAGGGAAGTGTGGTCTCCAGAGGCTTCAAGTGGCCTTTGTTAAATATCCTCTTCTGTGGATTGTCCCTATCTGTGTTGGGGGGGATGTTCTCTTCTGGATCAGCAGCTCTGGCTTGCCTGGCCACATGGTGTGCTGATAGGTTGTAACTGAGCCCTCCCAGTCAGGTGCCCATGAGTCTTGCGTGAATTACTCCTTGATAAGGGTGATGTAACTGTGTGGAAAAGGGAAGTTTTGGAACAGCCCCATGGTGGTGTTACACCTCCATTCATTTCTGATCCTGTGGGGCATTTTCTTTATCCAAGCAGTACGGAGCAACGCCGAAAACATTTTTTACACAGCTGCAGGTATTGAATGCTTTGTGCATTTCAGAGCAGCCTCTGTACCTTTACCCACCTCAGGCAGCCTGATAAATATTCCTGTGCACTGCCCCATTCAACACACGTGCAGAGAACTGGAGGAGTGTAAGAAGAGGAACTTCAGGGAGCCACTTTCTCTGTGGACTGGAGGACAGTTCCTTAATTGTGGAACTGAAGGAAAAAGGGAAACTGAAGGAGCAGGGAAAGCTATGAGGCCAGAGAGTAATGCTAATGGGGTTCTGGAGGTTGCACCCCTGTCACAGGGAGGTCCTGCTCCGTGGCAGAGCCTTAGTTGCTAAGAGCAAGCAGGAGCAGGCAGTGCAGGTCCTTGGGGTGTTCCTCTCAGCAGTTTTGCATTTCAATTTTGAGAGCCGCCCCATGGACAGCAGTGTCTAATCTTTGTTTGCATTTCAGCTCTGGTGTCAAAAGCTTGGAGGAAGTTTGCCTTCAGGTAACAGACCTTCTTCCTGGCCTCAAGAAGCTGCGGAATCTGCTCCCCGAACACGGCTGTCTGTTACTGTCTCCAGGCAACTTCTGGCAGAATGATCGAGAGCGATTTAACGCTGACCCAGATATCATCAAAACCATCCACCAGCATGAACCAAAGACTCTGCAGACGTCAGCTACTCTCAAAGGTAAGAGGCTGAAGTGCTGGTGAAGAAGCTGTGAGAGATGCCTGCAGCTTTTGCAGTGGCATTTTGTTACTCACAGCTTCATCTAGGATGAAGCTACCAGAAACATTTCATCACCATTGTTTGGAGCCCATTCTTTGTTTGTGGAAAGCGAATAATTCCACTCGATGAGCCTCCTTTCTATAGGTGTAAAAATAACAGGCAAGTTGTTCACGCTTTTGTTCCTCTTACTCTACATGTGCACAATGCTTTTTCCCTCATGCTATTGTCAGTGCCTGTCTCCTTGTGACAGATAAGCTGACATTCATCCTGCTCCCTTTGTGTTTTTGCTGATAGGTGGGCCCATATGAACCTAATGAGGCTCAGCATAGCAAAGTGGGGGTCCTGGTGGATGGAAAACCAAACATGAGCCAGCAGGGTGTGCTTGCAGCTTGGAAGGCCAATGGTATCCTGGGCTCCATCAGAAGAGGAGTGGCAGTGGGGCAGGGAGGGGATTGTCCCCCTCTATTCTGCCCTCATGGGGCTCCATTTGTAGTACTGTGTCAGGTCTGGGGCCCCCAGTACAGGAATACAGGTGCTGTGATGCACACAGCGTGGGGAACAAACAGGAGGAATTCAGATGTGTACCATTGTAGGGCTGTGATCTCGTTGGGATCAGAGGGACGAAGAGGGGCAGCTCACAGCACTGGAGCACGGCTGGGGATGGATACAGGCTGTTCAGGAAGGACAGGCACTCTCCTTTAAGTGAGGGAGCATCCAGAGCACGTGGAGCCTTGCTTAGGAAGGGATGACAAGCTAGCTGAGATGCCTTATGGGTTAGGATTAGGGGGCAGACCACTGTCTCCATCTTTCATTTCCCTGCATCAGGTATCATTACACATCGACAATATCTCAGCAAAGGTTTCCCATCAGAATAAAATGCCTAACTCAGCATTTGTCACAAGGAACGTTCCCACCTCCCATCTTTTTTTTTTTGGCCTGTTTATCCTCATGTTATGTCCATACTGTGTTTGTTTTTTGCAGATCTGTTGTTCGGACTTCCTGGCAAATACAGTGGGGTGAACCTGTACAACAGGAAGCGAGTGGTGTCCTACACAGTCACACTGGGTCTCCAGAGATATGATTCCAGGTAGGGAGCTCTGGCTGGGGAACCCTTACTCATTTTGTGGAAGGTTTGCTGTTTATTTTTTTTTTTCCTATTCTGAATATTGCTGTGCTTTGGTTTAGTCTCCATTTCTTTATGTTTCGGAGTATTTTGGGGTCCTCTGGAGGTGCTGTAGGAAAAACAGGGTGCTCTTTCGGGGAGAAAACTTGCTGTGCTTTAGAGAAGTTAAATATTAACAGTATTCAGATTCTTTCTAAAAAAAATAGGTGGGTATCATACCCAAAGCTGGTACTGGGAGTTGCTCTGATGATGGCTTCATCTGCACACAGAGCTATCAAATGAAGCAGCCAAGGCCCAGTAGGTCCACTCTGACCCAGTTCCTGGTGCATGGAGCTGGAGTGCTTTGCTTTCCAGTAAGCACTAATTCAGCCAATACCAACTGTGAAACCCCCGTGGCAGTGTTGGCAAAGCAGATCTGAGGATGAAACAATCTGCTCAGTGCTGTGTGGAATTCCCCAAGGACTGCCCAGGACACAGCTGGCAGCACAGCAGTCCAACCTGTGCCTGTACAAAGAGCCCTTCAGCCTCAAGGTCTGTCACGCAGGACCTGTAATTATTTCAAGTGTAGGGGATGTCTGAGCCTGCAGGATGCTCTGTTCCCCAGGGCCAAGGTTTTTGATGACGAGCCCGTGCTTTAAATAGTTCTGCTGAATCTTCACAGCTATCTTTGAACCTTTACAGAAATCCAGGGGTGGGAGATAGCCACCACGGTGCTGAATGCAGTTTGGGACCCAGAGGAACGCAGTTAGCAGTCAGACCTAGAGAGAGCTGCGTTTTCTAAATGTCTACGAGTTTCTTGTTCCCTGATCTCCTGCTTGCAAAGCTGCTTGGTGCAGTGACAGCCTGCTCCCTTCCCACCCCAGGTTCCTCAGCAGCCTCCGCTCTCGCCTCAAGCTGCTGCATCCCAGTCCGAACTGCACGCTGCGGGAGGAGAGCATCGTCCACGTGCACTTCAAGGAGGAGATCGGCATTGCTGAGCTGATACCCCTCGTCACCACCTACATTATACTCTTCGCTTACATCTACTTCTCCACACGTAGGTTTGTGGGGGGGGAGAGCAAGCTAGTGAGCCGCCTGCATAGCCTCCAGCTGAATGCTGAAGGGCTCAGAGGGCTCCGTAGCACTGCACGTCCCTCCTGTTTCAGCAGCAGAGCTGATGCTGAAACGTGGCCATGGTCGTGTGGAGGGTTAGCAGTGCTGCTGATGTGGTTTCTGCTCGTTGGTTCCTTTCAGCCAACGTGTTGCTGTTCCTTGTGACATCTTCTGAGCTGTTCCCTGTCCTGCACAGACCAATTTGTGGTTGTGCAAATGAAACGCATGTGCCGAGCTTGTGGTTTTAGACCTTACCAGCCATATTTGAGTTCCCTTTTTACATGCCCCAGCAGTGCTGTACTGGAACTGGTATAAGCTGCAAGCCAAGCCTTGTCCTCTGCCTCGTCCTTGGGAGTGTCCTTACATAGTGGGAGGTGCTGGGGTCTGCATTTCAGACACTGACCCTGAGCTGCCACCAGCCCCAGGCTGCAGGCTGCTGAATTCCTGCTGGCGTAACTCAGGATGAGGATCCCTTCTCCTTGATTTTTATTACCGTGTTGTTTTCTTTCTCCTGGTAAAAGAAATTTTGCATTCTGTTTTTCAGGGAAGATTGACATGGTGAAGTCGAAGTGGGGTCTGGCTCTGGCAGCGGTCGTGACAGTGCTCAGCTCTCTGCTCATGTCAGTTGGGCTGTGCACACTGTTTGGTTTGACACCTACTCTTAATGGAGGGTAAGTTTCCAGCACCAAACCTCTTCCTAAGCGAGGGCAGATGGAGATGAAATCGTTTGAAAACAGCTGCTCCTGAGTTGCAGGGCCGTGTATTTCTTTCTAGCAAGACTTAACTAGGTCCCTGTCTTCCTGGAAATCCCTCACTGCTGAGCAGTTACTTCTTCCAGCCTCAAGCAGAAGGAATTGGCTGGGACAGGGCCTTATTCATGAACATGATTTCCTGGCAGCTGGGGAGGCACCCACATACCTTTCTCCTGCAGTGACTTGCCTTAGCATCCAAAGGGCCTTGCTGCTTTTTCTCTGGCTGGCTTGGGTTCGTAACATTTTGCTGAGAAAAGATCTGTGAAGGTGGCAGAAGTGACCTGCAGCCTGTGCCTGCTTGGGTGGGTGTGCACCCACTGCTGATCCCTGGCAGTGTTTCTTTTGGCTGAGGTTCCTGTGCATGTGGGTGCTCGGATTTCTGATGTGGTTATTACCACTCGTGTTTGTGTCAGGTTGAAGACACCCGAGAACCCGATTAATTAAGGTTTCAGTTCAGAATCTTTCGGTTTTCGGACCCCTTCTGTAAGTAACTGAGGAAGTACCCATCATTTTTCTTCCCAGTTCTCCTTCTGGCTGTATACTGAGCAGGGGGGACATTTCTCAGTGCTGGTTATAGTTTACCAGGAGCCAGACCAAGAGAGGGGAATTCCTCTCCAAGAAGCTTAAAATTGCTGTAAATAATTAACTTCAGAAACGGAAATGTTTGTTCCCTTTTTTTTACCTCTGTGGTAACATTAATTATGGATCAGGAATTCCGTGAGCTGTTCAAATAGAGCAGATAGGATCCATGGGGAGTTCATAATTTTAATGCAACCCAGAACACAGTATTTAGATGCAAATAAGTGAGTGGAATCTGAGGGATTTCAGTTTAATTTGGTTTTGCTGAGCACAGTGACCAAGGCCTTTGTATGCTATCAGCCTTACAGTTGTCACACGTAAGGGCTGAACTAATCCAGCTGTTCCTTGATAATTCAGTCCTTATTTCTTAAAGTGGCTTTCCTGCAAAAATTCTTTGCCTTAAAACGATTGCATGGACAGTTCCCTTTGTGGTTCAAGCTCAGTCGCTGGAAGCTTCATTCTTGCAACACTTTATGAAGTCTTCTTAGTTAGGTGGAGGATGTTTGGATTCTGTGGTGCTGGGTTCTGAGGACGGTGGGGTTTTATTGACCTCTGGGGCTTGTGACAGGGTGGCCTATGGGCAGGGTAATGCTGCTGGTGGAGGTAGACACCATGCAGCGTAGTGCTGGGTGCTCTTTGATGCAAGGACTCCTGCAGGGAGGGATCCCACAGGGGATCTGCCTTCTCTCCTGAGTGAGGCACCTTGAACTTCACATCGAGGCCTGCCTTGTCTGTTCCTGAATGCTCGTGATCTCTGTTCTTGGCAGCTGCCAGAGGTGGGACTGTGCTGAAAGCACAGAAGATGTAGGTGAGGTAAAAGCAGCATTGGTGTCAGCAAGCTGCACGGTGAATGGGTCGGGACTGCAGGTGCCCAAGAGATCCTCAGACCTCTCCCAGACTGCCCGGTGTCTCCCAGAGCACTTTCCCTCTTGTTGTCTGTCTCCTGACTGGGACAGGGTGTTGGTGGTGTGTCACACACCAGGCGGTGTCTGCTAGGGTTTGGCAGGCCTCAGGCTGCAGAGTCAGACTGCTCTGGTTAAACTTTGAGCTGGCTTTTAACCTTTCTAATCCATTTTGTCTCCAGCAGAGCCTTCTTGGTATGGGTGTGTTTGCTTTAGAATGCCTGGAGGTCACTGGAAGAGAGCTGGAGAGCTGCAAAGGTCTCTGACTGTAGGGCACGAGTGGCCACACCACCAGCTGCTATCCCCACTGGGTCAGAGGAGCCACAGTCTCAGATGATGACCCACTGCTCCTTGCTGACAGCGTGCTTTTTTTTTGTTTATCCCTTTTTGACCTGAACTCACTAGCTCAGATGTGAACACCTGCATTTAGAGAAGCTATGCGATGAATCCTTACGTCTTCCAAAGATTTTGGTTAAACCTGGGAGTCTCTCCATTCACAGATCAGAGGAGATGTGTTTTCTTTGTTAGTGGTGGTGCTCCTGTTTCCTCTGATGGATGCCCATCTTGCTCTGACAATGCCTTCTAGCACCCAGGTGATAGGTGGACTGTAAATCCATAGAGTGGTGCACCATCTCCCTGTGCTCTTCCTCCCTCTCCTATTGTGCAGTGTTGGGCAGGCCTGCCTTGCTCTGAGTGCAGACCAATGAGCTTGGCTTTCTGTGCTGCTGTTTGCAGGGTGTGTCAGCTCGCATCCAACCTGCACAGCCTTGCATTGCTCTACAGGAGGAGCTCAGCGTCGGATTGCTCCTAAGCTGCTTGTCGTTGGCAGTGAAAACTGCTGACTCTTCGAGGACTATTTCAGCTCATAATCTGTGCCTGCTAATTAATTACCTTCGGCAATCGAAGTAATTTGAAGCAGGGTGTAGCTGAGAGTTAAGGATTTGCTTTGCCAGGTTCGTGCTGCCTTCCAGAGGCAGCAAACAGGGCAAGACAGATCTGCTCTGCCTTGCAGGGCTGGGTGTAAGGACAGGGCTCTGCAAGCACTCTGCTCTTGGACAGCCTGCTCTGCACATCTGTGCTGTGCTGTGCAGCAGAGCTCTCCCTCTCTGGTTGTCTCATTCTCTTCATTCAGCGTTTCCATCTTCATTTCCATCCCTAAGCATTCCAAAGAGATTTTCTCACATCTGTGTTGTGTTCTGAACTACTGCATGGAGGAGTGGCACAGGTTATGAACTGAAGATGCCTTTGGATGAAGCCAGAACTGAGTGCTTGCTGCATTTTAGGTCCTGTGACGTGTACAAGTAGCCCCTGAGTGTGCTGTGTGTGTTTGTATTTTTCTCACTGAGTGTAGGAATTCACCTCCTGTTCGGGTTTGGACTGGAGACCGAGGGACTAATGCAGTGCACACTGGTAGAGCTGGCCTTCAGATAGGATACCTGAAGGCCCCGTGAGTTTTGTGTGTGATTTTTTTGGTAATCCTTCTTTGAATGGAGCACGTGCTGTTTCAGCTTGCCATTTGTTCAAGGAATTGGAATGAACCAGCTGAGTTAGCAGCGTTTCCAGGCAGGTGTTTTTCCCCACTGACCTTGTAAGGTTCGAGCTGGTGGCAGCTGCCTGCCTGCTGATTCTGCTGAGCTGTGGGCAGCTGAAAGCAGCACTTGGAAGGTGTGACAGGTAGTGGCAGAAGGCAGGTGTTCTGAAAAGAGAAAAAGAAGTCACACTGCTGTCCTTGGGTAGTCACACTCTCCTGCTCGAATATATTCCTTAGGGCAAAACTGCTGCAGTATGTATTCCTGAGGGGTGGGCAGAAAGGGTCCCTGGGAGGATTTAGTTTGGAGGTGTACAGTGTGTGCTGTATGCTGCATTCTGTGCTGTGTGGTGGCTTTGAGCGACCCTCACCCTGCAGCGATGCTCAGAGTCCATCGTTGTCACTGAACCTCCGTCCTACGTGCTGCAGAGCCTCTCTGAGGGACCCTGCTCCACTCCTGGGAAGCACTGAGTCTAATTCAGTGCTGGTCTGCACTGCCTGGCTTTCTCCCCCAGAAAATAATGTAGCTTTGCAGAAATGTTAGCATCCACGAGAGGCGGATGAAACCCACACTTCTTAGAAGAACGCTGCACAAGAAGAGATGTGGCTGAGGGCAGTGGGCAGTGTTTCCTGACTTCATCTCTGGAGCATTGTGTGTGCAGTATAGCTTGCGTTCTTCCGTTATTTCCACCAAAGATTTCATTCTTACTTCTGTTCCTGTGTCCTTTAGAGAGATATTTCCCTACTTGGTTGTCGTGATCGGCCTGGAGAACGTGCTGGTTCTCACCAAGTCTGTTGTCTCTACGCCCGTTGACCTGGAAGTGAAGCTCCGCATCGCCCAAGGTACTCAGCCTGCCTGGAGGGATGCTGGGGCAGTATTTCTAACCATAAGAGAAGTGATATTCTGGAGTGATGGTCAGAAAAACGTGCTGGGTTTTAAAGACAGGAGTGGTTTTTATCCTAGGTCGTAAACTGAACTCACAAACTCAATGGTCCTTTGCAGTTCTGAACCGCTGCGCTGCTCAGAGCCCTCAGAGGGTTTGAGTTGAGGTGGTGGTGTGAGCTGAGCCAGCCCGAGCTCCAGCTGTGGTTAATGCTCAGAGAACCACAGAGTTGGAAGGGACCCCTGGGGGCCATCCAGTCCTGCAGTGAGCAGGGACACCGCAGCTTGGCCCTGAAAGCATCCAGGGACAGAGCATCCCCCACAGCTCTGGGCAACCCGTGCCAGTGCCTCGCTGCCCTCATCATCAGGGGGATTCATGATAACCCATCTGATAAGGACGCTGGGATTTGCAGGCCAGTGATCTGACTCACAGGTAGATATCCAAAACAAGTCACATGAATTTTAGCCTAAAAGTGCCCTTTTCTCTCTGTTGGGTATAGAGGTGTAGTTTTAAAGATGCTGAGTGCAGCAGGCAGTCCTTGAAGCTGTGTGAGCAGCCCCCTAACCTGTCCATGCATGTTATTTCCCCAGGCTTGAGCAACGAGAGCTGGTCAATTATGAAGAATATGGCCACAGAGCTTGGGATCATCCTGATTGGGTATTTCACCCTTGTCCCAGCCATCCAGGTGAGTGTGGCTGATAGTTTGAGCACGCAGGACAGAGGCTTGTAGTCATCACAAGAATGTAGCATGCAATACTCTGCATCAGCTGTTCAGGAGCTGCTTCTTGGGGCTTCATAGTGAGCAAGGGAGGAATCAGTGTGCCACAGCAGGGATGTGTCTCGTGGGAGCTGCCATAGGAAAGGCAGTGGTGCAGGAGCTAACTCTGCCTTTAGTTTGGTCAGTGCCAGGGACCTGCTTCAGTCTCCTTCTGGCACTTGTGTGTGAATGCCATTGTCCCTGGGGACATCAGAGTGTGGGCTGCCACTCGAGCCACGCTCAGGTCCAGCTGGGGTCAGGAAGGTTGTCCATGTTTTGCATTTATTCCTTGGCCTAATGAGTGAGAGTATCTAACACAGCAGCCCTTGTTTTCTGTGGCTTTGCTGACTTGGCTGAATAGCAGAAGGTGTAACTCAAGGAGGGACAGATTTTAGTTCTGTCTGTGTATGTGCCACTATGTAGGCGTGCCTGGTCCCCTCCCATGCAGTCTGCAGTCATGACAATGGGCCAGTAACTTCGTACAGCACTGGGAGAGCTGTTTGTGGCTGCAGCCCTGCTTCCATCTCTCCTTGCTCGTTGCCTTTCTCATGACAGGCAGCCCAGCTGGGGTGAGCTGCTGCAGCTCCACGTTTTTAGGTCCCAGCTGCAGCGAGGATGAAATGCAGGCGGTGTCCCCCCGGGCAGGTCCTTGCCATCAGTTCTTCAACACTGCAGCCAAACGTGGGAGGGGTCAGCCTTTGCTTCTGGAAATTTCTAGCAGGTGCAGCCAGCGAGGCAGCAGCACCTGAGCACACACAGCTGCTGGCCGTGCACAGTCTGCGTGTGCAGGAGTGGGATGAGTGCATCTTCACTTTAGTGTAGGAGTGCCATCATCAGGAGCCAGGAGGACAGCAAGAGAGGAGCTACACTGCAGTTCCCCAGGCGACCTCTGACCACACAGTGTGCCCTAATTTTTGCGTTTGAAGCTGATTTGCAGAGATTGCTCAGGTCAGACACCAGCAGGATTCATCCTTTGGGTCGAAATCGGGCTCATTCAGTTGGCATGTAAGCACTTTCTTCTTGGCCTCCATTTCAGAGCTGTGCTATGGCAGTGAAAGTTGGCCGTGGTTGTGCAGGGAGCAGAGTGCCCACAGCTGCACCCCTGCAGAAGGAGAGCCAGGCTGTGTAAATCCAGCACGGACCTTTGCTCTGTGCTATCAGGGGAGCAGTACAGTGCTGGAATCACCAGGTCCTGTCTGCAGGGAACAGCAGGAGAGCTGGAGGCTGCCAGTTGCTCAGGGACTGCAGTGAGACCCCTTTCTCCTCGCAGCGTGCCGGTGGAGGTGCTGAGCTGCTGCAGGGTGCCTGCTGAGAGCCCCTCCTATGTTCTCCTCGTCTTGGCCACTCCTTTGTTCTGAAGCTCACACGCTGAGACTCTAATCCTGCACTCTCCGAAATTGGTTCGGGTTTTGCCATCGGGTGTGCAGTATCCAAGTATAAGAAGATTTCAGATTTCCAGGGCTAGGGGTTTCGGATATCTCTAATCCTAAGTGGAATAAGTGGAGGTATTAACAGAATTAATGTCTCTATATGAAATCCAGATGGACGTCGCTTTCCCTCTGCTTTTCTCCTTTCCAGAGGAACCTGTGTTGTGTTTCTGCTTCCAAAACTTCATGTCAGGTGTTTGAAGGAGGGATCAGGATCCTTCTGGTGCTGTTTGTGCTGGGAGGGCTGGGCAGCTGAGCTGCTGGGTTGTCTCTTTCATATTGCACTGATTCTCAGAAAACAAGCAGCTGACTGCTTACGTTTCAGGAACAGCTGGAACAGGATGGGGGGGTTCCAGGTTTGATCAGAGCTCTGGGGCAGCTTGTTGTTGGACTGTTTTCATTTCACTGTGCTTCTGTTGGCCTCCAGCGTGACTGCAGGGAGCTGGGGCAGAGCAGGGCGAGAGGAGGATGAAATAAATGCATCTTTGTGGCCCCTTTCCTTCCCCCACGGAGCTGTGCCCTGACACAGTGCCACACCTGGGGCAACAGTGGGGATGTGCCAGCTCTGCTGTGCAGCTGAGGGCTGGAGTCTTTAATCTGCACTTAGCCTGAGGTTTTCATAGGATCTTTTGGGTTGGAAGCGACCCTTAAAGGCTGTGTGGTCCCACTCTGAGCACTCCATCAGTGCTCAGAGCCCATCCCCTGACTTTGGGTGCCTTCCCCCAGCTCTCTCAGCCTGTTTCCACTCGTGATACATTCTCTTTTCTTGCTGTCTCCACATTTACAAGATCCTATTTGGGTCCTGACAAAAATCTGTACCTCCAAAGGGATCAGAACTCCTCTCCGAAATGCTTTAATTTCATGTTGCTGTGAAATTTAAAACGTAGAGTGGGAGAGGGGATGGCAGCACTGGTGGGAATTAGAAGCGTGTGTTTGTTTTATAGGGGTGGTCTGGGAGTTGGCTGTTTCTGCCTCTGGTGCTACTTGCTGTGCTTCTCTTCTGATCCTTACTTCTGCAGTGGCATCTGCCGGCGACATGGAGCACTGCAGGAAGATTAGAAAATGCTCTTGCAAGCGTTTCTGGTGTACTTGGCATTTAGAGACATCAGAGAGTGGGTGTGGGACTTCTCCAGGGCTGTGGGACTGAAACTTACCCATCATTAGCCAAGCTGGAGCCCTAGGGAATGGCTGCAGGTAGCACAGTGCCTCTGGAGAGTGACTGTACCCCACTCCTGGGCTCCCCGTGTTCCTGGGGCAGTTTTCAATAAGAGGGAAGGCCTTATTGATCATCCTGAGGATAGGATTTATCAGTAAAACACACTCAGGGCAGGGGTCTGCTGAGTTGCCTTTTGCTGGAGCTGAAGCATGTCTGTGTTCTGCCTGCAGGAGTTCTGCCTCTTTGCCGTGGTTGGCCTGGTGTCTGACTTCTTTCTGCAGATGCTCTTCTTCACCACTGTGCTGTCCATTGACATTCGCCGAATGGAGGTGAGGAAGGGCCCCGAGCCTGGCTCTGTGCCTTGGCTCTTCCTTCTCTGCTGGTGTAAAGGAAGCAGAACCTGTGGGTTTCATTCTTGTGAGCATTAAGGATCGAGCAAAGCTCTGGGGCAGGGCTTGCTTGGTTACACACGTGGGACTGGGAACAAGACGGGGGGGAGGGGGGTGCCCTCAGGTGTATAAACGTGCAGATTTGGGGATAATGGGCTGGCAGGAGAGCTGCCCACGGGCAGGTGGCCACAGCTCTGCGAAAAAGAGCGTGTGTGCCAGAGAGAAGCTGGGCCAGACTGACCAGAGAGTGCCCGCACGTATCCAGCTGAGCGTGGCCGTCACACGACCTCTTTTCTCCTGGCAGCTCGCCGACCTCAACAGGAGGCTGCCAGCTGAAGCCTGCCTGCCCCCAGCGAAGCCCACGAGCCGCTCGCAGCGCTCCGAGCGGCAGCCGGCCCTGCGGCCTGCCACCCCGCACACCATCACGCTGCAGCCGTCGTCCTTCAGGAACCTGCGCCTGCCCAAGAGGCTGAGGGTCATCTACTTCTTCGCCAGGACCCGCCTGGCACAGAGGCTCATCATGGTAGGATGCAGGGTGGTTGGTGGCTGGTGTCCTGAAAAGGACCTCAAAGATCATCTTGTTCCACCCCCCCGCCCTGGGCAGGGTCACCAACCACTGGAGCAGGCTGCCCGGAGCACATCCAGCCTTGCCTTGAGCCCCTCCAGGGATGGGGCATCCACATCCTCTCTGGGCAGCCTGTTTTAGTGCATCACCGCCCTCTGAGTGAAAAACTTCCTCCTCACATCCAACCTCAGTCTCCCCTGTCTTAGTTTTAAACCATTCCCCCTCCTCCTGTCACTATCAGCCCGTGTCAGCAGCTGTTCCCCCTCCTGTTTATACGCTCCCTTCAGGTCCTGGAAGGCCACAGTGAGGTCTCACCAGAGCCTTCTCTTCTCCAAGCTCAACAAGCCCCGTTCCCTCAACCTTTCCTCTCAGGAGAGGTGCTCCAGCCCTCTCATCATCCTAGTGGTCCTCCTCTGGACCCGTTCTGAGATCTCTGTGTCTTTGTGGTGCTGGGGGCCCCAGGCCTGGACACAGTGCTGCAGATGGGGCCTCACGTTTTCATGCATCTTTGTTCCCCTCCAAGACTTAACATTTCCCCACAGTGAATAATTCAAGAGTCGCTTCTCTAAGAACATCCCTGTGCATACAGCATCCTCAGGGCTTTGTGTTTGCCCCAGTAGCAGACAAGCTCCTGAGATTTCCTTTGAGAGGTTTTTATATGAATAGATTTTCAAGGACTCTGAGAGTGGAGAGAAAAGATATTTACAGAGCAAAAACCTCACCTGTTCCTGCAGATGGTGTGCAACAAAGGCGTGGAGATGCTTCTCTCCACGAAGGTTTAATTCATTCCCTTTTTGGGGCTGTAACTGCAGTGGTTACACCACTCACTGCCCCCACTTGTCCTCTGCATCTCAGTTCTGCACATCTGTAATGGAAGCGGTGCACGCAGTGCAAGCTGTGCATACCTGGGCCCTGCCAAACACGGCCCAGCCTGGAGCTGCCAGGAGCACTGGTGGGTGGCACTCTGCATCAGGCTGTGGCATGTGCTGCAGAGTTAAAGCAGAACTCTGCTCTGAGCCTCCCCGGCCCTGTCTGAGGATGGCAGGTGTGCTGGTCCCAGCTGGCAGCGAGCAGTCTCTTCCCTGCTGTGCATTAGGGTGAGCCAAGTGGAGTTGCTCCCACCAGGATGAGTCAGACAGCTCCCAGAAAAAGCAGTGCTCGCATTTTTTCTGTGTTCTGTGCCACCTCTCCCAGTCTTGAAGGATAAATGTCCGGGGTGAGACCGTAACTGAGGGCTGGGATGTGCTGGTCAGCTCGGACAGCTCGTGAGGCAGCATTCAGAGGGCTGTGTGCTCAGTGCTGTGTCTCCTTGCTCGTGGTGCAGGCTGGGACAGTGATCTGGATCGGAATCCTGGTGTACACGGACCCTGCCGGGCTCCGCACCTACCTCACGTCGCAGGTCACCGAGCAGAGCCCTCTGGGTGAAGCAGGCCTGCCTCCCATGCCCGTTCCTGGAGGGGTCCTTCCTGCTGGCGACCCCAAGATCGATCTCTCGGTCTTCCCGTCGGACCCCATGCAGCTGTCGGAGAACCAGACGCAGCAGCGCGAGCAGCAGTCCCTGAGCAGGCTGGAGGCAAACCAGCACAGCTGGGCCCAAGGACCAGAGGGCAGAGGGAACGGGCAGACGGAGCCGGGGACAGAAGCGGAGGTCACCTGGGGAGCAGAGGATGAAGAGATTTGGAGGAAGCTTTCCTTCAGGCACTGGCCGTCCCTCTTCAGCTATTACAATATCACTCTGGCCAAGAGGTGGGTGGGCTGGCTGCCCTGGGAGCGGCTGCCCGGGGCTGTGTTTGTCTGTTGTGGTTGGCGTTCCTTGCTCTCTGCCTTCGTTGTCTTTTTGGGAGAAGAGCTGAATTCAGAGTTCTGTGATGTCTGATTCCGTGTGCGTGGTGGGGATGTGTCAGGAGCAGAGCCAGAGGAGTTGAAGCAGTGGTAGCAGCTCGTGGCCTGCAGCGTACAGGGCACTGTGATCGCTGTATCTGTTCTTAAACCCGTGTGATCCATTTCATCACGGTGTTAAAGCGCTCCACTGCACGCAGCCTGCCTCTGCTGCCGGGGATAGGAGAGCCCAGTCAGGTTCTTGTGCCTTTTCATCCCAGCGATGCTAAGCTCTGGTTACCTCCACCCCTTCAGGTACATCAGCATCCTTCCAGCCATCCCAGTCACGCTGTACCTGAACCCCCAGGAGGCCCTGGAGCTGCGGCACCCGCAGGAGGCCAACCGCTACCAGCCCTTCCTGTCCTCCGGCAGTGGGAAGCTGAATGCTGAGGCTCAGCCTGACCAGGCATCATCCAGGCTGCAGGGACACCGGGATGTCACCCTGTACAAGTAAAGGAGTCCTTGCTGCTCCCTCCTGAGCACCCGTAACGCTCTGGAGACACGGGGTGCTGTTTGGCCCTTCTCCTGGTGGGGAAAAAAGCAGAACAGACAAGCCAAAAAACACGTGTAGAGCTCCAGTGCCAAATCCCGTGATGCCGTGGGATGGCACGGCCCTAAATTCATCCTTGAGCTGCTTTCCTCAGCTGAGCTGCTGAGCCCCTGCTCACACCACACCCTGCGGTGTGCGGGGCAGCTCGTGGCAGTGGGTGTGGGTGGGCAAACGGTGTTCACCGCAGTGCCCTGGCCGTGGTGCAAGGGCTCAGCACCTTCAGGTTCAGTATTCCAGTGGGATGGTTTTAAGAGCTGTTTATTTACTTGCAGCCCAGGAGCTGCCAGCTGGATCTCTGTCTCACCTCCTGTTTTCTCTTGGTGCCTGTCTGACCCGCAGGGTGGCCGCGCTGGGCCTGGCCTCGGGCATTCTCCTGGTGCTGCTGCTCTTCTGCCTCTACCGGCTGCTGTGCCCCAAGAACTACGGGCAGAACGGGCTCTCTCACAGCAGGAGGAGGAGGGGGGACCTGCCCTGTGATGACTACGGTTACTCCCCACCCGAGACCGAGATCGTCCCGCTGGTTCTCAGGGGCCACCTCATGGTAGGTGGGGCAGTCGTTACACTCACTCGTGTTTCTGGAGGGCAGAGGGTTTCCTTGCACTGAGATGCAGCAAAGCACTGAGGCACCCATCTGTCCGAGTTTAGTGTTGTGCTGCTGGTTTCCTGATGAGCTGCAGCTCCACGGGGGTTCCTGTGGAGACACTGCGGAGTCATTGTGTCCTGCAGAGCCCTTTGTTGCCTCTGCTTTGATGGTCCCTGCGTGTCCCGTTGGTGCTGTGGCTGCAGACACGGCTGATCCTGCCATCTTTTTGGGCTGCACTCTGTCGGGGGAAGGCAGACAGAGTCTGCTCTGCTCGCAGCAGTCCCGTGCACAGCTGGGGCTGCCACCAGAGTGTGTTTTTCACAGAGCACCCACGGGCTGCTAAGCCAGCCGTGTGGTTTGGATGTGACACACGTCCTCTGCGTGGTTTCTTGGCGACCACGAGAGCCCAGAGGCCTTTGCTGGTGCTACGTGCTGAGCTCTGCTCCTTCTCCCTTCCCAGGACATTGAGTGCCTGGCCAGTGATGGGATGCTGCTCGTCAGCTGCTGCCTGGTGGGACAGATCCGCGTGTGGGATGCTCAGACCGGGGACTGCCTCACCGTCATTCCCAAGCCGAGGTGAGTGTGCTTTGTGGCAGCTGCAGGGGCTGGCTGCTGCTGTGAGAGGCAGCAGTCGCTGCCCTTGGTGCAGTCCTGCTCTCTGCTGGCTGCTCCTTGTCTCCGTGGATGCTGTGCCCCCCCCAGCCCCTCGGAGGCGATGAAATCAGCAGTGCTGACCTCTGACCGCCGTCTTTCAGGTTACGAAGAGACAGCAGTGGCATTTTTGATTACCAGGAAAGCTGGGATCACAGCCCCGATGGCAAGAACGGTCTGGACGACTCTTTTGAGAACGGCCACCAGCTGAAGAGGATGCTGAGCCCTCCCCAGCCCCCCCTGTTCTGCGACCAACCCGACCTCACGTCCCTCATCGACACCAACTTCTCGGAGCAGGTGAAGGTGGCCGAGCCCGAGACGCGGCTCCGTGCCGTGGGCGGCCGCCAGAAGGAGGCGGGCTACGACTTCAGCAGCCTGGTTGGCAAGGTGTACCAAGAGCACAGCACGTCCAACTGCATGAACTTGAGCGGGCTCCCAGCCCCGCACGGGCAGGCCGGCTTCTGCGTGGGGGCCGCCGGCGCCCGCTCCCTGGGCTGTGGGGCTGAGGAGGGAGGCTGCAGCGGCCGCAGGAGGAGCCTGGGGGATGACTCTCTGTTTGACAAGTCGTCCCCGCTTCCCTCCTGGGGAGGAGATTTGGAGAGCTCTGTCTGGAGCCTGGATCTGCAGGGGAACCTCATCGTGGCTGGCCGCAGTAATGGCAGGCTGGAGGTGAGGAGTGCAGCTCGCTGCCGGCCGGCACCGCACGGGCTGTGCTGAGCTCAGCTGGGCCAGCAGTGGCTGCAGCCCCTCGGGGTGCAGGTCCTGGCAGGAACGCCTCTTCTGCCCTGGAAATCTCAGTGCTTTGTCTCAGTTCATTTCTGTAACGGAGCGGGAGCTGTGGTGCGGTGTCTGCTGTCCCCCAGCATGACTTTCCTCGAGTATTTGGAACAGTTTGATCAGGGCTTGGCTTTTCTTCCTGGTTCTGCAGTGCAAGGGAAGGAAATACTTCAGTTAGCGTGAGATAAAGCAGTGCTCCTGGAGGCTGAAGAAGCTTTGAGACTGCTGTGCCATTGGGAAATGAAGTCCAGTGGAGTGGGAAGGAGCTCTGTAGGAAGGTTACCAGCTTGGAAGCAAACCTGAATTGGAAATGTAGATATCTCCCACCAGGAACTTTCAGAATTAGTTTGATTTAAGTCTAATTTTTGGAAAGTAGACTAGGTTTTTTCCTTCAGATATGTGTTCTGCACCACTGTGACTCCACTAAGAAAGGCACACAGAGGGAGGCAGTGGTGAAAACACTGTTCATTAGAACTAATGCTAGAAGGAAGAAGAGGGCAGCGTGACCCTCCATCCCTCTGTTCACTGGGCCCATGCTGTGCTGCGCTGGGCAGAGCACTGCTCACACCACAGCCGAATCGTGGCCATGAAGGGTGAGGCCGTCACTGTGCTCTTCAGGTTGAGAGGATTTTATCTGATGGAATTAATTCTGTGAGCTGGCAGGGTGCATCCCCAGGGCATCACAGCCCCAACCCTTCCTCCTTTCAGGTGTGGGATGCTATCGAGGGCACTCTGCGCAGCAGCAATGACGAAAGTCAGTCTGGCATCACAGCCCTCGTGTTCCTGAACAACAGGTACCTGCACTCGTGCTCGGTGATCTCCTAAGGGGAGGGGGACGTGGGGGGTGAGCTGAGACCCCATTCTGTGCGGGGCATCCCTGCCTTCCCACGTGTGCCGTGTGGAGTATGGTCTGAAGCAGCAGCCACTGCTCCTTCGCTCATGGACTCAGGCTGTGTAATAACAGAGCACACAGAGTAATTCTGAGAGCCGCTGTCTGTGGGTGACAGTTGCCTGGTTGCTCCTATTGCAGCAGCACTCCCCTCTGCTGGCTGACCCCGTTTCCAAGCAGGGGGAGCGGGCACAGTTTGTGCTGTGTTTGTGGGGTCACCTCGGGGAGCACAGAGCCCTCAGCTCACGGAGTGCTCCTCTCCCCCAGGATTGTTGCTGCCCGGCTGAACGGCTCCTTGGATTTCTTCTCGCTGGAAACACACACGTCCTTGAACCACCTGCAGTTCCGAGGTGAGCATCTCAACCCTCTGCCTCAGATCTTTGTAATAACGCTTTGTGCCAAAAACCCCTTATGCTGAGGAGAGGAATTCTTTAGGAGTTCTCTGAGGGGGGAAAACATTTTGGGTGCCTAAAACTGATGAGTGGGAGGTGTGTCGTGGGGTCAGCTCTGCCCTGTGCCTCTCCCCCATTTCCCAGTACTCGTTCAGTGAGGTGTGCCCCAGGTGCACTGCATGGCCCTGGCTTGGCACTGCTGTGACGCACACCAATTAAAACAGCACCGGTGATGACTGTTCTGGTGGTGACTCTTTGGCAGTGCCGTGCTTCCTTTGCTTCTGGGTTGGTCTGGGCTGGATTCACAGCTGGGGGGTCCGTGTCTGGAAGAGGAGCAGGCTCTGGAATGCAGGAGTGCAGTTTCGCTGCAGGACACAGAGCTCTGCTCCCAGCCGTGTGCTCTCTCACAAGGACAGCCGCGGTGCTCTTGGGTTTCACCCATCTCAGTCAGTGCCTGTGCATGGCCTGGCGATCTGCTCAGCCCTCCGTGCCCCGGGCTGACGTTCTCTTCGAGTTCCTCGCCCCGTGACCCCTCTGTGCCTCTCTGGCTGACATCATCCACGCGCTGCGCTGCAGCGAGGGCTTCTAACTGTGGTTTCTCGCTGCAGGAGCCCCGAGCAGGAGCAGCATCCCGTCCTCCCCGGTGTTCAGCAGCAGCGACGTCATCGTGTGCCAGCTCACCCACACCGTGTCCTGCGCCCACCAGAAGCCCATCACAGCGCTGAAGGCCGCAGCGGGGCGGCTGGTCACGGGCAGCCAGGACCACACCCTGAGGGTGAGTGCTCTCCTCCACGAGTGGGAGCTCCTCTCGTGCGTGGCGAGGGCAGACGTGTGCCTGGTGAGGTGCGGTTTGGGTGGGCCCTGGACGGGGCTCCTCTGGTGTGAGGCAGAAGGACAGAGCTGTGTGTGCGGTCACGGACTCACGGAGCGCTCGCTGTGCCCGCAGGTGTTCCGCCTGGAGGACTCGTGCTGCCTGTTCACGCTGCAGGGCCACTCAGGAGCCATCACCGCCGTGTACATGGATCAGGTGAGGCACAGATGGGGTGAAGTGCGAGCAGTGCTCCTCTGAGGGAGCGATCCCGGCGTGGCTGTGGCCCCGAGAAGGGGGATCTGCTGCTGTCCCTGAGCCGGCTCTGCCCTCTGCAGACGATGGTGCTGGCGAGCGGCGGGCAGGACGGGGCCATCTGCCTGTGGGACGTGCTGACGGGCAGCAAGGTCAGCCACATGTACGCGCACCGCGGGGACGTCACCTCCCTCACCTGCACCACGTCCTGCGTCATCAGCAGCGGCCTGGATGACGTGATCAGCATCTGGGACCGCAGCTCGGGCATCAAGCTCTACTCCATCCAGCAGGTCGGTGGTGGGGGGAGGGTTTCCCATGTACCCCATGCGCTGTGTGGGTGCGTGGGCTGAAGGTGTCGTAGAATCACAAGGGTGGGAAGGGACCTCAAGAGGTCCAACCCCCCTGCAAAGCAGCTCCCTACAGCAGGTCACACAGGTGGGCGTCCAGGTGGGTGCTGAGTACCTCCAGAGAAGGAGATCCCACCACAGACCCCACCACCCCCCTGGGCAGCCTGTGCCAGTGCTCTGTCACCCTCACGGTGAAGAATTCATGCAGAACCTCCTGTGCTGCAGTTTCTGTCCATTCTCCCTCATCCTGTCTCCACACACTGCTGAAAAGAGCCTGGCCTCGCCACTTTGCCCCCCACACCTCAGATATTTCTCAGCCTGGATCAGGTCCCCTCTCAGGGCTGAACAGCCCCAGTTCACTCCGCCTTTCTTCTAAGGGAGATCCTCCAGGCCCTTCCCCATCTTTGTGGCCCTGCGCTGGACTCTCCAAGAGATCCCTGTGTGTTTTGTACCGGGGAGCCCAGAATTGCACAGAGTGCTCCAGATGAGGCCTCCCCAGGGCAGAGCAGAGGGGGAGGATCCCCTCCGTCGACCTGCTGGCCACACTCTCCTTAATGCAGCCCAGGATCCCATTGTCCTTCTTGGCCACCAGGGCACAGTGCTCATGGCCAACCTGTCACCCACCAGGACACCCAGGTCCCTCTCCTCAGCGCTCCTCTCCAGCAGCTCATCCCCAACCTGTACCGGTGCATGTGGTTATTCCTCCTTAGGGTGCAGGACCCTGCCCTTGCTCTCGTTCAGTCTCACCCGGTTTCCCTCCCACCCCTCTCAGGAGATGGGCTGCGGTGCCAGCCTGGGCGTCATCTCCGACAACCTGCTGGTGACGGGCGGCCAGGGCTGCGTGTCCTTCTGGGACATCGGCTACGGCGACCTGCTGCAGACCGTGTACCTGGGCAAGAGCAACGAGTCGCAGCCGGCGCGCCAGATCCTGGTGCTGGAGAACGCAGCCATCGTCTGCAACTTCGGCAGCGAGCTCAGCCTGGTCTACGTGCCCTCGGTGCTGGAGAAGCTCGACTGAGGACCCCGCGTGGGACAGGGGCACCGAGGCGGTTCCCTGAGCCCCGAGGAAGGCAGCGTGGAGCCGGGGGAGCTCGGGGCCCCGTGCTGCTCCGTGGGGTGGGAGGAGGGTCCCGTGGCCCCGCTGTGCCTTCGTGCTCGGGCCGGGCTCTGTGCCGCAGCACTTCCTGCCCTATTTATTTATACGCTGTATATAGTTATTTATTCCGGCAGGAGAGCGCGGGAGCTGCGCCCATCTGCAGCTGTAGCACCTTCCTCCTCCTCTTCCTCGTGGTGTGTGTGTGGGGGGCAGGGCTGGGGCCCGAGGGAGCCGTTCCCAACGCTCTTTTCCATGTAATGACGGCGAGGTGTTCCCCCAACGCCGCTGATTGTAGGGGCAGCGCTGGGGGGGAGGGACGGCCCTGGTTCTGCCCTGCACCGCGCGTGGCCTTAGCGCTGCTGTACGCTTTGTACTGTACAGTGGAAGCATTTTTGTACCGGATCGTGTTTTATATGTGTACAAAGACACCTCCATTAAACAGAACTAACCCGACCGTGGCTGTGCCTGGGTGCTGACCCATAAACCCCTTCACCCCCCGACCCCGGGGCTGTGCCCAAAGCCGAAGCGGGAGGAGCGCAGCCCCAGGGCCACGTGAAACCCTCTTTATTGAAGTAGCAAAGAGCTGAAAAAGTCACTTGTACCCGGAGCAAAACGCTGTGCTGTACGGAGTGCCCCCAACGCTGGGGGCTGTAGTGCTGCTCGGGGGGACGGGGTGGGGGGGGGATGGGGCTGAAGGCACCGCACCCTCAGCTCTTGTTGAGCGTCCAGAGGGGGTCGAGCATGCTGAGCGGGTCATCGCTGGGCCGGGGCGCCCGCAGCCCTTCGCCCGTCTGCGCCTGCAGGAAGTTCTGCTTGTTCATGCGCTGCTTACCCTTCAGCGACGCGTCCAACGTGAAGGCCTCGGGCGTGAGAGAGGCGAGGAGCTCCAGCGAGGAGGAGGAGGAGGTGGTGGACGTGTGGGCCGGAGCCGGGGGGGCTGCAGGGGGTGGTGGGTGGTTCTCCTCCACGCGGTCGCTGCTCTCGGCCTCGCGCGGCGCTTCCATCACCGGCGGTGGTTCGGGGATGGGGGCAGTGCTGCCATCCACCACCACGGTGCCTCCATCCATCCCCACGCCGCCGTCCATCGCAGCGTTGGGCGGCACCGCCTCCACGGGCGCAGCGTTGGGTGCCGGGGCCGTGTCCGTCCCCCCCTCCCCGCCCCCACCCGCGGGTTTGATGCTGAGCTTGGCGATGGTGGCCTGGATGGAGCTGATGGGCACATCCCCGCCCAGCACCAGGTCCTGCGGGTCCTGCTGGACGTAGAGCTGCGGGAGAGGCCCCGTCAGCCCTGGGGCTGTGCAGCCCCCTTGCCCCCCTCCCCCCAACCCCGGGCACCCACCTTAGGGGAAGCGCTGTTGGGTTTGGGGACAGGCGGAGCGCCCACGCCGTGGCGGAGCAGCAGCTGCTCGGCGTGCTGCAGGACGGCCTCGAAGCAGAACTTCAGGTGCAGCTGTGAGAAGAAAGGGACGGGGATCACGGTGAGCACAGCGGGGCTCAGTGTGTGCCCCCCCCCCCCCCACGGCAGGGACCTGCGGTACCTTCTCCTGCAGCATGTGCTTGCGCTGCTGCCGCATGCGCCTGACGAGCGGTGCCAGCTCCGGGATGCCGTTCCCCGCCTCCAGCTCCTGCACGGCCGCGTACAGAAGGCAGAAAGCGCCAGTGCGACCCACGCCGGAGCTGTGGGGAGAGGAGGGGGGGTTGCATCCACAATAACCGGGACCCCACCCCCCCATCCCGCACCCCCAGCGCTGCCCACCTGCAGTGCACCACGATGGGGGTGTGCAGCGGGCGCTGGTGCAGGTAGTGAGCGTGCACGTCCTGGATGAAGCGCAGCAGGCTCGCCTTGCTGTCGGGCAGACCCCTGTGGGGAAGAGGCACTCAGTTGTGGGATCCAAACTCAATCCCCCCCCTCGTGCCCCCCCCAAAGTCCCATACAGCTCCGGCCAGGACGTGAACTGCAGGTGGATGACGGTGCGCTTCAGGCTTTGGTCGCGGTACTGCAGAGTGATCATCCGCTCCACGTGGGTGGGGGCCGCCTTCAGGCTGGTGAGGACCAGCGTGATGGGGCCCTGCACCACGGGCTGGCCCCGCTCCGTCGGGAAATACCGCAGCACCTTTTGCTGTGGGGAGGGGATGGGGTCAGCAGCGCCCCGTGCCAACACCTCAGCGCCCACACGGGCACCGGGAGCAGCAGGGAACCCCGCGGCCGCGTCCCCCACCTTCTCCAGCTCCTGCTCGGACACCAGCATGACGACGACGGACACCTTCTGCTCGTAGATCATGAGCCAGAAGTCGGCGGCGGTGCCCAGCAGCGGGGCCTGCGTGGCGATGATGGTGGGGCAGTACGGGGACAGGTCCTCCACCCTGCTGGCGTTGATGTAGTCGTCCTTCCCCGAGCGCAGCACCACGCGGTTCCTGTCGTAGGGCATGATGTCCTGGTGCCGGTTCTTCATGGAGTAGCAGCGTGCGATGGCGATGGAGAGCTGCCGAGCGTCGCGCTCCTGGGCGTCCTGCAGCTCCTTCCAGAGCACGTCAAGCTCCGGGGCAGCGCCGGGCACGGGCAGCTCCAGGCGGTGCAGCTGAGCTCGGAAGCGCTCGAGCTCGGCCAACAGGCGCAGCACGCGCTCGGGTTTCTCGTACGGATCGTTCTCGATCAGCTGAACCGCTTTGGGTTTCTGCCCTTCCTTGGCGTCCGCTTTGGTGGGCTGTAGGAGGGGCTGCCCCACGGCCGCTTTGGAGCCGCCGTGTTGGCTCTCGGGGCTGGAGGACAGGAGGTCGTCGGTGGAGGAGCTCTGCCGCTGGAATGGGGGCTCGGAGGGGCCCGGCGCGGGCGTCAGTGAAGGCGGAGGTCTCTGCGGGACGGCCCCGGGCACCAACGCCGGGGGCTGTGGGGATGGGGCCGGGGAAGGGACGAGCGGACCCTGCACCACCACGGGGCCCTGCATCTGTGTGAGGACGGGGCTGGGGGATGGGGCAGCGTGGTGTGGGGCAGGCTGGGCGGCAGGGGAGGGCTGGGGGGGCCTCACGGGGCCAGGGCAGAAGGGCAATGGGGATGCAGGGGGTCCAGGCTGCAGTGTTGGGTGCAGGGGCTGTGCCATAGGGCCGCTCTGCCCGGGGGGTCCGGGCACCGCTGTGCTGAAGGGCAGAGACCCTCCGTGCGGGGGGAGCCCGGGGGGGGGCAGCTTATCCTGCCCGGGGGGAAGCGGGTAGAGCTGGGAGCGCAGCGGGGGCTGCCCCACGGGGCCAGAGAAGGGCTGTGGGGCAAAGGGGGGCTGGGGGGGCAATGGGGGCCGGGCTGGGGGCTGGAAGGGCAGCGAGACCTGGGGGCGGGCAGGGGGTAGGAAGGGGGGGGCTGCTGCTGCTGCTGCCGCAGGGAATGGCTGTGGGGTGGCGAGGGGCTGGGGACGGGGCGGCAGCTCCGCGGGGGGAGCAAAGGCAGCGGGGGGCTGCGCTGGGGGGAACGGGGATGAGTGCCCAAATGGCTGCTGCAGCCCACCCTGCGCATAGGGGAAGGAGGCAGAGGGGCCGCCCGGCCGCTGGGGGGGTACGAAGCCGCCCCCTGGGGGCACTCCGGGCCCTGGGAGCCGCGGGGGGGGCCGTGCAGCTGGAGATGGGAGCCTGGATGCTGTCCACAGTGGTGGTGGCAGGGCGGGTGGCCGGGCCCTGCTCAGGGGCAGCCACGGGGGCCGGACCCACAGCCGGGGGTCTGAGGGGGGCGGGCGGGGGCAGCCCCGGTTGGCCGAGGCCATAGGAGGCAGTGGGAGCCGGAGCGGGGCAGTGCTGTGGGGATGAGCGCGGGGGGAGCAGATGGGGCCCCGCAAAGCCGGGCTGCACCGGACCCCGCAGCATTGAGGTGGCCGGGAAGAGCTGGGGGGCAGAGGAGGGGGCCGAGCTGGGGGGGGGGCCCGCTCACCTGGGGGGCAGAGGGCTGCAGGAGCTGCGCCGGCACTACCGGAGCCCCGGAGCCATGGGGAAAGGGCCCTGGGCTGGCAGTGGGTGCTGGAGGCAGAGCGTAGTGCCCGGGGAGGGTGGGGGGGAAACGTGGTGGGGAGAAGGGCTGCAGGGGTGCGCTCGCCAACCTGGGGGCAAAGAGCTCAGGGCCCGGGGGCCGCAGCCCCGCAGCCAGGGCAGGGTCCAGGGCGAGCGCGGCCAACGTGGGGGGGGGCAGGCGGGCCAGGTGGGCGGCCAGCACGTCGGGGGGGAGGCTGCGGAGGTCCTCGGGGAGGTCTGCCAGGCCCAGGGAGCACAGCGGGGGAACGTCAGCCCCCTCCGGCCCCTCGGCTTCCAGCTCCAGTGGCTTCTTCTGCAGGGCCGGTTTGGGGGCTGTGGGACGAGGGGGGGGATGCTTCTTCATCTCCCTGGTAGGAGGGTGGAGGCATTAAGGTGGGCAGCAGCCAGCTCTGAGAATCCCCCGTTTCCACGTGGCCCCTTGGGGATGGGAGAGCTAGCGGGACAGTGGCAGTGAAGACAAAGCCTCCACCCTGCAGCCCACCGTGCTTCCCCCCCCCCCCCAGCCCCTCCCAGGCTGTCCCACTGCGTCCCCTGCAGCCCCAGCACCACCTACTTCTCCAAGATCTGCTGCCTGTTGGCTTCAGCAGCCTGGCACGCCGCCCGTGCTTTCTCCAGTAGTTTGGCAGCTTTCCCCTCCAGGTCAGTATAGAAGTCCTTCCCCTCCTGGGATTTCTTCATCAGGTCCTCGTAGGCTTCGTAGGAGGCCACCAAGGTCTGGACAGTGGTGTTCCACCTGGGGATGTGGGATGGAGGTTCGTGTATGCACAAGGAGAGCTGGGCTGCTCCCCAGCTCCTGGGCAGCCCCAGTACACAGCCCCAGCAGCCACCAGAGCCCCCAGCCCCCACCTGGGGTGGGGGAGGGCTGTTTCCATTCACCAACACCCACGCTGTCCCCGTGCCCCCCACTCACTTGTGCTCCACCTCAGCCAGGGCCTTGCGCACAGCTGCGTATTTGACATTGGCATCTGTCAGGGCCTTGAGGATGTTCTCCTGGGCGGCCAGGTTCTGCTCCAGGTACACCTTGATCTGGTCATACTTCTTCAGCTGCTCCTCGAAAAGTTTCTGCCCAGAGAAGGGGGTGGAGAAAGGTCTGAGGGGCAGCAGGCGGACGCTGCCTCCTCCCAGGGGGATGTTAGGGTGGGGGTGGGACGGAGCAGAGCTCTCCCTGCAGCCCACAGTGGGGCACGTGGCACGAGGAAAGGCTCCCACACACGGTTGGGGGCACCCACCTTCATCTCGGAGCGGTCGGTGGTGACCAGGGACGTGGTGATGTCGTCCTTCTGGATCATCTCACGCAGCTGCTGCTCCAGGGACATCCGCTGGTCCCTCATCTCCTGCACCTTGCCCAGGATCCTCTTCAGGTTCTGCAGCACCTGTTTGTCATCTGGAGGAGGTGGGACAGGGAGGCCACGCAGTGATGCAAACCCAAAGCAAAGGGAGGAGGGGGGGGGTCGGGCAGTGGGTGAGCACAGCTCTCACCTTCAGTCAGTGTGGGTGAGGGCAGTGCAGCCCGGACCTGCTCCAGGGGTCCGCTGAGCAGGCGGAGGTTGCCAATGTGCAGGTTCATGGCCTTGTGCAGCTCCGTGTTGGTGAAGCTGGCCTTCTCGTGCACCTCCATGTACTTGGAGCACTCCTTGCTGACCTCGGCCAGCCCGGCGGAGGACGGTGGTGGTGGTGAGGAGCTCTTCCCCAGCAGCTCCTGCAGCTTTCGCTCCTGCGCCTCGTCCTCCTCGAGCAGGTCCTGGATCTCCTTCAGCGAGGCCTCCACGTCGGTGAACACCCCCGAGAGCACTGGAAAAGCAGCACAGGGGGGCTGAAAAGTACAAATCCATCCGTGGGGAGGCCCAGGAGGTGCCTGCAGCGTGCTCCAGGCAGCACCAAACCCCTCTGCTGCAGGCAGGACACTGTCACCTGCCACCGACAGCCAACGGGGAGGATGCTTTAGGGTCATACAGGCAAAGAATTTGCGATGGGAGACTCCCAAGCCCCAGCCAGGGGGAGGACAGACAGCCCTCCCCAGCTCCCTGCTGGTCCCCGTGAGCTCACTCACCCTGCATGGACTGGACGAGGTTCTTGACGGTGTCGGGGCGCACGCTGAGGGCAGCACACTTCTCCATCAGGATGGGGGGGATGTGGCTGTACATGTCCAGGTTGTCCACGGTCTCAGGGTCCAGCTGCATGGAGTCCATGAACTGGCTACAGGTGGGAAAGAAGCCCCTCAGTGATGGCACCTGACCCACCCCGCAGTCCCCATCCCACACCAACAGCCGCTTCAGGGAACGGCAAAGCTGAAGGGTGAGTCTGGGAACTGGTCACTGAGCAGAGCTGGGCGAGCTGCACGCAGGCAGAGGGCTGAGAGCTCAGAGTCTGTTCCCATCAGCACTCCCAGCTCACTGCCCCGTGCCCAGGTCTGGTACAGCTCACACGTACTCCAGCACTTCGTTCTTGGCTTCAATCTTTGCCATCACGTCTCTCAGCAGTTTGGCCTTCTCCTCGCTATGACAAGAGAGAAAAATCCTTCAGTGCTGAGACTCAGGGAACAGAAATCGCAAAGGAATGGGCTGATCGTGGGCACACAGCTCTGTGGCTGTCCTGGGGCACACCTGTACAGCGAGGACGCCTCGTGGGCAGCCATGGGCACCAGCTTGGCAAAGATATCAGGGCCGGTGACAGCGGGGTCCGTGGGGTTGACAGGGAGGGCTTTCACCAGTGGGGCACCTGCAGTTCAGACACAAAACACACAAGGGTTTCAAAGCTCCTGTGTTCCAAAGACAGAGCCTCATTCCTAGCAGATCCCACGGAGAGGAGGGCATCTCAGCACAAAGCCCTTCTGCTCCCGAGGTTTCCCAGAGCTGCACAGACCCACCGGGCATCCCTGTGTGTGCCCCCGTGCCCAGAGCAGCTCAAAGGAACATGCACAGCCCATCCTTACCTTTCACAGACTGCAGGGTGTCCAAGGCAGGCACCGCTTCGTGGTAGATGAAGTCATTATCTTTTTTGGCCGAATTGTACCTAGAAACAACAAGTGATGAGAAGCACACACCACCCCCAGCTCCCTGAGCCTGCTGTTCCCCATGGGGTCAGGTTCTGCCCCTCCTGGAATCACTCTGGTAAGAGCCAGGAGCCTCAGCACCACAGGAGGGACACAGGACAGTGCCATGCTGAGGCTCCTCCCTGGCTGCTTTGGCCATGAGGTGTTTGTGGCCCACAGAGAAGTAGGAGGGATATGGCTGAGGCAGCCTGAGCACACTCACTTGCCACCGATCACATCCATGGTGAATCTCAGCGCTTCCTGGACAGTTTCTGGCTGTCCCTGCACAGGAGACAGCAAGAGCAAGTTAGCACAGGCAAGTTAGCACAGCACTGCCCCTGCACTGCACTCCAGGCTCACACCAGCAAAGCAAAAGCTCCTTGTGTCACTCTGTGCCTTTACTCAGGAGAGGACAGCAGTGCTCTGCCAGCCCCACAGCTCTCCCTGGGCACTGCTCCTAGAGCAGGGACGTGAAAGGGTGCTTCCACAAAGCAGTGGTACGTGGAGGGCTTTCAAATCTGGTAACTGCTACCAGAGGGAGGAGGAACACACCTTTGCCAGTCTGATTGCTTCATTGAGTTTATCCAGAGCAGTCTGGAAGTAGATGACCTGCAGAGAGAAGAGGGATTAGTCCCAAATTTGTCCGAAGTGCCAGAGCTGGCCTAGAATTAAGTGCCTACCCCTCACACGGGAGCACCACCAGCCAACCCTGAGGACTGCAGCTTTGTTCAGTGTAATAGGGTTTGCCAAGAACACCAGAACAGCCCCACGGAGCACTGGCACTCTTAAACGTGCCCCCAGGACTGCAGAAACCCCCCATCATCAGCACAACGATCCCTCCCAGCACTCAGTCCCACCAGGGCAGGACCCTGATCCACGCAGTATGGGTCGGCACAGCCTCACTCACCCTTTCTCCAAACTTCTGCTGCTCCTCGGCCTGTTTCCCCATGTGCAGCTGCAACAGAACACAGCAGCAGTGTTAGGGCTCCTTCCAACGAGGGAGACCTGTCTGACAAACAAATCAAGGGCTGGTTTCACACCACACCCCGGTGTCAGTGCTCCCACTTACATGGGCCACGGCAGCAAAATAGCAGATCTTCATTTGAACCAGTTTCTTCCAGTCCTTCTGGATCTTTCCCAGCAGTGAGGCTGTCTCTGAGTTCTCCAATGCCCGGCAGGCCTCTCTGTAGTAATCCACCACCTGTAGGGAGAAGGATGGGTACCTGAAAACCCCCCAGACAGATCCCACGGGGAGCAACGATGGAAAGGATTCAGTGACTGCAGTCTGATATCACCCAGCAAGAAGCAGGTGGGCAACTTACTGATGTTCAGAGACAGAGACCACAGCCATCGCTGCGCTAAGCTTAACCCAGAGGGTAAAAATACAATTTTCTTCATGGAAATTTTCTGTCCTTCAGCTTCGAGGAGCTGTGGCTACACTCCTAGCTCACTGTGATGGCAGCAGCACTGATGCTGCGCAGGCTCTGGACAAACCCCTCCAGGTTCCCCACCCTAAGCACCACTCCCATGCACAGTGAGAGCGGGGCTGTTTGCTGACAGCGGGTGCCTGTGGAAGCTGCAAGCATTCAGCTCAGAGCAGATCCTCCAGCAACAAACCTGAGCACTGATCCGGGCCACGAGGAAGCTCTTCCTGTTGTCCAGCATGGACTTCTCCAGCAGACATTCCTGTGCCTGGCCCTGCCAAAGTGAGAGGGAACCCTGGGTTTTCCTGTTCAGCTTTCCTCAGGAAACCCTCCTGGACCCACCAGTAGCACTCCCTTTCTCAACAGCACTGCTGATACAGCCCCAAAAGAAGTCCCCACCACCCCTGAGCCCAGAAGTGTGGTATAATCTGTCCCTTCTTTATAAGTTACAGCTTCTCTGAGAGAGTGGTCAGGGCCTGGAAGGGGCTGCCCAGGGTGGTGGTAAAGCCCCTGTCCCTGGAGGTGGGGATGTGGCACTCAGTGCCGTGTTAAAGCTTGGTGATCTTAGATCTCTTCCAACCTTCCCAACTCTATGGTTCCTTCCCTCTGCTGCCCACACAGCAGCTGCTCCCAGGGCACGCCGAGAGCCATTCCCATTTCCCCACCTCCCCAGAGCCCTCTTCCTACCAGCATGAGGTTGATGTTGAGGTTGAGGATCTGGTGGCTCATGTCTACGCTGTACGAGTGGGGGAAGTGGTCCCTCAGGTACGTGAAGGCGCCGGCAGCACACTGGAAATGGGTGCACGAAACCTTCATGCCCTGAGCACACAGGAGGACACGTGTCATGCACGCAAGCCAAGCCAGTGGATGCAAGGAGAGGCAAGACTGGAGAGGCAGCATCCCCCCCCTTCACACCAATGGTTAGGGTGATAAAATCCAGCTCAGCAGGGCTTAGATGTTTCCTGTGCTGTCTGTGCCACCCTTGAGGGCCACAAAAGCCACGAGCTCTCAGGGCCAGCTTCAATCTAGAGAGCTCCAAATGCTGCGGTGGCTTTCATACGTGCACTAAGTTGTGGCCAAATCCTGTGTGAGATCTGCCCCCTCCCAACCCTTCGTGCTGAGGGGACAGCAGTCACCCAGAGCTCTGACGTCGATACCTTTAACCTCCCACAATAAAAGAGAAACGCTTAGTGCTAAAATCTTGGTGCTGTGAACCCACGGGTGGGAGAAAGTCTGTGGGAGGGACACACGGAGCACGCTGGGGCTGTTACCTCCTCAGACACTCTCTTGTCCATGGCGCCCAGCATGGAGTGCAGAGCACCTGGGGAAAGAGGAGCACAGCTCAGTGGGGTGATGGCAGCTGGTCGGCCCCCACTCAGCACCAAAGCCAGGAGCTGGGTGTTTCCTGCCAGTGAAGCCCAGACCTGGGTAGGGTTTAGCTAAAGCCCTTTGCTTTGGGTGTTGTTGAACAGAAAGCAAGCTGCAATGCAAGGGGCAGCTGCTGTCCCAGGGATGGGAATGACTTCAGCTGCACTGAAAGCATCCCTGGGATGATGTGACCTTCCCTTTGGGTCCACCAAAAAAACCCAAGGCTGGAGAGTGAGAAGGCAACAAGTGTTGCATCTGCTGTATCCAAACACGTTCTGAGGGATGCTGCATGACACTGACAAAGTCTGATTGTGCTGTCATTGTGCTAGAAAGAGCGTTCGCAGTGCTGCAGCTCATCCTCCTTCCTGCAGCCCAGCTGTGACACAGATGCAGGGCAGTGCCCAACTGGAGTGCTCTCAGATAAAGAGGAAAAGGGAAGACGTTTCTGGCAAAACCCAGAGTCAGCTTTCTGTGCTTCTGCCAGGCTGCTCCAAGGAGGAGACACTGGTAGGGCAGAGAGGAGGGACATCCCTCGTGCTCAGCCAAATGGAGGGCGGACCAGCAGGGCAGCCAGTCTCCCAGCACTCACCCAGGTTGTACAGGATACAAGCCTGCTCATACTTGATGTCCTCATGAGTCACCGTCTTGCCTGAAAAGATCTCTGTCCTGCAAAGAAAGAAGGCTGCTCACCAGCTATAGGTGGAGCTACAGCCTCTGTCTCACATTTCAGAGCCAGCCACTGTCTCCTGTTGCTGCATGGCTCAGCTCAGCCCTCCTGAAAGCTCCCCAGGGCTCCCAGGACACAGCTGTGTGTCAGCAGCAGGGGAAGCTGGCCTGAAAGGGCGACCACAAAGAGACCAGTGACTGCACTGCCCTCCTACAGCTTCTGGGAGACAGATTCTCCCCACCAGCCTCCAGCCCCAGGGCGCTCTCTGGTACATCAAGCTGGATGCACATGGGGCACTGTGCCTAAAGGGTCTTCCACACAGATTAAGAAGAGAGGTGCAGAGCACAGCAGAACATATCCTATGTCTGTTAAGGACATGCAGAGTGATGAGGGAGCAACTGCTCTGGTTTGGGGCTGCCTCCTTATTTCACAAAGTGGAGCAGTCCCTTGCAGCTCAAAATCCTCCCATCCTTGATGCCCCAACCCTGAATGTAAGGGAAAACTGTGCCCCATGAGCCCACAAAGTGGAGGCTTTTTTTCCCCTGCCCCAGCACAGCAGCACGCTGCTGCCCTCACCATGCAATGGGGACTGCAGCCTCCTGCTCAGCACCCATGGGGATCCGGCTCTGCAGGTAGTGGAGCTGGCCAAAGTATTTCCTCAATGTGCTGCAGCCCTCGAAGTCTCGAGGCACGTTCACGGCGCTCTGGGGGAGACAGAGAGAGAGGAAGAGGCCGTGCAGGGCTGGGCAGCACACCAGGTGGGATGGCAGAGGGCCCAGCAACCGCCTGGCTTGCTGCAGGGTGGGAGCAGGTGCCTTTCTGCAGGGGACAGCTGGGCTCACACACTCGTTGGCACTCTCAAGATAAGCACGCTGAGAAAAAGAAGGACTGTCTGCCCCCAAATTAGGCTTTATGGAACTGATTTATAGCTCCAGAGCCACACCAACAGCTCTGCCTCAGCCCTGCGTGCCTCTCACCATCCCCTTTTTGGAGGCTGTCGTGGTACAGAGCCTTAACATCCAACCTCCTCACACGTCTCAGAGAGCCTGAATCTCCTCGGGAGTGCAGGACACATCCTGGCTGCTGAAAGCACTGCTGCTGGGTGATGCTTACCTGCCGGAGCACCTCCAGCTTCCGCAGCTCCTCGTTGTAGTTCTCTGGGTTCTCCCCATAGTTCTTCAGGACAAACTGGAAGGGAAAAGGAACAGGTGAAAGCCTGGCCCAGTCCGACAGCAATACCCACAGCCACTGCCCACCCCAGATCTGGAAGGGGCTGCAAGAATTCCCTGCGTTGATTCTGACACACTTTCCCACAGAGCTCACTCAGAGGACAGCCTGGGGGTGGGGGGGAGGAACGTGCTTGTTCCTCCTGTACCAGGGTTCTGCCAGGAGCAGGGAAGGCAGTACTGGGGAGGATTCACATTTTGTACTCATCTGTGCCTCACTCATTAAGGAAAAGCCTCTGCTGAGCACACAAGGGTGAGGTGGCTTAAGGCATCAGCCCAGTACCCAAAGGGACTACAGGAAAGCTGGGGAGGGACTCATTGTCAGGAGTGCAGAGGCAGGACAATGGCAAGGGCTTTACAGTACAGTAGGGTAGATTTAATAACGTGCTAGCACAGGCAGCCCAGAGCAGCTGTGAGTGCCCCAGCCCTGCAGTGCCCAGTGCTGCATGGGAGGTGTCCCTTCCCATGGCAGGGGTTGGGCCTGGGTGGGCTGTAGGGTCTCTTCCAACCCAAACCACGCTGTGATTCTCTTGGGTTACACCACTTCTGGCAAGACTGGCACTTCCAGACCAAAGACAGCTCTCGTGGCTTTGCATGCTGCAAACCTCTGAATCTGCCCCAGGCACTGACAGGTTGAGGTGGTCTGGGTACATCTGAAGCACTGCTAGCCCCCCGCTTGCTGCTGAAGTAGATTTTAATCCCCCACCACACAAAAATATAACAATAAATCCATTCACAAAACCCTCGGCCGGGTCAGAGCTGCACACTGCCCAGGGCTGTGGGGCATGACTCAGCTGCACGGTGACAGAGCTGCTCCCAGTGTCACCCTGTGTCCCCTCCCACCCCACTCTTCCGTATCCCCGTCCCAAACACCAGCAGGCAAGCAGGTGGTGGCACCCCAGGAACACCTCTCTCCATGCATGCCAATAAATGAACTATTAAATCAACGAAGTTGTTAGCTGTAGTCTGCAAAATGCCAGCTGGAGGTGGGGCTTCTTGTTCGTAGCTGATAATTAAGTACTGAATCTCCCTCCACTTCATAAAAACAACCTGAAGGACAGAGAGGAGGTCACCCTGCCAGGACTGCCCACTCGTGCTGCGGGTGAGGGTGTGCGCTCACCACGACGTCACACTTTTCAGTCAGAAATGGTAAAGAATGAGCAAGAGCTCTCCTTGATGGAAGCAAACATCATAAGGGCCTAAAAACGTGCTCACAAGAAGGTGGGGGTGGAGTGCCCCCCAGTTCAGCACAGCAGGGCTCAGCTCCCCTAAAGCCAGAGGGACGGGCAGGGCACCAAGCTGGGGTCTGTGGGAACTTCTCCTCCCTCCATGTTTTGCTTTGGACAGGGAACACACTGAACACAATGTCCTTCACAGGCACGACGGATGCCTGCTGATCTTCCACATTTTGGCTCCAAGGTTGGCAAACATCACTCTTTTCCATCAGGGCCAACGCCACGTTGCTCCCTCGGGGGACAACGTGCATCCCAGCCGTGGGCAGGGCACGGATGGGAACTGTTTGGGTTGACCTCAGCACAGGGCAGCAGCTCCCAGTCCACAAATTGGCTTCGGTCCCTGCATGTTTCTATCCCAGGATGGGACTCCAGGTCCAGAAGTTCCACGCTGTGTCTCACAGCCCCTCAGAAATCAAGAACCCTCTCACGACAGCAGTGGCACACGTGAGCACAAACTCACTTCTCTTTCCTACTCCTGACGGGTGCTGGGCAGTTCCTTTTGAAGGTCGGTGTAGCTCTGCCACACCGCTAGCTTCCCTCACTCCTTTTAGCGACCACTGCAGCACATCAGGTTGAGACAGCTTCACCAGCAGCGGGGCTGTGAGGAACAGGAGCACCAGCTCACTCTTCCTGAGCGTCCTCCTCCCTCCAAAATCCCCAGCGAGAGGAAAAATGAGGAGCAAACCATCTGCACGCAGCACCGGGCATCTGACCCACCCTTCTTCTGAACCACGAGTGCAGAGAGGTGAGGTCTGAGGAAGCACACAGCGCTGGGAGCCGGTCACGTGCAGTGGGGACAGAGCTGCCGACTCACCCCGCAGCTCTGGACGGCTCCAGCTGGGCACGGCAGCGTTTGGGGCAGCGCCAAGGCCGTTCCTCACACCCCAAACCCTGCTCCCGAGCAGCAGCAGCAGCAGTCAGCCACTGCCCCAGCGATGGGAGCGCCGGGGAGCCCCAGCGAGGGCACAAAGCCCTTGGGTGACAGGGCTGGGTCACGCCAGCGGCCTCGCTCCCAGCCCACCGCCCCACACCGCGTGGCTGTGGGGTCAGGGTTAGGGTAAGGCCACACGACCCGCAGGGCCCCACAGCCCTCCGGGCCCCACACCTACCGCAGCTCTAGGGCCAGCTCCAGGACCTCCGCCAGACCCCGAGCCCACAGGGCCTCCTCGCGGCCCCCACAGCCCCCCAACCTCCCCCACAGCCCCCCAACCTCCCCCCCACAGCCCCCCAACCTCCCCCACAGCCCCCGGCCCCCCCAGACCGACCCCACCCCCACACCGTGCCCTCCCAGCCCCCCCGGGAGCGGCCCCGCGCGGTACCCGGCCCCCCACCTTCTTGACGGCAGCGTTGAAGGCGAACTCCCCGGCCTCTTTGAGGTCCAGCCAGATCATGGGCATGCGGGGCACGGCCTCCATCCCGGCCCAGCCGCCGCCGCCCCGCCGGAAGCGAGCGCGGGGCCTCACGGGAAGCGGAGTCCTCCGGGCCGGGGGTGGGGTCAGCTTCCGCTTCCGGTCCGCCGCGTGCCCGGCGCCGTTTCCATGGCGACGCGGCGCTCTGCCCGGAGGGGCGGGGCAGCGCTGTTTCCATGGCGACGCCCCGCCCGCTGATTGGTGGAAGCGGCGGTTGCCATGACGACGCGCCGCCCCTTAACGCCGCAGGGCGGTTTCTATGGCAACGACCCGCGCCGGCTGGGGTGCGGCCTGGCCTAGCAGCCCCAGCTCTGCACCCCCGTGTGTTGGGATGGGTTTCTGCCTCCCGCAGCTCAGCTGGGGCTGGGCGCGCTTCTGTAGGGCTGGATGTGGCTTCCTGACCGAGCTGTGTGGCCGGGAGCGTTCACAATCTTCCTATGCCGCACTTGGATCCGCTCGATCCGTTCTGTCAATGTCTGTAGCACAGGGAGTGGGCAGACAATGAGGAAATCAGCGGAACGCCCACCTACAGACCCCAAACTGCTCACAGAACGGCTTCAGAAAGCCTCAAAATAACCCCACGAAGATCAGTTAAAGAATAAAATAAAATAAAATAAAAAATAAAATAAAATAAAAAATAAAATAAAATAAAAAATATAATATAATATAATATAATAATATAATATAATATAATATAATAATATAATATAATATAATATAATATAATATAATAATAAAATAAAATATAAAATAAAAAAATAATTAAAGAATCCCCTCCAAGGTCTTTGGGAGGACCCCCTGTTCCCTAACGACAGCCCCGGTGCTGCCTCAGATAGGGCACAGTCCCTGCAACGACATTGGTGTGCAGAACCGAGTTCAGAGCTGATGTGGCCAAAGAAAGGCACCAAAAAGCCTCCACGGTGAGGGATGAGCGGCTGCTCCTGGTTGTTGGTAGAGGGCAGCATTCGCTCCCTCTTCTTACCCCTTCCGCCTGTAGCAGGTGCCCGTTATAACGTCCCCTTTCCCCATCCCCTCTTCAATCCCAACCATAAACCCCTGGTTGGCTCCTCAGCCCTCCTGAGGCACAGCTCCGTGCACACCAGCTGCTCTTTCTGTCCCGATCTGTACTGGGGAGAGGTTCTTAAACGATCCCAAGAGTGAGATTAAGACACCAACGAGGTCAAATGCCATAAAACCTTATCAACTTTATTTGCCGTAACAAAAACCACTAAGAGTGACAGGACAGAGGGAAAAAGAGAGAGGAAATTTAGAATCTCTAAAGCAAAAGAACAGTAGAAGGTGCAACTAATTTCCACCACCATGACCGGGGATTTCATGATGTCCTGCCAGCTCACTGATGATCCACGTTCCTGGCTCTGCCCAAGTCTCCAGATCTTTCCTTTCATGCCAAAGTCTCTTTTCCTAAGGAGCACACAGACTATCTTTGTATAGTCCCCATCCCTACGACTTGTCCGCTCATTCGCAGGGGCAGTTGACAAGGCCCATCTGGGTCGGATGTTGTGGGTTTTGTCGAGGAAAAGTTGTTTTCTTCAAGGCGTACTCTTCAACAATAACAGGATGCTGAGGGCAGGAAGGGGTGGTCATGAGGCAGCAATGCTGAGACAAAAAGTCCAAAGAGTCTCTTACTTTCACATATAACTCTGCTCCGTGTCCTTCCTGAGTATTCTGTGTCTCACACTCTGCCATGGAAAACATCCCACCATGTATCCCTGGCACCCCAAAGGCCATAGCCACGCAACAGCAGGCACATCTCTGCCTCATCCCGTTCATTTCCAATAAAGCAGTGTAAATGCACTATACCCCAGCTCCTTGGGGGGTGACCTCCTCTTCCATTCTCAGGAACCCCTCATTTGTGGGGATCCTGCTCACTCCTCTTGTCCTCCCTTGGACACGAAACCTGCCAAGCAGCCAGACCTCAGGGAGCGCTGGGACACTGCTCCAAGACAGAGCATAAAGTTTTGGCTTTTCCAACACCGAGCCAGATGTCCCTTTCCAACTCGGAGCATTCTGTGATGCCACCATTCTCATGGCACCCAGGAGGGATGCTCCATGTCCCCACCCTGGGCAGACTGTGCCCCAACAGCACCAATACAGACTGTGAGCCATGGGCTGAAGGTCCCACGAAGATGCTTCTCCCATAAATGTGCTCTTCTCAAGGCAGTGCAGTATGCACAGCGAGGGCTGTGGATTGGGGTGCTGGGGCTGCTCCCTACTGCTCATGGTCGAGGACAGCAGCAGTGAGATGGGCACTGGTCATTTTGTGGGTGTCCCTCCATGCACCAGGAGCACTGCTGCCATTGTCAGCCCTGGGCAGGGGTCTGCACGGCCACTGTCCCTGTCAGATTACGAATTGCCCTTAGTGCTAGAGCTCAGGTTCTCCGCCACCCGTTGCTCTCAGATGTGTTTGTTATCTGCACTGCTTGGAATGGAGTACACTTACGGGAAATGCCTGTACACGGTTCTGTGGGGGAAGACGTGGGCTCCAGGATCTGGGATGGGGCTGTACTGTGCTGGTGGCAGTCACGGGGCGGTTCCACAGGGCAACATGTCATGGCTGATTCTCTTCAGTGCACTCTTCATGACCTGGACGAGACTTGTTGCAGTAGAGAGTTGTTCTCATGCTTCAATCCCCTCTTTTCAATATAACAGGCAGATACTTTTGCCTAACGCACACTATTGTCCATTAATGCCTTCCTGAAGTAGAATCCAGATTCTACTTGGTGGTTTATGTGGTTTCTTTTCCAGGCACTATAAGCACCAAGGCTCCTCCGGCAGCACCAGAGACAACACTGCACACATACGTGGGTTAACACTACGAGTATAATCAGCACAACTATAGCTCCAAACAGTTGCTTTAGCCAGGTGAAATTAGGGAGACAGTAGGTGAGCTTATTCCATAAGTCTGTAAATCCCAATGAAATATCATCTCATGAGACTTGTTGCAGTACTTTGACCTGTTTCCAAATTGCCTCTATGTCAGTTTCTTAGCACCCATTGTGGGAGTTTTGCACAAGTATGTATACTAGTCTGATATCCTGCTGTGCATGTCCCGTCCAATTCAGTGGGAGAATTTTATGGGCATATCCATCTCTGCACAGTCAACAGTATCCAAATGGGAGCTTACATGGCTTCTGCCTGTTTTACACCAGTGCTGTCGCCATTCCCACTAAGGCTTATAAATCTTTATCTCTGGACCATGTTGTAGTGCTATTGGTCTGAGGGCCACATCTGCATCCTTGTTGCCATCCAGCTGCTTCAGTATCTCCCGTCGCTACCCCAGAATTACCATACTCCCAGCTTCACCCCAAACATGTCAGATTTCTCCATGCAACGTTTATTGGTAGGGGGAGCTGCCCTTGGAGCCAGAACCGAGGCTCTCTGGCTCTCTTTGGAGTTGGTTTCATTATCCGCAATTCCCAGAGTTGCATGAATTTACGGGAAGTGTCTATTTGTGGACCTTGTGCCTCACACAGTGTGTATGCAGGTGGGGCCAGGAAATCCTCAGCTCAGGAGCACCCGAAGGGCAGCACAGGGCAGGGCTGGACTGCAGCCCCCAGCACCGTACAGCCCCGGGCTCTGCCCTCCCGCTCCCGCAGGCAGCACAGCACAGCAGCAGAAAGCTGTATCACAAAGAAATTCTTTAAAACAAGGGTGGTGACACGTCAATCATGTTTCTCTGAAAAGTTGTTGATGTTCCACCCCTGATATTGCCCATGTCCAGGCTGGTTGTGTCTCTGGGATAGTGGGAGGTGTCCCTGCAGTGGGACAGCTCAGATGTGGCCAATGGCAGCACTGCCTTCCCCGTGACACTGCCTAATACTTCTGCACGTTTGATCCAGTCCTGGCACTGCTCTGCAGGAGGACAAAAGGAACAGCACGAATGCAGCACTCGGACCTGGGACAAAGCACTTTTGGTGAGTTGCCTGCAGCTCTGCTACCACTACTGAAAGGAATTCCAAGGCTGGAGTATCTGCTTTCGAAGAATGGGTTCGGATTTGCATGTGTGAGGTTCAGCCAATATTTCATTCCAAAGAAGAAGAGAAAGTCAGTGGCGATGGGTAATTTTGATAACATTTTGATTTCTCCGTGCACCCACTTCTGTGGGACAGAGCTGAGTCCCCAGTGATCATCTGCATTGCTTTCATTAGTACAGTGAGGGAACGGGGGAGTTTTGTGCCATTGTCACTTAAAATGTCTGTCTCCTTACAGGTTCTGTGACTGAGTGCACACGCAATGGCAGGATATGAAAGCAAAAGTGAGTTGCTCACCACCACACACAGGCAGTCACAGCCTGGCCGGGCTCCTGGCTGAGTGCTGGGGAATCACGGGGTGGTCTTTGCATCCTGGTGCAAACACGTGTACATGGTGCATGGACTTTGTGGGATGCCATGGTCTCAGGGATATCCTGAGGCTGCCTCCCATCTCCACAGGCAGAGACCCCCACGGAGAGAGTGTGAGGGCAGATGGGGCTGAGCAAGCCCTGCGTGCCTGCTGGCAGCTGGCTCCAGCCCGAGCCCTGTCCCATCCCCACAGGTGTGCAGTGGTGGTTTGGGGACACCTCTGCCTGGGAACCAGCACATGGTGAGCAGGGGGTGTCCCGGCAACGTGGGGCTCACAAATGTCTCTCCTTGTTTTGCAGAATCTGAGCTGCGCATCCTGCTGGTGGGCAAGACGGGGAGTGGGAAGAGTGCGACAGGGAACACCATCCTTGGGAGGAAGGAATTTGAATCTAAGGTTTCACTATGTTCAGTAACCCCATACTCCACAGGAAGTATTAGTATCTTCCAAGGAAGACTGATTGTGGTTATTGACACTCCTGGCCTTTTTAACACTAGAGATGTCACTGTACAAGAAACAGCCGAAAAGATTAAGGATGGCCTTCGGTACCTCTATGCAGGGGTTCATGCCATCATCCTGGTGATGCAGCTGGGCCGAATCACTAAACAAGAGGAAGAAGTGGCTGAGTGGGTGACCAAGATGTTCCATACTAAAGCAGAAAGGTACACAGTCCTGTTATTCACCAGAGCAGAAGATCTAAGGAAGCCAGAAGATCTGCAGGGTTTAATCAAAGACAACAAACACATTAAGGAGCTGGCAGCAAAGTGTGGAAATCGGTACATTGCCTTCAGCAACAAAGCCACTGGAGGTGTGAGGGAACGACAGGTTGCAGAGCTCATCAAAATGATTGATGCCATGGTAGAGAAGAATTGTGATGCTCCTTGCTACACACGAGAAATGATGGAGAACCCTATGACATCTCCTGAACAAGTTTGTACCATCCTGTAGACAGCAAGGGGTCAATCAGAGACGAGGTGTTCCTGCTGCCTTTGCGGGGTGATTTGAGTGAACTTGATGGGCAGGGGGAGCTGCCCTTGTTGCAAGAGCTGAGGCGTTCTCTGCCTCCCCTTGCTCCTAGTTTTGTTATCAGCTCTGAGTGTACCCATGTGAACGGCATGTTTGTAAGACCTTCAGCCCCAGGCTGGCAGCTCCATGGTGTCTGCAGGTGGGGATGGGAGCTCCCCCAGCTCTGAGGCACATGCAGAATGTTCACACTGCCCTGCTTGCTCCTGAGGCTCTCAGGGTGCAAAGCCCCACAGCTGCTGCTGGGCCGGCTCTCTTCAGTGTTCCCTTCAGTGACTGGATACAGGTTCTCAGTACAGATTTTGGGAGCAGAGGCTGGATGGCAGTCCCACAGAAGGGCACTGGGACGGCACGGTGGGTGTGAAACCGCAGCGTGTCCTGGATCCAAAAGGACCCCATCCGCTGGGGTGCAGCAAGCCCAGCAGTGGCAAGAAGGATTATGCCACAATTCAGGAAGCTTCTCCTCTATGATATGCAGTTGAACAGCTCCATGCCAGTTCTGCACCTTCCCATGTGACCCTCTGCATTCTCTTCAATTAAACGAGGCTCCATAAGCCTCTCGTTGCTGCACGCAATGCTGGGAAAACTCGGGGGCAGCCAGACCTATCCCAGATTCTTCTCCCACACAGAAGAATGGGAAGAAGTCTAGGCGTGAGCAGGGATCACAGAACTGCAGTGTGGCTGAGGCTGGTGGCACCACTGGGTCCCCCTGGTCCTCCCTGCCACAGCCAGGCCATCCAGAGCAGAGTGCCAAGCCCCACGTCCATGGGGGTTGGAGATCCCCAAGGAGGAGAACCCACAGCATCTGGGTTCCTGTGCCAAAGCTCAGGCACCCATACAACACACAGCAATTTCCTCTACCTGACATTGCCTCTTCTATGCTCTGCTCAGCTCAGAGAAGATAGCAGGGGTGAGGGAAGCAGGGGAGATTTGTACTAATCTCACTTCAAATCTCTCTCTCCTCTTTCAGGCACGCGGTCAGGGTGCCGAATATGAAGACAAAGGTGAGCTCCTCCCCTGCTGAGTGCAGGCAGACACAGCCCTGTCCAGGCTTCTCATTTAGCTCACTTGGATGCAGTGCTGGGGAAGGTACAGTGGGCTTGCATCCTCGTGCAGCCTCTTGTGTACAGTGGGTTTTCAGGGGATGCAATGGCCTCCAACGTTGTAGATAGTGAGGGCAAGGGTATATGGTGCTCAGCCCTGTGTGCCTGCTGGCAGCTGGACGATCTGGAGAATCCAGGAGATCTGAAGGGGTTAATGGAAGACTGCTCATATTTCACAGGGCTGGGAGCAAAGTGGGGAAATCGGTACTTTGCCTTCAGCAACAAAGCCACTGGAGATGCGAGGGAACGACAGGTTGCAGAGCTCATCAAAATGATTGATGCCATCGTGAAGAATTGTGATGCTCCTTGCTACACATGAGAAATGATGGAGAACCCTAAGACATCTGAACAGGTTTGTACCATCCTGTAGACAGCAAGGTGTCAATCAGAGACGAGGTGTCCCTGCTGCCATTGTGGGGTGATTTGGGTGTGTTGTGCGGTAGTGGTCCTGAAGGAGCTCTCAATAAGCGCTGAGCCTTGATGTCTGGAGGAGCATCTGCCCATGCTGCGTTCTGCGGTGCTGAGCAGTGCTGGGAGGAGATGGTGGCACCAAATTCATTGATTTGTATATTCATAGATTCATAGATAAATTAGATTGGTAAGGACCTACAAGATCATCTAGTCCAACCATCCTCACACCACCATCCCTACCCACCAAGCTACTAAATCAAATCCCTCAGCACCTCATCTAAACGCTTCTTGAACAGCGCTAGGGACGGTGCCTCAACCACCTCCCTAGGCAGGCCATTCCAGTGCCTGACCACTCTCTCAGAGAAAAAAATTTTCCTCAAATCTAATCTAAATCTTCCCCGGCGCAACTTGTGGCCATTCCCTCTTGTCCTGTCATTAGTTACCTGGGAGAAGAGGCCGACCCCCTCCTCACCACATCCTCCCTTCAGGAAGTGGTAGAGTGCGATGAGGTCTCCTCTGAGCCTCCTTTTCCCCAAACTAAACAATCCCAGCTCCCTCAGCCACTCCTCGTAAGACCTGTGCTCCAGATCCCTCCCCAGTTTTGTTGCCCTTCTCTGAACACGCTCCAGGGCCTCGATGTCTCTCTTGTAGTGAGGGGCCCAAAACTGAACACAGTACTCGAGGTGCGGCCGCACCAGAGCTGAGTACAGGGGGATGATCACCTCCCTGCTCCTGCTGGCCACACTATTCCTAATACAGGCCAGGATGCCATTGGCCTTCTTGGCCACCTGGGCACACTGCCGGCTCATACTGAGCCGAGCATCAACCAACACCTCCAGGTCCTTTTCCTCTATACAGTCTTCAAGCCATTCTGCCCCAAGCCTATAGCATTGCATGGGGTTATTGTGGTCAAAGTGCAGGACCCGGCACTTGGCCTTATTGAACCTCATCCCATTGACCTCAGCCCAGCTGTCCAGCCTATCCACATCCTGCTGAAGGGCCTCCCTACCCTCAGGCAGATCGACACATCCTCCCAACTTGGTGTCATCCGCAAACTTACTGAGGGTACACTCAATCCCCTCATCCAGGTCATCAATAAAGATATTAAACAAGATGCGCCCCAATACTGACTATTGGGGGACACCACTCGTGACAGGACGCCAGCTGGACTTAACTCCATTAACCACTACCCGCTGGGCACGGCCCTTGAGCCAATTCTCAACCCAAAGAAGAGTGAACCTGTCCACACCACAGGCTGCCAGTTTCCCCAGGAGAATACTGTGGGAGACCGTGTCAAAGGCTTTGCTGAAGTCCAGGTAGACTACATCAACAGCCTTTCCCTCATCTACCAGTCTGGTCACCCAGTCATAGGAGGAGATGAGGTTGGACAAGCACGACCTGCCCTTTGTGAACCCGTGCTGGATGGGTCTGATCCCCTGATTGCCATGCACGTGCCGTGTGATCTCCCTCAAGATCAATTGCTCCATAACTTTCCCTGATACCGAGGTCAGGCTGACAGGCCTGTAGTTCCCCGGATCTTCCTTACGGCCTTTCTTGTAGATGGGAGTCACATCGGCAATCTAGTGGGACCTCTGCAGATGACCAGGAATGCTGATAGATGGCAGAAAGCGGCTTGGCAATCACCTCTGCCAGCTCCCTCAGCACCCTTTGTTGAATCCCATCTGGTCCCATGGACTTGTGGCAGTTCAGATGGAGGAGCAGGTCTCTGACTGTCTCTGCTGGGATCACAGGGGCTGTATGATGCACTTCATCCCAGACTTCCAGGTAAGGGCGAAAAGTATCCTGAGGATAACTGATCTTTCTATTAAAGGTAGACGTGAAGAAGGCATTGAGAACCTCAGCCTTTTCCTTATCCTCTGTGGTTACATTCCCTGCCGCATCAAGTAAAGTAGGGAAATTCTCCTTAGTTCTTCTTTTACTGTTAATATATTTGTAAAAGGATTTTTTGCTCTCCTTTACTGCAGTAGCCAGTCTAAGTTCAAGCTGGGCTTTTGCATTTCTAACTTCCTGCCTGCAAATCTTGGCAAGTTCTCTGTAGTCTCCCCAAGTAGCCTGTCCCATCTTCCAGAGGACATAGACTCTCTTTTTCTCCCGGAGTCTCAACAAAAGGTCCCAGTTCATCCACACTGGCCTTTTTCCCCTTTGGCTTGACTTACGGGACTCAGGGATAGCCTGCACCTGTGGCTTTAAGATTTCCATCTTGAGGAGGCCCCAGGTTTCCTGGACTCCTTTATCCCTCAGGAGCGAGTCCCAAGGGACCCTTGCAACAAGTGGCCTGAACAGGTCAAAGTCTGCCCTCCAGAAGTCCAAGGTAGCAGTTTTGCTAGTTGCCCTCTTGACATCACCAGGAATAGCAAACTCTACCATTTCATGGTCACTCTGGCCAAGACAATCCCCAACCTTCACATCTCCTACTAGTCCTTCTCCGTTAGTGAAGAGCAGGTCTAGCAGGGCACCTCCCCTGGTAGGTTCTTGCACCAGCTGCGTCAGAAAGCTATCTTCCACACTCTAGAAATCTCATGGACTCAATGGACTTCCTCTGTGCAGTATTATATTTCCAGCATATAACAGGGAAGTTGAAGTCCCCCATGAGAACAAGTGCTGACCATCATGTAACATCTACTAGTTGCTTGTAGAACACCTCATCTACCTCTTCATCTTGGCTAGGCGGTCTATAACAGACCCCCACCATGATGTCACCCCTACAGACCATCCCCCTGATCCTTATCCATAGACACTCCCCTTGGTCATTTCCAACCTCAAGCTCTTCAACATCAAGACACTCTTTGATATAGAGAGCTATGCCACCACCCTTTCTTCCCCGTCTATCCCTTCTGAAGAGCTTGTGGCCATCAGTCCCAGTACTCCAGTCATGGGAGGGGTCCCACCATGTTTCTGTAATGGCGAGGAGGTCATAGTTAGCCTGCCTCACAATGGCTTCAAGCTCATCTTGTTTGTTGCCCGTGCTGCGTGCACTGGCATAGATGCACTTCAGCTGAGACATCTGCCCCACCCCTTGCTCCAGCACAGCCCCCCTGTGCTCTTTACTGGAGAGCCCTGTTTTATCCCCTTCCTCCATCACAGCTAGTTTAAAGCTCTCTCGATGAGTCCAGCTAGCTCCTGTGCTAGAATTTGTTTCCCCCTTTGAGACAGGTGCATTCTATCAACAGATAACAGGCCAGGAGCTGAGTAAACTACCCCATGGTCAAAAAACCTGAAGTGTGTCTCTACACCAGCCTCTCAGCCAATTATTCATCACCTGTGTTTTCCTAGCCCATTCCGTGTCCTTCACCGCCCCAGAAGGTATGGAAGCAAACACCACTTGTGCTCCCACCCCTTGAACTAATTGCCCTAAACCCCTGAAATTTCTTTTCATACTTTGTAGGCTTCTTTGAGTTATTTCATCGCTGTCTGCTTGAACTATGAGTAACAGGTAGTAGTCAGTGGGGTGTATCAAATCTGAGAGTCTTCTAGTTATGTCCCTGACCCGGGCCCCAGGGAGACTACACACTTCCCTACAGCTTGGGTCTGGTCTGCAAATGGGGCCCTCAGTTCCCTTGACAAGGGAGCTGCTCACTACGATCACCTTTCTTTCTTGGCAGCGGCAGTCTCAATGCACAGAATCGACTGCCTTGCCATTGGTGACTACCTGGGAGAATCTTCCCGCACCTCCCCCCCTTTTTCTCCTTCAATGTCCAACGCTGCAAACCTATTGCTTAGAGGGACTTAAGGACACGAGGCAGGCAGAGGGGGAGAACGCCTACGGAACCGAGCAGAGACTCTCTGCCAGCCCTCCCCATCCCTCAGATACTTCCCCTCTGCCTGACGGGGGCAGATCAGGGACTCCACCACCAATTTCGGGGTATCTCCCCGGTGTCTTTCTCTCTGTCAGTCGAGGGAGGTACTCCACCAGTCAATCTCCTGCTCGCAGTCCCTGATCACAGAACTGCAGTGTGGCTGAGGCTGGTGGCACCACTGGGTCCCTCTGGTCCTCCCTGCCCCAGCCAGGCCATCCAGAGCAGAATGCGAAGCCCCACGTCCATGAGGGTTGGAGATCCCCAAGGAGGAGAACCCACAGCATCTGGGTTTCTGTGCCAAAGCTCTGGCACCCATACAACACACAGCAATTTCCTCTGCCTGACATTGCCTCTTCTATGCTCTGCACAGCTCAGAGAAGTTAGCAGGGGTGAGGGAAGCAGGGGAGATTTGTACTAATCTCACTTCAAATCTCCCTCTCCTCTTTCAGGCACGCGGTCAGAGAGCAGAGTATGAAAACAAAGGTGAGCTCCTCCCCTGCTGAGTGCAGGCAGACACAGCCCTGTCCAGGCTTCTCATTTAGCTCACTTGGATGCAGTGCTGGGGAAGCTACAGCGGGCTTGCATCCTCATGCAGCCTCTTGTGTACAGTGGGTTTTCAGGAAATATCATGGCCTCCAACGTTGCACAGAGTGAGGGTAAGGGTATATGGGGCCGAATAAGCCCTGTGTGCGTGCTGGCAGCTGGCTCCAGCCTGTGCTCCGTCCTGTGCCTGCAGGCACACGGTAGTGCATTGGGGACACCTCTGCCTGGAGTCCAGCACATGGTGAGCAAGGGGTGTCTCTGCAACATGGGGCTCACAAATGTCTCTCCTTGTTTTGCAGAATCTGAGCTGCGCATCCTGGTGGTTGGCAAGACGGGGAGTGGGAAGAGTGCAACAGGGAACACCATCCTTGGGTACAAGGCATTTAAATCGATGATAGCAGCTCATGCAGTAACTCAAACATACAAGAGTAATGAAGGCGTCTTTGAGGGAAGACGAATTGTTGTTGTTGACACTCCTGGCCTATTTGATACATGGGAAGCCAACTGGGAAACAGCTGAAAAGATTAAGGGTGCCCTTCGGTACCTCTGTGCAGGGGTCCGTGCCATCCTCCTGGTGATGCAGCTGGACCGAATCACTAAGGAAGAGCAGGAAGTGTCTGAGTGGGTGACCAAGATGTTCCATACTAAAGCAGAGAAGTACACCATCCTGTTATTCACCCGAGGAGAACAGCTGGATAATCCAGAAGATCTGAAGGATTTTGTAGAACAGAGCCCATACCTCAGAGGGCTGGCAGCAAAGTGTGTAAATCGGTACATTGCATTCAGCAACACTGCCACTGGGGAGAAGAGGGATCAGCAGGTTGCAAAGCTCATCAAAATGATTGACGTCATGGTAGAGCGGAATTGTACTGCTCCACGTTACACTCGAGAAATGATGGAGGAAGACACACGCACATTCTTTGAGAAGTTTTGTACAATCCTGTAGGCAACAAGGGGTCGGTCCCAGAGCGGATATCTCTGGTGTGCCATGGCTGTTATCTCAGTGGGGCAATGTGTGGCACGGTGTGTGGTGATGGGCGTGAAGGAGCGGTCAATAAACACTGAGCTTTGCTGTCTGGAGGAGCATCTGTCTGTGCCCGGGGCTCTGCTGTGCTGAGCAATGCTGGGAGGAGGTGGTCACACACACGATGAAGTTCAGATGAGGTCCCAGTGCCGGCTGTGCCTCCGAGGGATGGGATGTGAAGAGCTGGTGCATGTGGTGCTGGGCATGCAGGCTGTTGTGGAGGATGGTGGGGATGCGGGAAGGCGAGCTGCCCTTGGTGGTAGAACTCAGGTTCTCCGCCACCTGTTGCTCTCAGATGTGTTTGTTATCTGCACTGCTTGGGATGGAGTACACTTACGGGAAATGCCTGTACGCACTTCTGTGGGGGAAGACGTGGGCTCCAGGATCTGGGACGGGGCTGTACTGTGCTGGTGGCAGTCACGGGGCGGTTCCACAGAGCTCCATGTCACAGCCGATTCTCTTCAATGCACTCTTCATGACCTGGATGCTGTCACTAAGGTGCTCGAATGAAGCCTGTGGATGGCACTACACTGCAATGAGCATCTGACTCTTTCAGGAGCGGAGAGGCCTTGCAGAGAGACCCTGAGCGATGGGAGGGCCAGGGAATGCCCAAGCACATGGAGGTGACCGAGAGCACGAGCTGCATTCTGCATTTGGGATGGGGCTGCCTTGGGTATAATTGCAGAGTGTGGGAGGTGAGGCCGGACGGCAGCCCCACAGAACGGCTCTGGGAGAGATGGCACACATGGCTGTGGGCTGTGCAGGCTGCTGTGAGGCTGGTGGTTGCATGAGAGGAAGGAGCTGGCCCTGGTGCCAGAACCAAGGTTCTCTGCCTCCTTTTGCAGTTGGTTTCATTATCTGCACTTCCCGGAGTGAGCGCATTTACGGGAATTGCCTATCTGTGCATCTCGTGCCACACGCAGCGTGTCTGCAGGCGGGGCCAGGAGATCCTCAGCTTGGGAGCACACACTGGACAGCACAGGATAGGGATGGACTGCAGCCCCCAGCACTGTACAGCCCCGGGCTCTGCCCTCCTGCTCCCCACAGGTAGCACAGCACCACATTGCTGCTCAATGCCTCTGCCTGCGCTGGGTGGGGAGCAGTGGGAATGGGAGCAGTGCAAGGACTCGTGGGTTGGAATGAGGACCATTTAGCTGGTGAAGGAAAACTGCACTATGATAGGACAAAGATGAATGGCTTGACCGTAAAAGAGGGCAGGTTCAGATTAGGTATCACAAAGAAATTCTTTAAAACAAGGGTGGTGACACGTCAATCAAGTTTCTCAAAAAAATTGTTGATGTTCCACCCCTGGCAGTGTCCACGTCCAGGCTGGTTGTGTCTCTGGGATAGTGGGAGGTGCCCCTGCAGTGGGACAGCTCAGATGTGGCCAATGGCAGCACTGCCCTCCTCTGACGCTGCCTCTAGATACGCTGCCGAGCTGCACAGTTGATCCAGTCCTGGCACTGCTCTGCAGGAGGACAGAAGGATCAGCACGAGTGCAGCACTCGGACCTGGGACAAAGCACTTTTGGTGAGTTGCCTGCAGCTCTGCTACCACTACTGAAAGGAATTCCAAGGCTGGAGTATCTGCTTTCAAGGAGTGGGTTCTGATTTGCATGCATGAGGTTCAGCCAGTGGTTCATTCCAAAGAAGAAGAGAAAGTCAGCGGCGATGGGTAATTTTGATAACATTTTGATTTTCCCATGAACCCACTTCTGTGGGACAGACCTGAGTCCCCAGTGGTCATCTGCATTACTTTCATTACCACAGTGGGGGAACCGGGGGAGTTTTGTACCATTGTCACTTAAAATGTCTGTCTCCTTACAGGTTCCGTGACTGAGTGCACTCGCAATGGCAGAATACGAAAGCAAAAGTGAGTTGCTCACCACCACACACAGGCAGTCGTGCTGGGGAAGCATGGGGCGTGGCAGGGGAGGTTGCATCCTGGTGCAAAGACGTGTACATGGTTCGTGGACTTTGTGGGATGCCATGGCCTCAGGGATGTCCTACGGCTGCATCCCATCTCCCCACTCACAGACCCACACGGAGAGAGGGTGAGGGCAGATGGGGCTGAGCAAGCCCTGCGTGCCTGCTGGCAGCCGGCTCCAGCCCGAGCCCTGTCCCATCCCCACAGGTGTGCAGTGGTGGTTTGGGGACACCTCTGCCTGGGAACCAGCACATGGTGAGCAGGGGGTGTCCCGGCAACGTGGGGCTCACAAATGTCTCTGCTTGTTCCACAGAATCTGAGCTGTGCATCCTGCTGGTGGGCAAGACGGGGAGTGGGAAGAGTGCGACAGGGAACACCATCCTTGGGAGGAATGAATTTGAATCTAAGGTTTCACTATGCTCGATAACACCAAACTACACAGGACGTAGTAGTTCCTTCCAAGGAAGATCAATTGTGGTTATTGACACTCCTGGCCTTTTTAACACTAGAGGTGTCACTGTACAAGAAACAGCAGAAAAGATTGGAAATGCCCTTCGGGATTTCTACGGAGGGGTCCACGCCATTGTCCTGGTGATGCAGCTGGGCCAATTCACCGAAGAATGTGAGCAGGTGGCTGAGTGGGTGACCAAGATTTTCCATACTGAAGCACAGAGGTACACAATCCTGTTATTCACCAGAGCAGAAGATCTAAGGAAGCCAGAAGATCTGCAGGGTTTAATCAAAGACAACAAATACATTAAGGAGCTGGCAGCAAAGTGTGGAAATCGGTACATTGCCTTCAGCAACAAAGCCACTGGAGGTGTGAGGGAACGACAGGTTGCAGAGCTCATCAAAATGATTGATGCCATGGTAGAGAAGAATTGTGATGCTCCTTGCTACACACGAGAAATGATGGAGAACCCTATGACATCTCCTGAACAGGTTTGTACCACCCTGTAGACAGCAAGGGGTCAATCAGAGACGAGGTGCTCCTGCTGCCTTTGCGGGGTGATTTGGGTGTGGTGTGCGGTGGTGGTCCTGAAGGAGCTCTCAATAAGCACTGAGCCTTGATGTCTGGAGGAACATCTGCCCATGCTGGGTTCTGTGGTGCTGAGCAGTGCTGGGAGGAGATGGTCGCACCCGATGAGGTCAGGAGCAGGCCCCTGTGCCACCTGCCCCATGCTGGGGTGCACGGAACTGGTGCTGAGCTGTGTGCGGGCGTGAGGCCTCAATCCTTGCTGGTTGAGAGAGCATGGCGTGGAAAGCCCTGCTGGCAGCCCTATGTGCAGCGCTGTGCCATTGAGGCCAGCAGCCCTGGCCCCGTTGTGGTGCAGGGATGTGGCAAGACCTTGATGGGCAGGGGGAGCTGCCCTTGTTGCAAGAGCTGAGGCGTTCTCTGCCTCCCCTTGCTCCTAGTTTTGTTATCAGCTCTGAGTGTACCCATGTGAACGGCATGTTTGTAAGACCTTCAGCCCCAGGCTGGCAGCTCCATGGTGTCTGCAGATGGGGATGGGAGCTCCCCCAGCTCTGAGGCTCCTGCAGAATGTTCACACTGCCCTGCTTGCTCCTGAGGCTCTCAGGGTGCAAAGCCCCACAGCTGCTGCTGGGCTGGAGCTCGCTGCATGGGGAGCCTCCTGCCAACCTGCTGGCTGGTGGGATTGTTCTGCCAGCCCGACACTTCACCAACGTCATCTCCTTTGAGACAGCTCACCCACTGAGCAGACCAAGGGAAGCCTCTACATGTAATCCTTCTGGATTTTAGCAGTGCCTCCCATACCGTTGCTCATAGGAACCTTCCAGACAAAGTGCCCGGCACATAGATGGACGTGGGCACTGAGTGATGAGGGAACGCTGGGCTGAGGGGTCGGGCTCCATGTGGTTGGGACATGTGGGTACATGTGCTGGTGGCAGTCCCTGGGGGTTCTGCAGGACTGCATTTTGGGGCCGGCTCTCTTCAGTGTTCCCTTCAGTGACTGGATACAGGTTCTCAGTACAGAGCTGGGGAGCAGAGGCTGGATGGCAGTCCCACAGAAGGGCACTGGGACGGCACGGTGGGTGTGAAACCGCAGTGTGTCCTGGATCCAAAAGGACCCCTCCCCTGCGGTGCAGCAAGCCCAGCAGTGGCAAGAAGGATTATGCCACAGTTCAGGAAGCTTCTCCTCTATGATATGCAGTTGAACAGCTCCATGCCAGTTCTGCACCTTCCCATGTGACCCTCTGCATTCTCTTCAATTAAACCTCGGTATCAGGGAAAGTTATGGAGCAATTGATCTTGAGGGAGATCACACGGCACGTGCATGGCAATCAGGGGATCAGACCCAGCCAGCACGGGTTCACAAAGGGCAGGTCGTGCTTGTCCAACCTCATCTCCTTCTACGACTGGGTGACCAGACTGGTAGATGAGGGAAAGGCTGTTGATGTAGTCTACCTGGACTTCAGCAAAGCCTTTGACACGGTCTCCCACAGTATTCTCCTGGGGAAACTGGCAGCCAGTGGTGTGGACAGGTTCACTCTTCTTTGGGTTGAGAATTGGCTCAAGGGCCGTGCCCAGCGGGTAGTGGTTAATGGAGTTAAGTCCAGCTGGCGTCCTGTCACGAGTGGTGTCCCCCAATAGTCAGTATTGGGGCGCATCTTGTTTAATATCTTTATTGATGACCTGGATGAGGGGATTGAGTGTACCCTCAGTAAGTTTGCGGATGACACCAAGTTGGGAGGATGTGTTGATCTGCCTGAGGGTAGGGAGGCCCTTCAGCGGGATCTGGATAGGCTGGACAGTTGGGCTGAGGTCAATGGGATGAGGTTCAATAAGGCCAAGTGCCGGGTCCTGCACTTTGGCCACAATAACCCCATGCAATGCTATAGGCTTGGGGCAGAATGGCTTGAGGAGTGTATAGAGGAAAAGGACCTGGGGGTGTTGGTTGATGCTCGGCTCAGCATGAGCCGGCAGTGTGCCCAGGTGGCCAAGAAGGCCAATGGCATCCTGGCCTGTATTAGGAATAGTGTGGCCAGCAGGAGCAGGGAGGTGATCATCCCCCTGTACTCAGCTCTGGTGCGGCCGCACCTCGAGTACTGTGTTCAGTTTTGGGCCCCTCACTACAAGAGAGACATCGAGGCCCTGGAGCGTGTTCAGAGAAGGGCAACAAAACTGGTGAGGGGTCTGGAGCACAGGTCTTACGAGGAGCGGCTGAAGGAGCTGGGATTGTTTAGTTTGGGGAAAAGGAGGCTCAGAGGAGACCTCATTGCACTCTACCACTTCCTGAAGGGAGGCTGTGGTAAGGAGGGGGTCAGCCTCTTCTCCCAGGTAACTAATGACAGGACGAGAGGGAATGGCCACAAGTTGTGCCGGGGAAGATTTAGATTAGACTTGAGGAAAAATTTTTTCTCTGAGAGAGTGGTCCGGCACTGGAATGGCCTGCCTAGGGAGGTGGTTGAGGCACCGTCCCTAGCGCTGTTCAAGAAGCGTTTAGATGAGGTGCTGAGGGATTTGATTTAGTAGCTTGGTGGGTAGGGATGGTGGTGTGAGGAAGGTTGGACTAGATGATCTTGTAGGTCCTTTCCAACCTAATGTATCTATGAATCTATGAATCTATGAATCTATGAAACGAGGCTCCATAAGCCTCTTGTTGCTGCATGCAATGCTGGGAAAACTCGGGGGCAGCCAGACCTATCCCAGATTCATCTCCCACACAGACAAGAATGGGAAGAAGTCTAAGCGTGAGCAGGGATCACAGGACTGCAGTGTGGCTGAGGCTGGTGGCACCACTGGGTCTCCCTGGTCCTCACTGCCCCAGCCAGGCCATCCAGAGCAGAATGCGAAGCCCCACGTCCATGGGGGTTGGAGATCCCCAAGGAGGAGAACCCACAGCATCTGGGTTTATGTGCCAAAGCTCAGGCACCCATACAACACACAGCAATTTCCTCTACCTGACGTTGCCTGCTCTATGCTCTGCTCAGCTCAGAGAAGATAGCAGGGGTGAGGGAAGCAGGGGAGATTTGTACTAATCTCACTTCAAATCTCTCTCTCCTCTTTCAGGCACGCGGTCAGAGTGCAGAGTATGAAAACAAAGGTGAGCTCCTCCCCTGCTGAGTGCAGGCAGACACAGCCCTGTCCAGGCTTCTCATTTAGCTCACTTGGATGCAGTGCTGGGGAAGGTACAGTGGGCTTGCATCCTCGTGCAGCCTCTTGTGTACAGTGGGTTTTCAGGGGATGCAATGGCCTCCAATGTTGCACAGAGTGAGGGTAAGGGTATATGGGGCTGAATAAGCCCTGTGTGCGTGCTGGCAGCTGGTTCCAGCCTGTGCTCCGTCCTGTGCTTGCAGGTACACAGTGGTGGCTCGGGGACACCTTTCGTTGTGGCCCCAGGCACCTTCTCTGCGAGGCTCACACACGTATCTGATTTTTCCATCAGGACTGGAGCGTAGAATCCTGCTGGTGGGCAAGACGGGGACTGGAAAGAGTGCAACGGGGAACACCATCCTTGGAAAGAACACATTCAGGTCTTACTGCTCACCAAGTGGGATAACCCAAAATTACGAGGAAGATGAATGCCATATCAATGGAAGAAAAATTGTTGTTGTCGACACTCCTGGTGTTTTTGACACTACGGATTTCAGCAGAAGTACAGCTAATAAGATTAAAGATGGTCTTCGATGCCTGCAAGAAGGTGTCCATGCCATCCTCCTGGTGATGCGGCTGGGCCAAATCACTAAAGAGATAGTGCAAGTGGTTGAGTGGGTGACCAGTATTTTCGGTACTGAAGGAGAGAGGTACACAATCCTGTTATTCACCCGAGCAGATGAGCTGAAGAATCCAGGAAATCTGAAAGGTATTTTAGAAGAGAACGAATTCATGAAAGGTTTGTTAGCAAAGTGCAAAGATCGGTACATTGCTTTCAACAACAATGCTGCAAGAGAGGCAAAGGACAGGCAGGTTGCAGAGCTCATCCAAATGATTGATGCCATGGTGAAGAAGAATCACCATGCTCCGTGTTACACACAGGAAATGCTAAAGAAAAGTATACGGGACTATATTGCAGAGCGTTGTGTTATCCAATAATCAAGGGTCCAGCCATAGAGCAGACGTCTCATCCATTGAGCAGTTCCTGCTGCTATTGGAGTGCTCCCTCCTGCCCACAATTCTCCAGTGGGCTGGTCCTTATATCCGAGGCCTTGCTCAGAACTGATAACAGTATCCTGCTAAATACCATGACTATAAGCTAATCATCTTACAGCCCACGACTCCCTTGAGCTATAATTCTGAAATAGTAAGACTGCATGCAAACTCCTCAATTCCTTCTAAAGATGGAGAAGTTTGAGTGATGGCAATCATGGGGTGGATTATGTAGAGTAAGTATTGAAAAAAACCTACTGGGCTATTCCCTGCTTAAAGAAGGAAGGGGTTGAAGAAACCTCCACGGAGGAATGAAGTGGATATGCAAGGAGTCTGTTTCATGATGGTAAGGAAATCGTATACAAACAGCTCAAGAAAGAAGGAATTCTGGGGAAGACAGAATTACGGACAAATTGGGAGAACAATGCTGACATCCAGGACCAGTTCTCTTCCTCCTTTGTACAGATGCCTGTTGGATAAGACGTGCACGCTCAGCTACACCTAGTGCTACCCCCAGGAAATTAAAGAGTTATACCATAGATTAATGCGTCCACAGTTGTCTGTGTTATTCACACTCTCGGTATTAGTTTCTGCTGTGCAGACTGTGTGGTTATCTCTGTCATTTCAGAAGAATCTGTCACCTGCCGCTACAATAAAGAGCAGTATTCCACAAGCAAGTCATAAGAGCTGCCATGGCGGAGGCCAAACTCTTTTGGGGTGGTCACAGAATCATAGGTCACAGAATGGTGGGGTTGGAAGGCACCTCAAAGACCATTCCCTGTGCTGTGGGCAGGGTCGCTAGCCCTGAAATCAGGCAGCCCGGGGCCTCACCCAGCCTGGTCTTGAGCACCTCCAGGGATGGGGTGAAAATTCCCCCTTGACATCAAATATAAATCTTCCCTCTTTTAGTTCAAAACCGTTCCCCCTTCTCTTATCCCTATCTGCCCATGTAAAAGGTTGCCCCCCCTCCGCCCCCTTCAGTTGATAAGCTCCCTCCAAGTTCTGGCAGGCAGCAGTGAGGTCTCCCCAGAGCCTTCTCTTCCCCAGGTTGAACATCCCCAGGTTGAACATCCCCAGCTCCCTCAGCCTGTCTTCTCAGATGAGGTGCTCCTGCACCCTGAGCCTCCTTGCAGCCTCCTCCCCACCCGTTCCAACAGCTCCATTTTCTTGAGCTGGATGTGATACTGCAGATGGGCATCGCGAGGACTGCCCAGCGTGGCCGTGGGGTCTCTGTCCCTGGAGAGGTTCAACAGGCAAAAGGACACGGCCCTGGGCAGCAGGGGCAGGGGGACCCATGGGCAGGGATGGAGGGGTGCCTGCAGCCCCAAGGCCTGAGAGATTTGTGGACTGTGGAATTTGTAGCTCTCACCAAATAAGGAAAGCCATGAAAATCAGAGCAATGACAGGAAGAACTGGAAGCATTCAGGAGATCTATCTCTCCTGTGTGATTTTAGAGTTGAAAAATGTCCTTCTTTCCCTGCCTGCTCTGTACCTCCCCACGCAGACCTCCTCCACACACTCTTACCTTAAATGTGGTTTGTAGGGATGGGATGCAGAGAGACAGCGTGCATGGCCATGCGGTGTGCAGGGTGTCCTGGGTCCAGCAGTTGTGTGAGAGGGGGAGCTGCCCTTGGTGCCAGAACCGAGGCTCTCTGGCTCCCTTTGCAGTTGGTTTCATTATCTGCTCTTCCCGGAGCCGAGTGCATTTACGGGAAGTGTCTATTTGTGGACCTCGTGCCTCATGCAGTGTGTATGCAGGTGGGGCCAGAAAATCCTCAGCTCAGGAGCACCCGCAGAACAGCACAGGGCAGGGCTGGACTGCAGCCCCCAGCACTGTACAGCCCCGGGCTCTGCCCTCCTGCTCCCGCAGGCAGCACAGCACCACGCTGCTCCTCTTCGCCTCTGCCCACGTTGGGTGGGGAGCAGTGGAAATGGGAGCAGTGCAAGGACTCGTGGGTTGGCATGAGGACAGTTCAATTGGTGAAGCAAAACTGCACTACAGATTGGACAAAGGTGAACGGCTTGACTGTAAAAGAGGGCAGGTTCAGATTAGGTATCACAGAGATATTCTTTAAAATAAGCGTGGTGAGATATCAATCAAGTTTCTCAAAAAAGTTGTTGATGTTCCACCCCTGGCAGTGCCCACGTCCAGGCTGGATGTGTGTCTGGGATATTGGGAGGTGTCCTGCAGTGGGACAGCTCAGATGTGGCCAATGACAGCACTGCCCTCCTCCTGACACTGTCTGACGCTTCTGAGTTGCAGTTTATCCTGTCCTGGCACTGCTCTGCAGGAGGAGAGAAGGAACAGCACTCGGACCTGGGACAAAGCACTTTTGGTGAGTTGCCTGCAGCTCTGCTACCACTACTGAAAGGAATTCCAAGGCTGGAGTATCTGCTTTCACGGAGTGGGTTCTGATTTGCATGCATGAGGTTCAGCCAATATTTCATTCCAAAGAGAAAGTCAATGGAGATGGGTAATATTGAAATCATGTTCCTTTCTCCATGCATATACAGCTGTGGGAGAGACCTGAGCTCCCAATGATCACTTTTATCATCTTCATTATGACAGTAAGGGAAGGAGATCTGTGCCATTCTCACTTAAATTTTTTCTCTCGACAGGTTCCCTGACCAAGCGCACCCGCAATAATGGCAGAAATTCAAAGCCAAGGTGAGCTGCTCACCCGCTGAAAGCTACTGTCTGTCGTGATGCTGCCTCCCACCTCCCTACTCTGAGAAATACAGAGAGTAAGGTTTGGGTGGACGCGGCCATGGTATGTGATGGGTACAGCCTGAGTCACAGCACAGGGGAAAATGCGTCCCCCACACCTCTCTGTCCCTGTGCCGATTGCATGGAGCCCACTGAAGCCATGCAGGGCTGGAAGCACCCCAGAGGACAATGCTGCACAAGCACTGTTGCATTATCTGCTGAGGGTGTGATTCATTGGAAAAAGGGAATTTAGTCGGGGGATTTGTTCATTCCATGCAGTCCTGTGCATAGGAGCTGTGAGATTGCTTTCCTTTCTGTTTCTGTTTTCAGTAAAGCTCTGGGTGCAGCCATTTGAGGAAGCCTGGAGCCGGAGAGTCCTGGCCACCCTCAGGACCATGCGTTTTTCCTGATGAACCCCGAGGACCACTGCTGGGGCTGGGGGAGCTGGGCTGTCCAAAGCGTGTTGCTGGTGCTGGGGTGAAGCAGGAGCAGATTTTGTGGCTGTGGGGTTACACTGATGGCTGTCTGCTACCAAAGCCAGAGGAGCTGCTCCACCGGTCGTGGTCCCCAGCTGTGTCCCCATGGTATGGGGAAGGTGGCTGGTGGGAGTTGTGCTGTGCCCGCTTCTGTCCAGATGCGGGGCTTTTAGTCCCTTCTCCAGAAGCCCTTTGGTCAGAACCATCTGTCTGGGCTTTGCTTCCTGCTGGGCACGAGCTGTTTTCCCGTGGGGCAGCTGAGAGAGGGGTAGGGCTAAGAGGAGCTGAGCAAGCCCTGTATGTCTGCGGACAGCCAGCTCCAGCCCGTGCCCCATCCCATCCCCGCAGGTACAATGCGGTGGCTCAGGGACACCTTTCCTCGTGGCCCTGAGCACCTCCGCTGTCAGGCTCACACACATCTCTGGTTGTTCCCCCAGGAATGAAACGGAGAATATTGCTGGTGGGCAAGACAGGGAGTGGGAAGAGTGCAACAGGGAATACCATCCTTGGAAAGAACACATTTGAATTTCGCTGTTCCCCGAGTGCGGTAACCCAAGAGTACAAGATAGATAAAAACACAGTCCAGGGAAGAACGATTGTTGTTGTCAACACTCCTGGTGTTTTTGACACTATGGATTTCAGCAGAAGAACAGCTAAGAAGATTAAAGATGGTCTTCGATACCTGCAAGAAGGTGTCCATGCCATCCTCCTGGTGATGCGGCTGGGCCAAATCACTAAAGAGATAGTGCAAGTGGCTGAGTGGGTGACCAGTATTTTTGGTACCGAAGGAGAGAGGTACACAATCCTGTTATTCACCCGAGCAGATGAGCTGGAGAATCCAGGGGATCTGAATGATTTCGTAGAAGGGAGACAATCCTTCAGACGTTTGTTAGCAAAGTGTGAAGGTCGGTACATTGCTTTCAACAACAAAGCCAAAGGAGAGGCAAAGGACAGGCAGGTTGCAGAGCTCATCCAAATGATTGATGCCATGGTGAAGAAGAATCACCATGCTCCGTGTTACACACAGGAAATGCTAAAGAAAAATCTATTGGACAATCTTGAAGAGTGTTGTGGTATCCAATAATCAAGGGTCCAGCCATACAGCAGACATCTCATCCATTGAGCAGTTCCTGCTGCTATTGGAGTGCTCCCTCCTGCCCACAATTCTCCAGTGGGCTGGTCCTTATATCCGAGGCCTTGCTCAGAACTGATAACAGTATCCTGCTAAATACCGTGACTATAAGCTAATCATCTCACAGTCCGTGACTCCCTTGAGCTATAATTCTGAAACAGTAAGACTGCATGTGAACTCCTCAATTCCTTCTAAAGATGGAGAAGTTTGAGTGATGGCAATCATGGGGTGGATTATGTAGAGTAAGTATTGAAAAAAACCTACTGGGCTATTCCCTGCTTAAAAGAAGGAAGGGGTTGAAGAAACCTCCACGGAGGAATGAAGTGGATATGCAAGGAGTCTGTTTCATGATGGTAAGGAAATCGTATACAAACAGCTCAAGAAAGAAGGAATTCTGGGGAAGACAGAATTACGGACAAATTGGGAGAACAATGCTGACATCCAGGACCAGTTCTCTTCCTCCTTTGTACAGATGCCTGTTGGATAAGACGTGCACGCTCAGCTACACCTAGTGCTTCCCCCAGGAAATTAAAGAGTTATACCATAGATTAATGCGTTCACAGTTGTCTGTGTTATTCACACTCTCGGTATTAGTTTCTGCTGCGCAGACTGTGTGGTTATCTCTGTCATTTCAGAAGAATCTGTCACCTGCCGCTACAATAAAGAGCAGTATTCCACAAGCAAGTCGTAAGAGCTGCCATGGCGGAGGCCAAACTCTTTTGGGGTGGTCACAGAATCATAGGTCACAGAATGGTGGGGTTGGAAGGCACCTCAAAGACCATTCCCTGTGCTGTGGGCAGGGTCGCTAGCCCTGAAATCAGGCAGCCCGGGGCCTCACCCAGCCTGGTCTTGAGCACCTCCAGGGATGGGGTGAAAATTCCCCCTTGACATCAAATATAAATCTTCCCTCTTTTAGTTCAAAACCGTTCCCCCTTCTCTTATCCCTATCTGCCCATGTAAAAGGTTGCCCTCTCCTTCCAGCTGATAAGCTCCCTCCAAGTTCTGGCAGGCAGCAGTGAGGTCTCCCCAGAGCCTTCTCTTCCCCAAGGCTGAACACCCCCAGCTCCCTCAGCCTGTCTTCTCAGAAAAGGTGCTCCAGCGTGTGTAATGCACACAAAACTTCTTCACCATCACTTCTGCAACTGCAGTGATGGTTCAGAGCCCCGTGGAGCCCTGAGGTGGAGGACCGTAACTGTGGTAACAAAAATCTCCCAAGCAGACCCAGCTGGTGCAGGGTTTGGGCTCGGGATGGAATCTTACCCTTACTCATAGGAGCTGATGTAATCCTTCTGCATCTCAGCACTGCCTTCGATACCATTGCTCACAGGAACCTTCCAGACATAGTGCCCAGCACACAGCTGGGCATGGACACTGAGCGATGGGTGAATGCTGGGCTGATGGGTAAGGATCCACAGGACTCCATTTCAGGGCCAGTTCTCTTCAGCGTTCCCTTCACTGACTGGATACAGATTCTCAGTGCAAAGTGGGGGAGCAGAGGTCGGATGGTTACCCCACAGAAGGGTACTGGGACAGTGCGGTGAATATCAGCCTGCAGTGTGTCCTGGATCCAAAAGGACCCCATCCCCTGGGGTGCAGCAGGCCCAGCAGTGCCAGTGAGGGAAGTGACCATTCCCTCCTTTCTGTGCTGCACCCTGACACTGACACCGGGTGCAGGTTGGGTGCTGCCATGTCAGAAGGTCACAGAGTGGTTAGCAAGCATTCAAACGAGGGCTGCAGAGATGGGAAAGGGTCTGCAGGGCGAGATGTGTGAGGTGAGCTGGGGACCCTAGTGCAAGTAGGTTCTAGAAGAAGCTGTATAGGAAACCACAGTGAGAGACTCATGTGGTACGTGGGAACCAGTTCTGTGGCATCAGTGGCAGAGCTGCTCTTTAGCAGTGATAACATCACAACAAAGCTGCTAGAGAAAAAAAAAAACGTGACTGAAAAAAAAGCTAGGTAAAAATGTTAGAGAAACAGAATAATCTAAAAACAACACTATTAGTAAAGAAAAAGCTGAAATGAACAGCCCTGACAGCAGGAAGCCTATGGGAGTCTTGAAGCTGCACAGGATTAGAAGCAGAGACCAAAGGGGAAAAAAAAGGAAATAAGCAAAAAAACTCCACACCAATACCTATCTGACTCAATAAGGAGTTGAGGAGGTGGTGAGAAAGAAAAGGTTGGAATTTACAGAAATGGGAAGGTTGTCCACACACCAAGAACAGAGAATTCCCAAATGTCACACAGCAGAGCTGCTGGCATACGCGTGCTATCTGCCTGACGAAGGGCTGCCCTCCCAGAGGCCTGTAATTCCCACCTACAAGAGAGGCTCTACAAAGTGTCTGCCAGTTATGGGCTTGCAAATGATCTCCCTGGCAAAGTGACAGAGCCTATGATAAACAACAAACACACTGAGAACATGCAAAAACACAGTCTGTATGGGAAAAAGGCAGCACAGGTTTGTAAAGGGAAACGAAGCCTCAGCAGGATGCTGGATTTATGTGTAAGTGTCATCAGCCAGTAGCTGGGCCAGGGAAAGTCAGGTGAAGTGATCTTTGCGTGAAGAGAATTTGGGGACACTTCAAAAACCCTCTGAGCCCCCTCTCAACCCCTTGAATATGGAACTGCGTGTCTGCTATAAAGACTTGTGCACAACTGTGGTTCTTTTAAGGTTGGTCAGAACGATGTTCATTGCAGGGCAGTTGGACTAGATGGCCTTTAAAGGTCCCTTCCAACTCAAACGATTTTATGATTACATAGTACTGAAGTCGGTTCCCTGAGCCAAAGGTGGCAGCTGTGCTCAAGAGTTTCTCCCTCTGCTGCAATACTGAACGATAAACGCAAGAGGGCATTCCTGGCATTTCCATTTTAGCTTGAGAAAACGAACTGAGCTGTTACCTCTCCTGTCAGTAAACAGATATCAAAAGCCAATTACAGGTTAATAGTGCTGTGTTGCTATGTACACGCTTAACAACATCGACCTTTTTAAAAGAGCTTGGCCACTCCGTCATTTAAAAGTAAAATCTCTTAAGACCTGTGCTCTAGCAACTCCTACTCAAAGAAACACTCAAACTCCTTCCCCCTCGTGCCTTTTTCAAATTCCTGATGTCTGCCACTTGCTCTGGATACAGCTACCTTCTGCAAGCCCAGTTCTCTCCAGTGAGCTCACATACCCTCTACATCTCTCACAGCAATGCTTGTTTCACCAATACCTATTTAAAAGCTCTTTTTGAATCTGCTCACAAGCACTGCACTACTCATTCCTGTCTTGCAGTTTTCTGAACCAGCACAAGGTTCTTCTAAAGTGTGCGTTGCTCCCGCCTTTCAATTCCTGCCTCAAGCACTGCACTGGGTTTTCACAGCCCCTTCTACCTCCCAGCATCCACTTCTCACCACTCTGACACCCAGAGGTTCTCCCTCTGCTGCCTCTTCCTCTCATCTGCTCAATGCAGGTTTTGCTAATAGAGCTGGAAGGGAATTCAGGAATTCTCTGATGCTCTCTGATTCTCTAGTTTTTGCTTTTTACCATCCCACTCTATTTTTTTTTTATTGGCAATAAGTGAAATTAATCATAGAATCGTTGGAAGGGGCCCTTAGAGGCCATCTGGTCCCACACTCTGTGATGCACAGGGGCACCACCACCTCCCTGGGCAACCTGTGCAGTGCCTCACTGCCCTGACTGTAAACAACATCTTCCTTATAACCTATCCACATCTCCTCTCCTTCAGTTTGAAAGAATTTCTCCTTGTCCTATCATGACAGACCCTGCTATAGAGTCAGTCCCCTGCTTTCTTATAACTCCCCTTTACTCTGTCAAGCTTAATCAGTGATGGCACTTGGTTAAATGATGTCCCTGTCATTACCTTTTTCTGCATATTTTTTCCCCATGTCCTGTCCTGGCTTTCCAAGTTCTTGGTCCCCATGCCACCTATTTTCTCACCTGTCTCCTCATCTATCAGTATAGGAGATACTGAAGAAACACCATGTCTCACCCTAGCACGCAACGCAGAGAATTATGACCAGTGATTTCTCATCAGGGAGAATCCAGATGTATCACATCCAGGTTCTGCAGCTCCCAGGTCACACATCTGTGCCTGCAGCATTCCAAAGAGGAACACAGCACTGCCTGCAGAAGCAGTACATAAACTGAAGTTAACATACACGTGCACATGCAGCTTACACTTCATTGCATCAGTGCACAAAGCTTGCAAAAAGCAATGCTGTCTTCTTAATCCGTATCCCTACTTGCAGCTGTAACATCTTAATATTTTTCATGTTCCCCCCCCCCAAATAATGTTGGGATTGGCAAATTCCTTGGCAATTTTGACAAGGTCAGAAGCCAATGCTGTAATTCCTTTACCTCTTAGAGAAAAATGCTTCCTTTTAGGAGCAGAGACATCTACCGATAAGCTGCTATGTAAATCTACCTTGCTGACATCGGTCATTAAGCTAAGCACCTGAATGCCTTCTGGATATAGCAAACTGGTTTTGTGGAATCAGTGGAAGTCCACGGAGGCTTGACAGCGTGACAGCCCCTCTCACATGCCCCATCGCGCAGTCATGCAGCAGTTCTCTCTAGAAAACGTGCACTGAAAATCACCCTCCAAGTGGTCAAGTTATTAAAACTATGCTCCACTTTCATTTTGGAATATCATTCCTGGAATGCAGGGGGAGACAGAGGCACCGGATCATACCAAGCATTCTTTTGCATGCTGCATCATATTCTAGGACAAATGAAATTGAAAGCTAATGAATGCATATCAGACTACTTGTACTGACAACAATAACAAAGCATGTCTTACTTATTCAATGGACAGCAAATTACCTCCCATGCTGTCCTTAATGCAAGTTATGTTTCATTGAAAGTTGATCTTCTTTTACCCGGATGTTCTCAAGATGGAAGCAAAACTGATCATGGAGGAAATAATAGGGGGGGAAGAGGGACTTGTCAGAAGCTGAAGCAAGAGAAACATTAACTAGGTAACCAGGCTGGTTATTAGGAAAAAGTCCTCTGAAAGAGCAGTCAGCCACTGGAACTGGCTGCCCACGGAGGTGGTGGGGTCACTATCCCTGGAGGTGTTCAAGGATGGGCTGATGTGGTACTCAGGGACACAGTTCAGTGGGCAGTATTGGTGGCAGGTGGTTGGTTGGACTAGATGACCTCAGAAGTCTTTTCCAACCATAACGATTCCATGATTCTATGAAATAGTTCACCCAGCTAACAGTGGTCAAATACGTAAAGACATTGTCCAGAATGCAAAATCTCCATCCCGGGACACTGCTACCTTGAGCAATCTAATCTAATTTAATCCTTGAACCACATGACTTCTGGAGGTCAGTGATCAGAAGTAGCATTCACTTGAGTAACAGCTTGCACATAACTATGCTTCTTCCAGCAACTTAGGAGTTGGACTTGGTGACCCCTGTGGGTCCCCTCCAACGCCAGATATTCTATGACTGACTAAAAAAAGACAAAAACAATAACCCCAAAGAAGAAAATCTTTCAGCTTCTCAGCTTTGAACATTCATTTCCCTGAATGCTACCCCTGAGCAGCTCTCAGGTTTTTCAAGCATTCACCGAGGCTCCTGCTGCAGGGCTGCGAGCTCGGCTCGTGTCCCACGGGGAGGAGTCGTGCTGCTGCTGAGAAGCCGGCGGCGCGCAGGACGCGCTGCTCCGCGGCCGCATCGCCTCGCCAGGCTGCCATGGGGGATCAGTCCAACCGAGCCAAGGAGGCAGCCCCCGAGCAGGCTTCGGGCTAAAAATGGACAACTCCTTTGTGGAAGAAGTGGCCGCATCTCTGGTGAGAGAATTTCTCAGTAGAAAGGTAAATCAGTCTTGACTTTCTGGCTGGGATAAGTGGGAAGGACGCGGGAGGAATGCTCGTTGTTAAAAGGCAAAGGGAGGGAGGCTGGAAAAGGGGGGGACTGCTTCCAGCCTTAAGGCAGCTCGCCCTGAGCCGCAGCGAGCTTTCGGGCACGGCTCTGCACTACATCTCCCACAATGCCTGCTTATTTCCCAATGTGGCAGGCTGCTTCCTGCCTGCCTGAGAACGTCTGATTCATACCTACACGCGCCTGCGAAAGAAAAAAAAAGCTTAAGCCAAGAAATGCGGTTCTATGCTTTTTGTTTTCCTCCTTCATTACCTAGCGTCCTTGTTTTTACAAGTCACGCACGCAATCTCCCAGGCGAATACTGAGACAAAACAGAAGGAAGTGATGATAGGGAAAACAGATGTCTTTTTCTGGGGCTCGGTATCAGCTTGGCGGGCAGCAGATTTGCCCAGGAGGGAAGGAGAAAACAGTGATCGCTGTGTTTGTCACAAAAAAAACGTTGTAAAGGAAATAATTTGGATGTGGGGAGCGAGCAGAGGAAAAGAGCCCTTTGCGTTTCTAGCTGAAATTACCTACTACTTTGTATTTATACATAATTGAAAGGAAATACTGCACATGCCCCCCCGGCTCAGGAACGAGTTACCTTGTGCAGAACATAAGAGTGCCCTGGTGGTAAAACTGAGCATGCAGCTTGCCATACCTCGCATTTTAGTTGGAGCACCGTCTCATACTCTGTACAAGTCGCACGAAGAGCCCGAACTAGCGGATGCTGGAAGGATCACGCTGATTTCCAACCTAGATGCTGGTCAGGTTACCCTGAGAACAAGGCAAAGAGCAGGACAGAGGTTGTGAAAATTCTGCCAAATAAATAAATAAATAAGAGTCCACCTGAAATTCAGACTTTGTAACTGTGTAGATCAGATGTAAATAATTGCACAGACCAGTCTTATTAAGCTGTTAAGTAGCTGCAGTCAGCTGTGTGGAGTAGTTCTGTTTCGTTTATTTGTTTTCCCAAGCTTGGTAAATTCCACTGCGCAGACAGCATTTCTGCCTTTACTTTTACATCTGTGGGCTGTAGGAAGCAAAACTGTACCACCAAAATGCAGGTTTTAAGGCTTAGCTTGTAATTACTACAATTTTAATGTTTCCAAAAGGTTCAGCTTGCATCCAACCAAGTCAGCAATAAAAGCTTTTGTTAGCTGTGCTGTGTGCTTCTCCCAGGTGCAGCCAGGAAGCACTGGGAATCTAGCATATCCAGTCTGTAACCATCAAGAACCACGGAGATGTGGTGCTCAGGGTCATGGTTAAGGGGCATGGTGGGGATGGGTTGGGGTCTCGGAGGTGATTTACACCCCGAGTGATTCTGTGACTCCAAAATCTCCTGCTTGTCCTCAGGGTCTGAAGAAAACCATCAGCGCCATGGAGCGGGAGCTCCCACGTTCTGCACTCAGCATCAACAACAGGAGCGAACTCCGGAACGTCCTGCACCTGCACTCCCTGTACAAACAGAACAAGGTAAAGGCTCTCCTCACAGTCTGGTCTCAGATCCCACATATGGAACTGGGCCACAGAGGTGAAGGCAGCAGTGTTATGCCCACACTGCAGGCAACTCGAGCCCTTGTCTGGCTCCGCACTGCTGCAGACATGCTTACAGGTTCCTGATGGGAGATCACGGTGTGTAGGTGAGATTGCATTACAGCTCACGGGGCTGAGCTGAGAACCTGGCAGCCGTTGTCACCAAACACAGCCTCCAACAAACCAATAATACTCACTTAAATACCTGTTCCATCATTATAGATTCATAGATAGATTCATAGATACATTAGGTTGGAAAGGACCTACAAGATCATCTAGTCCAACCATCCTCACACCACCATCCCTACCCACCAAGCTACTAAATCAAATCCCTCAGCACGTCATCTAAACGCTTCTTGAACAGCGCTAGGGACGGTGCCTCAACCACCTCCCTAGGCAGGCCATTCCAGTGCCTGACCACTCTCTCAGAGAAAAAAATTTTCCTCAAATCTAATCTAAATCTTCCCCGGCACAACTTGTGGCCATTCCCTCTCGTCCTGTCATTAGTTACCTGGGAGAAGAGGCCGACCCCCTCCTTACCACAGCCTCCCTTCAGGAAGTGATAGAGTGCAATGAGGTCTCCTCTGAGCCTCCTTTTCCCCAAACTAAACAATCCCAGCTCCCTCAGCCGCTCCTCGTAAGACTTGTGCTCCAGACCCCTCACCAGTTTTGTTGCCCTTCTCTGAACACGCTCCAGGGCCTCGATGTCTCTCTTGTAGTGAGGGGCCCAAAACTGAACACAGTACTCGAGGTGCGGCCACACCAGAGCTGAGTACAGGGGGATGATCACCTCCCTGCTCCTGCTGGCCACACTATTCCTAATACAGGCCAGGATGCCATTGCCCTTCTTGGCCACCTGGGCACACTGCCGGCTCATATTGAGCCGAGCATCAACCAACACCCCCAGGTCCTTTTCCTCTATACACTCCTCAAGCCATTCTGCCCCAAGCCTATAGCATTGCATGGGGTTATTGTGGCCAAAGTGCAGGACCCGGCACTTGGCCTTATTGAACCTCATCCCATTGACCTCAGCCCAACTGTCCAGCCTATCCAGATCCCGCTGAAGGGCCTCCCTACCCTCAGGCAGATCAACACATCCTCCCAACTTGGTGTCATCCGCAAACTTACTGAGGGTACACTCAATCCCCTCATCCAGGTCATCAATAAAGATATTAAACAAGACGGGCCCCAATACCGACCCTTGGGGGACACCACTCGTGACAGGACGCCAGCTGGACTTGACTCCATTAACCACTACCCGCTGGGCACGGCCCTCTAGCCAATTCTCAACCCAGAGAAGAGTGAACCTGTCCACACCATGGGCTGCCAGCTTCTGAAGGAGAATACTGTGGGAGACCGTGTCAAAGGCTTTGCTGAAGTCCAGGTAGACTACATCAACAGCCTTTCCCTCATCTACCAGTCTGGTCACCCAGTCGTAGAAGGAGATGAGGTTGGACAAGCACGACCTGCCCTTTGTGAACCCGTGCTGGCTGGGTCTGATCCCCTGATTGCCATGCACGTGCCGTGTAATCTCCCTCAAGATCAATTGCTCCGTAACTTTCCCTGATACCGAGGTCAGGCTGACAGGCCTGTAGTTCCCCGGATCTTCCTTACGGCCTTTCTTGTAGATGGGAGTCACATCGGCAAGCCTCCAATCTTGCGGGACCTCTCCAGATGACCAGGAATGCTGATAGATGGCAGAAAGCGGCTTGGCAATCACCTCTGCCAGCTCCCTCAGCACCCTTGGGTGGATCCCGTCTGGCCCCATGGACTTGTGGCAGTTCAGATGGAGGAGCAGGTCTCTGACTGTCTCTGCTGGGATCACAGGGGGTGTATGATGCTCTTCGTCCCAGACTTCCAGGTCAGGGCGATGAGTATCCTGAGGATAAGATAAGAGGGATCAGCAGGTTGCAAAGCTCATCAAAATGATTGACGTCATGGCCAAGAAGAATCGTACTGCTCCACATTACACTCGAGAAATGATGGAGGAAGACACACGCACATTCTTTGAGAAGCTTTGTACAATCCTGTAGGCAGCAAGGGGTCGGTCCCAGAGCGGATATCTCTGGTGTGCCATGGCTGTTATCTCAGTGGGGCAATGTGTGGCACGGTGTGTGGTGATGGGCGTGAAGGAGCTGTCAATAAACTCTGAGCTTTGCTGTCTGGAGCATCACCTGTCTGTGCCCGGGGCTCTGCTGTGCTGAGCAATGCTGGGAGGAGGTGGTCACGCACACGGTGTGGTTCAGATGAGGTCCCAGTGCCGGCTGTGCCCCCGAGGGATGGGATGTGAAGAGCTGGTGCATATGGTGCTGGGCATGCAGGCTGTTGTGGACGATGGTGAGGATGCGGGAAGGCGAGCTGCCCTTGGTGCTAGTGCTCAGGTTCTCCACCACCTGTTGCTCTCAGATGTGTTTGTTATCTGCACTGCTTGGGATGGAGTACACTTACGGGAAATGCCTGTACACGGTTCTGTGGGGGAAGACGTGGGCTCCAGGATCTGGGACGGGGCTGTACTGTGCTGGTGGCAGTCACGGGGCGGTTCCACAGTGCTCCATGTCACGGCCGATTCTCTTCAATGCACTCTTCAAGACCTGGATGCTGTCACTAAGGTGCTCGAAGGAAGCCTGTGGATGGCACTACACTGCAATGAGCTGCTGACTCTTTTAGGAGCGGAGAGGCCTTGCAGAGAGACTCTGAGCAATGGGAGGGCCAGGGAATGCCCAAGCACATGGAGGTGACCGAGAGCAAGAGCTGCATTCTGCATTTGGGATGGGGCTGCCTTGGGTATACTTGCAGTGTGTGGGAGGAGAGGCCGGACGGCAGCCCCACAGAACGGCTCTGGGAGAGATGGCACACATGGCTGTGGGCTGTGCAGGCAGCTGTGAGGCTGGTGGTTGCATGAGAGGAAGGAGTTGCCCTTGGTGCCAGAACTGAGGTTCTCTGCCTCCCTTTGCAGTTGGTTTCATTATCTGCACTTCCCGGAGTGAGCGCATTTACGGGAATTGCCTATCTGTGCATCTCGTGCCACACGCAGCGTGTCTGCAGGAGGGGCCAGGAGATCCTCAGCTTGGGAGAACATACAGGACAGCACAGGGCAGGGGTGGACTGCAGCCCCCAGCACTGTACAGCCCCGGGCTCTGCCCTCCTGTTTCACACAGATAGCACAGCACCACACTGCTGCTCAATGCCTTTGCCCGCGCTGGGTGGGGAGCAGTGGGAATGGGAGCAGTGCAAGGACTCGTGGGTTGGCATGAGGACAGTTTAGCTGGTGAAGGAAAACTGTACAACTGATAGGACAAAGGTGAATGGCTTGACTGTAAAAGAGGGCAGGTTCAGATTAGGTATCACAAAGATATTCTTTATAACAATGGTGGTGACACGTCAATCATGTTTCTCAAAAAAGTTGTTGATGTTCCACCCCTGGCAGTGCCCATGTCCAGGCTGGTTGTGTCTCTGGGATAGTGGGAGGTGTCCCTGCAGTGGGACAGCTCAGATGTGGCCAATGGCAGCACTGCCCTCCTCCTGACACAGCCTCTAGATACACTGCTGAGCTGCACAGTTGATCCAGTCCCGGCACTGCTCTGCAGGAGGACAGAAGGAACAGCACGAGTGCAGCACTCGGACCTGGGACAAAGCACTTTTGGTGAGTTGCCTGCAGCTCTGCTACCACTACTGAAAGGAATTCCAAGGCTCGAGTACCTACTTTCAAGGAGTGGGTTCGGATTTGCATGCATGAGGTTTAGCCAGTAGTTATTTCCAAAGAAGAAGAGAAAGTCAGTGGCGATGGGTAATTTTGATAACATTTTGATTTCCCCATGAACCCACTTCTGTGGGACAGACCTGAGTCCCCAGTGATCATCTGCATTACTTTCATTAGCACAGTGAGGGAACTGGGGGAGTTTTGTGCTGTTGTCACTTAAAATGTCTGTCTCCTTACAGGTTCCGTGACTGAGTGCACTCGCAATGGCAGAATATGAAAGCAAAAGTGAGTTGCTCACCACCACACACAGGCAGTCGTGCTGAGGAACCATAGGGTGTGGCAGGGGAGGTTGCATCCTGGTGCAAAGACGTGTACATGGTGCGTGGACTTTGTGGGATGCCATGGTCTCAGGGATATCCTGAGGCTGCCTCCCATCTCCCCACTCACAGACCCACATGGAGAGAGGGTGAGGGCAGATGGGGCCAAGCAAGGCCTGCGTGCCTGCTGGCAGCCGGCTCCAGCCCGAGCCCTGTCCCATCCCCACAGGTGTGCAGTGGTGGTTTGGGGACACCTCTGCCTGGGAACCAGCACATGGTGAGCAGGGGGAGTCCCGGCAACGTGGGGCTCACAAATGTCTCTGCTTGTTCCATAGAACCTGAGCTGTGCATCCTGGTGGTGGGCAAGACGGGGAGTGGGAAGAGTGCGACAGGGAACACCATCCTTGGGTACAAGGCATTTGAATCGAAGATATCAGCTGATGGAGTAACTCAAATGTACAAGAGTAATGAAGGCGTCTTTGAGGGAAGACGAATTGTTGTTGTCGACACTCCTGGCCTGTTTGATACACAGGAAGCCAACTGGGAAACAGCAGAAAAGATTAAGGATGGCCTTCAGTACCTCAATGCAGGGGTCCATGCCATCATCCTTGTGATGCAGCTCTGCCGAATGACTAAGGAAGAGCAGGAAGTGGCTGAGTGGGTGACCAAGATGTTCCATACTAAAGCAGAGAAGTACACCATCCTGTTATTCACCCGAGGAGAACAGCTGGATAATCCAGAAGACCTGAAGGATTTTGTAGAGGAAAGCCGATACCTCAGAGGGCTGGCAGCAAAGTGTGGAAATCGGTACATCGCATTCAGCAACATTGCCACCGGGGAGAAGAGGGATCAGCAGGTTGCAAAGCTCATCAAAATGATTGACACCATGGTAGAGCGGAATTGTACTGCTCCACGTTACACTCGAGAAATGATGGAGGAAGACACACGCACATTCTTTGAGAAGTTTTGTAGAATCCTGTAGGCAGCAAGGGGTCGGTCCCAGAGCGGATATCTCTGGTGTGCCATGGCTGTTATCTCGGTGGGGCAATGTGTGGCACGGTGTGTGGTGATGAGTGTGAAGGAGCGGTCAATAAACACTGAGCTTTGCTGTCTGGGGGAGCATCTGTCTGTGCCCGGGGCTCTGCTGTGCTGAGCAATGCTGGGAGGAGGTGGTCACACACACGGTGCAGTTCGGATGAGGTCCCAGTGCCGGCTGTGCCTCCGAGGGATGGGATGTGAAGAGCTGGTGCATGTGGTGCTGGGCATGCAGGCTGTTGTGGAGGATGGTGGGGATGTGGCAAGGCGAGCTGCCCTTGGTGCTAGAGTTCAGGTTCTCCGCCACTCTTTGCCCTTAGATATGTTTGTTATCTGCACTGCTTGGAATGGAGTACACTTATGGGAAATGCCTGTACACGGTTCTGTGGGGGAAGACGTGGGCTCCAGGATCTGGGACGGGGCTGTACTGTGCTGGTGGCAGTCACGGGGCGGTTCCACTGGGCTCCATGTCACGGCCGATTCTCTTCAATGCACTCTTCATGACCTGGATGAGACTTGGTGCAGTAGAGAGTTGTTCAATCCCCTCTTTTCAATATAATAGGCAGATTCTTTTGCCTGAGACGCACTATTGTCCATTAATACCTTCCCGAAGTACAATCCAGATTCTACTTGGTGGTTTATGTGGTTTCTTTTCCAGGCACTATAAGCACCAAGGCTCCTCCGGCAGCACCAGAGACAACACTGCACACATACGTGGGTTAACACTACGAGTATAATCAGCACAACTATAGCTCCAAACAGTTGCTTTAGCCAGGAGAAATTAGGGAGCCAGTAGGTGAGCTTATTCCATGTCCTTAAATCCCAATGAAGTATCATCTCATGAGACTTGTGTCACGGTGTTATCCGTGACAGTAACCCAAGGGGGAACCGAGAAGGGAAAGAGAAAGGGAAGGGAAAAAGAAACTGCCCCGGCCGTGCAGCCACCTCAGCAGAGCCACGCACTCCGGGGGGAGGGGGAAACAGAGGGAATAGAGGGTCTGTAAAGAAAAACACAAAGGCACGATCTGAGAAGGAACGGTAACTTTACTAAATCTAATAAAATTGAACAATAGACAGAGAGAGAGAGAGACAAAATTTCCAAACCAGAAAACTGGAAGCTTACGTTACACATGCTGAACTCCTCACTGCAGCCCCCAGAGCGCGCCACACAGAAAAGCGCGGGCCTCGGTCTGGTGCGGAGCTCCGCCCCTCCGCTGCTCCCACAGCATTAACTCCTTAACGGCCTGCATGATGTTCTGATGTGGAATACCGGCATCAAAACCACAAAACCACAACAACTTGTTGCAGTACTTTGACCTGTTTCCAAATTGCCTCTATGTCATTTTCATAGCATCGTTGTGGGAGTTTTACACAAGTATGTATACTAGTCTGAGGCAGCAGATATCCTGCTGTGCATGTCCCGTCCAATTCAGTGGGAGTAGTATGTTACGGGCATATCCATCTCTGCACAGCCAATAGTATCCGAAGGGGAGCTTACATGGCTTTTGCCTGTTTTACATCAGTGCTGTCCTCGTTCCCACTATGGCTTATACATCTTTATCTCTGGACCATGTTGTAGTGCCATTGGTCCGAGGGCCACATCTGCATCCTTGCTGCCATCCAGCTGCTTCAGTATCTCCCATCACTACCCCAGAATTACCATACTCTCCGCTACAACCCAAAGGTGTCAGATTTCTCCATGCATTCCACCCCTTATTCCACATCATCACATCATGCCTAACATGTATCTATATAGAACCAAGAACAGTAATAACGTAGATTACATAGAAACATATCTATACATATATATATATACACATGGAATCACAGACTGCACTCCCCCAGCATCAAATCCCTTGTGGTACACACTAGACATCCCCATTTTTATCCATCACCCACCAGGTGCACCCAGGTCCCTGTGCAAAAACTGTTCCACGGAGGGGTCTGCCCTTTCCAGAGGCTGGAAGGACCCACACCGCTTTTCCCAACACGCTCTTCACATGTACTACAGGGACCTTATCTCCCTCTATGGTCTGTACGGAGCTGGACTGTGTAGGACCACCTCGGTTTACTGATCCCCTAGTGTTGACCAACCAGGTGGCTTCTGACAGATTTTTCTCCCAATGCTTAAATGTCCCGCCACCCAGTGCTTTCAGTGTGGTTTTTAACAATCCGTTGTAACGCTCAATCTTACCAGCAGCTGGTGCATGGTACGGAATATGATAGACCCATTCAGTGCCATGTTCTTTGGCCCAAATATCCACAAGTGAATTTTTGAAATGAGTCCCATTATCGGACTCAATTCTTTCTGGGGTTCCATGTTGCCATAGGATTTGCTTCTCTAAGCCTAAGATGGTGTTTCGGGCGGTAGCATGGGGTACTGCATATGTTTCAAGCCACCCAGTGGTCGCCTCCACCATGGTGAGCACATAATGCTTACCACTGTGAGATCGTGGCAAGGTGATACAATCAACCTGCCACGCCTCCCCATATTTATACTTCTGCCATCGCCCTTCCTGCCAGAGAGGTTTCATCCTCTTGGCCTGTTTAATTATGGCACATATATCACAGTCATGGATCACCTGTGCGATGGCATCCATAGTTAAGTCCACCCCTCGGTCTCTAGCCCACTTTTAGGTCGCGTCCCTTCCTTGATGGCCTGAGGTCTCATGGGCCCACCGAGCTAAAAATAACTCTCCTTTGTTCTGCCAGTCCAAGTCTATTTTAGACACCTCAATTTTGGCAGCTTGATCTACCTGATGGTTATTTTTCTGCTCTTCAGTAGCTCGATTCTTGGGCACATGAGCATCTACATGACGCACCTTTACACCCAACTTTTTTGTTTGGACAGCAATGTCCTTCCACAGTTCCGCAGCCCAGATAGGTTTGCCCTTCCGTTGCCAGTTGTTTTGTTCCCACTGCTGCAACCACCCCCATAAAGCATTTGCCAACATCCAAGAGTCAGTATAAAGATACAGCGTTGGCCACCTCTCCCGTTCAGCCACATCTAAGGCCAGCTGAACAGCCTTTACCTCCGCAAATTGACTCGATTCTCCTTCTCCTTCGGTGGCCTCTGCTACTCGTCGTGTGGGGCTCCACACAGCAGCCTTCCATCTGCGATGTTTCCCAACAATCCGACATGATCCATCAGTGAAGAGGGCATATGTCTTTTCATTTTCTGTTAGTTCGTTATATGGTGGGGCCTCTTTTGCGCGTGGTACCTCCTCTGCTGGTGATGTTCCAAATTTCTTGCCTTCAGGCCAGTCCATGATCACCTCTAACATCCCTGGACGGCTGAGGTTTCCCATCCGAGCTCGCTGTGTAATCAGCGCAATCCACTTACTCCAGGTGGCATCGGTAGCATGATGGGTGGAGGGAACCTTTCCTCTGAACATCCAGTTCAGCACTGGCAATCTAGGTGCCAGGAGGAGCTGTGTCTCAGTGCCAATCACTTCAGAGGCAGCTCAAACTCCCTCATATGCTGCCAAAATCTCCTTCTCAGTTGGAGTGTAGCACTCCTCCAAACCCCTGTACGCTCTGCTCCAAAATCCCAGGGGTCTGCCTCGGGTCTCCCCAGAGGCTCTTTGCCACAGACTCCAAGTGGGACCTTTCTCTCCAGCAGCAGTGTATAAGATGTTCTTTACGTCCTGTCCCATCCGTACTGGCCCCAGGGCAACAGCACGGGCTATCTCCTGTTTAATCTGCTCAAAGGCCTGCTGCTGTTCAGGACCCCATGCAAAATTATTCTTCTTTCGGGTCACCTGATAGAGGGGGCTTACTATGAGGCTATAGTTTGGGACATGCATCCTCCAAAAGCCTACTACACCAAGAAAAGACTGTGTCTCCTTTTTGCTAGTGGGTGGTGACATGCTGGTGATTTTGTCAACCACATCTCCTGGGATGTGACAATGCCCATCTTGCCATTTTACTCCTAGAAACTGAATTTCTTGGGCAGGTCCCTTCACTTTGTTTCGTTTGATAGCAAAACCAGCACCCAGAAGAATTTGGATTATTCGCTCTCCTTTTTTAAAAACTTCTTCTGCTGTATCACCCCACACAACAATGTCATCAATATATTGGAGGTGCTCAGGTGCCCCACCCTGTTCCAGTGTGGTCTGAATCAACCCATGGCAAATGGTTGGGCTGTGTTTCCACCCCTGGGGCAAACGGTTCCAAGTGTACTGAATGCCCCTCCACGTGAAAGCAAACTGTGGTCTGCACTCTGTGGCCAAAGGAATAGAGAAGAATGCATTGGCAATGTCAATGGTAGCATACCACTTGGCTGCTTTTGACTCCAGTTCATATTGCAGCTCCAACATATCTGGCACAGCAGCGCTCAGTGGGGGCGTGACTTCATTCAGACCACGGTAATCTACCGTCAGCCTCCATTCTCCATTGGATTTACGTACTGGCCATATGGGGCTGTTAAACGGTGAGTGGGTTTTGCTGATCACTCCCTGGCCCTCTAATTGACGGATCAAATTATGAATGGGGAGCACGGAATCCCTGCTGGTGCGGTATTGCCGTCTGTGTACTGTTTTTGTCGCAATTGGTACCTGCTGCTCTTTTACTTTCAGTACCCCCACAACAAACGGATCTTCTGACAGGCCAGGTAAAACAGACAGCTGCTGAATGTTGTCAGCATCTACAGCAGCTATTCCAAAAGCCCATTGGTATCCCTTGGGATCCTTGAAATGTCCCCTTCTAAGATAATCAATACCGAGAATGCATGGAGCCCCCTGTCCAGTCACTATACGATGTTTCTGCCAGTCTTTACCGGTAAGGCTTATTTCTGCCTCCAACACAGACAATTCCTGAGAGCCCCCAGTCACTCCAGAAATATAAATCAATTCTGTCCCCTTATAACTCGAAGGCATAAGAGTGCACTGTGCACCAGTGTCCACCAGCGCCGTATATTTTTGTGGCTGTGATGTGCCAGGCCATCGAATCCACACAGTCCAATACACTCTATTATCCCTTTCCCTCCCCTGGCTGAGGGCAGGGCCCCTCTATTGGTTACCTGTGGTGACCGGAGCAATTTCTTTGGTGGCTGATCTCTGCTGTAATTCTCTCACATGTGCTCGTAGTGCAGGGGTGGGTTTTTTATGGCACTTCTTCACGTCCTCTCCATTTTCTCGTAAGAAGCTCCACATGGACACACGCGACATGAAGTTACTGCTGTCATTTGCTCGAGCAGAGAGGCGGTTGCCTTTGATGGCCGAGACTTTTATCAGTTTGATCAGTTTCTCCATCAGATTCTTTGGATCATCCCCGTCTTCATCCGGTGTTTCTGATACTGACACAGGTCCATCCCTGTTCATCAGTAAGGACAACTCCTCCAGTATAATTTTCAGTATCTTCTTTATGTCACTGACTTCTCCTGCTACCGTTGATACAGCTGCAATGGAAACGTGTGATGGTGGAAGTTGTTATTCAAAGTTTTGAAGTGTAGTAACCACTTCATGAAATGGGAGTCTTCTGTTTCGGCCCTCGAGTATATTAAATGTTGCTACCAGTGTACTTGCGTACCTTTCAGGTGCTGTTTTTGAGAGCTTCCGATATACATTATACATTACACCATGCTTTCTCAGGATCGCGGTCCTGGTGTGGATTGTTGGGGACGAAAGTAGGATCGTACAGCATCTCTACTACAGCCAGTTCTCTCAAAAATTGGACGCCCTTCTCCACAGTATTCCATCTTTCCACCTTAGGCTCCAGATCATCTTTGTAAGGAAATCTCTCCTTTACAGCCACTAGTACTCATTCCCAGAGGGTAGCAACTCCACTCAGACATCTACTAATCCCTCTGTCGATAGCTGGGTCTCGAGCAATGCTTCCCAGTTGGCGGGCTTCGTCGCCATCTAGGGACACGCTACTGGCACCGTTGTCCCAACACCGCAGCAACCAGGTGACAATAGGTTCATCTGAGTGCCGTACAAACTCCTTTCTTGAACCCTGGATTTCAGTCATCTTTAGGGGCCGATGAATAGTAGTAATGGTGATTTCTTCATTATCACTTTCCTCTCCATGTCTCACACTTTTCTTAGTGGCCTTTCTAGGTGGTGGTGGTGGTGGTGCTGAGGAGGGCCCCTCACCTGGATCTTCCTCTTCTTTCTCATCTCTGTCGTCTCCATGTCTCTCACCTTCCTTAGTGGCCTTTTTAGGTGGTGGTGGTGGTGGTGGTGCTGAAGAGGGCCCCTCACCTGGATCTTCCTTTTTTTTTCTCTGCTTCTTCTTCTTTCCGTTCTAGCCGTGAGGACATTCGTTTCCATTTCTGACCTTCCACAGGGGCAACCGACACGGATGCCGGTGCTTCCTGTGACTGGTCAGGTTTAACCTCAAGGTTTTCATTTTTGCTCTGAACCTCGGTTTGGAAACCATTTCTCTCCAGAATATCAATTATAGCTCGATAAGCACAAGCCAAGCCCCAAACAATCCGTTCCTTCTCAGATCTCCCTGAGTCACATGACTCCTGACCTAAACACTCACTGAACTTCTCAGGATCCCGCAGGTGCTCAAGAGCAAAATCACATTGCACCGGGGGTCCCCACGCTTCTAGTTTCTTCATTAATTTTTCCCACCTTCCCTGCCATTCAACACTCTCTGGTTCTGAGGAAGGCTTCCTACACAGGATGTAAATTACTGTTGTAAAGAGTACATTCAGAAAAATGGATAACACAGTTGCCAGGCTGACATCTTGAACATAGGTAAAAACCTGAAAAGAGTACCTGGAAACCAATCCAAACGTCATATAATCTGTCATATTAACCAGGGTGTTTAGGCAGGAGGGGGGTAACCCCATCAGCACACTAAAGCAGCTGTATGCATATATGACTCCGGTGCTGAACATGAGGAGCTTAAAAAGACGCCAACATGCTCCAAGGTACATGAAAACTCTTAGACCACTTAGCACCAGTTTTACAGTGGAGTACAAATACTGCCCTGCCCGCATTCTCCACCAATAATGTGTCACGGTGTTATCCGTGACAGTAACCCAAGGGGGAACCGAGAAGGGAAAGAGAAAGGGAAGGGAAAAAGAAACTGCCCCGTCAGTGGCCGCGCGGCCGCCTCAGCAGAGCCCCGCGCTCCAGGGGGAGGGGGAAACAGAGGGAATAGAGGGTCTGTAAAGAAAAACACAACGGCATGATCTGAGAAGGAACGGTAACTTTACTAGATCTAATAAAATTGAACAATAGACAGAGAGAGAGAGAGACAAAATTTCCAAACCAGAAAACTGGAAGCTTACGTTACACATGCTGAACTCCTCACTGCAGCCCCCAGAGCGCCACCAAAAAGCGCGGGCCTCGTGTCTCGTGCGGAGCTCCGCCCCTCCGCTGCTCCCACAGCATTAACTCCTTAACGGCCTGCATGATGTTCTGATGTGGAATACTGGCATCAAAACCACAAAACCACAACAACTTGTTGCAGTACTTTGACCTGTTTCCAAATTGCCTCTATGTCATTTTCATAGCATCGTTGTGGGAGTTTTACACAAGTGTGTATACTAGTCTGAGGCAGCAGATATCCTGCTGTGCATGTCCCGTCCAATTCAGTGGGAGTAGTATGTTACGGGCATATCCATCTCTGCACAGCCAATAGTATCCGAAGGGGAGCTTACATGGCTTTTGCCTGTTTTACATCAGTGCTGTCCTCGTTCCCACTATTGCTTATACATCTTTATCTCTGGACCATGTTGTAGTGCCATTGGTCCGAGGGCCACATCTGCATCCTTGCTGCCATCCAGCTGCTTCAGTATCTCCCGTCACTACCCCAGAATTACCATACTCTCCGCTACAACCCAAAGGTGTCAGATTTCTCCATGCAACGTTTATTGTGAGGGGGAGCAGCCCTGGTGCAGAACCGAAGCTCTCTGCCTCCCTTAGCAGTTGGTTTCATTATCTGCAATTCCCAGAGCTGAGCGCATTTATGGGAAGTGTCTATTTGTGGACCTCGTTCCTCACACAGTGTGTATGCAGGTGGGGCCAGGAAATCCTCAGCTCAGGAGCACCCGAAGGGCAGCACAGGGCAGGGCTGGACCGCATCCCTCAGCACTGTACAGCCCCGGGCTCAGCCCTCCTGCTCCCGCAGGCAGCACATCTGCATTACTTTCATTAGCACAGTGAGGGAACTGGGGGAGTTTTGTGCCATTGTCACTTAAAATGTCTGTCTCCTTACAGGTTCCGTGACTGAGTGCACTCGCAATTGCAGGATAGGAAAGCAAAAGTGAGTTGCTCACCACCACACACTGGCCGTCACAGCCTGGCCGGGCTCCTGGAAGAGTGCTGGGGAAGCACGGGGTGGGGGGATCTACATGGGATCCAGCACATGGTGAGCAGGGGGTGTCCCGGCAACGTGGGGCTCACAAATGTCGCTCTTCCACAGAACCTGAGCTGTGCATCCTGGTGGTGGGCAAGACGGGGAGTGGGAAGAGTGTGACAGGGAACACCATCCTTGGGTACAAGGCATTTGAATCAATGATATCAGCTCATGGAGTAACTCGAATGTACAAGAGTAATGAAGGTGTCTTTGAGGGAAGACAAATTGTCGTTGTCGACACTCCTGGCCTGTTTGATACACAGGAAGCCAACTGGGAAACAGCTGAAAAGATTAAGGATGGCCTTTGGCAGCTCAATGCAGGAGTCCATGCCATCCTCCTGGTGATGCAGCTGGGCCGAATCACTAAGGAAGAGCAGGAAGTGGTTGAGTGGGTGACCAAGATGTTCCATACTAAAGCAGAGAAGTACACCATCCTGTTATTCACCCGAGGAGAACAGCTGGATAATCCAGTAGAGCTGAAAGATTTTGTAGAACAGAGCCCATACCTCAGAGGGCTGGCAGCAAAGTGTGTAAATCGGTACATTGCATTCAGCAACATTACCACTGGGGAGAAGAGGGATCAGCAGGTTGCAAAGCTCATCAAAATGATTGACGTCATGGTAGAGCGGAATTGTACTGCTCCACGTTACACTCGAGAAATGATGGAGGAAGACACACGCACATTCTTTGAGAAGTTTTGTACAATCCTGTAGGCAGCAAGGGGTCGGTCCCAGAGCGGATGTCTCTGGTGTGCCATGGCTGTTATCTCAGTGGGGCAATGTGTGGCACGGCGTGTGGTGATGGGCGTGAAGGAGCGGTCAATAAACACTGAGCTTTGCTGTCTGGAGGAGCATCACCTGTCTGTGCCCGGGGCTCTGCTGTGCTGAGCAATGCTGAGAGGAGGTGGTCACACACACGGTGCAGTTCGGATGAGGTCCCAGTGCCGACTGTGCCTCCGAGGGATGGGATGTGAAGAGCTGGTGCATGTGGTGCTGGGCATGCAGGCTGTTGTGGAGGATGGTGGGGAGCTGCCCTTGGTGCTAGAGCTCAGGTTCTCCGCCACCCTTTGCCCTTAGATATGTTTGTTATCTGCACTGCTTGGGATGGAGTACACTTACGGGAAATGCCTGTACGCAGTTCTGTGGGGGAAGACGTGGGCTCCAGGATCTGGGACGGGGCTGTACTGTGCTGGTGGCAGTCACGGGGCGGTTCCACAGGGCTCCATGTCACAGCTGATTCTCTTCAATGCACTCTTCATGACCTGGATGCTGTCACTAAGGTGCTCGAAGGAAGCCTGTCGATGGCACTACACTGCAATGAGCTGCTGACTCTTTCAGGAGCGGAGAGGCCTTGCAGAGAGACCCTTTGCGATGGGAGGGCCAGGGAATGCCCAACCACATGGAGGTGACCGAGAGCAAGAGCTGCATTCTGCATTTGGGATGGGGCTGCCTTGGGTATACTTGCAGTGTGTGGGAGGAGAGGCCGGACGGCAGCCCCACAGAACGGCTCTGGGAGAGATGGCACACATGGCTGTGGGCTGTGCAGGCTGCTGTGAGGCTGGTGGTTGCATGAGAGGAAGGAGCTGCCCTTGGTGCCAGAACTGAGGTTCTCTGCCTCCCTTTGCAGTTGGTTTCATTATCTGCACTTCCCGGAGTGAGCGCATTTACGGGAATTGCCTATCTGTGCATCTCGTGCCACACGCAGCATGTCTGCAGGAGGGGCCAGGAGATCCTCAGCTTGGGAACACACACAGGACAGCACAGGGCAGGGCTGGACTGCAGCCCCCAGCACTGTACAGCCCCGGGCTCTGCCCTCCAGTTTCACACAGATAGCACAGCACCACGCTGCTCCTCTTTGCCTCTGCCCACGTTGGGTGGGGAGCAATGGGAATGGGAGCAGTGCAAGGACTCGTGGGTTGGCATGAGGACAGTTTAGTTGGTGAAGCAAAACTGCAGTACGGATTGGACAAAGGTGAATGGCTTGACTGTAAAAGAGGGCAGGTTCAGATTAGGTATCACAAAGATATTCTTTAAAACAAGGGTGGTGACACATCAATCATGTTTCTCTGAAAAGTTGTTGATGTTCCACCCCTGGCAGTGCCCAAGTCCAGGCTGGTTGTGTCTCTGGGATAGTGGGAGGTGCCCCTGCAGTGGGACAGCTCAGATGTGGCCAATGGCAGCACTGCCCTCCTCTGACGCTGCCTCTAAATACGCTGCTGAGTTGCACAGTTGATCCAGTCCTGGCACTGCTCTGCAGGAAGACAGAAGGAACAGCACGAGTGCAGCACTCGGACCTGGGACAAAGCACTTTTGGTGAGTTGCCTGCAGCTCTGCTACCACTACTGAAAGGAATTCCAAGGATGGAGTATCTGCTTTCAAGGAGTGGGTTTGGATTTGCATGCATGAGGTTCAGCCAGTAGTTCATTCCAAAGAAGAGAAAGTCAGAGGCATTGGGTAATTTTGATAACATTTTGATTTCCCCATGAACCCACTTCTGTGGGACGGAGCTGAGACCCAATTAATCATCTGCATTACTTTCATTAGCACAGTGTGGGAATTGGGGGAGTTTTGTGCCATTGTCACTTAAAATGTCCGTCTCCTTACAGGTTCCGTGACTGAGTGCACACGCAATGGCAGGATATGAAAGCAAAAGTGAGTTGCTCACCACCACACACAGGCAGTCACAGCCTGGCCGGGCTCCAGGCTGAGTGCTGGGGAATCACGGGGTGGTCTTTGCATCCTGGTGGAAACAAATGTATGTGGTGCGTGGACTTTGTGGGATGCCATGGCCTCAGGGATGTCATAAGGCTGCATCCAATCTCCACAGGCAGAGACCCCCACGGAGAGAGGTTGAGGACAGATGGGGCTGAGCAAGCCCTGCGTGCCTGCTGGCAGCCAGCTCCAGCCCGAGCCCTGTCCCATCCCCACAGGTGTGCAGTGGTGGTTTGGGGACACCTCTGCCTGGGAACCAGCACATGGTGAGCAGGGGGTGTCCCGGCAACGTTGGGCTCACAAATGTCTCTCCTTGTTTTGCAGAACCTGAGCTGCACATCCTGCTGGTGGGCAAGACAGGGAGTGGGAAGAGTGCGACAGGGAACACCATCCTTGGGTACAAGGCATTTGAATCTAAGGTTTCACTATGTTCAGTAACCCCATACTCCACAGGAAGTATTAGTTCCTTCCAAGGAAGATCGATTGTGGTTATTGACACTCCTGGCCTTTTTAACACTAGAGATGTCACTGTACAAGAAACAGCTGAAAAGATTAAGGATGGCCTTCGGTACCTCTATGCAGGGGTTCATGCCATCATCCTGGTGATGCAGCTGGGCCGAATCACTAAGGAAGAGGAGGAAGTGGCTGAGTGGGTGACACAGATGTTCCATACTAAAGCACAGAGGTACACAATCCTGTTATTCACCAGAGCAGAAGATCTAAGGAAGCCAGAAGATCTGCAGGGTTTAATCAAAGACAACAAATACATTAAGGAGCTGGCAGCAAAGTGTGGAAATCGGTACATTGCCTTCAGCAACAAAGCCACTGGAGATGCGAGAGAACGACAGGTTGCAGAGCTCATCAGAATGATTGATGCCATGGTAGAGAAGAATTGTGATGCTCCTTGCTACACACGAGAAATGATGGAGAACCCTAAGACATCTCCTGAACAGGTTTGTACCATCCTGTAGACAGCAAGGGGTCAATCAGAGACGAGGTGTTCCTGCTGCCTTTGCGGGGTGATTTGGGTGTGGTGTGCGGTGGTGGTCCTGAAGGAGCTCTCAATAAGCACTGAGCCTTGGTGTCTGGAGGAGCATCTGCCCATGCTGGGTTCTGTGGTGCTGAGCAGTGCTGGGAGGAGATGGTCGCACCCGATGAGGTCAGGAGCAGGCCCCTGTGCCACCTGCCCCATGCTGGGGTGCACGGAACTGGTGCTGAGCTGTGTGCGGGCGTGAGGCCTCAATCCTTGCTGGTTGAGAGAGCGTGGCATGGAAAGCCCTGCTGGCAGCCCTATGTGCAGCGCTGTGCCATTGAGGCCAGCAGCCCTGGCCCCGATGTGGTGCAGGGATGTGGCAAGACCTTGATGGGCAGGGGGAGCTGCCCTTGTTGCAAGAGCTGAGGCGTTCTCTGCCTCCCCTTGTTCCTAGTTTTGTTATCAGCTCTGAGTGTACCCATGTTGACTGCATGTTTGTAAGACCTTCAGCCCCAGGCTGGCAGCTCCATGGTGTCTGCAGGTGGGGATGGGAGCTCCCCCAGCTCTGAGGCACATGCAGAATGTTCACACTGCCCTGCTTGCTCCTGAGGCTCTCAGGGTGCAAAGCCCCACAGCTGCTGCTGGGCTGGAGCTCGCTGCATGGGGAGCCTCCTGCCAACCTGCTGGCTGGTGGGATTGTTCTGCCAGCCCGACACTTCACCAACGTCATCTCCTTTGAGACAGCTCACCTAATGAGCAGACCAAGGGAAGCCTCTACATGTAATCCTTCTGGATTTCAGCAGTGCCTCCCATACCGTTGCTCACAGGAACCTTCCAGACAAAGTGCCCGGCACATAGATGGATGTGGGCACTGAGTGATGAGGGAACGCTGGGCTGAGGGGTCGGGCTCCATGTGGTTGGGACATGTGGGTACATGTGCTGGTGGCAGTCCCTGGGGGTTCTGCAGGACTGCATTTTGGGGCCGGCTCTCTTCAGTGTTCCCTTCAGTGACTGGATACAGGTTCTCAGTACAGATTCGGGGAGCAGAGGCTGGATGGCAACACCACAGAAGGGCACTGGGACGGCACGGTGGGTGTGAAACCGCAGTGTGTCCTGGATCCAAAAGGACTCCGTCCCCTGGGGTGCAGCAAGTCCAGCAGTGGCAAGAAGGTTTATGCCACAATTCAGGAAGCTTCTCCTCTATGATATGCGGTTGAACAGCTCCATGCCAGTTCTGCACCTTCCCATGTGACCCTCTGCATTCTCTTCAATTAAACGAGGCTCCATAAGCCTCTCGTTGCTGCATGCAATGCTGGGAAAGCTCGGGGGCAGCCAGACCTATCCCAGATTCATCTCCCACACAGACAAGAATGGGAAGAAGTCTAAGCGTGAGCAGGGATCACAGAACTGCAGTGTGGCTGAGGCTGGTGGCAGCAATGAGTCCCCCTGGTCCTCCCTGCCCCAGCCAGGCCATCCAGAGCAGAGTGCCAAGCCCCACGTCCATGGGGGTTGGAGATCCCCAAGGAGGAGAACCCACAGCGTCTGGGTTCCTGTGCCAAAGCTCAGGCACCCATACAACACACAGCAGTTCACTCTGCCTGACATTGCCTCTTCTATGCTCTGCTCAGCTCAGAGAAGTTAGCAGGGGTGAGGGAAGCAGGGGAGATTTGTACTAATCTCACTTCAAATCTCTCTCTCCTCTTTCAGGCACGCAGTCAGGGTGCCGAGTATGAAGACAAAGGTGAGCTCCTCCCCTGCTGAGTGCAGGCAGACACAGCCCTGTCCAGGCTTCTCATTTAGCTCACTTGGATGCAGTGCTGGGGAAGGTACAGTGGGCTTGCATCCTCATGCAGCCTCTTGTGTACAGTGGGTTTTCAGGGGATACCATAGCCTCCAACGTTGCACAGAGTGAGGGCAAGGGTATATGGTGCTCAGCCCTGTGTGCGTGCTGGCAGCTGGACGATCTGGAGAATCCAGGAGATCTGTAGAGATTAATGGAAGACTGCTCATATTTCACAGGGCTGGAAGCAAAGTGGGTAAATCGGTACTTTGCCTTCAGCAACAAAGCCACTGGATATGCGAGGGAACGACAGGTTGCAGAGCTCATCAAAATGATTGATGCCATCATGAAGAATTGTGATGCTCCATGCTACACACGAGAAATGATGGAGAACCCTAAGACATCTCCTGAACAGGTTTGTACCATCCTGTAGACAGCAAGGTGTCAATCAGAGACGAGGTGTCCCTGCTGCCATTGTGGGGTGATTTGGGTGTGGTGTGCGGTAGTGGTCCTGAAGGAGCTCTCAATAAGCGCTGAGCCTTGATGTCTGGAGGAGCATCTGCCCATGCTGGGTTCTGCGGTGCTGAGCAGTGCTGGGAGGAGACGGTCGCACCCAATTCATAGATTCATAAATTCATAGATTCATAGATAAATTAGATTGGTAAGGACCTACAAGATCATCTAGTCCAACCATCCTCCCACCACCACCCCTGACTACCTAGCTACTCAATCAAATCCCTTAGCACCTCATCTAAATGCTTCTTGATCAGCACTAGGGACGGTGCCTCAACCACCTCCCTAGGCAGGCCATTCCAGTGCCTGACCACTCTTTCAGAGAAAAAAATTTTCCTCAAATCTAATCTAAATCTTCCCCGGCGCAACTTGTGGCCATTCCCTCTTGTCCTGTCATTAGTTACCTGGGAGAAGAGGCCGACCCCCTCCTCACCACAGCCTCCCTTCAGGAAGTGGTAGAGTGCGATGAGGTCTCCTCTGAGCCTCCTTTTCTCCAGGATAAACAACCCCAGTTCCCTCAGCCGTTCCTTGTAAGACTTGTGCTCCAGACCCCTCACCAGTTTTGTTGCCCTTCTCTGAACACGTTCCAGGGTCTCGATGTCTCTCTTGTAGTGAGGGGCCCAAAACTGAACACAGTACTCGAGGTGCGGCTGCACCAGAGCTGAGTACAGGGGACGATCACCTCCCTGCTCCTGCTGGCCACACTATTCCTAATACAGGCCAGGATGCCATTGCCCTTCTTGGCCACCTGGGCACACTGCCGGCTCATGTTGAGCCGAGCATCAACCAACACCCCCAGGTCCTTTTTCTCTATACAGTCTTCAAGCCATTCTGCCCCAAGCCTATAGCATTGCATGGGGTTATTGTGGTCAAAGTGCAGGACCCGGCACTTGGCCTTATTGAACCTCATCCCATTGACCTCAGCCCAGCTGTCCAGCCTATCCACATCGTGCTGAAGGGCCTACCTACCCTCAGGCAGATCAACACATCCTCCCAACTTGGTGTCATCCGCAAACTTACTGAGGGTACACTCAATCCCCTCATCCAGGTCATCAATAAAGATATTAAACAAGACGGGCCCCAGTACCGACCCTTGGGGGACACCACTCGTGACAGGACGCCAGCTGGACTTAACTTTATTAACCACTACCCGCTGGGCACGGCCCTTGAGCCAATTCTCAACCCAAAGAAGAGTGAACCTGTCCACACCACTGGCTGCCAGCTTCTGAAGGAGAATACTGTGGGAGACCGTGTCAAAGGCTTTGCTGAAGTCCAGGTAGACTACATCAACAGCCTTTCCCTCATCTACCAGTCTGGTTACCCAGTCATAGGAGGAGATGAGGTTGGACAAGCACGACCTGCCCTTTGTGAACCCGTGCTGGCTGGGTCTGATCCCCTGGGTTGCCATGCGCGTGCTGTGTGATCTCCCTCAAGATCAATTGCTCCATAACTTTCCCTGATACCGAGGTCAGGCTGACAGGCCTGTAGTTCCCCGGATCTTCCTTACGGCCTTTCTTGTAGATGGGAATCACATTGGAAAGCCTCCAATCTAGTGGGACCTCTGCAGATGACCAGGAATGCTGATAGATGGCAGAAAGTAGCTTGGCAATCACCTCTGCCAGCTCCCTCAGCACCCTTTGTTGAATCCCATCTGGTCCCATGGACTTGTGGCAGTTCAGATGGAGGAGCAGGTCTCTGACTGTCTCTGCTGGGATCACAGGGGGTGTATGATGCGCTTCGTCCCTGACTTCCAGGTCAGGGTGAAAAGTATCCTGAGGATAACTGATCTTTCTATTAAAGGCAGACGTGAAGAAGGCATTGAGAACCTCAGCCTTTTCTTTATCCTCTGTGTTTACATTCCCTGCTGCATCAAGTGAAGTAGGGAAATTCTCCTTAGTTCTTCTTTTACTGTTAATATATTTGTAAAAGGATTTTTTGCTCTCCTTTACTGCAGTAGCCAGTCTAAGTTCAAGCTGGGCTTTTGCATTTCTAACTTCCTGCCTGCAAATCTTGGCAAGTTCTCTGTAGTCTCCCCAAGTAGCCTGTCCCATCTTCCAGAGGACATAGACTCTCTTTTTCTCCAGGAGTCTCAAGAAAAGATCCCAGTTCATCCACACTGGTCTTCTTCCCCTCCAGCTTGACTTACGGGACTCAGGGACAGCCTGCACCTGTGGCTTTAAGATTTCCATCTTGAGGAGGCCCCAGGCTTCCTGGACTCCTTTATCCTTCAGGAGCGAGTCCCAAGGGACCCTTGCAACAAGCGTCCTAAACAGGTCAAAGTCTGCCCTCCGGAAGTCCAAGGCAGCAGTTTTGCTAGTTGCCCTCTTGACATCACCAGGAATAGCAAACTCTACCATTTCATGGTTACTCTGCCCAAGACAATCCCCAACCTTCACATCTCCTACTAGTCCTTCTCTGTTAGTGAAGAGCAGGTCTAGCAGGGCACTTCCCCTGGTAGGTTCTTGCACCAGCTGCATCAGGAAGCAATCTTCCACACACTCCAGAAATCTCATGGACTGCTTCCTCTGCGCGGTATTATATTTCCAGCATATATCAGGGAAGTTGAAGTCCCCCATGAGAACTAGTGCTGGCCATCGTGTAACATCTACCAGTTGCTTGTAGAACACCTCATCTACCTCTTCATCTTGGCTAGGCGGTCTATAACAGACCCCCACCATGATGTCACCCCTACAGACCATCCCCCTGATCCTTATCCATAGACACTCCCCTTGGTCATTTCCAACCTCAAGCTCTTCAACATCAAGACACTCTTTGATATAGAGAGCTATGCCACCACCCTTTCTTCCCCGTCTATCCCTTCTGAAGAGCTTGTGGCCATCAGTCCCAGTACTCCAGTCATGGGAGGGGTCCCACCATGTTTCTGTAATGGTGAGGAGGTCATAGTTAGCCTGTCTCACAATGGCTTCAAGCTCATCTTGTTTGTTGCCCACGCTGCGTGCACTGGCGTAGATGCACTTCAGCTGAGACATCTGCCCCACCCCTTGCTCCAGCACAGCCCCCCTGGGCTCTTTACTGGAGAGCCCTGTTTTATCCCCTTCCTCCATCACAGCTAGTTTAAAGCTCTCTCGATGAGTCCAGCTAGCTCCTGTGCTAGAATTCGTTTCTCCCTTTGAGACAGGTGCATTCTATCAACAGATAACAGGCCAGGAGCTGAGTAAACCGCCCCATGGTCAAAAAACCTGAAGTGTCTGTCTCTACACCAGCCTCTCAGCCAATTATTCATCACCTGTGTTTTCCTAGCCCATTCCATGTCCTTCACCGCCCCAGAAGGTATGGAAGCAAACACCACTTGTGCTCCCACCCCTTGAACTAATTGCCCTAAACCCCTGAAATTTCTTTTCATACTTTGTAGGCTTCTTTGAGTTATTTCATCGCTGTCTGCTTGAACTATGAGTAACAGGTAGTAGTCAGTGGGGTGTATCAAATCTGAGAGTCTTCTAGTTATGTCCCTGACCCGGGCCCCAGGGAGACAGCACACTTCCCTACAGCTCGGGTCTGGTCTGCAAATGGGGCCCTCAGTTCCCTTGAGAAGGGAGCTGCTCACTACGATCACCATTCTTTCTTTCTTGGCAGTGGCACTCTCAATGCACGGAGTCGACTGCCTTGCCATTGGTGACTACCTGGGAGAATCTTCCCGCACCTCCCCCCCTTTTTCTCCTTCAATGTCCAACGCTGCAAACCTATTGCTTAGAGGGACTTGAGGACATGAGGCAGGCAGAGTGGGAGAATGCCTACGGAACCGAGCAGAGACTCTCGGCCAGCCCTCCCCATCCCTCCACTCTTGCTCGCAGTCCCTGATCACAGAACTGCAGTGTGGCTGAGGCTGGTGGCACCACTGGGTCCCCTTGGTCCTCCCTGCCCCAGCCAGGCCATCCAGAGCAGAGTGCCAAGCCCCACGTCCATGGGGGTTGGAGATCCCCAAGGAGGAGAACCCACAGCGTCCGGGTTCCTGTGCCAAAGCTCAGGCACCCATACAACACACAGCAGTTCACTCTGCCTGACATTGCCTCTTCTATGCTCTGCTCAGCTCAGAGAAGTTAGCAGGGGTGAGGGAAGCAGGGGAGATTTGTACTAATCTCACTTCAAATCTCTCTCTCCTCTTTCAGGCACGCAGTCAGGGTGCCGAGTATGAAGACAAAGGTGAGCTCCTCCCCTGCTGAGTGCAGGCAGACACAGTCCTGTCCTGGCTTCTCATTTAGCTCACTTGGATGCAGTGCTGGGGAAGGTACAGTGGGCTTGCATCCTCATGCAGCCTCTTGTGTACAGTGGGTTTTCAGGGGATACCATAGCCTCCAACGTTGCACAGAGTGAGGGCAAGGGTATATGGGGCTCAATAAGCCCTGTGTGCGTGCTGGCAGCTGTCTCCAGCCTGTGCCCTGTCCTGTGCCTGCAGGCACAGAGTGGTGCATTGGGGACACCTCTGCCTGGGATCCAGCACATGGTGAGCAGGGGGTGTCTCTGCAACGTGGGGCTCACAAATATCTCTCCTTGTTCCACAGAACCTGAGCTGTGCATACTGCTGGTGGGCAAGACGGGGAGTGGGAAGAGTGCGACAGGGAACACCATCCTTGGGTACAAGGCATTTGAATCGAAGATATCAGCTGATGGAGTAACTCGAATGTACAAGAGTAATGAAGGCGTCTTTGAGGGAAGACGAATTGCTGTTGTTGACACTCCTGGCCTGTTTGATACACGGGAAGCCAACAAGAAAACAGCTGAAAAGATTAAGGATGGCCTTCGGTACCTCAATGCAGGGGTCCATGCCATCCTCCTGGTGATGCAGCTGGGCCGAATCACTAAGGAAGAGCTGGAAGTGGCTGAGTGGGTGACCAAGATGTTCCATACTAAAGCAGAAAAGTACACCATCCTGTTATTCACCCGAGGAGAACAGCTGGATAATCCAGAAGACCTGAAGGATTTTGTAGAGGAAAGTGGATACCTCAGAGGGCTGGCAGCAAAGTGTGGAAATCGGTACATTGCATTCAGCAACATTGCCACTGGGGAGAAGAGGGATCAGCAGGTTGCAAAGCTCATCAAAATGATTGATGTCATGGCCAAGAAGAATCGTACTGCTCCGTGTTACACTCAAGAAATGATGGAGGAAGACACACGCACATTCTTTGAGAAGCTTTGTACAATCCTGTAGGCCGCAAGGGGCCGGTCCCAGAGCGGATATCTCTGGTGTGCCATGGCTGTTATCTCAGTGGGGCAATGTATATCACGGTGTGTGGTGATGGGCGTGAAGGAGCGGTCAATAAACACTGAGCTTTGCTGCCTGGAGCATCACCTGTCTGTGCCTGGGGCTCTGCTGTGCTGAGCAATGCTGGAAGGAGGTGGTCACACACACGGTGCAGTTCGGATGAGGTCCCAGTGCCGACTGTGCCTCCGAGGGATGGGATGTGAAGAGCTGGTGCATGTGGTGCTGGGCATGCAGGCTGTTGTGGAGGATGGTGGGGAGCTGCCCTTGGTGCTAGAGCTCAGGTTCTCCGCCACCCTTTGCCCTTAGATATGTTTGTTATCTGCACTGCTTGGAATGGAGTACACTTACGGGAAATGCCTGTACACGGTTCTGTGGGGGAAGACGTGGGCTCCAGGATCTGGGACGGGGCTGTACTGTGCTGGTGGCAGTCACGGGGCAGTTCCACAGAGCTCCATGTCACAGCCGATTCTCTTCAATGCACTCTTCAAGACCTGGATGCTGTCACTAAGGTGCTCGAAGGAAGCCTGTGGATGGCACTACACTGCAATGAGCTGCTGACTCTTTCAGGAGCGGAGAGGCCTTGCAGAGAGACCCTGAGCGATGGGAGGGCCAGGGAATGCCCAAGCACATGGAGGTGACCGAGAGCAAGAGCTGCATTCTGCATTTGGGATGGGGCTGCCTTGTGTATACTTGCAGAGTTTGGGAGGAGAGGCCGGACGGCAGCCCCACAGAATGGCTCGGGAGAGATGTCACACATGGCTGTGGGGTATGCAGGCTGCTGTGAGGCTAGTTTTTGCATGAGAGGAAGGAGTTGCCCTTGGTGCCAGAACCGCGGTTCTCTGCCTCCCTTTGCAGTTGGTTTCATTATCTGCACTTCCCGGAGTGAGCGCATTTACGGGAATTGCCTATCTGTGCATCTCGTGCCACACACAGCGTGTTTGCAGGCGGGGCCAGGAGATCTTCAGCTTGGGAGGACACACAGGACAGCACAGGGCAGGGATGGACTGCAGCCCCCAGCACTGTACAGCCCCGGGTTCTGCCCTCCTGTTTCACACAGATAGCACAGCACCACACTGCTGCTTGATGCCTCTGCCCACGTTGGGTGGGGAGCAGTGGGAATGGGAGCAGTGCAAGGACTCATTGGTTGGCATGAGGACAGTTTAGCTGGTGAAGGAAAACTGCACTACTGATAGGACAAAGGTCAACGGCTTGACTGTAAAAGAGGGCAGGTTCAGATTAGGTATCACAAAGAAATTCTTTAAAACAAGGGTGGTGACACGTCAATAAAGTTTCTCAAAAAAGTTGTTGATGTTCCACCCCTGGCAGTGCCCATGTCCAGGCTGGTTGTGTCTCTGGGATAGTGGGAGGTGTCCCTGCAGTGGGACAGCTCAGATGTGGCCAATGGCAGCACTGCCCTCCTCCTGACACTGCCTCTAGATACGCTGCTGAGCTGCACAGTTGATCCAGTCCTGGCACTGCTCTGCAGGAGGACAGAAGGAACAGCACGAGTGCAGCACTCAGACCTGGGACAAAGCACTTTTGGTGAGTTGCCTGCAGCTCTGCTACCACTACTGAAAGGAATTCCAAGGCTGGAGTACCTGCTTTCAAGGAGTGAGTTCGGATTTGCATGCATGAGGTTCAGCCAGTATTTCATTCCAAAGAAGAAGAGAAAGTCAGTGGTGATGGGTAATTTTGATAACATTTTGATTTCCCCATGAACCCACTTCTGTGGGACAGACCTGAGTCCCCAGTGGTCATCTGCATTGCTTTCATTAGCACAGTGAGGGAACTGGGGGAGTGCGACAGGGAACACCATCCTTGGGTACAAGGCATTTGAATCAATGATATCAGCTCATGGAGTAACTCGAATGTACAAGAGTAATGAAGGCGTCTTTGAGGGAAGACAAATTGCTGTTGTTGACACTCCTGGCCTATTTGATACAAGGGAAGCCAACTGGGAAACAGCTGAAAAGATTAAGGATGCCCTTCGGTACCTCCATGCAGGGGTCCATGCCATCCTCCTGGTGATGCAGCTGGGCCGAATCACTAAGGCTGAGTGGGTGACCAAGATGTTCCATACTAAAGCAGAGAAGTACACCATCCTGTTATTCACGCGAGGAGAACAGCTGGATAATCCAGAAGATCTGAAGGATTTTGTAGAGGAAAGCGGATACCTCAGAGGGCTGGCAGCAAAGTGTGTAAATCGGTACATTGCATTCAGCAACATTGCCACTGGGGAGAAGAGGGATCAGCAGGTTGCAAAGCTCATCAAAATGACTGACGTCATGGTAGAGCAGAATTGTACTGCTCCACGTTACACTCGAGAAATGATGGAGGAAGACACACGCACATTCTTTGAGAAGTTTTGTAGAATCCTGTAGGCAGCAAGGGGTCGGTCCCAGAGCGGATATCTCTGGTGTGCCATGGCTGTTATCTCAGTGGGGCAATGTGTGGCACGGTGTGTGGTGATGGGCATGAAGGAGCGGTCAATTAACACTGAGCTTTGCTGTCTGGAGGAGCATCTGTCTGTGCCCGGGGCTCTGCTGTGCTGAGCAATGCTGAGAGGAGGTGGTCACACACACGGTGCAGTTCGGATGAGGTCCCAGTGCCGACTGTGCCTCCGAGGGATGGGATGTGAAGAGCTGGTGCATGTGGTGCTGGGCATGCAGGCTGTTGTGGAGGATGGTGGGGATGCGGGAAGGTGAGCTGCCCTTGGTGCTAGTGCTCAGGTTCCCAGCCACCCGTTGCTCTCAGATGTGTTTGTTATCTGCACTGCTTGGGATGGAGTACGCTTACGGGAAATGCCTGTACACGGTTCTGTGGGGGAAGACGTGGGCTCCAGGATCTGGGACGGGGCTGTACTGTGCTGGTGGCAGTCACGGGGCGGTTCCACAGGGCTCCATGTCACGGCTGATTCTCTTCAATGCACTCTTCATGACCTGGATGAGACTTGTTGCAGTAGAGAGAAGCTGTTCTCATGCTTCAATCCCCTCTTTTCAATATAATAGGCACTTTCTTTTGCCTAACACACACTATTGTCCATTAATGCCTTCCCGAATTATAATCCCAGATTCTATTTGGTGGTTTATGTGGTTTCTTTTCCAGGCACTATAAGCACCAAGACTCCTCCGGCAGCACCAGAGACAACACTGCACACATACGTGGGTTAACACTACGAGTATAATCAGCACAACTATAGCTCCAAACAGTTGCTTTAGCCAGGTGAAATTAGGGAGCCAGTAGGTGAGCTTACTCCATAAGTCTGTAAATCCCAATGAAATATCATCTCATGAGACTTGTTGCAGTACTTTGACCTGTTTCCAAATTGCCTCTATGTCAGTTTCGTAGCACCCGTTGTGGGAGATTTGCACAAGTATGTATACTAGTCTGATATCCTGCTGTGCATGTCCCGTTCAATTCAGTGGGAGAATTTTGTGGGCATATCCATCTCTGCACAGCCAACAGTATCCGAATGGGAGCTTACATGGCTTTTGCCTGTTTTACATCAGTGCTGTTGCCATTCTCACTATGGCTTATAAATCTTTATCTCTGGACCATGTTGTAGTGCCATTGGTCCGAGAGCCACATCTGCATCCTTGTTGCTATCCAGCTGCTCCAGTATCTCCCGTCACTACACCAGAATTACCATTCTCCCAGCTTCACCCCAAACATGTCAGATTTCTCTGTGCAACGTTTATTGCGAGGGGGAGCTGCCCTTGGTGCAGAACCGAGGCTCTCTGGCTCCCTTTGCAGTTGGTTTCATTATCCGCAATTCCCAGAGCTGAGCGCATTTACGGGAAGTGTCTATTTGTGGACCTCGTGCCTCACACAGTGTGTATGCAGGTGGGGCCAGGAAATCCTCAGCTCGGGAGCACCCAAAGGGCAGCACAGGGCAGGGCTGGACCGCAGCCCTCAGCACTGTACAGCCCCGGGCTCTGCACTCCTGCTCCCGCAGGCAGCACATCTGCATTACTTTCATTAGCACAGTGAGGGAATTGGGGGAGTTTTGTGCCATTGTCACTTAAAATGTCTGTCTCCTTACATGTTCCGTGACTGAGTGCACTCGCAATGGCAGGATAGAAAAGCAAAAGTGAGTTGCGCACCACCACACACCGGCTGTCGCCTGTCTGGGCTCCTGGCAGAGTGCTGGGGAAGCACGGGGTGGGGGGATCTACATGGGATCCAGCACATGGTGAGCAGGGGGTGTCTCTGCAACGTGGGGCTCACAAATATCGCTCCTTGTTCCACAGAACCTGAGCTGTGCATCCTGGTGGTGGGCAAGACGGGGAGTGGGAAGAGTGCGACAGGGAACACCATCCTTGGGTACAAGGCATTTGAATCAATGATATCAGCTCATGGAGTAACTCGAATGTACAAGAGTAATGAAGGCGTCTTTGAGGGAAGACGACTTGTTGTTGTCGACACTCCTGGCCTATTTGATACAAGGGAAGCCAACAAGGAAACAGCTGAAAAGATTAAGGATGCCCTTCGGTACCTCTATGCAGGGGTCCATGCCATCCTCCTGGTGATGCAGCTGGGCCGAATCACTAAGGAAGAGCAGGAAGTGGCTGAGTGGGTGACCAAGATGTTCCACACTAAAGCAGAGAAGTACACCATCCTGTTATTCACCCGAGGAGAACAGCTGGATAATCCAGAAGACCTGAAGGATTTTGTAGAGGAAAGCGGATACCTCAGAGGGCTGGCAGCAAAGTGTGTAAATCGGTACATTGCATTCATCAACACTGCCACTGGGGAGAAGAGGGATCAGCAGGTTGCAAAGCTCATCAAAATGATTGACGTCATGGTAGAGCGGAATTGTACTGCTCCACGTTACACTCGAGAAATGATGGAGGAAGACACACGCACATTCTTTGAGAAGCTTTGTACAATCCTGTAGGCAGCAAGGGGTCAGTCCCAGAGCGGATATCTCTGGTGTGCCATGGCTGTTATCTCAGTGGGGCAATGTGTGGCACGGTGTGTGGTGATGGGCGTGAAGGAGCGGTCAATAAACACTGAGCTTTGCTGTCTGTGCCCGGGGCTCTGCTGTGCTGAGCAATGCTGGGAGGAGGAGGTCACACACACGGTGCAGTTCGGATGAGGTCCCAGTGCTGACTGTGCCTCCGAGGGATGGGATGTGAAGAGCTGGTGCATGTGGTGCTCGGCATGCAGGCTGTTGGGGAGGATGGTGGGGAGCTGCCCTTGGTGCTAGAGCTCAGGTTCTCCGCCACCCGTTGCTCTCAGATGTGTTTGCTATCTGCACTGCTTGGAATGGAGTACACTTACGGGAAATGCCTGTACACGGTTCTGTGGGGGAAGACGTGGGCTCCAGGATCTGGGATGGGGCTGTACTGTGCTGGTGGCAGTCACGGGGCGGCTCCACAGGGCTCCATGTCACAGCCGATTCTCTTCAATGCACTCTTCATGACCTGGATGAGACTTGTTGCAGTAGAGAGAAGCTGTTCTCATGCTTCAATCCCCTCTTTTCAATAGAATGGGCAGATTCTTTTCCCTAAGACACACTATTGTCCATTAATGCCTTCCCAAAGTACAATCCAGATTCTACTTGGTGGTTTATGTGGTTTCTTTTCCAGGCACTATAAGCACCAAGGCTCCTCCGGCAGCACCAGAGACAACACTGCACACATACGTGGGTTAACACTACGAGTATAATCAGCACAACTATAGCTCCAAACAGTTGCTTTAGCCAGGTGAAATTAGGGAGCCAGTAGGTGAGCTTACTCCATAAGTCTGTAAATCCCAATGAAATATCATCTCATGAGACTTGTTGCAGTACTTTGACCTGTTTCCAAATTGCCTCTATGTCAGTTTCGTAGCACCCGTTGTGGGAGATTTGCACAAGTATGTATACTAGTCTGATATCCTGCTGTGCATGTCCCGTCCAATTCAGTGGGAGAATTTTATGGGCATATCCATCTCCGCACAGCCAACAGTATCCAAATGGGAGCTTACATGGCTTTTGCCTGTTTTACATCAGTGCTGTCCCCATTCCCACTATGGCTTATAAATCTTTATCTCTGGACCATGTTGTAGTGCCATTGGTCCGAGGGCCACATCTGCATCCTTGTTGCTATCCATCCAGCTGCTTCAGTATCTCCCGTCACTACCCCAGAATTACCATTCTCCCAGCTTCACCCCAAAGGTGTCAGATTTCTCCATGCAACGTTTATTGTGAGGGGGAGCTGCCCTGGTGCAGAACCGAAGCTCTCTGGCTTCCTTTGCAGTTGGTTTCATTATCCGCAATTCCCAGAGCTGAGCGCATTTATGGGAAGTGTCTATTTGTGGACCTCGTGCCTCACACAGTGTGTATGCAGGTGGGGCCAGGAAATCCTCAGCTTGGGAGCGCCCACAGGGCAGCACAGGGCAGGGCTGGACTGCAGCCCTCAGCACTGTACAGCCCCGGGCTCTGCCCTCCTGCTCCCCGCAGGCAGCACATCTGCATTACTTTCATTAGCACAGTGAGGAAATTGGGGGAGTTTTGTGCCACTGTCACTTAAAATGTCTGTCTCCTTACATGTTCCGTGACTGAGTGCACTCGCAATTGCAGGATAGGAAAGCAAAAGTGAGTTGCTCACCACCACACACAGGCAGTCACAGCCTGGCCGGGCTCCTGGCAGAGTGCTGGGGAAGCACGGGGTGGGGGGATCTACATGGGATCAAGCCCGTGGTGAGCAGGGGGTGTCCCGGCAACGTGGGGCTCACAAATGTCGCTCTTCCACAGAATCTGAGCTGTGCATCCTGGTGGTGGGCAAGACGGGGAGTGGGAAGAGTGTGACAGGGAACACCATCCTTGGGTACAAGGCATTTGAATCAATGATATCAGCTCATGGAGTAACTCGAATGTACAAGAGTAATGAAGGTGTCTTTGAGGGAAGACAAATTGCTGTTGTTGACACTCCTGGCCTATTTGATACAAGGGAAGCCAACAAGGAAACAGCTGAAAAGATTAAGGATGGCCTTTGGCAGCTCAATGCAGGAGTCCATGCCATCCTCCTGGTGATGCAGCTGGGCCGAATCACTAAGGAAGAGCAGGAAGTGGCTGAGTGGGTGACCAAGATGTTCCATACTAAAGCAGAGAAGTACACAATCCTGTTATTCACCCGAGGAGAACAGCTGGATAATCCAGTAGAGCTGAAAGATTTTGTAGAACAGAGCCCATACCTCAGAGGGCTGGCAGCAAAGTGTGTAAATCGGTACATTGCATTCAGCAACATTGCCACTGGCGAGAAGAGGGATCAGCAGGTTGCAAAGCTCATCAAAATGATTGACGTCATGGTAGAGCGGAATTGTACTGCTCCACGTTACACTCGAGAAATGATGGAGGAAGACACACGCACATTCTTTGAGAAGCTTTGTACAATCCTGTAGGCAGCAAGGGGTCGGTCCCAGAGCGGATATCTCTGGTGTGCCATGGCTGTTATTTCAGTGGGGCAATGTGTGGCACGGTGTGTGGTGATGGGCGTGAAGGAGCGGTCAATAAACACTGAGCTTTGCTGTCTGGGGGAGCATCTGTCTGTGCCCGGGGCTCTGCTGTGCTGAGCAATGCTGGGAGGAGGTGGTCACACACACGATGAAGTTCAGATGAGGTCCCAGTGCCGACTGTGCCTCCGAGGGATGGGATGTGAAGAGCTGGTGCATGTGGTGCTGGGCATGCAGGCTGTTGTGGAGGATGGTGGGGATGAGGGAAGGCGAGCTGCCCTTGGTGCTAGTGCTCAGGTTCTCCGCCACCTGTTGCTCTCAGATGTGTTTGTTATCTGCACTGCTTGGGATGGAGTACACTTACGGGAAATGCCTGTACACGGTTCTGTGGGGGAAGAGGTGGGCTCCGGGATCTGGGACGGGGCTGTACTGTGCTGGTGGCAGTCACGGGGCAGTTCCACAGGGCTCCATGTCACAGCTGATTCTCTTCAATGCACTCTTCATGACCTGGATGCTGTCACTAAGGTGCTCGAAGGAAGCCTGTGGATGGCACTACACTGCAATGAGCTGCTGACTCTTTCAGGAGCGGAGAGGCCTTGCAGAGAGACCCTGAGCGATGGGAGGGCCAGGGAATGCCCAAGCACATGGAGGTGACCGAGAGCAAGAGCTGCATTCTGCATTTGGGATGGGGCTGCCTTGGGTATAATTGCAGAGTTTGGGAGGAGAGGCCGGACGGCAGCCCCACAGAACGGCTCTGGGAGAGATGGCACACATGGCTGTGGGCTGTGCAGGCTGCTGTGAGGCTGGTGGTTGCATGAGAGGAAGGAGCTGGCCCTGGTGCCAGAACTGAGGTTCTCTGCCTCCTTTTGCAGTTGGTTTCATTATCTGCACTTCCCGGAGTGAGCGCATTTACGGGAATTGCCTATCTGTGCATCTCGTGCCACACGCAGCGTGTCTGCAGGTGGGGCCAGGAGGTCCTCAGCTTGGGGGCAAACACTGGACAGCACAGGATAGGGATGGACTGCAGCCCCCAGCACTGTACAGCCCCGGGCTCTGCCCTCCTGCTCCCCACAGGTAGCACAGCACCACATTGCTGCTCAATGCCTCTGCCCGCGCTGGATGGGGAGCAGTGGGAATGGGAGCAGTGCAAGGACTCATTGGTTGGCATGAGGACCGCTTAGCTGGTGAAGGAAAACTGCACTACAGATTGGACAAAGGTGAACGGCTTGACTGTAAAAGAGGGCAGGTTCAGATTAGGTATCACAAAGAAATTCTTTAAAACAAGGGTGGTGACACGTCAATCAAGTTTCTCAAAAAAATTGTTGATGTTCCACCCCTGGCAGTGTCCACGTCCAGGCTGGTTGTGTCTCTGGGATAGTGGGAGGTGCCCCTGCAGTGGGACAGCTCAGATGTGGCCAATGGCAGCACTGCCCTCCTCCTGACACTGCCTCTAGATACGCTGCCGAGCTGCACAGTTGATCCAGTCCTGGCACTGCTCTGCAGGAGGACAGAAGGAACAGCACGAGTGCAGCACTCGGACCTGGGACAAAGCACTTTTGGTGAGTTGCCTGCAGCTCTGCTACCACTACTGAAAGGAATTCCAAGGATGGAGTATCTGCTTTCAAGGAGTGGGCTCTGATTTGCATGCATGAGGTTCAGCCAGTGGTTCATTCCAAAGAAGAAGAGAAAGTCAGTGGCGATGGGTAATTTTGATAACATTTTGATTTTCCCATGAACCCACTTCTGTGGGACAGACCTGAGTCCCCAGTGATCATCTGCATTACTTTCATTACCACAGTGGGGGAACCGGGGGAGTTTTGTACCATTGTCACTTAAAATGTCTGTCTCCTTACAGGTTCCGTGACTGAGTGCACTCGCAATGGCAGAATACGAAAGCAAAAGTGAGTTGCTCACCACCACACACAGGCAGTCGTGCTGGGGAAGCATGGGGCGTGGCAGGGGAGGTTGCATCCTGGTGCAAAGACGTGTACATGGTTCGTGGACTTTGTGGGATGCCATGGCCTCAGGGATGTCCTACGGCTGCATCCCATCTCCCCACTCACAGACCCACACGGAGAGAGGGTGAGGGCAGATGGGGCTGAGCAAGCCCTGCGTGCCTGCTGGCAGCCGGCTCCAGCCCGAGCCCTGTCCCATCCCCACAGGTGTGCAGTGGTGGTTTGAGGACACTTCTGCCTGGGAACCAGCACATGGTGAGCAGGGGGTGTCCCGGCAACGTGGGGCTCACAAATGTCTCTGCTTGTTCCACAGAATCTGAGCTGTGCATCCTGCTGGTGGGCAAGACGGGGAGTGGGAAGAGTGCGACAGGGAACACCATCCTTGGGAGGAATGAATTTGAATCTAAGGTTTCACTATGCTCGATAACACCAAACTACACAGGACGTAGTAGTTCCTTCCAAGGAAGATCAATTGTGGTTATTGACACTCCTGGCCTTTTTAACACTAGAGGTGTCACTGTACAAGAAACAGCAGAAAAGATTGGAAATGCCCTTCGGGATTTCTACGGAGGGGTCCACGCCATTGTCCTGGTGATGCAGCTGGGCCAATTCACCGAAGAATGTGAGCAGGTGGCTGAGTGGGTGACCAAGATTTTCCATACTGAAGCACAGAGGTACACAATCCTGTTATTCACCAGAGCAGAAGATCTAAGGAATCCAGAAGATCTGCAGGGTTTAATCAAAGACAACAAATACATTAAGGAGCTGGCAGCAAAGTGTGGAAATCGGTACATTGCCTTCAGCAACAAAGCCACTGGAGGTGTGAGGGAACGACAGGTTGCAGAGCTCATCAAAATGATTGATGCCATGGTAGAGAAGAATTGTGATGCTCCTTGCTACACACGAGAAATGATGGAGAACCCTATGACATCTCCTGAACAGGTTTGTACCACCCTGTAGACAGCAAGGGGTCAATCAGAGACGAGGTGCTCCTGCTGCCTTTGCGGGGTGATTTGGGTGTGGTGTGCGGTGGTGGTCCTGAAGGAGCTCTCAATAAGCACTGAGCCTTGATGTCTGGAGGAACATCTGCCCATGCTGGGTTCTGCGGTGCTGAGCAGTGCTGGGAGGAGATGGTCGCACCCGATGAGGTCAGGAGCAGGCCCCTGTGCCACCTGCCCCATGCTGGGGTGCACGGAACTGGTGCTGAGCTGTGTGCGGGCGTGAGGCCTCAATCCTTTCTGGTTGAGAGAGCATGGCATGGAAAGCCCTGCTGGCAGCCCTATGTGCAGCGCTGTGCCATTGAGGCCAGCAGCCCTGGCCCCGTTGTGGTGCAGGGATGTGGCAAGACCTTGATGGGCAGGGGGAGCTGCCCTTGTTGCAAGAGCTGAGGCGTTCTCTGCTTCCCCTTGCTCCTAGTTTTGTTATCAGCTCTGAGTGTGCCCATGTGAACGGCATGTTTGTAAGACCTTCAGCCCCAGGCTGGCAGCTCCATGGTGTCTGCAGATGGGGATGGGAGCTCCCCCAGCTCTGAGGCACATGCAGAATGTTCACACTGCCCTGCTTGCTCCTGAGGCTCTCAGGGTGCAAAGCCCCACAGCTGCTGCTGGGCTGGAGCTCGCTGCATGGGGAGCCTCCTGCCAACCTGCTGGCTGGTGGGATTGTTCTGCCAGCCCGACACTTCACCAACGTCATCTCCTTTGAGACAGCTCACCCACTGAGCAGACCAAGGGAAGGCTCTACATGTAATCCTTCTGGATTTCAGCAGTGCCTCCCATACCGTTGCTCATAGGAACCTTCCAGACAAAGTGCCCGGCACATAGGTGGACGTGGGCACTGAGCGATGGGGGAGCACTGGGCTGAGGGGTCGGGCTCCATGTGGTTGGGACATGTGGGTACATGTGCTGGTGGCAGTCCCAGGGGGTTCTGCAGGACTGCATTTCGGGGCCGGCTCTCTTCAGTGTTCCCTTCAGTGACTGGATACAGGTTCTCAGTACAGAGCTGGGGAGCAGAGGCTGGATGGCAGTCCCACAGAAGGGCACTGGGACGGCACGGTGGGTGTGAAACCGCAGTGTGTCCTGGATCCAAAAGGACTCCATCCCCTGGGGTGCAGCAAGCCCAGCAGTGGCAAGGAGGATTATGCCACAATTCAGGAAGTTTCTCCTCTATGATATGCAGTTGAACAGCTCCATGCCAGTTCTGCACCTTCCCATGTGACCCTCTGCATTCTCTTCAATTAAACGAGGCTCCATAAGCCTCTCGTTGCTGCATGCAATGCTGGGAAAACTCGGGGGCAGCCAGACCTATCCCAGATTCATCTCCCACACAGACAAGAATAGGAAGAAGTCTAAGCGTGAGCAGGGATCACAGGACTGCAGTGTGGCTGAGGCTGGTGGCACCACTGGGTCTCCCTGGTCCTCCCTGCCCCAGCCAGGCCATCCAGAGCAGAATGCGAAGCCCCACGTCCATGGGGGTTGGAGATCCCCAAGGAGGAGAACCCACAGCATCTGGGTTTATGTGCCAAAGCTCAGGCACCCATACAACACACAGCAATTTCCTCTACCTGACGTTGCCTGTTCTATGCTCTGCTCAGCTCAGAGAAGATAGCAGGGGTGAGGGAAGCAGGGGAGATTTGTACTAATCTCACTTCAAATCTCTCTTTCCTCTTTCAGGCACGCGGTCAGAGTGCAGAGTATGAAAACAAAGGTGAGCTCCTCCCCTGCTGAGTGCAGGCAGACACAGCCCTGTCCAGGCTTCTCATTTAGCTCACTTGGAAGCTGGGGAAGGTACAGTGGGCTTGCATCCTCGTGCAGCCTCTTGTGTACAGTGGGTTTTCAGGGGATGCAATGGCCTCCAATGTTGCACAGAGTGAGGGTAAGGGTATATGGGGCTGAATAAGCCCTGTGTGCGTGCTGGCAGCTGGTTCCAGCCTGTGCTCCGTCCTGTGCTTGCAGGTACACAGTGGTGGCTCGGGGACACCTTTCGTTGCGGCCCCAGGCACCTCCTCTGCAAGGCTCACACACGTATCTGATTTTTCCATCAGGACTGGAGCGTAGAATCCTGCTGGTGGGCAAGACGGGGACTGGAAAGAGTGCAACGGGGAACACCATCCTTGGAAAGAACACATTCAGGTCTTACTGCTCACCAAGTGGGATAACCCAAAATTACGAGGAAGATGAATGCCATATCAATGGAAGAAAAATTGTTGTTGTCGACACTCCTGGTGTTTTTGACACTACGGATTTCAGCAGAAGTACAGCTAATAAGATTAAAGATGGTCTTCGATGCCTGCAAGAAGGTGTCCATGCCATCCTCCTGGTGATGCGGCTGGGCCAAATCACTAAAGAGATAGTGCAAGTGGCTCAGTGGGTGACCAGTATTTTCGGTACCGAAGGAGAGAGGTACACAATCCTGTTATTCACCCGAGCAGATGAGCTGAAGAATCCAGGAGATCTGAAAGGTATTTTAGAAGAGAACCAATTCCTGAAAGGTTTGATAGCAAAGTGTGAAGGTCGGTACATTGCTTTCAACAACAAAGCTGCAAGAGAGGCAAAGGACAGGCAGGTTGCAGAGCTCATCCAAATGATTGATGCCATGGTGAAGAAGAATCACCATGCTCCGTGTTACACACAGGAAATGCTAAAGAAAAGTATACGGGACTATATTGCAGAGCGTTGTGTTATCCAATAATCAAGGGTCCAGCCATAGAGCAGACGTCTCATCCACTGAGCAGTTCCTGCTGCTATTGGAGTGCTCCCTCCTGCCCACAATTCTCCAGTGGGCTGGTCCTTATATCCGAGGCCTTGCTCAGAACTGATAACAGCATCCTGCTAAATACCGTGACTATAAGCTAATCATCTTACAGCCCACGACTCCCTTGAGCTATAATTCTGAAACAGTAAGACTGCATGTGAACTCCTCAATTCCTTCTAAAGATGGAGAAGTTTGAGTGATGGCAATCATGGGGTGGATTATGTAGAGTAAGTATTGAAAAAAACCTACTGGGCTATTCCCTGCTTAAAGAAGGAAGGGGTTGAAGAAACCTCCACGGAGGATCGAAGCGGATATGCAAGGAGTCTGTTTCATGATGGTAAGGAAATCATATACAAACAGCTCAAGAAAGAAGGAATTTTGGGGAAGACAGAATTACGGACAAATTGGGAGCAATGCTGACATCCAGGACCAGTTCTCTTCCTCCTTTGTACAGATGCCTGTTGGGTAAGACGTGCACGCTCAGCTACACCTAGTGCTTCCCCCAGGAAATTAAAGAGTTATACCATAGATTAATGCGTTCACAGTTGTCTGTGTTATTCACACTCTCGGTATTAGTTTCTGCTGCGCAGACTGTGTGGTTATCTCTGGCATTTCAGAAGAATCTGTCACCTGCTGTTACAATAAAGAGCAGTATTCCATAAGCAAGTCGTAAGAGCTGCCATGGCGGAGGCCAAACTCTTTTGGGGTGGTCACAGAATCATAGGTCACAGAATGGTGGGGTTGGAAGGCACCTCAAAGACCATTCCCTGTGCTGTGGGCAGGGTCGCTAGCCCTGAAATCAGGCAGCCCGGGGCCTCACCCAGCCTGGTCTTGAGCACCTCCAGGGATGGGGTGAAAATTCCCCCTTGACATCAAATATAAATCTTCCCTCTTTTACTTCAAAACTGTTCCCCCTTCTCTTATCCCTATCTGCCCATGTAAAAGGTTGCCCCCTCCTTCCAGCTGATAAGCTCCCTCCAAGTTCTGGCAGGCAGCAGTGAGGTCTCCCCAGAGCCTTCTCTTCCCCAAGGCTGAACACCCCCAGCTCCCTCAGCCTGTCTTCTCAGAAAAGGTGCTCCAGCGTGTGTAATGTACACAAAACTTCTTCACCATCACTTCTGCAACTGCAGTGATGGTTCAGAGCCCCCTGGAGCCCTGAGGTGGAGGACCGTAACTGTGGTAACAAAAATCTCCCAAGCAGACCCAGCTGGTGCAGGGTTTGGGCTCGGGATGGAATCTTACCCTTCACTCATAGGAGCTGATGTAATCCTTCTGCATCTCAGCACTGCCTTCGATACCATTGCTCACAGGAACCTTCCAGACATAGTGCCCAGCACATAGCTGGGCATGGACACTGAGCGATGGGTGAATGCTGGGCTGATGGGTAAGGCTCCACAGGACTCCATTTCAGGGCCAGTTCTCTTCAGCGTTCCCTTCACTGACTGGATACAGATTCTCAGTGCAAAGTGGGGGAGCAGAGGTCGGATGGTTACCCCACAGAAGGGTACTGGGACAGTGCGGTGAATGTCAGCCCACAGTGTGTCCTGGATCCAAAAGGACCCCATCCCCTGGGGTGCAGCAGGCCCAGCAGTGCCAGTGAGGGAAGTGACCATTCCCTCCTTTCTGTGCTGCACCCTGACACTGACACCGGGTGCAGGTTGGGTGCTGCCATGTCAGAAGGTCACAGAGTGGTTAGCAAGCATTCAAACGAGGGCTGCAGAGATGGGAAAGGGTCTGCAGGGCGAGATGTGTAAGGTGAGCTGGGGACCCTAGTGCAAGTAGGTTCTAGAAGAAGCTGTATAGGAAACCACAGTGAGAGACTCATGTGGTACCTGGGAACCAGTTCTGTGGCATCAGTGGCAGAGCTGCTCTTTAGCAGTGATAACATCACAACAAAGCTGCTAGAGAAAAAAAAAAACGTGACTGAAAAAAAAGCTAGGTAAAAATGTTAGAGAAACAGAATAATCTAAAAACAACACTATTAGTAAAGAAAAAGCTGAAATGAACAGCCCTGACAGCAGGAAGCCTATGGGAGTCTTGAAGCTGCACAGGATTAGAAGCAGAGACCAAAGGGGAAAAAAAAGGAAATAAGCAAAAAAACTCCACACCAATACCTATCTGACTCAATAAGGAGTTGAGGAGGTGGTGAGAAAGAAAAGGTTGGAATTTACAGAAATGGGAAGGTTGTCCACACACCAAGAACAGAGAATTCCCAAATGTCACACAGCAGAGCTGCTGGCATACGCGTGCTATCTGCCTGACGAAGGGCTGCCCTCCCAGAGGCCTGTAATTCCCACCTACAAGAGAGGCTCTACAAAGTGTCTGCCAGTTATGGGCTTGCAAATGATCTCCCTGGCAAAGTGACAGAGCCTATGATAAACAACAAACACACTGAGAACATGCAAAAACACAGTCTGTATGGGAAAAAGGCAGCACAGGTTTGTAAAGGGAAACGAAGCCTCAGCAGGCTGCTGGATTTATGTGTAAGTGTCATCAGCCAGTAGCTGGGCCAGGGAAAGTCAGGTGAAGTGATCTTTGGGTGAAGAGAATTTGGGGACACTTCAAAAACCCTCTGAGCCCCCTCTCAACCCCTTGAATATGGAACTGCGTGTCTGCTATAAAGACTTGTGCACAACTGTGGTTCCTTTAACGTTGGTCAGAACGATGTTCATTGCAGGGCAGTTGGACTAGATGGCCTTTAAAGGTCCCTTCCAACTCAAACGATTTTATGATTACATAGTACTGAAGTCGGTTCCCTGAGCCAAAGGTGGCAGCTGTGCTCAAGAGAGTTTCTCCCTCTGCTGCAATACTGAACGATAAACGCAAGAGGGCATTCCTGGCATTTCCATTTTAGCTTGAGAAAACGAACTGAGCTGTTACCTCTCCTGTCAGTAAACAGATATCAAAAGCCAATTACAGGTTAATAGTGCTGTGTTGCTATGTACACGCTTAACAACATCGACCTTTTTAAAAGAGCTTGGCCACTCCGTCATTTAAAAGTAAAATCTCTTAAGACCTGTGCTCTAGCAACTCCTACTCAAAGAAACACTCAAACTCCTTCCCCCTCGTGCCTTTTTCAAATTCCTGATGTCTGCCACTTGCTCTGGATACAGCTACCTTCTGCAAGCCCAGTTCTCTCCAGTGAGCTCACATACCCTCTACATCTCTCACAGCAATGCTTGTTTCACCAATACCTATTTAAAAGCTATTTTTGAATCTGCTCACAAGCACTGCACTACTCATTCCTGTCTTGCAGTTTTCTGAACCAGCACAAGGTTCTTCTAAAGTGTGCGTTGCTCCCGCCTTTCAATTCCTGCCTCAAGCACTGCACTGGGTTTTCACAGCCCCTTCTACCTCCCAGCATCCACTTCTCACCACTCTGACACCCAGAGGTTCTCCCTCTGCTGCCTCTTCCTCTCATCTGCTCAATGCAGGTTTTGCTAATAGAGCTGGAAGGGAATTCAGGAATTCTCTGATGCTCTCTGATTCTCTAGTTTTTGCTTTTTACCATCCCACTCTAATTTTTTTTTATTGGCAATAAGTGAAATTAATCATAGAATCGTTGGAAGGGGCCCTTAGAGGCCATCTGGTCCCACACTCTGTGATGCACAGGGGCACCACCACCTCCCTGGGCAACCTGTGCAGTGCCTCACTGCCCTGACTGTAAACAACATCTTCCTTATAACCTATCCACATCTCCTCTCCTTCAGTTTGAAAGAATTTCTCCTTGTCCTATCATGACAGACCCTGCTATAGAGTCAGTCCCCTGCTTTCTTATAACTCCCCTTTACTCTGTCAAGCTTAATCAGTGATGGCACTTGGTTAAATGATGTCCCTGTCATTACCTTTTTCTGCATATTTTTTCCCCATGTCCTGTCCTGGCTTTCCAAGTTCTTGGTCCCCATGCCACCTATTTTCTCACCTGTCTCCTCATCTATCAGTATAGGAGATACTGAAGAAACACCATGTCTTACCCTAGCACGCAACGCAGAGAATTATGACCAGTGATTTCTCATCAGGGAGAATCCAGATGTATCACATCCAGGTTCTGCAGCTCCCAGGTCACACATCTGTGCCTGCAGCATTCCAAAGAGGAACACAGCACTGCCTGCAGAAGCAGTACATAAACTGAAGTTAACATACACGTGCACATGCAGCTTACACTTCATTGCATCAGTGCACAAAGCTTGCAAAAAGCAATGCTGTCTTCTTAATCCGTATCCCTACTTGCAGCTGTAACATCTTAATATTTTTCATGTTTCCCCCCCCCAAATAATGTTGGGATTGGCAAATTCCTTGGCAATTTTGACAACGTCAGAAGCCAATGCTGTAATTCCTTTACCTCTTAGAGAAAAATGCTTCCTTTTAGGAGCAGAGACATCTACCGATAAGCTGCTATGTAAATCTACCTTGCTGACATCGGTCATTAAGCTAAGCGCCTGAATGCCTTCTGGATATAGCAAACTGGTTTTGTGGAATCAGTGGAAGTCCACGGAGGCTTGACAGCGTGACAGCCCCTCTCACATGCCCCATCGCGCAGTCATGCAGCGGTTCTCTCTAGAAAACGTGCACTGAAAATCACCCTCCAAGTGGTCAAGTTATTAAAACTATGCTCCACTTTCATTTTGGAATATCATTCCTGGAACGCAGGGGGAGACAGAGGCACCGGATCATACCAAGCATTCTTTTGCATGCTGCATCATATTCTAGGACAAATGAAATTGAAAGCTAATGAATGCATATCAGACTACTTGTACTGACAACAATAACAAAGCATGTCTTACTTATTCAATGGGCAGCAAATTACCTCCCATGCTGTCCTTAATGCAAGTTATGTTTCATTGAAAGTTGATCTTCTTTTACCCGGATGTTCTCAAGATGGAAGCAAAACTGATCATGGAGGAAATAATAGGGGGGGAAGAGGGACTTGTCAGAAGCTGAAGCAAGAGAAACATTAACTAGGTAACCAGGCTGGTTATTAGGAAAAAGTCCTCTGAAAGAGCAGTCAGCCACTGGAACTGGCTGCCCACGGAGGTGGTGGGGTCACTATCCCTGGAGGTGTTCAAGGATGGGCTGATGTGGTACTCAGGGACACAGTTCAGTGGGCAGTATTGGTGGCAGGTGGTTGGTTGGACTAGATGACCTCAGAAGTCTTTTCCAACCATAACGATTCCATGATTCTATCAAATAGTTCACCCAGCTAACAGTGGTCAAATACGTAAAGACATTGTCCAGAATGCAAAATCTCCATCCCCGGACACTGCTACCTTGAGCAATCTAATCTAATTTAATCCTTGAACCACATGACTTCTGGAGGTCCTCTCCATGCTAAATCAGGTCCCCATGACTCAAAACAATCCCACTCAATTGCATACTGTAGTACAGTCTATAACGTAGGCTCAACCTGAAAGGAAAGACTGAATTCACAGAATCACAGACTATAACATAGGCTCAACCTGAAAGGAAAGACTGAATTCACAGAATCACAGAATGGCTGGGTTGGAAGGGACCTCAAAGACCATCTGGTTCCAACCCCTCTGCTGTGGGCAGTGCTGCCAGCCCCTAAAGCAAGCACCAGGTCAGGTGTCCGTGGAATTGATGAGGACTCCCACCTCAGACGTGGTGAGTAGGAGAGGTGAAGTTAAATTTAACAGCTACATTTTTGTTGTTATACAAGAGTGCAATCTTACTGAAAAAGCAAAACAAAACAAAACGTGATCAGAAGTAGCATTCACACAGGAGTAACAGCTTGCACATAACTATGCTTCTTTCAGCAACTTAGGAGTTGGACTTGGTGACCGCTGTGGGTCCCCTCCAACGCCAGATATTCTATGACTGACTAAAAAAAGACAAAAACAATAACCCCAAAGAAGAAAATCTTTCAGCTTCTCAGCTTTGAACATTCATTTCCCTGAATGCTACCCCTGAGCAGCTCTCAGGTTTTTCAAGCATTCACCGAGGCTCCTGCTGCAGGGCTGCGAGCTCGGCTCGTGTCCCACGGGGAGGAGTCGTGCTGCTGCTGAGAAGCCGGCGGCGCGCAGGACGCGCTGCTCCGCGGCCGCATCGCCTCGCCAGGCTGCCATGGGGGATCAGTCCAACCGAGCCAAGGAGGCAGCCCCCGAGCAGGCTTCGGGCTAAAAATGGACAACTCCTTTGTGGAAGAAGTGGCCGCATCTCTGGTGAGAGAATTTCTCAGTAGAAAGGTAAATCAGTCTTGATTTTCTGGCTGGGATAAGTGGGAACGACGCGGGAGAAATGCTCGTTGTTAAAAGGCAAAGGGAGGGAGGCTGGAAAAGGGGGGGACTGCTTCCAGCCTTAAGGCAGCTCGCCCTGAGCCGCAGCGAGCCTTCGGGCACGGCTCTGCACTACATCTCCCACAATGCCTGCTTATTTCCCAATGTGGCAGGCTGCTTCCTGCCTGCCTGAGAACGTCTGATTCATACCTACACGCGCCTGCGAAAGAAAAAAAAAGCTTAAGCCAAGAAATGCGGTTCTATGCTTTTTGTTTTCCTCCTTCATTACCTAGCGTCCTTGTTTTTACAAGTCACGCACGCAATCTCCCAGGCGAATACTGAGACAAAACAGAAGGAAGTGATGATAGGGAAAACAGATGTCTTTTTCTGGGGCTCGGTATCAGCTTGTCGGGCAGCAGATTTGCCCAGGAGGGAAGGAGAAAACAGTGATCGCTGTGTTTGTCACAAAAAAACGTTGTAAAGGAAATAATTTGGATGTGGGGAGCGAGCATAGGAACAGAGCCCTTTGCGTTTCCAGGTGAAATTACCTACTACTTTGTATTTATACATAATTGAAAGGAAATACTGCACATGCCCCTCCGGCTCAGGAACGAGTTACCTTGTGCAGAACATAAGAGTGCCCTGGTGGTAAAACCGAGCATGCAGCTTGCCATACCTCGCATTTTAGTTGGAGCACCGTCTCATACTCTGTACAAGTCGCACGAAGAGCCCGAACTAGCGGATGCTGCAAGGATCACGCTGATTTCCAACCTAGATGCTGGTCAGGTTACCCTGAGAACTAGGCAAAGAGCAGGACAGAGGTTGTGAAAATTCTGCCAAATAAATAAATAAGAGTCCACCTGAAATTCAGACTTTGTAATTGTGTAGATCAGATGTAAATAATTGCACAGACCAGTCTTATTAAGCTGTTAAGTAGCTGCAGTCAGCTGTGTGGAGTAGTTCTGTTTCGTTTATTTGTTTTCCCAAGCTTGGTGAATTCCACTGCGCAGACAGCATTTCTGCCTTTACTTTTACATCTGTGGGCTGTAGGAAGCAAAACTGTACCACCAAAATGCAGGTTTTAAGGCTTAGCTTGTAATTACTACAATTTTAATGTTTCCAAAAGGTTCAGCTTGCATCCAACCAAGTCAGCAATAAAAGCTTTTGTTAGCTGTGCTGTGTGCTTCTCCCAGGTGCAGCCAGGAAGCACTGGGAATCTAGCAGATCCAGTCTGTAACCATCAAGAACCACGGAGATGTGGTGCTCAGGGTCATGGTTAAGGGGCATGGTGGGGATGGGTTGGGGTCTCAGAGGAGGTGATTTACACCCCGAGTGATTCTGTGACTCCAAAATCTCCTGCTTGTCCTCAGGGTCTGAAGAAAACCATCAGCGCCATGGAGCAGGAGCTCCCACGTTCTGCACTCAGCATCAACAACAGGAGCGAACTCCGGAACGTCCTGCACCTGCACTCCCTGTACAAACAGAACAAGGTAAAGGCTCTCCTCACAGTCTGGTCTCAGATCCCACATATGTTACTGGGCCAAAGAGGTGAAGGCAGCAGTGTTATGCCCACACTGCAGGCAACTCGAGCCCTTGTCCGGCTCCGCACTGCTGCAGACATGCTTACAGGTTCCTGATGGGAGATCACGGTGTGTATGTGAGATTGCATTACAGCTCACGGGGCTGAGCTGAGAACCTGGCAGCCCTTGTCACCAAACACAGCCTCCAACAAACCAATAATACTCACTTAAATACCTGTTCCATCATTATAGATTCATAGATAGATTCATAGATACATTAGGTTGGAAAGGACCTACAAGATCATCTAGTCCAACCATCCTCACACCACCATCCCTACCCACCAAGCTACTAAATCAAATCCCTTAGCACCTCATCTAAACGCTTCTTGAACAGCGCTAGGGACGGTGCCTCAACCACCTCCCTAGGCAGGCCATTCCAGTGCCTGACCACTCTCTCAGAGAAAAAAATTTTCCTCAAATCTAATCTAAATCTCCCCCGGCACAACTTGTGGCCATTCCCTCTCGTCCTGTCATTAGTTACCTGGGAGAAGAGGCCGACCCCCTCCTTACCACAGCCTCCCTTCAGGAAGTGGTAGAGTGCAATGAGGTCTCCTCTGAGCCTCCTTTTCCCCAAACTAAACAATCCCAGCTCCCTCAGCCGCTCCTCGTAAGACTTGTGCTCCAGACCCCTCACCAGTTTTGTTGCCCTTCTCTGAACACGCTCCAGGGCCTCGATGTCTCTCTTGTAGTGAGGGGCCCAAAACTGAACACAGTACTCGAGGTGCGGCCGCACCAGAGCTGAGTACAGGGGATGATCACCTCCCTGCTCCTGCTGGCCACACTATTCCTAATACAGGCCAGGATGCCATTGGCCTTCTTGGCCACCTGGGCACACTGCCGGCTCATACTGAGCCGAGCATCAACCAACACCCCCAGGTCCTTTTACTCTATACACTCCTCAAGCCATTCTGCCCCAAGCCTATAGCACTGCATGGGGTTATTGTGGCCAAAGTGCAGGACCCGGCACTTGGCCTTATTGAACCTCATCCCATTGACCTCAGCCCAACTGTCTAGCCTATCCACATCCCGCTGAAGGGCCTCCCTACCCTCAGGCAGATCAACGCATCCTCCCAACTTGGTGTCATCCGCAAACTTACTGAGGGTACACTCAATCCCCTCATCCAGGTCATCAATAAAGATATTAAACAAGACGGGCCCCAGTACCAACCCTTGGGGGACACCACTCGTGACAGGACGCCAGCTGGACTTGACTCCATTAACCACTACCCGCTGGGCATGGCCCTCTAGCCAATTCTCAACCCAGAGAAGAGTGAACCTGTCCACACCACAGGCTGCCAGCTTCTGAAGGAGAATACCGTGGGAGACCGTGTCAAAGGCTTTGCTGAAGTCCAGGTAGACTACATCAACAGCCTTTCCCTCATCTACCAGTCTGGTCACCCAGTCATAGGAGGAGATGAGGTTGGACAGGCACGACCTGCCCTTTGTGAACCCATGCTGGCTGGGTCTGATCCCCTGATTGCCATGCACGTGCCGTGTGATCTCCCTCAAGATCAATTGCTCCATAACTTTCCCTGATACCGAGGTCAGGCTGACAGGCCTGTAGTTCCCCGGATCTTCCTTACGGCCTTTCTTGTAGATGGGAGTCACATCGGCAAGCCTCCAATCTTGCGGGACCTCTCCAGATGACCAGGAATGCTGATAGATGGCAGAAAGCGGCTTGGCAATCACCTCTGCCAGCTCCCTCAGCACCCTTGGGTGGATCCCATCTGGCCCCATGGACTTGTGGCAGTTCAGATGGAGGAGCAGGTCTCTGACTGTCTCTGCTGGGATCACAGGGGGTGTATGATGCTCTTCGTCCCAGACTTCCAGGTCAGGGCGAGGAGTATCCTGAGGATAACTGGTCTGTCTATTAAAGACAGACGTGAAGAAGGCATTGAGAACCTCAGCCTTTTCCTTATCCTCTGTGGTTACATTCCCTGCTGCATCAAGTGAAGTAGGGAAATTCTCCTTAGTTCTTCTTTTACTGTTAATATATTTATAAAAGGATTTTTTGTTCTCCTTTACTGCAGTAGCCAGTCTAAGTTCAAGCTGGGCTTTTGCATTTCTAACTTCCTGCCTGCAAATCTTGGCAAGTTCCCTGCAGTCTCCCCAAGTAGCCTGTGCCATCTTCCAGAGGACATAGACTCTCTTTTTCTCCCGGAGTCTCAAGAAAAGATCCCAGTTCATCCACACTGGTCTTCTTCCCCTCCAGCTTGACTTACGGGACTCAGGGACAGCCTCACCTGTGGCTTTAAGATTTCCATCTTGAGGAGGCCCCAGGCTTCCTGGACTCCTTTATCCCTCAGGAGCGAGTCCCAAGGGACCCTTGCAACAAGCGTCCTGAACAGTCTGCCCTCCGGAAGTCCAAGGTAGCAGTTTTGCTAGTTGCCCTCTTGACATCACCAGGAATAGCAAACTCTACCATTTCATGGTCACTCTGGCCAAGACAATCCCCAACCTTCACATCTCCTACTAGTCCTTCTCCGTTAGTGAAGAGCAGGTCTAGCAGGGCACCTCCCCTGGTAGGTTCTTGCACCAGCTGCATCAGAAAGCTATCTTCCACACTCTAGAAATCTCATGGACTCAATGGACTTCCTCTGTGCAGTATTATATTTCCAGCATATAACAGGGAAGTTGAAGTCCCCCATGAGAACTAGTGCTGGCCATCGTGTAACATCTACCAGTTGCTTGTAGAACACCTCATCTACCTCTTCATCTTGGCTAGGCGGTCTATAACAGACCCCCACCATGATGTCACCCCTACAGACCATCCCCCTGATCCTTATCCATAGACACTCCCCTTGGTCATTTCCAACCTCAAGCTCTTCAACATCAAGACACTCTTTGATATAGAGAGCTATGCCACCACCCTTTCTTCCCCGTCTATCCCTTCTGAAGAGCTTGTGGCCATCAGTCCCAGTACTCCAGTCATGGGAGGGGTCCCACCATGTTTCTGTAATGGCGAGGAGGTCATAGTTAGCCTGCCTCACAACGGCTTCAAGCTCATCTTGTTTGTTGCCCATGCTGCGTGCACTGGCGTAGATGCACTTCAGCTGAGACATCTGCCCCACCCCTTGCTCCAGCACAGCCCCCCTGGGCTCTTTACTGGAGAGCCCTGTTTTATCCCCTTCCTCCATCACAGCTAGTTTAAAGCTCTCTCGATGAGTCCAGCTAGCTCCTGTGCTAGAATTCGTTTCTCCCTTTGAGACAGGTGCATTCTATCAGCAGATAACAGGCCAGGAGCTGAGTAAACCGCCCCATGGTCAAAAAACCTGAAGTGTCTGTCTCTACACCAGCCTCTCAGCCAATTATTCATCACCTGTGTTTTCCTAGCCCATTCCGTGTCCTTCACCGCCCCAGAAGGTATGGAAGCAAACACCACTTGTGCTCCCACCCCTTGAACTAATTGCCCTAAACCCCTGAAATTTCTTTTCATACTTTGTAGGCTTCTTTGAGTTATTTCATCGCTGTCTGCTTGAACTATGAGTAACAGGTAGTAGTCAGTGGGGTGTATCAAATCTGAGAGTCTTCTAGTTATGTCCCTGACCCGGGCTGCTCACTACGAAGGGAGCTGCTCACTACGATCACCATTCTTTCTTTCTTGGCAGCGGCAGTCTCAATGCACAGAATCGACTGCCTTGCCATTGGTGACTACCTGGGAGAATCTTCCCACACCTCCCCCCCTTATTTCTCCTTCAATGTCCAACGCTGCAAACCTATTGCTTAGAGGGACTTGAGGACACGAGGCAGGCAGAGTGGGAGAATGCCTACGGAACCGAGCAGAGACTCTCGGCCAGCCCTCCCCATCCCTCCACTCTTGCTCGCAGTCCCTGATCACAGAACTGCAGTGTGGCTGAGGCTGGTGGCACCTCTGAGCCAGGCCATCCATAGCAGAGTGCCAAGCCCCACGTCCATGGGGGTTGGAGATCCCCAAGGAGGAGAACCCACAGCGTCCGGGTTCCTGTGCCAAAGCTCAGGCACCCATACAACACACAGCAGTTCACTCTGCCTGACATTGCCTCTTCTATGCTCTGCTCAGCTCAGAGAAGATAGCAGGGGTGAGGGAAGCAGGGGAGATTTGTACTAATCTCACTTCAAATCTCTCTCTCCTCTTTCAGGCACGCGGTCAGGGTGCCGAATATGAAGACAAAGGTGAGCTCCTCCCCTGCTGAGTGCAGGCAGACACAGCCCTGTCCAGGCTTCTCATTTAGCTCACTTGGATGCAGTGCTGGGGAAGGTACAGTGGGCTTGCATCCTCATGCAGCCTCTTGTGTACAGTGGGTTTTCAAGGGATGCAATGGCCTCCAACGTTGCACAGAGTGAGGGCAAGGGTATATGGTGCTCAATAAGCCCTGTGTGCGTGCTGGCAGCTGGCTCCAGCCTGTGCCCTGTCCTGTGCCTGCAGGTACACAGTGGTGCATTGGGGACACCTGTGCCTGGGAACCAGCACATGGTGAGCAGGGGGTGTCCCAGCAACGTGGAGCTCACAAATGTCTCTGCTTGTTCCACAGAATCTGAGCTGTGTATCCTCGTGGTGGGCAAGACGGGGAGTGGGAAGAGTGCGACAGGGAACACCATCCTTGGGTACAAGGCATTTGAATCGAAGATATCAGCTGATGGAGTAACTCGAATGTACAAGAGTAATGAAGGCGTCTTTGAGGGAAGACGAATTGCTGTTGTCGACACTCCTGACCTATTTGATACAAGGGAAGCCAACAAGGAAACAGCAGAAAAGATTAAGGATGGCCTTCGGTACCTCCATGCAGGGGTCCATGCCATCATCCTGGTGATGCAGCTGGGCCAAATCACTAAGGAAGAGCAGGAAGTGGCTGAACTGGTGACCAAGATGTTCCATACTAAAGCAGAGAAGTACACCATCCTGTTATTCACCCGAGGAGAACAGCTGGATAATCCAGAAGACCTGAAGGATTTTGTAGAGGAAAGCGGATACCTCAGAGGGCTGGCAGCAAAGTGTGGAAATCGGTACATTGCATTCAGCAACATTGCCACTGGGGAGAAGAGGGATCAGCAGGTTGCAAAGCTCATCAAAATGATTGACGTCATGGTAGAGCGGAATTGTACTGCTCCACGTTACACTCGAGAAATGATGGAGGAAGACACACGCACATTCTTTGAGAAGTTTTGTACAATCCTGTAGGCAGCAAGGGGTCGGTCCCAGAGCGGATATCTCTGGTGTGCCATGGCTGTTATCTCAGTGGGGCAATGTGTGGCACGGTGTGTGGTGATGAGTGTGAAGGAGCGGTCAATAAACACTGAGCTTTGCTGTCTGGAGGAGCATCTGTCTGTGCCCGGGGCTCTGCTGTGCTGAGCAATGCTGGAAGGAGGTGGTCACACACACGGTGCAGTTCGGATGAGGTCCCAGTGCCGACTGTGCCTCCGAGGGATGGGATGTGAAGAGCTGGTGCATGTGGTGCTGGGCATGCAGGCTGTTGTGGAGGATGGTGGGGATGAGGGAAGGCGAGCTGCCCTTGGTGCTAGAGCTCAGGTTCTCCGCCACCCTTTGCCCTTAGATATGTTTGTTATCTGCACTGCTTGGAATGGAGTACACTTATGGGAAATGCCTGTACACGGTTCTGTGGGGGAAGACGTGGGCTCCAGGATCTGGGACGGGGCTGTACTGTGCTGGTGGCAGTCACGGGGCGGTTCCACTGGGCTCCATGTCAAGGCCGATTCTCTTCAATGCACTCTTCATGACCTGGATGAGACTTGTTGCAGTAGAGAGAAGCTGTTCTCATGCTTCAATCCCCTCTTTTCAATATAACAGGCAGATTCTTTTGCCTAAGACACACTATTGTCCATTAATGCCTTCCCGAAGTACAATCCAGATTCTACTTGGTGGTTTATGTGGTTTCTTTTCCAGGCACTATAAGCACCAAGGCTCCTCCGGCAGCACCTGAGAGAACACTGCACACATACGTGGGTTAACACTACGAGTATAATCAGCACAACTATAGCTCCAAACAGTTGCTTTAGCCAGGCGAAATTAGGGAGCCAGTAGGTGAGCTTATTCCATGTCTGTAAATCCCCATGAAGTATCATCTCATGAGACTTGTTGTAGTACTTTGACCTGTTTCCAAATTGCCTCTATGTCAGTTTCTTAGCATTGGTGTGGGAGTTTTGCACGAGTATGTATACTAGTCTGATATCCTGCTGTGCATGTCCCGTTCAATTCAGTGGGAGTATTTTATGGGCATATCCATCTCCGCACAGCCAACAGTATCCGAATGGGAAGCTTACATGGCTTTTGCCTGTTTTACATAAGTACTGTCCCCCTTCTCACTATGGCTTATACATCTTTATCTCTGGACCATGTTGTAGTGCCATTGGTCCGAGGGCCACATCTGCATCCTTGCTGCCATCCAGCTGCTTCAGTATCTCCCGTCGCTACCCCAGAATTACCATTCTCCCAGCTTCACCCCAAAGGTGTCAGATTTCTCCATGCAACGTTTATTGGGTGGGGGAGCTGCCCTTGGAGCCAGAACCGAGGCTCTCTGGCTCCCTTTGCAGTTGGTTTCATTATCTGCGCTTACTGGAGCTGAGCGTATTTACGGGAATTGCCTATCTGTGCATCTCGTGCCACAAGCAGCGTGTCTGCAGGCGGGGCCAGGAGATCCTCAGCTCAGGAGCACCTGAAGGGCAGCACAGGGCAGGGCTGGACCGCAGCCCTCAGCACTGTACAGCCCCGGGCTCTGCCCTCCTGCTCCCGCAGGCAGCTCATCTGCGTTACTTTCATTAGCACAGTGAGGGAATTGTGGGAGTTTTGTGCCACTGTCACTTAAAATGTCTGTCTCCTTACATGTTCCGTGACTGAGTGCACTCGCAATGGCAGGATAGGAAACCAAAAGTGAGTTGCTCACCACCACACACAGGCAGTCGCCTGGCCGGGCTCCTGGCAGAGTGCTGGGGAAGCACGGGGTGGAGGGATCTACATGGGATCCAGCACATGGTGAGCAGGGGGTGTCCCAGCAACGTGGGGCTCACAAATGTCTCTGCTTGTTCCATAGAACCTGAGCTGTGCATACTGCTGGTGGGCAAGACGGGGAGTGGGAAGAGTGCGACAGGGAACACCATCCTTGGGTACAAGGCATTTGAATCGAAGATATCAGCTGATGGAGTAACTCGAATGTACAAGAGTAATGAAGGCGTCTTTGAGGGAAGACGAATTGTTGTTGTCGACACTCCTGGCCTATTTGATACAAGGGAAGCCAACAAGGAAACAGCAGAAAAGATTAAGGATGGCCTTCGGTACCTCCATGCAGGGGTCCATGCCATCATCCTGGTGATGCAGCTGGGCCAAATCACTAAGGAAGAGCAGGAAGTGGCTGAACTGGTGACCAAGATGTTCCATACTAAAGCAGAGAAGTACACCATCCTGTTATTCACCCGAGGAGAACAGCTGGATAATCCAGAAGACCTGAAGGATTTTGTAGAGGAAAGCGGATACCTCAGAGGGCTGGCAGCAAAGTGTGGAAATCGGTACATTGCATTCAGCAACATTGCCACTGGGGAGAAGAGGGATCAGCAGGTTGCAAAGCTCATCAAAATGATTGACGTCATGGTAGAGCGGAATTGTACTGCTCCACGTTACACTCGAGAAATGATGGAGGAAGACACACGCACATTCTTTGAGAAGTTTTGTACAATCCTGTAGGCAGCAAGGGGTTGGTCCCAGAGCGGATATCTCTGGTGTGCCATGGCTGTTATCTCGGTGGGGCAATGTGTGGCACGGCGTGTGGTGATGAGTGTGAAGGAGCGGTCAATAAACACTGAGCTTTGCTGTCTGGAGGAGCATCTGTCTGTGCCCGGGGCTCTGCTGTGCTGAGCAATGCTCGGAGGAGGTGGTCACACACACGGTGCAGTTCGGATGAGGTCCCAGTGCCGACTGTGCCTCTGAGGGATGGGATGTGAAGAGCTGGTGCATGTGGTGCTGGGCATGCCGGCTGTTGTGGAGGATGGTGGGGATGTGGCAAGGCGAGCTGCCCTTGGTGCTAGAGCTCAGGTTCTCCGCCACCCTTTGCCCTTAGATATGTTTGTTATCTGCACTGATTGGAATGGAGTACACTTATGGGAAATGCCTGTACACGGTTCTGTGGGGGAAGACGTGGGCTCCAGGATCTGGGACGGGGCTGTACTGTGCTGGTGGCAGTCACGGGGCGGTTCCACAGGGCTCCATGTCAAGGCCGATTCTCTTCAATGCACTCTTCATGACCTGGATGAGACTTGGTGCAGTAGAGAGTTGTTCAATCCCCTCTTTTCAATATAATAGGCAGATTCTTTTGCCTGAGACGCACTATTGTCCATTAATACCTTCCCGAAGTACAATCCAGATTCTACTTGGTGGTTTATGTGGTTTCTTTTCCAGGCACTATAAGCACCAAGGCTCCTCCGGCAGCACCAGAGACAACACTGCACACATACGTGGGTTAACACTACGAGTATAATCAGCACAACTATAGCTCCAAACACTTGTTTTAACCAGGAGAAATTAGGGAGCCAGTAGGTGAGCTTATTCCATGTCCTTAAATCCCAATGAAGTATCATCTCATGAGACTTGTGTCACGGTGTTATCCGTGACAGTAACCCAAGGGGGAACCGAGAAGGGAAAGAGAAAGGGAAGGGAAAAAGAAACTGCCCCGTCAGTGGCCGCGCGGCCGCCTCAGCAGAGCCGTGCGCTCCAGGGGGAGGGGGAAACAGAGGGAATAGAGGGTCTGTAAAGAAAAACACAAAGGCACGATCTGAGAAGGAACGGTAACTTTACTAAATCTAATAAAATTGAACAATAGACAGAGAGAGAGAGAGACAAAATTTCCAAACCAGAAAACTGGAAGCTTACGTTACACATGCTGAACTCCTCACTGCAGCCCCCAGAGCGCGCCACACAGAAAAGCGCGGGCCTCGGTCTGGTGCGGAGCTCCGCCCCTCCGCTGCTCCCACAGCATTAACTCCTTAACGGCCTGCATGATGTTCTGATGTGGAATACCGGCATCAAAACCACAAAACCACAACAACTTGTTGCAGTACTTTGACCTGTTTCCAAATTGCCTCTATGTCATTTTCATAGCATCGTTGTGGGAGTTTTACACAAGTATGTATACTAGTCTGAGGCAGCAGATATCCTGCTGTGCATGTCCCGTCCAATTCAGTGGGAGTAGTATGTTATGGGCATATCCATCTCTGCACAGCCAATAGTATCCGAAGGGGAGCTTACATGGCTTTTGCCTGTTTTACATCAGTGCTGTCCTTGTTCCCACTATGGCTTATACATCTTTATCTCTGGACCATGTTGTAGTGCCATTGGTCCGAGGGCCACATCTGCATCCTTGCTGCCATCCAGCTGCTTCAGTATCTCCCGTCACTACCCCAGAATTACCATACTCTCCGCTACAACCCAAAGGTGTCAGATTTCTCCATGCAACGTTTATTGTGAGGGGGAGCAGCCCTGGTGCAGAACCGAGGCTCTCTGCCTCCCTTAGCAGTTGGTTTCATTATCTGCAATTCCCAGAGCTGAGCGCATTTATGGGAAGTGTCTATTTGTGGACCTCGTGCCTCACACAGTGTGTATGCAGGTGGGGCCAGGAAATCCTCAGCTCAGGAGCACCCGAAGGGCAGCACAGGGCAGGGCTGGACCGCAGCCCTCAGCACTGTACAGCCCCGGGCTCAGCCCTCCTGCTCCCGCAGGCAGCACATCTGCATTACTTTCATTAGCACAGTGAGGGAACTGGGGGAGTTTTGTGCCATTGTCACTTAAAATGTCTGTCTCCTTACAGGTTCCGTGACTGAGTGCACTCGCAATTGCAGGATAGGAAAGCAAAAGTGAGTTGCTCACCACCACACACTGGCCGTCACAGCCTGGCCGGGCTCCTGGAAGAGTGCTGGGGAAGCACGGGGTGGGGGGATCTACATGGGATCCAGCCCGTGGTGAGCAGGGGGTGTCCCGGCAACGTGGGGCTCATAAATGTCGCTCTTCCACAGAACCAGAGCTGTGCATCCTGGTGGTGGGCAAGACGGGGAGTGGGAAGAGTGTGACAGGGAACACCATCCTTGGGTACAAGGCATTTGAATCAATGATATCAGCTCATGGAATAACTCGAATGTACAAGAGTAATGAAGGTGTCTTTGAGGGAAGACAAATTGTCGTTGTCGACACTCCTGGCCTGTTTGATACACAGGAAGCCAACTGGGAAACAGCTGAAAAGATTAAGGATGGCCTTTGGCAGCTCAATGCAGGAGTCCATGCCATCCTCCTGGTGATGCAGCTGGGCCGAATCACTAAGGAAGAGCAGGAAGTGGCTGAGTGGGTGACCAAGATGTTCCATACTAAAGCAGAGAAGTACACAATCCTGTTATTCACCCGAGGAGAACAGCTGGATAATCCAGTAGAGCTGAAAGATTTTGTAGAACAGAGCCCATACCTCAGAGGGCTGGCAGCAAAGTGTGTAAATCGGTACATCGCATTCAGCAACATTACCACTGGGGAGAAGAGGGATCAGCAGGTTGCAAAGCTCATCAAAATGATTGACGTCATGGTAGAGCGGAATTGTACTGCTCCACGTTACACTCGAGAAATGATGGAGGAAGACACACGCACATTCTTTTAGAAGTTTTGTACAATCCTGTAGGCAGCAAGGGGTCGGTCCCAGAGCGGATGTCTCTGGTGTGCCATGGCTGTTATCTCGGTGGGGCAATGTGTGGCACGGCGTGTGGTGATGGGCGTGAAGGAGTGGTCAATAAACACTGAGCTTTGCTGTCTGGAGGAGCATCACCTGTCTGTGCCTGGGGCTCTGCTGTGCTGAGCAATGCTGAGAGGAGGTGGTCACACACACGGTGCAGTTCGGATGAGGTCCCAGTGCCGACTGTGCCTCCGAGGGATGGGATGTGAAGAGCTGGTGCATGTGGTGCTGGGCATGCAGGCTGTTGTGGAGGATGGTGGGGAGCTGCCCTTGGTGCTAGAGCTCAGGTTCTCCGCCACCCTTTGCCCTTAGATATGTTTGTTATCTGCACTGCTTGGAATGGAGTACACTTACGAGAAATGCCTGTACACGGTTCTGTGGGGGAAGACGTGGGCTCCGGGATCTGGGACGGGGCTGTACTGTGCTGGTGGCAGTCACGGGGCGGTTCCACAGGGCTCCATGTCACAGCTGATTCTCTTCAATGCACTCTTCATGACCTGGATGCTGTCACTAAGGTGCTCGAAGGAAGCCTGTCGATGGCACTACACTGCAATGAGCTGCTGACTCTTTCAGGAGCGGAGAGGCCTTGCAGAGAGACCCTTTGCGATGGGAGGGCCAGGGAATGCCCAAGCACATGGAGGTGACCGAGAGCAAGAGCTGCATTCTGCATTTGGGATGGGGCTGCCTTGGGTATACTTGCAGTGTGTGGGAGGTGAGGCCGGACGGCAGCCCCACAGAACGGCTCTGGGAGAGATGGCACACATGGCTGTGGGGTGTGCAGGCTGCTGTGAGGCTGGTGGTTGCATGAGAGGAAGGAGGTGGCCTTGGTGCCAGAACTGAGGTTCTCTGCCTCCCTTTGCAGTTGGTTTCATTATCTGCACTTCCCGGAGTGAGCGCATTTACGGGAATTGCCTATCTGTGCATCTCGTGCCACACGCAGCATGTCTGCAGGAGGGGCCAGGAGATCCTCAGCTTGGGAGCACACACAGGACAGCACAGGGCAGGGCTGGACTGCAGCCCCCAGCACTGTACAGCCCCGGGCTCTGCCCTCCTGTTTCACACAGATAGCACAGCACCACGCTGCTCCTCTTTGCCTCTGCCCACGTTGGGTGGGGAGCAATGGGAATGGGAGCAGTGCAAGGACTCGTGGGTTGGCATGAGGACAGTTTAGTTGGTGAAGCAAAACTGCAGTACGGATTGGACAAAGGTGAATGGCTTGACTGTAAAAGAGGGCAGGTTCAGATTAGGTATCACAAAGATATTCTTTAAAACAAGGGTGGTGACACGTCAATCATGTTTCTCTGAAAAGTTGTTGATGTTCAACTACTGGCAGTGCCCAAGTCCAGGCTGGTTGTGTCTCTGGGATAGTGGGAGGTGTCCCTGCAGTGGGACAGCTCAGATGTGGCCAATGGCAGCACTGCCCTCCTCTGACGCTGCCTCTAAATACGCTGCTGAGTTGCACAGTTGATCCAGTCCCGGCACTGCTCTGCAGGAGGACAGAAGGAACAGCACGAGTGCAGCACTCGGACCTGGGACAAAGCACTTTTGGTGAGTTGCCTGCAGCTCTGCTACCACTACTGAAAGGAATTCCAAGGATGGAGTATCTGCTTTCAAGGAGTGGGTTTGGATTTGCATGCATGAGGTTCAGCCAGTAGTTCATTCCAAAGAAGAGAAAGTCAGAGGCATTGGGTAATTTTGATAACATTTTGATTTCCCCATGAACCCACTTCTGTGGGACGGAGCTGAGACCCAATTAATCATCTGCATTACTTTCATTAGCACAGTGTGGGAATTGGGGGAGTTTTGTGCCATTGTCACTTAAAATGTCTGTCTCCTTACAGGTTCCGTGACTGAGTGCACACGCAATGGCAGGATATGAAAGCAAAAGTGAGTTGCTCACCACCACACACAGGCAGTCAAAGCCTGGCCGGGCTCCAGGCTGAGTGCTGGGGAATCACGGGGTGGTCTTTGCATCCTGGTGGAAACATATGTACGTGGTGCGTGGACTTTGTGGGATGCCATGGCCTCAGGGATGTCATAAGGCTGCATCCAATCTCCACAGGCAGAGACCCCCACGGAGAGAGGTTGAGGACAGATGGGGCTGAGCAAGCCCTGCGTGCCTGCTGGCAGCCAGCTCCAGCCCGAGCCCTGTCCCATCCCCACAGGTGTGCAGTGGTGGTTTGGGGACACCTCTGCCTGGGAACCAGCACATGGTGAGCAGAGGGTGTCCCGGCAACGTTGGGCTCACAAATGTCTCTCCTTGTTTTGCAGAACCTGAGCTGCACATCCTGCTGGTGGGCAAGACAGGGAGTGGGAAGAGTGCGACAGGGAACACCATCCTTGGGTACAAGGCATTTGAATCTAAGGTTTCACTATGTTCAGTAACCCCATACTCCACAGGAAGTATTAGTTCCTTCCAAGGAAGATCGATTGTGGTTATTGACACTCCTGGCCTTTTTAACACTAGAGATGTCACTGTACAAGAAACAGCTGAAAAGATTAAGGATGGCCTTCGGTACCTCTATGCAGGGGTTCATGCCATCATCCTGGTGATGCAGCTGGGCCGAATCACTAAGGAAGAGGAGGAAGTGGCTGAGTGGGTGACACAGATGTTCCATACTAAAGCACAGAGGTACACAGTCCTGTTATTCACCAGAGCAGAAGATCTAAGGAAGCCAGAAGATCTGCAGGGTTTAATCAAAGACAACAAATACATTAACGAGCTGGCAGCAAAGTGTGGAAATCGGTACATTGCCTTCAGCAACAAAGCCACTGGAGATGCGAGAGAACGACAGGTTGCAGAGCTCATCAGAATGATTGATGCCATGGTAGAGAAGAATTGTGATGCTCCTTGCTACACACGAGAAATGATGGAGAACCCTAAGACATCTCCTGAACAGGTTTGTACCATCCTGTAGACAGCAAGGGGTCAATCAGAGACGAGGTGTTCCTGCTGCCTTTGCGGGGTGATTTGGGTGTGGTGTGCGGTGGTGGTCCTGAAGGAGCTCTCAATAAGCACTGAGCCTTGGTGTCTGGAGGAGCATCTGCCCATGCTGGGTTCTGTGGTGCTGAGCAGTGCTGGGAGGAGATGGTCGCACCCGATGAGGTCAGGAGCAGGCCCCTGTGCCACCTGCCCCATGCTGGGGTGCACGGAACTGGTGCTGAGCTGTGTGCGGGCGTGAGGCCTCAATCCTTTCTGGTTGAGAGAGCATGGCATGGAAAGCCCTGCTGGCAGCCCTATGTGCAGCGCTGTGCCATTGAGGCCAGCAGCCCTGGCCCCGTTGTGGTGCAGGGATGTGGCAAGACCTTGATGGGCAGGGGGAGCTGCCCTTGTTGCAAGAGCTGAGGCGTTCTCTGCCTCCCCTTGTTCCTAGTTTTGTTATCAGCTCTGAGTGTACCCATGTTGACTGCACGTTTGTAAGACCTTCAGCCCCAGGCTGGCAGCTCCATGGTGTCTGCAGGTGGGGATGGGAGCTCCCCCAGCTCTGAGGCACATGCAGAATGTTCACACTGCCATGGTTGCTCCTGAGGCTCTCAGGGTGCAAAGCCCCACAGCTGCTGCTGGGCTGGAGCTCGCTGCATGGGGAGCCTCCTGCCAACCTGCTGGCTGGTGGGATTGTTCTGCCAGCCCAACACTTCACCAACGTCATCTCCTTTGAGACAGCTCACCCACTGAGCAGACCAAGGGAAGCCTCTACATGTAATCCTTCTGGATTTCAGCAGTGCCTCCCATACCGTTGCTCACAGGAACCTTCCAGACAAAGTGCCCGGCACATAGATGGACGTGGGCACTGAGCGATGGGGGAGCACTGGGCTGAGGGGTCGGGCTCCATGTGGTTGGGACATGTGGGTACATGTGCTGGTGGCAGTCCCTGGGGGTTCTGCAGGACTGCATTTTGGGGCCGGCTCTCTTCAGTGTTCCCTTCAGTGACTGGATACAGGTTCTCAGTACAGATTCGGGGAGCAGAGGCTGAATGGCAACACCACAGAAGGGCACTGGGACGGCACGGTGGGTGTGAAACCGCAGTGTGTCCTGGATCCAAAAGGACTCCGTCCCCTGGGGTGCAGCAAGTCCAGCAGTGGCAAGAAGGTTTATGCCACAATTCAGGAAGCTTCTCCTCTATGATATGCGGTTGAACAGCTCCATGCCAGTTCTGCACCTTCCCATGTGACCCTCTGCATTCTCTTCAATTAAACGAGGCTCCATAAGCCTCTTGTTGCTGCATGCAATGCTGGGAAAACTCGGGGGCAGCCAGACCTATCCCAGATTCATCTCCCACACAGACAAGAATGGGAAGAAGTCTAAGCGTGAGCAGGGATCACAGGACTGCAGTGTGGCTGAGGCTGGTGGCAGCAATGAGTCCCCCTGGTCCTCCCTGCCCCAGCCAGGCCATCCAGAGCAGAGTGCCAAGCCCCACGTCCATGGGGGTTGGAGATCCCCAAGGAGGAGAACCCACAGCGTCCGGGTTCCTGTGCCAAAGCTCAGGCACCCATACAACACACAGCAGTTCACTCTGCCTGACATTGCCTCTTCTATGCTCTGCTCAGCTCAGAGAAGTTAGCAGGGGTGAGGGAAGCAGGGGAGATTTGTACTAATCTCACTTCAAATCTCTCTCTCCTCTTTCAGGCACGCAGTCAGGGTGCCGAGTATGAAGACAAAGGTGAGCTCCTCCCCTGCTGAGTGCAGGCAGACACAGCCCTGTCCAGGCTTCTCATTTAGCTCACTTGGATGCAGTGCTGGGGAAGGTACAGTGGGCTTGCATCCTCATGCAGCCTCTTGTGTACAGTGGGTTTTCAGGGGATACCATAGCCTCCAACGTTGCACAGAGTGAGGGCAAGGGTATATGGTGCTCAGCCCTGTGTGCGTGCTGGCAGCTGGACGATCTGGAGAATCCAGGAGATCTGTAGAGATTAATGGAAGACTGCTCATATTTCACAGGGCTGGGAGCAAAGTGGGGAAATCGGTACTTTGCCTTCAGCAACAAAGCCACTGGATATGCGAGGGAACGACAGGTTGCAGAGCTCATCAAAATGATTGATGCCATGGTGAAGAATTGTGATGCTCCATGCTACACACGAGAAATGATGGAGAACCCTAAGACATCTCCTGAACAGGTTTGTACCATCCTGTAGACAGCAAGGGGTCAATCAGAGACGAGGTGTCCCTGCTGCCATTGTGGGGTGATTTGGGTGTGTTGTGCGGTAGTGGTCCTGAAGGAGCTCTCAATAAGCGCTGAGCCTTGATGTCTGGAGGAGCATCTGCCCATGCTGGGTTCTGCGGTGCTGAGCAGTGCTGGGAGGAGACGGTCGCACCCAATTCATAGATTCATAAATTCATAGATTCATAGATAAATTAGATTGGTAAGGACCTACAAGATCATCTAGTCCAACCATCCTCCCACCACCACCCCTGACTACCTAGCTACTCAATCAAATCCCTTAGCACCTCATCTAAATGCTTCTTGATCAGCACTAGGGACGGTGCCTCAACCACCTCCCTAGGCAGGCCATTCCAGTGCCTGACCACTCTTTCAGAGAAAAAAATTTTCCTCTAATCTAATCTAAATCTTCCCCGGCGCAACTTGTGGCCATTCCCTCTTGTCCTGTCATTAGTTACCTGGGAGAAGAGGCCGACCCCCTCCTCACCACAGCCTCCCTTCAGGAAGTGGTAGAGTGCGATGAGGTCTCCTCTGAGCCTCCTTTTCTCCAGGATAAACAACCCCAGTTCCCTCAGCCGTTCCTTGTAAGACTTGTGCTCCAGACCCCTCACCAGTTTTGTTGCCCTTCTCTGAACACGTTCCAGGGTCTCGATGTCTCTCTTGTAGTGAGGGGCCCAAAACTGAACACAGTACTCGAGGTGCGGCTGCACCAGAGCTGAGTACAGGGGACGATCACCTCCCTGCTCCTGCTGGCCACACTATTCCTAATACAGGCCAGGATGCCATTGGCCTTCTTGGCCACCTGGGCACACTGCCGGCTCATACTGAGCCGAGCATCAACCAACACCCCCAGGTCCTTTTCCTCTATACAGTCTTCAAGCCATTCTGCCCCAAGCCTATAGCATTGCATGGGGTTATTGTGGTCAAAGTGCAGGACCTGGCACTTGGCCTTATCGAACCTCATCCCATTGACCTCAGCCCAGCTGTCCAGCCTATCCACATCGTGCTGAAGGGCCTACCTACCCTCAGGCAGATCAACACATCCTCCCAACTTGGTGTCATCCGCAAACTTACTGAGGGTACACTCAATCCCCTCATCCAGGTCATCAATAAAGATATTAAACAAGACGGGCCCCAGTACCAACCCTTGGGGGACACCACTCGTGACAGGACGCCAGCTGGACTTAACTTTATTAACCACTACCCGCTGGGCATGGCCCTTGAGCCAATTCTCAACCCAAAGAAGAGTGAACCTGTCCACACCACAGGCTGCCAGCTTCTGAAGGAGAATACTGTGGGAGACCGTGTCAAAGGCTTTGCTGAAGTCCAGGTAGACTACATCAACAGTCTTTCCCTCATCTACCAGTCTGGTTACCCAGTCATAGGAGGAGATGAGGTTGGACAAGCACGACCTGCCCTTTGTGAACCCGTGCTGGCTGGTTCTGATCCCCTGGGTTGCCATGCGCGTGCCGTGTGATCTCCCTCAAGATCAATTGCTCCATAACTTTCCCTGATACCGAGGTCAGGCTGACAGGCCTGTAGTTCCCCGGATCTTCCTTACGGCCTTTCTTGTAGATGGGAATCACATTGGAAAGCCTCCAATCTAGTGGGACCTCTGCAGATGACCAGGAATGCTGATAGATGGCAGAAAGTAGCTTGGCAATCACCTCTGCCAGCTCCCTCAGCACCCTTTGTTGAATCCCATCTGGCCCCATGGACTTGTGGCAGTTCAGATGGAGGAGCAGGTCTCTGACTGTCTCTGCTGGGATCACAGGGGGTGTATGATGCGCTTCGTCCCTGACTTCCAGGTCAGGGTGAAAAGTATCCTGAGGATAACTGATCTTTCTATTAAAGGCAGACGTGAAGAAGGCATTGAGAACCTCAGCCTTTTCTTTATCCTCTGTGTTTACATTCCCTGCTGCATCAAGTGAAGTAGGGAAATTCTCCTTAGTTCTTCTTTTACTGTTAATATATTTGTAAAAGGATTTTTTGCTCTCCTTTACTGCAGTAGCCAGTCTAAGTTCAAGCTGGGCTTTTGCATTTCTAACTTCCTGCCTGCAAATCTTGGCAAGTTCTCTGTAGTCTCCCCAAGTAGCCTGTGCCATCTTCCAGAGGACATAGACTCTCTTTTTCTCCCGGAGTCTCAAGAAAAGATCCCAGTTCATCCACACTGGTCTTCTTCCCCTCCAGCTTGACTTACGGGACTCAGGGACAGCCTGCACCTGTGGCTTTAAGATTTCCATCTTGAGGAGGCCCCAGGCTTCCTGGACTCCTTTATCCCTCAGGAGCGAGTCCCAAGGGACCCTTGCAACAAGCGTCCTAAACAGGTCAAAGTCTGCCCTCCGGAAGTCCAAGGCAGCAGTTTTGCTAGTTGCCCTCTTGACATCACCAGGAATAGCAAACTCTACCATTTCATGGTTACTCTGCCCAAGACAATCCCCAACCTTCACATCTCCTACTAGTCCTTCTCTGTTAGTGAAGAGCAGGTCTAGCAGGGCACCTCCCCTGGTAGGTTCTTGCACCAGCTGCATCAGGAAGCAATCTTCCACACACTCCAGAAATCTCATGGACTGCTTCCTCTGCGCGGTATTATATTTCCAGCATATATCAGGGAAGTTGAAGTCCCCCATGAGAACTAGTGCTGGTCATCGTGTAACATCTACCAGTTGCTTGTAGAACACCTCATCTACCTCTTCATCTTGGCTAGGCGGTCTATAACAGACCCCCACCATGATGTCACCCCTACAGACCATCCCCCTGATCCTTATCCATAGACACTCCCCTTGGTCATTTCCAACCTCAAGCTCTTCAACATCAAGACACTCTTTGATATAGAGAGCTATGCCACCACCCTTTCTTCCCCGTCTATCCCTTCTGAAGAGCTTGTGGCCATCAGTCCCAGTACTCCAGTCATGGGAGGGGTCCCACCATGTTTCTGTAATGGCGAGGAGGTCATAGTTAGCCTGTCTCACAATGGCTTCAAGCTCATCTTGTTTGTTGCCCATGCTGCGTGCACTGGTGTAGATGCACTTCAGCTGAGACATCTGCCCCACCCCTTGCTCCAGCACAGCCCCCCTGTGCTCTTTACTGGAGAGCCCTGTTTTATCCCCTTCCTCCATCACAGCTAGTTTAAAGCTCTCTCGATGAGTCCAGCTAGCTCCTGTGCTAGAATTCGTTTCTCCCTTTGAGACAGGTGCATTCTATCAACAGATAACAGGCCAGGAGCTGAGTAAACCGCCCCATGGTCAAAAAACCTGAAGTGTCTGTCTCTACACCAGCCTCTCAGCCAATTATTCATCACCTGTGTTTTCCTAGCCCATTCCATGTCCTTCACCGCCCCAGAAGGTATGGAAGCAAACACCACTTGTGCTCCCACCCCTTGAACTAATTGCCCTAAACCCCTGAAATTTCTTTTCATACTTTGTAGGCTTCTTTGAGTTATTTCATCGCTGTCTGCTTGAACTATGAGTAACAGGTAGTAGTCAGTGGGGTGTATCAAATCTGAGAGTCTTCTAGTTATGTCCCTGACCCGGGCCCCAGGGAGATAGCACACTTCCCTACAGCTCGGGTCTGGTCTGCAAATGGGGCCCTCAGTTCCCTTGAGAAGGGAGCTGCTCACTACGATCACCTTTGGTTCTTTCTTGGCAGCAGCACTCTCAATGCACGGAGTCGACTGCCTTGCCATTGGTGACTACCTGGGAGAATCTTCCCACACCTCCCCCCTTATTTCTCCTTCAATGCCCAACTCTGCAAACCTATTGCTTAGAGGGACTTGAGGACATGAGGCAGGCAGAGTGGGAGAATGCCTACGGAACCGAGCAGAGACTCTCTGCCAGCCCTCCCCATCCCTCCACTCTTGCTCACAGTCCCTGATCACAGAACTGCAGTGTGGCTGAGGCTGGTGGCACCACTGGGTCCCCTTGGTCCTCCCTGCCCCAGCCAGGCCATCCAGAGCAGAGTGCCAAGCCCCACGTCCATGGGGGTTGGAGATCCCCAAGGAGGAGAACCCACAGCGTCCGGGTTCCTGTGCCAAAGCTCAGGCACCCATACAACACACAGCAGTTCACTCTGCCTGACATTGCCTCTTCTATGCTCTGCTCAGCTCAGAGAAGTTAGCAGGGGTGAGGGAAGCAGGGGAGATTTGTACTAATCTCACTTCAAATCTCTCTCTCCTCTTTCAGGCATGCAGTCAGGGTGCCGAGTATGAAGATAAAGGTGAGCTCCTCCCCTGCTGAGTGCAGGCAGACACAGCCCTGTCCTGGCTTCTCATTTAGCTCACTTGGATGCAGTGCTGGGGAAGGTACAGTGGGCTTGCATCCTCATGCAGCCTCTTGTGTACAGTGGGTTTTCAGGGGATACCATAGCCTCCAACGTTGCACAGAGTGAGGGCAAGGGTATATGGTGCTCAACAAGCCCTGTGTGCGTGCTGGCAGCTGGCTCCAGCCTGTGCCCTGTCCTGTGCCTGCAGGCACATAGTGGTGCATTGGGGACACCTCTGCTTGGGAACCAGCACATGGTGAGCAGGGGGTGTCTCTGCAACATGGGGCTCACAAATATCTCTCCTTGTTCCACAGAACCTGAGCTGTGCATACTGCTGGTGGGCAAGACGGGGAGTGGGAAGAGTGCGACAGGGAACACCATCCTTGGGTACAAGGCATTTGAATCGAAGATATCAGCTGATGGAGTAACTCGAATGTACAAGAGTAATGAAGGCGTCTTTGAGGGAAGACGAATTGCTGTTGTTGACACTCCTGGCCTGTTTGATACAAGGGAAGCCAACAAGAAAACAGCTGAAAAGATTAAGGATGGCCTTCGGTACCTCAATGCAGGGGTCCATGCCATCATCCTGGTGATGCAGCTGGGCCGAATCACTAAGGAAGAGCAGGAAGTGGCTGAACTGGTGACCAAGATGTTCCATACTAAAGCAGAGAAGTACACCATCCTGTTATTCACCCGAGGAGAAGAGCTGGATAATCCAGAAGGCCTGAAGAATTTTGTAGAGGAAAGCGGATACCTCAGAGGGCTGGCAGCAAAGTGTGGAAATCGGTACATCGCATTCAGCAACATTGCCACTGGGGAGAAGAGGGATCAGCAGGTTGCAAAGCTCATCAAAATGATTGATGTCATGGCCAAGAAGAATCGTACTGCTCCGTGTTACACTCAAGAAATGATGGAGGAAGACACACGCACATTCTTTGAGAAGCTTTGTACAATCCTGTAGGCCGCAAGGGGCCGGTCCCAGAGCGGATATCTCTGGTGTGCCATGGCTGTTATCTCAGTGGGGCAATGTGTAGCACGGTGTGTGGTGATGGGCGTGAAGTATTGGTCAATAAACACTGAGCTTTGCTGCCTGGAGCATCACCTGTCTGTGCCTGGGGCTCTGCTGTGCTGAGCAATGCTGGGAGGAGGTGGTCACACACACGGTGCAGTTCGGATGAGGTCCCAGTGCCGGCTGTGCCCCCGAGGGATGGGATGTGAAGAGCTGGTGCATGTGGTGCTGGGCATGCAGGCTGTTGTGAAGGATGGTGAGGAGCTGCCCTTGGTGCTAGAGCTCAGGTTCTCTGCCACCCTTTGCTCTCAGATGTGTTTGTTATCTGCACTGCTTGGAATGGAGTACACTTACGAGAAATGCCTGTACACGGTTCTGTGGGGGAAGACGTGGGCTCCAGGATCTGGGACGGGGCTGTACTGTGCTGGTGGCAGTCACGGGGCGGTTCCACAGGGCTCCATGTCACGGCCGATTCTCTTCAATGCACTCTTCATGACCTGGATGCTGTCACTAAGGTTCACTAACGAAGTTTGTGGATTGCACTTCACTGCAATGAGCTGCTGACACTCTCTGGGGCAGAGAGAGCTTGCAGAGAGACTCTGTGCGATGGGAGGGCCAGGGAATGCCCAACCACATGGAGGTGACCAAGCACAAGAGCTGCATTCTGCATTTGGGATGGGGCTACCTTGGGTATACTTGCAGAGTGTGGGAGGAGAGGCCGGACGGCAGCCCCACAGAACGGCTCTGGGAGAGATGGCACACATGGCTGTGGGCTGTGCAGGCTGCTGTGGGGCTGCCGGTTGCGTAATGAAGCTGAGAAAACCGACAATGTAACCTGACAAACCAATGAGTCATATCAAGCAGGTATTGCCTATATTACAGCGCTGGGTGCATGGGGGATCGCACCACCAAACATGCACACCAAATAGAGAAACAAATGAATATTTAAAGGCATAGCACACACATATTCATTGCATTCCAAACTCTGGTTATTGTGGGGGTTAATGCTAAAGGTCAATTTTGCTGTAAGTTTTGAAACCCTGATGGGGGAGAGCTGCTTACCCCTCCTGTGGGTATTTTGCTGAGCAGAGACATTTGGTTATCTTATTGGGACAACACAACATCTGTCCTGCTTTCTTATCAACAAGTTCAGCTGTCACCATGTTCTTGTTTTTGTATTTATGCAAGCCCCTTATTAGTTGGATTTGTGCGATGAGCTGTTCCTACTACAGAGAAGCTGTTCTCATGCTTCAATCCCCTCTTTTCAATATAACAGGCAGATTCTTTTGCCTAACACACACTATTGTCCATTAATGCCTTCCCAAAGTACAATCCAGATTCTACTTGGTGGTTTATGTGGTTTCTTTTCCAGGCACTATAAGTACCAAGGCTCCTCCGGCAGCACCAGAGAGAACACTGCACACATACGTGGGTTAACACTACGAGTATAATCAGCACAACTATAGCTCCAAACAGTTGCTTTAGCCAGGAGAAATTAGGGAGCCAGTAGGTGAGCTTATTCCATGTCTGTAAATCCCAATGAAATATCATCTCATGAGACTTGTTGCAGTACTTTGACCTGTTTCCAAATTGCCTCTATGTCAGTTTCTTAGCACTCCTTGTGGGAGTTTTGCACGAGTATGTATACTAGTCTGAGGCAGCAGATATCCTGCAGTGCATGTCCCGTCCAATTCAGTGGGAATATTTTATGGGCATATCCATCTCCACACAGCCAACAGTATCCAAATGGGAGCTTACATGGCTTTTGCCTGTTTTACATCAGTGCTGTCGCCATTCTCACTATGGCTTATACATCTTTATCTCTGGACCATGTTGTAGTGCTATTGGTCCGAGGGCCACATCTGCATCCTTGTTGCCATCCAGCTGCTTCAGTATCTCCCGTCACTACCCCAGAATTACCATATTCCCAGCTTCACCCCAAATGTGTCAGATTTCTCCATGCAACGTTTATTGGGAGGGGGAGCTGCCCTTGGTGCAGAACCAAGGCTCTCTGCCTCCCTTTGCATTTGGTTTCATTATCTGCGCTTACTGGAGCTGAGTGTATTTACGAGAATTGCCTATCTGTGCATCTCGCTCCTCACACAGTGTGTATGCAGGTGGGGCCAGGAGATCCTCAGGTCAGGAGCACCCGAAGGGCAGCACAGGGCAGGGCTGGACTGCAGCCCCCAGCACTGTACAGCCCCGGGCTCTGCCCTCCTGCTCCCGCAGGCAGCACAGCATCACAGCAGCACGCTGTATCACAAAGAAATTCTTTAAAACAAGGGTGGTGACACGTCAATCATGTTTCTCTGAAAAGTTGTTGATGTTCCACCCCTGATATTGCCCATGTCCAAGCTGGTTGTGTCTCTGGGATAGTGGGAGGTGTCCCCGCAGTGGGACAGCTCAGATGTGGCCAATGGCAGCAATGCCTTCCCCGTGACACTGCCTAATACTTCTGCACGCAGTTGATCCAGTCCCGGCACTGCTCTGCAGGAGGACAGAAGGAACAGCACGAGTGCAGCACTCGGACCTGGGACAAAGCACTTTTGGTGAGTTGCCTGCAGCTCTGCTACCACTACTGAAAGGAATTCCAAGGCTGGAGTATCTGCTTTCGAAGAATGGGTTCGGATTTGCATGCGTGAGGTTCAGCCAATATTTCATTCCAAAGAAGAAGAGAAAGTCAGTGGCGATGGGTAATTTTGATAACATTTTGATTTCTCCGTGCACCCACTTCTGTGGGACAGAGTTGAGTCCCCAGTGATCATCTGCATTACTTTCATTAGCACAGTGAGGGAACTGGGGGAGTTTTGTGCCATTGTCACTTAAAATGTCTGTCTCCTTACAGGTTCCGTGACTGAGTGCACTCGCAATGGCAGGATATGAAAGCAAAAGTGAGTTGCTCACCACCACACACAGGCAGTCACAGCCTGGCCGGGCTCCTGGCTGAGTGCTGGGGAATCACGGGGTGGTCTTTGCATCCTGGTGCAAACACGTGTACATGGTGCATGGACTTTGTGGGATGCCATGGTCTCAGGGATATCCTGAGGCTGCCTCCCATCTCTACAGGCAGAGACCTCCACGGAGAGAGGGTGAGGGCAGATGGGGCCGAGCAAGCCCTGCGTGCCTGCTTGCAGCCAGCTCCAGCCTGAGCCCTGTCCCATCCCCACAGGTGTGCAGTGGTGGTTTGGGGACACCTCTGCCTGGGAACCAGCACATGGTGAGCAGGGGCTGTCCCGGCAACGTGGAGCTCACAAATGTCTCTGCTTGTTTTGCAGAATCTGAGCTGTGCATCCTGCTGGTGGGCAAGACGGGGAGTGGGAAGAGTGCGACAGGGAACACCATCCGTGGGAGGAAGGAATTTGAATCTAAGGTTTCACTATGTTCAATAACCCCATACTCCACAGGAAGTATTAGTTCCTTCCAAGGAAGACTGATTGTGGTTATTGACACTCCTGGCCTTTTTAACACTAGAGATGTCACTGTACAAGAAACAGCCGAAAAGATTAAGGATGGCCTTCGGTACCTCTATGCAGGGGTTCATGCCATCATCCTGGTGATGCAGCTGGGCCGAATCACTAAGGAAGAGCAGGAAGTGGCTGAGTGGGTGACCAAGATGTTCCATACTAAAGCAGAAAAGTACACCGTCCTGTTATTCACCAGAGCAGAAGATCTAAGGAAGCCAGAAGATCTGCAGGGTTTAATCAAAGACAACAAATACATTAACGAGCTGGCTGCAAAGTGTGGAAATCGGTACATTGCCTTCAGCAACAAAGCCACTGGAGATGCGAGAGAACGACAGGTTGCAGAGCTCATCAAAATGATTGATGCCATGGTAGAGAAGAATTGTGATGCTCCTTGCTACACACGAGAAATGATGGAGAACCCTATGACATCTCCTGAACAGGTTTGTACCATCCTGTAGACAGCAAGGGGTCAATCAGAGACGAGGTGTTCCTGCTGCCTTTGCGGGGTGATTTGAGTGAACTTGATGGGCAGGGGGAGCTGCCCTTGTTGCAAGAGCTGAGGCATTCTCTGCCTCCCCTTGCTCCTTGTTTTGTTATCAGCTCTGAGTGTACCCACGTGAACGGCATGTTTGTAAGACCTTCAGCCCCAGGCTGGCAGCTCCATGGTGTCTGCAGGTGGGGATGGGAGCTCCCCCAGCTCTGAGGCACCTGCAGAATGTTCACACTGCCCTGCTTGCTCTTGAGGCTCTTAGGTTGCAAAGCCCCACAGCTGCTGCTGGGCTGGAGCTCGCTGCATGGGGAGCCTCCTGCCAACCTGCTGGCTGGTGGGATTGTTCTGCCAGCCCGACACTTCACCAACGTCATCTCCTTTGAGACAGCTCACCCACTGAGCAGACCAAGGGAAGCCTCTACATGTAATCCTTCTGGATTTCAGCAGTGCCTCCCATACCGTTGCTCACAGGAACCTTCCAGACAAAGTGCCCGGCACATAGATGGATGTGGGCACTAGGCGATGGGGGAACGCTGGGCTGAGGGGTCGGGCTCCATGTGGTTGGGACATGTGGGTACATGTGCTGGTGGCAGTCCCAGGGGGTTCTGCAGGACTGCATTTCGGGGCCGGCTCTCTTCAGTGTTCCCTTCAGTGACTGGATACAGGTTCTCAGTACAGAGCTGGGGAGCAGAGGCTGGATGGCAGTCCCACAGAAGGGCACTGGGACGGCACGGTGGGTGTGAAACCGCAGTGTGTCCTGGATCCAAAAGGACACCATCCCCTGGGGTGCAGCAAGCCCAGCAGTGGCAAGGAGGATTATGCCACAATTCAGGAAGCTTCTCCTCTATGATATGCAGTTGAACAGCTCCATGCCAGTTCTGCACCTTCCCATGTGATCCTCTGCATTCTCTTCAATTAAACGAGGCTCCATAAGCCTCTCGTTGCTGCATGCAATGCTGCGAAAACTCGGGGGCTGCCAGACCTATCCCAGATTCAACTCCCACACAGACAAGAATGGGAAGAAGTCTAAGCGTGAGCAGGGATCACAGGAGTGCAGTGAGGCTGAGGCTGGTGGCACCACTGGGTCTCCCTGGTTCTCCCTGCCCCAGCCAGGCCATCCAGAGCAGAATGCGAAGCCCCACGTCCATGGGGGTTGGAGATCCCCAAGGAGGAGAACCCACAGCGTCCGGGTTCCTGTGCCAAAGCTCAGGCACCCATACAACACACAGCAATTTCCTCTGCCTGACATTGCCTCTTCTATGCTCTGCTCAGCTCAGAGAAGATAGCAGGGGTGAGGGAAGCAGGGGAGATTTGTACTAATCTCACTTCAAATCTCTCTCTCCTCTTTCAGGCACGCGGTCAGAGAGCAGAGTATGAAAACAAAGGTGAGCTCCTCCCCTGCTGAGTGCAGGCAGACACAGCCCTGTCCAGGCTTCTCATTTAGCTCACTTGGATGCAGTGCTGGGGAAGGTACAGTGGGCTTGCATCCTCGTGCAGCCTCTTGTGTACAGTGGGTTTTCAGGGGATGCAATGGCCTCCAATGTTGCACAGAGTGAGGGCAAGGGTATATGGGGCTGAATAAGCCCTGTGTGCGTGCTGGCAGCTGGCTCCAGCCTGTGCCCTGTCCTGTGCCTGCAGGCACACGGTAGTGCATTGGGGACACCTCTGCCTGGAGTCCAGCACATGGTGAGCAGGGGGTGTCTCTGCAACATGGGGCTCACAAATGTCTCTCCTTGTTTTGCAGAATCTCAGCTACGCATCCTGGTGGTGGGCAAGACGGGGAGTGGGAAGAGTGCAACAGGGAACACCATCCTTGGGTACAAGGCATTTAAATCGATGATATCAGCTCATGCAGTAACTCAAACATACGAGAGTAATAACGGCGTCTTTGAGGGAAGACGAATTGTTGTTGTTGACACTCCTGGCCTATTTGATACAAGGGAAGCCAACTGGGAAACAGCTGAAAAGATTAAGGGTGCCCTTCGGCACCTCCATGCAGGGGTCCGTGCCATCCTCCTGGTGATGCAGCTGGGCCGAATCACTAAGGAAGAGCAGGAAGTGGCTGAGTGGGTGACCAAGATGTTCCACACTAAAGCAGAGAAGTACACCATCCTGTTATTCACCCGAGGAGAACAGCTGGATAATCCAGGAGACCTGAAGAGTTTCATAGAACAGAGCCCATACCTCAGAGGGCTGGCAGCAAGGTGTGGAAATCGGTACATCGCATTTAGCAACATTGCCACTGGGAAGAAGAGGGATCAGCAGGTTGCAAAGCTGATCAGAATGATTGATGTCATGGTACAGAGCAATCGTACTGCTCCACGTTACACTCGAGAAATGATGGAGGAAGACACACGCACATTCTTTGAGAAGTTTTGTACAATCCTGTAGGCAGCAAGGGGTCGGTCCAGCGGATATCTCTGGTGTGCCATGGCTGTTATCTCAGTGGGGCAATGTGTGGCACGGTGTGTGGTGATGGGCGTGAAGGAGCGGTCTATAAACACTGAGCTTTGCTGTCTGGAGGAGCATCTGTCTGTGCCCGGGGCTCTGCTGTGCTGAGCAATGCTGGGAGGAGGTGGTCACACACACGGTGTGGTTCAGATGAGGTCCCAGTGCCGGCTGTGCCCCCGAGGGATGGGATGTGAAGAGCTGGTGCATGTGGTGCTGGGCATGCAGGCTGTTGTGGAGGATGGTGGGGATGAGGGAAGGCGAGCTGCCCTTGGTGCTAGAACTCAGGTTCTCCGCCACCCATTGCTCTCAGGTATGTTTGTTATCTGCACTGCTTGGGATGGAGTACGCTTACGGGAAATGCCTGTACGCAGTTCTGTGGGGGAAGACGTGGGCTCCAGGATCTGGGACGGGGCTGTACTGTGCTGGTGGCAGTCACGGGGCGGATCCACAGGGCTCCATGTCACGGCCGATTCTCTTCAATGCACTCTTCATGACCTGGATGAGACTTGTTGCAGTAGAGAGAAGCTGTTCTCATGCTTCAATCCCCTCTTTTCAATATAATAGGCACTTTCTTTTGCCTAACACACACTATTGTCCATTAATGCCTTCCCGAAGTACAATCCCAGATTCTACTTGGTGGTTTATGTGGTTTCTTTTCCAGGCACTATAAGCACCAAGGCTCCTCCGGCAGCACCAGAGACAACACTGCACACATACGTGGGTTAACACTACGAGTATAATCAGCACAACTATAGCTCCAAACAGTTGCTTTAGCCAGGTGAAATTAGGGAGACAGTAGGTGAGCTTATTCCATAAGTCTGTAAATCCCAATGAAGTATCATCTCATGAGACTTGTTGCAGTACTTTGACCTGTTTCCAAATTGCCTCTATGTCAGTTTCCTAGCATTGTTGTGGGAGTTTTACACGAGTATGTACACTAGTCTGAGGCAGCAGATATCCTGCTGGGCATGTCCCGTTCAATTTAGTGGGAGTATGTTATGGGCATATCCATCTCCGCACAGCCAACAGTATCCGAAGGGAAGCTTACATGGCTTTTGCCTGTTTTACATCAGTGCTGTTGCCATTCCCACTAAGGCTTATAAATCTTTATCTCTGGACCATGTTGTAGTGCTATTGGTCCGAGGGCCACATCTGCATCCTTGTTGCTATCCATCCAGCTGCTTCAGTATCTCCCGTCACTACCCCAGAATTACCATACTCCCAGCTTCACCCCAAACGTGTCAGATTTCTCTATGCAACGTTTATTGCGAGGGGAAGCTGCCCTTGGTGCAGAACCAAGACTCTCTGCCTCCCTTTGCAGTTGGTTTCATTGTCTGCGCTTACTGGAGCTGAGCGTATTTACGGGAATTGCCTATCTGTGCATCTCGTGCCTCACACAGTATGTATGCAGGTGGGGACAGGAAATCCTCAGCTCAGGAGCACCCGAAGGGCAGCACAGGGCAGGGCTGGACCGCAGCCCTCAGCACTGTACAGCCCCGGGCTCTGCCCTCCTGCTCCCGCAGGCAGCTCATCTGCGTTACTTTCATTAGCACAGTGAGGGAACTGGGGGAGTTTTGTGCCATTGTCACTTAAAATGTCTGTCTCCTTACATGTTCCGTGACTGAGTGCACTCGCAATGGCAGGATATGAAAGCAAAAGTGAGTTGCTCACCACCACACATAGGCAGTCGTGCTGGGGAACCATAGGGTGTGGCAGGGGAGGTTGCATCCTGGTGCAAAGACGTGTACATGGTGCGTGGACTTTGTGGGATGCCATGGCCTCAGGGATATCCTGAGGCTGCCTCCCATCTCCCCACTCACAGACCCACACGGAGAGAGGGTGAGGGCAGATGGGGCCGAGCAAGCCCTGCGTGCCTGCTGGCAGCCGGCTCCAGCCCGAGCCCTGTCCCATCCCCACAGGTGTGCAGTGGCGGTTTGGGGACACCTCTGCCTGGGAACCAGCACATGGTGAGCAGGGGGTGTCCCGGTAACGTGGGGCTCACAAATGTCTCTGCTTGTTCCACAGAACCTGAGCTGTGCATCCTTGTGGTGGGCAAGACGGGGAGTGGGAAGAGTGCGACAGGGAACACCATCCTTGGGTACAAGGCATTTGAATCAATGATATCAGCTGATGGAGTAACTCAAATGTACAAGAGTAATGAAGGCGTCTTTGAGGGAAGACGAATTGCTGTTGTCGACACTCCTGGCCTGTTTGATACAAGGGAAGCCAACTGGGAAACAGCTGAAAAGATTAAGGGTGCCCTTCGGTACCTCTATGAAGGGGTCCATGCCATCCTCCTGGTGATGCAGCTGGGCCGAATCACTAAGGAAGAGCAGGAAGTGGCTGAACTGGTGACCAAGATGTTCCACACTAAAGCAGAGAAGTACACCATCCTGTTATTCACCCGAGGAGAACAGCTGGATAATCCAGAAGACCTGAAGGATTTTGTAGAACAAAGCCCATACCTCAGAGGGCTGGCAGCAAAGTGTGTAAATCGGTACATTGCATTCAGCAACATTGCCACTGGGGAGAAGAGGGATCAGCAGGTTGCAAAGCTCATCAAAATGATTGACGTCATGGTAGAGCGGAATTGTACTGCTCCACGTTACACTCAAGAAATGATGGAGGAAGACACACGCACATTCTTTGAGAAGCTTTGTACAATCCTGTAGGCAGCAAGGGGTCGGTCCCAGAGCAGATATCTCTGGTGTGCCATGGCTGTTATCTCAGTGGGGCAATGTGTGGCACGGTGTGTGGTGATGGGCGTGAAGGAGCGGTCTATAAACACTGAGCTTTGCTGTCTGGAGGAGCATCTGTCTGTGCCCGGGGCTCTGCTGTGCTGAGCAATGCTGGGAGGAGGTGGTCACACACACGGTGCAGTTCAGATGAGGTCCCAGTGCCGACTGTGCCTCCGAGGGATGGGATGTGAAGAGCTGGTGCATGTGGTGCTGGGCATGCAGGCTGCTGTGGAGGATGGTGGGGATGAGGGAAGGCGAGCTGCCCTTGGTGCTAGTGCTCAGGTTCTCCTCCACCCGTTGCTCTCAGATGTGTTTGTTATCTGCACTGCTTGGGATGGAGTACACTTACGGGAAATGCCTGTACACGGTTCTGTGGGGGAAGACGTGGGCTCCAGGATCTGGGACGGGGCTGTACTGTGCTGGTGGCAGTCACGGGGCGGCTCCACAGGGCTCCATGTCACAGCCGATTCTCTTCAATGCACTCTTCATGACCTGGATGCTGTCACTAAGGTGCTCGAATGAAGCCTGTGGATGGCACTACACTGCAATGAGCTGCTGACTCTTTCAGGAGCGGAGAGGCCTTGCAGAGAGACCCTGAGCGATGGGAGGGCCAGGGAATGCCCAAGCACATGGAGGTGACCAAGAACAAGAGCTGCATTCTGCATTTGGGATGGGGCTGCCTTGGGTATAATTGCAGAGTGTGGGAGGTGAGGCCGGACGGCAGCCCCACAGAACGGCTCTGGGAGAGATGGCACACATGGCTGTGGGCTGTGCAGGCTGCTGTGAGGCTGGTGGTTGCATGAGAGGAAGGAGCTGGCCCTGGTGCCAGAACTGAGGTTCTCTGCCTCCTTTTGCAGTTGGTTTCATTATCTGCACTTCCCGGAGTGAGCGCATTTACGGGAATTGCCTATCTGTGCATCTCATGCCACACGCAGCGTGTCTGCAGGCGGGGCCAGGAGATCCTCAGCTTGGGAGCAGTGCTGGGAGGAGATGGTCGCACCCGATGAGGTCAGGAGCAGGCCCCTGTGCCACCTGCCCCATGCTGGGGTGCACGGAACTGGTGCTGAGCTGTGTGCGGGCGTGAGGCCTCAATCCTTGCTGGTTGAGAGAGCATGGCATGGAAAGCCCTGCTGGCAGCCCTATGTGCAGCGCTGTGCCATTGAGGCCAGCAGCCCTGGCCCCGTTGTGGTGCAGGGATGTGGCAAGACCTTGATGGGCAGGGGGAGCTGCCCTTGTTGCAAGAGCTGAGGCGTTCTCTGCCTCCCCTTGCTCCTCGTTTTGTTATCAGCTCTGAGTGTACCCATGTGAATGGCATGTTTGTAAGACCTTCAGCCCCAGGCTGGCAGCTCCATGGTGTCTGCAGGTGGGGATGGGAGCTCCCCCAGCTCTGAGGCACCTGCAGAATGTTCACACTGCCCTGCTTGCTCCTGAGGCTCTCAGGGTGCAAAGCCCCACAGCTGCTGCTGGGCTGGAGCTCGCTGCATGGGGAGCCTCCTGCCAACCTGCTGGCTGGTGGGATTGTTCTGCCAGCCCGACACTTCACCAACGTCATCTCCTTTGAGACAGCTCACCCACTGAGCAGACCAAGGGAAGCCTCTACATGTAATCCTTCTGGATTTCAGCAGTGCCTTCCATACCGTTGCTCACAGGAACCTTCCAGACAAAGTGCCCGGCACATAGATGGATGTGGGCACTAGGCGATGGGGGAACGCTGGGCTGAGGGGTCGGGCTCCATGTGGTTGGGACATGTGGGTACATGTGCTGGTGGCAGTCCCTGGGGGTTCTGCAGGACTGCATTTCGGGGCCGGCTCTCTTCAGTGTTCCCTTCAGTGACTGGATACAGGTTCTCAGTACAGAGCTGGGGAGCAGAGGCTGGATGGCAGTCCCACAGAAGGGCACTGGGACGGCACGGTGGGTGTGAAACCGCAGCGTGTCCTGGATCCAAAAGGACTCCATCCCCTGGGGTGCAGCAAGCCCAGCAGTGGCAAGGAGGATTATGCCACAGTTCAGGAAGCTTCTCCTCTATGATATGCAGTTGAACAGCTCCATGCCAGTTCTGCACCTTCCCATGTGATCCTCTGCATTCTCTTCAATTAAACGAGGCTCCATAAGCCTCTCGTTGCTGCATGCAATGCTGGGAAAACTCGGGGGCAGCCAGACCTATCCCAGATTCATCTCCCACACAGATAAGAATGGGAAAAAGTCTAGGCGTGAGCAGGGATCACAGGAGTGCAGTGAGGCTGAGGCTGGTGGCACCACTGGGTCCGTCTGGTCCTCCCTGCCCCAGCCAGGCCATCCAGAGCAGAATGCGAAGCCCCACGTCCATGGGGGTTGGAGATCCCCAAGGAGGAGAACCCACAACGTCTGGGTTCCTGTGCCAAAGCTCAGGCACCCATACAACACACAGCAATTTCCTCTGCCTGACATTGCCTCTTCTATGCTCTGCTCAGCTCAGAGAAGTTAGCAGGGGTGAGGGAAGCAGGGGAGATTTGTACTAATCTCACTTCAAATCTCTCTCTCCTCTTTCAGGCACGCGGTCAGAGTGCAGAGTATGAAAACAAAGGTGAGCTCCTCCCCTGCTGAGTGCAGGCAGACACAGCCCTGTCCAGGCTTCTCATTTAGCTCACTTGGATGCAGTGCTGGGGAAGGTACAGTGGGCTTGCATCCTCGTGCAGCCTCTTGTGTACAGTGGGTTTTCAGGGCATGCAATGGCCTCCAATGATGCACAGAGTGAGAACAAGGGTATATGGGGCTGAATAAGCCCTGTGTGCGTGCTGGCAGCTTGTTCCAGCCTGTGCTCCGTCCTGTGCTTGCAGGTACACAGTGGTGGCTCGGGGACACCCTTCCTTGCGGCCCCAGGCACCTCCTCTGCGAGGCTCACACACGTATCTGATTTTCCCATCAGGACTGGAGCGCAGAATCCTGCTGGTGGGCAAGACGGGGACTGGAAAGAGTGCAATGGGGAACACCATCCTTGGAAAGAACACATTCAGGTCTTACTGCTCACCAAGTGGGATAACCCAAAATTACGAGGAAGATGAATGCCATATCAATGGAAGAAAAATTGTTGTTGTTGACACTCCTGGTGTTTTTGACACTACGGATTTCAGCAGAAGTACAGCTAATAAGATTAAAGATGGTCTTCGATGCCTGCAAGAAGGTGTCCATGCCATCCTCCTGGTGATGCGGCTGGGCCAAATCACTAAAGAGATAGTGCAAGTGGCTGAGTGGGTGACCAGAATTTTAGGTACTGAAGGAGAGAGGTACACAATCCTGTTATTCACCCAAGCAGATGAGCTGGAGAATCCAGGAAATCTGAAAGGTATTTTAGAAGAGAACCAATTCATGAAAGGTTTGTTAGCAAAGTGCAAAGATCGGTACATTGCTTTCAACAACAAAGCTGCAAGAGAGGCTAAGGATAGGCAGGTTGCAAAGCTCATCCAAATGATTGATGTCATGGTGAGGAAGAATCACCATGCTCCGTGTTACACACAGGAAATGCTAAAGAAAAGTATACGGGACTATACTGCAGAACGTTGTGTTATCCAATAATCAAGGGTCCAGCCATAGAGCAGACGTCTCATCCATTGAGCAGTTCCTGCTGCTATTGGAGTGCTCCCTCCTGCCCACAATTCTCCAGTGGGCTGGTCCTTATATCCGAGGCCTTGCTCAGAACTGATAACAGTATCCTGCTAAATACTGTGCCTATGAGCTAATCATCTTACAGCCCATGACTCCCTTGAGCTATAATTCTGAAACAGTAAGACTGCATGTGAACTCCTCAATTCCTTCTAAAGATGGAGAAGTTTGAGTGATGGCAATCATGGGGTGGATTATGTAGAGTAAGTATTGAAAAAAACCTACTGGGCTATTCCCTGCTTAAAAGAAGGAAGGGGTTGAAGAAACCTCCACGGAGGAATGAAGTGGATATGCAAGGAGTCTGTTTCATGATGGTAAGGAAATCGTATACAAACAGCTCAAGAAAGAAGGAATTCTGGGGAAGACAGAATTACGGACAAATTGGGAGAACAATGCTGACATCCAGGACCAGTTCTCTTCCTCCTTTGTACAGATGCCTGTTGGATAAGACGTGCACGCTCAGCTACACCTAGTGCTTCCCCCAGGAAATTAAAGAGTTATACCATAGATTAATGCGTTCACAGTTGTCTGTGTTATTCACACTCTCGGTATTAGTTTCTGCTGCGCAGACTGTGTGGTTATCTCTGTCATTTCAGAAGAATCTGTCACCTGCCGCTACAATAAAGAGCAGTATTCCACAAGCAAGTCGTAAGAGCTGCCATGGCGGAGGCCAAACTCTTTTGGGGTGGTCACAGAATCATAGGTCACAGAATGGTGGGGTTGGAAGGCACCTCAAAGACCATTCCCTGTGCTGTGGGCAGGGTCGCTAGCCCTGAAATCAGGCAGCCCGGGGCCTCACCCAGCCTGGTCTTGAGCACCTCCAGGGATGGGGTGAAAATTCCCCCTTGACATCAAATATAAATCTTCCCTCTTTTACTTCAAAACCGTTCCCCCTTCTCTTATCCCTATCTGCCCATGTAAAAGGTTGCCCCCTCCTTCCAGCTGATAAGCTCCCTCCAAGTTCTGGCAGGCAGCAGTGAGGTCTCCCCAGAGCCTTCTCTTCCCCAAGGCTGAACACCCCCAGCTCCCTCAGCCTGTCTTCTCAGAAAAGGTGCTCCAGCGTGTGTAATGCACACAAAACTTCTTCACCATCACTTCTGCAACTGCAGTGATGGTTCTGAGCCCCCTGGAGCCCTGAGGTGGAGGACTGTAACTGTGGTAACAAAAATCTCCCAAGCAGACCCAGCTGGTGCAGGGTTTGGGCTCGGGATGGAATCTTACCCTTCACTCATAGGAGCTGATGTAATCCTTCTGCATCTCAGCACTGGCTTCGATACCATTGCTCACAGGAACCTTCCAGACATAGTGCCCAGCACACAGCTGGGCATGGACACTGAGCGATGGGTGAATGCTGGGCTGATGGGTAAGGCTCCACAGGACTCCATTTCAGGGCCAGTTCTCTTCAGCGTTCCCTTCACTGACTGGATACAGATTCTCAGTGCAAAGTGGGGGAGCAGAGGTCGGATGGTTACCCCACAGAAGGGTACTGGGACAGTGCGGTGAATGTCAGCCCGCAGTGTGTCCTGGATCCAAAAGGACCCCATCCCCTGGGGTGCAGCAGGCCCAGCAGTGCCAGTGAGGGAAGTGACCATTCCCTCCTTTCTGTGCTGCACCCTGACACTGACACCGGGTGCAGGTTGGGTGCTGCCATGTCAGAAGGTCACAGAGTGGTTAGCAAGCATTCAAACGAGGGCTGCAGAGATGGGAAAGGGTCTGCAGGGCGAGATGTGTGAGGTGAGCTGGGGACCCTAGTGCAAGTAGGTTCTAGAAGAAGCTGTATAGGAAACCACAGTGAGAGACTCATGTGGTACCTGGGAACCAGTTCTGTGGCATCAGTGGCAGAGCTGCTCTTTAGCAGTGATAACATCACAACAAAGCTGCTAGAGAAAAAAAAAAACGTGACTGAAAAAAATGCTAGGTAAAAATGTTAGAGAAGCAGAATAATCTAAAAACAACACTATTAGTAAAGAAAAAGCTGAAATGAACAGCCCTGACAGCAGGAAGCCTATGGGAGTCTTGAAGCTGCACAGGATTAGAAGCAGAGACCAAAGGGGAAAAAAAAGGAAATAAGCAAAAAAACTCCACACCAATACCTATCTGACTCAATAAGGAGTTGAGGAGGTGGTGAGAAAGAAAAGGTTGGAATTTACAGAAATGGGAAGGTTGTCCACACACCAAGAACAGAGAATTCCCAAATGTCACACAGCAGAGCTGCTGGCATACGCGTGCTATCTGCCTGACGAAGGGCTGCCCTCCCAGAGGCCTGTAATTCCCACCTACAAGAGAGGCTCTACAAAGTGTCTGCCAGTTATGGGCTTGCAAATGATCTCCCTGGCAAAGTGACAGAGCCTATGATAAACAATAAACACACTGAGAACATGCAAAAACACAGTCTGTATGGGAAAAAGGCAGCACAGGTTTGTAAAGGGAAACGAAGCCTCAGCAGGCTGCTGGATTTATGTGTAAGTGTCATCAGCCAGTAGCTGGGCCAGGGAAAGTCAGGTGAAGTGATCTTTGGGTGAAGAGAATTTGGGGACACTTCAAAAACCCTCTGAGCCCCCTCTCAACCCCTTGAATATGGAACTGCGTGTCTGCTATAAAGACTTGTGCACAACTGTGGTTCTTTTAAGGTTGGTCAGAACGATGTTCATTGCAGGGCAGTTGGACTAGATGGCCTTTAAAGGTCCCTTCCAACTCAAACGATTTTATGATTACATAGTACTGAAGTCGGTTCCCTGAGCCAAAGGTGGCAGCTGTGCTCAAGAGAGTTTCTCCCTCTGCTGCAATACTGAACGATAAACGCAAGAGGGCATTCCTGGCATTTCCATTTTAGCTTGAGAAAACGAACTGAGCTGTTACCTCTCCTGTCAGTAAACAGATATCAAAAGCCAATTACAGGTTAATAGTGCTGTGTTGCTATGTACACGCTTAACAACATCGACCTTTTTAAAAGAGCTTGGCCACTCCGTCATTTAAAAGTAAAATCTCTTAAGACCTGTGCTCTAGCAACTCCTACTCAAAGAAACACTCAAACTCCTTCCCCCTCGTGCCTTTTTCAAATTCCTGATGTCTGCCACTTGCTCTGGATACAGCTACCTTCTGCAAGCCCAGTTCTCTCCAGTGAGCTCACATACCCTCTACATCTCTCACAGCAATGCTTGTTTCACCAATACCTATTTAAAAGCTATTTTCGAATCTGCTCACAAGCACTGCACTACTCATTCCTGTCTTGCAGTTTTCTGAACCAGCACAAGGTTCTTCTAAAGTGTGCGTTGCTCCCGCCTTTCAATTCCTGCCTCAAGCACTGCACTGGGTTTTCACAGCCCCTTCTACCTCCCAGCATCCACTTCTCACCACTCTGACACCCAGAGGTTCTCCCTCTGCTGCCTCTTCCTCTCATCTGCTCAATGCAGGTTTTGCTAATAGAGCTGGAAGGGAATTCAGGAATTCTCTGATGCTCTCTGATTCTCTAGTTTTTGCTTTTTACCATCCCACTCTATTTTTTTTTTATTGGCAATAAGTGAAATTAATCATAGAATCGTTGGAAGGGGCCCTTAGAGGCCATCTGGTCCCACACTCTGTGATGCACAGAGGCACCACCACCCCCCTGGGCAACCTGGGCAGTGCCTCACTGCCCTGACTGTAAACAACATCTTCCTTATAACCTATCCACATCTCCTCTCCTTTAGTTTGAAAGAATTTCTCCTTGTCCTATCATGACAGACCCTGCTATAGAGTCAGTCCCCTGCTTTCTTCTAACTCCCCTTTACTCTATCAAGCTTAATCAGTGATGGCACTTGGTTAAATGATGTCCCTGTCATTACCTTTTTCAGCATATTTTTTCCCCATGTCCTGTCCTGGCTTTCCAAGTTCTTGGTCCCCATGCCACCTATTTTCTCACCTGTCGCCTCATCTATCAGTATAGGAGATACTGAAGAAACACCATGTCTTACTCTAGCATGCAACACAGAGAATTATGACCAGTGATTTCTCATCAGGGAGAATCCAGATGTATCACATCCAGGTTCTGCAGCTCCCAGGTCACACATCTGTGCCTGCAGCATTCCAAAGAGGAACACAGCACTGCCTGCAGAAGCAGTACATAAACTGAAGTTAACATACACATGCACATGCAGCTTACACTTCATTGCATCAGTGCACAAAGCTTGCAAAAAGCAATGCTGTCTTCTTAATCCGTATCCCTACTTGCAGCTGTAACATCTTAATATTTTTCATGTTTCCCCCCCTCCAAATAATGTTGGGATTGGCAAATTCCTTGGCAATTTTGACAAGGTCAGAAGCCAATGCTGTAATTCCTTTACCTCTTAGAGAAAAATGCTTCCTTTTAGGAGCAGAGACATCTACCGATAAGCTGCTATGTAAATCTACCTTGCTGACATCGGTCATTAAGCTAAGCGCCTGAATGCCTTCTGGATATAGCAAACTGGTTTTGTGGAATCAGTGGAAGTCCACGGAGGCTTGACAGCGTGACAGCCCCTCTCACATGCCCCATCGCGCAGTCATGCAGCGGTTCTCTCTAGAAAACGTGCACTGAAAATCACCCTCCAAGTGGTCAAGTTATTAAAACTATGCTCCACTTTCATTTTGGAATATCATTCCTGGAACGCAGGGGGAGACAGAGGCACCGGATCATACCAAGCATTCTTTTGCATGCTGCATCATATTCTAGGACAAATGAAATTGAAAGCTAATGAATGCATATCAGACTACTTGTACTGACAACAATAACAAAGCATGTCTTACTTATTCAATGGACAGCAAATTACCTCCCATGCTGTCCTTAATGCAGGTTATGTTTCATTGAAAGTCGATCTTCTTTTACCCGGATGTTCTCAAGATGGAAGCAAAACTGATCATGGAGGAAATAATAGGGGGGGAAGAGGGACTTGTCAGAAGCTGAAGCAAGAGAAACATTAACTAGGTAACCAGGCTGGTTATTAGGAAAAAGTCCTCTGAAAGAGCAGTCAGCCACTGGAAGTGGCTGCCCAGGGAGGTGGTGGGGTCACTATCCCTGGAGGTGTTCAAAGATGGGCTGATGTGGTACTCAGGGACACAGTTCAGTGGGCAGTATTGGTGGCAGGTGGTTGGTTGGACTAGATGACCTCAGAGGTCTTTTCCAACCATAATGATTCCATGATTCTATGAAATAGTTCATCCAGCTAACAGTGGTCAAATACGTAAAGACATTGTCCAGAATGCAAAATCTCCATCCCTGGACACTGCTACCTTGAGCAATCTAATCTAATTTAATCCTTGAACCACATGACTTCTGGAGGTCAGTGATCAGAAGTAGCATTCACTTGAGTAACAGCTTGCACATAACTATGCTTCTTCCAGCAACTTAGGAGTTGGACTTGGTGACCCCTGTGGGTCCCCTCCAACGCCAGATATTCTATGACTGACTAAAAAAAGACAAAAACAATAACCCCAAAGAAGAAAATCTTTCAGCTTCTCAGCTTTGAACATTCATTTCCCTGAATGCTACCCCTGAGCAGCTCTCAGGTTTTTCAAGCATTCACCGAGGCTCCTGCTGCAGGGCTGCGAGCTCGGCTCGTGTCCCACGGGGAGGAGTCGTGCTGCTGCTGAGAAGCCGGCGGCGCGCAGGACGCGCTGCTCCGCGGCCGCATCGCCTCGCCAGGCTGCCATGGGGGATCAGTCCAACCGAGCCAAGGAGGCAGCCCCCGAGCAGGCTTCGGGCTAAAAATGGACAACTCCTTTGTGGAAGAAGTGGCCGCATCTCTGGTGAGAGAATTTCTCAGTAGAAAGGTAAATCAGTCTTGACTTTCTGGCTGGGATAAGTGGGAAGGACGCGGGAGAAATGCTCGTTGTTAAAAGGCAAAGGGAGGGAGGCTGGAAAAGGGGGGGACTGCTTCCAGCCTTAAGGCAGCTCGCCCTGAGCCGCAGCGAGCTTTCGGGCACGGCTCTGCACTACATCTCCCACAATGCCTGCTTATTTCCCAATGTGGCAGGCTGCTTCCTGCCTGCCTGAGAACGTCTGATTCATACCTACACGCGCCTGCGAAAGAAAAAAAAAGCTTAAGCCAAGAAATGCGGTTCTATGCTTTTTGTTTTCCTCCTTCATTACCTAGCGTCCTTGTTTTTACAAGTCACGCACGCAATCTCCCAGGCGAATACTGAGACAAAACAGAAGGAAGTGATGATAGGGAAAACAGATGTCTTTTTCTGGGGCTCGGTATCAGCTTGGCGGGCAGCAGATTTGCCCAGGAGGGAAGGAGAAAACAGTGATCGCTGTGTTTGTCACAAAAAAACGTTGTAAAGGAAATAATTTGGATGTGGGGAGCGAGCATAGGAACAGAGCCCTTTGCGTTTCCAGGTGAAATTACCTACTACTTTGTATTTATACATAATTGAAAGGAAATACTGCACATGCCCCTCCGGCTCAGGAACGAGTTACCTTGTGCAGAACATAAGAGTGCCCTGGTGGTAAAACTGAGCATGCAGCTTGCCATACCTCGCATTTTAGTTGGAGCACCGTCTCATACTCTGTACAAGTCGCACGAAGAGCCCGAACTAGCGGATGCTGCAAGGATCACGCTGATTTCCAACCTAGATGCTGGTCAGGTTACCCTGAGAACTAGGCAAAGAGCAGGACAGAGGTTGTGAAAATTCTGCCAAATAAATAAATAAGAGTCCACCTGAAATTCAGACTTTGTAATTGTGTAGATCAGATGTAAATAATTGCACAGACCAGTCTTATTAAGCTGTTAAGTAGCTGCAGTCAGCTGTGTGGAGTAGTTCTGTTTCGTTTATTTGTTTTCCCAAGCTTGGTAAATTCCACTGCGCAGACAGCATTTCTGCCTTTACTTTTACATCTGTGGGCTGTAGGAAGCAAAACTGTACCACCAAAATGCAGGTTTTAAGGCTTAGCTTGTAATTACTACAATTTTAATGTTTCCAAAAGGTTCAGCTTGCATCCAACCAAGTCAGCAATAAAAGCTTTTGTTAGCTGTGCTGTGTGCTTCTCCCAGGTGCAGCCAGGAAGCACTGGGAATCTAGCAGATCCAGTCTGTAACCATCAAGAACCACGGAGATGTGGTGCTCAGGGTCATGGTTAAGGGGCATGGTGGGGATGGGTTGGGGTCTCAGAGGAGGTGATTTACACCCCGAGTGATTCTGTGACTCCAAAATCTCCTGCTTGTCCTCAGGGTCTGAAGAAAACCATCAGCGCCATGGAGCAGGAGCTCCCACGTTCTGCACTCAGCATCAACAACAGGAGCGAACTCCGGAACGTCCTGCACCTGCACTCCCTGTACAAACAGAACAAGGTAAAGGCTCTCCTCACAGTCTGGTCTCAGATCCCACATATGTTACTGGGCCAAAGAGGTGAAGGCAGCAGTGTTATGCCCACACTGCAGGCAACTCGAGCCCTTGTCCGGCTCCGCACTGCTGCAGACATGCTTACAGGTTCCTGATGGGAGATCACGGTGTGTATGTGAGATTGCATTACAGCTCACGGGGCTGAGCTGAGAACCTGGCAGCCCTTGTCACCAAACACAGCCTCCAACAAACCAATAATACTCACTTAAATACCTGTTCCATCATTATAGATTCATAGATAGATTCATAGATACATTAGGTTGGAAAGGACCTACAAGATCATCTAGTCCAACCATCCTCACACCACCATCCCTACCCACCAAGCTACTAAATCAAATCCCTTAGCACCTCATCTAAACGCTTCTTGAACAGCGCTAGGGATGGTGCCTCAACCACCTCCCTAGGCAGGCCATTCCAGTGCCTGACCACTCTCTCAGAGAAAAAATTTTTCCTCAAATCTAATCTAAATCTTCCCCGGCACAACTTGTGGCCATTCCCTCTCGTCCTGTCATTAGTTACCTGGGAGAAGAGGCCGACCCCCTCCTTACCACAGCCTCCCTTCAGGAAGTGGTAGAGTGCAATGAGGTCTCCTCTGAGCCTCCTTTTCCCCAAACTAAACAATCCCAGCTCCCTCAGCCGCTCCTCGTAAGACTTGTGCTCCAGACCCCTCACCAGTTTTGTTGCCCTTCTCTGAACACGCTCCAGGGCCTCGATGTCTCTCTTGTAGTGAGGGGCCCAAAACTGAACACAGTACTCGAGGTGCGGCCGCACCAGAGCTGAGTACAGGGGATGATCACCTCCCTGCTCCTGCTGGCCACACTATTCCTAATACAGGCCAGGATGCCATTGGCCTTCTTGGCCACCTGGGCACACTGCCGGCTCATATTGAGCCGAGCATCAACCAACACCCCCAGGTCCTTTTACTCTATACACTCCTCAAGCCATTCTGCCCCAAGCCTATAGCACTGCATGGGGTTATTGTGGCCAAAGTGCAGGACCCGGCACTTGGCCTTATTGAACCTCATCCCATTGACCTCAGCCCAACTGTCTAGCCTATCCACATCCCGCTGAAGGGCCTCCCTACCCTCAGGCAGATCAACGCATCCTCCCAACTTGGTGTCATCCGCAAACTTACTGAGGGTACACTCAATCCCCTCATCCAGGTCATCAATAAAGATATTAAACAAGACGGGCCCCAGTACCGACCCTTGGGGGACACCACTCGTGACAGGACGCCAGCTGGACTTGACTCCATTAACCACTACCCGCTGGGCATGGCCCTCTAGCCAATTCTCAACCCAGAGAAGAGTGAACCTGTCCACACCACAGGCTGCCAGCTTCTGAAGGAGAATACCGTGGGAGACCGTGTCAAAGGCTTTGCTGAAGTCCAGGTAGACTACATCAACAGCCTTTCCCTCATCTACCAGTCTGGTCACCCAGTCATAGGAGGAGATGAGGTTGGACAGGCACGACCTGCCCTTTGTGAACCCATGCTGGCTGGGTCTGATCCCCTGATTGCCATGCACGTGCCGTGTGATCTCCCTCAAGATCAATTGCTCCATAACTTTCCCTGATACCGAGGTCAGGCTGACAGGCCTGTAGTTCCCCGGATCTTCCTTACGGCCTTTCTTGTAGATGGGAGTCACATCGGCAAGCCTCCAATCTTGCGGGACCTCTCCAGATGACCAGGAATGCTGATAGATGGCAGAAAGCGGCTTGGCAATCACCTCTGCCAGCTCCCTCAGCACCCTTGGGTGGATCCCATCTGGCCCCATGGACTTGTGGCAGTTCAGATGGAGGAGCAGGTCTCTGACTGTCTCTGCTGGGATCACAGGGGGTGTATGATGCTCTTCGTCCCAGACTTCCAGGTCAGGGCGAGGAGTATCCTGAGGATAACTGGTCTGTCTATTAAAGACAGACGTGAAGAAGGCATTGAGAACCTCAGCCTTTTCCTTATCCTCTGTGGTTACATTCCCTGCTGCATCAAGTGAAGTAGGGAAATTCTCCTTAGTTCTTCTTTTACTGTTAATATATTTATAAAAGGATTTTTTGTTCTCCTTTACTGCAGTAGCCAGTCTAAGTTCAAGCTGGGCTTTTGCATTTCTAACTTCCTGCCTGCAAATCTTGGCAAGTTCCCTGCAGTCTCCCCAAGTAGCCTGTGCCATCTTCCAGAGGACATAGACTCTCTTTTTCTCCCGGAGTCTCAAGAAAAGATCCCAGTTCATCCACACTGGTCTTCTTCCCCTCCAGCTTGACTTACGGGACTCAGGGACAGCCTCACCTGTGGCTTTAAGATTTCCATCTTGAGGAGGCCCCAGGCTTCCTGGACTCCTTTATCCCTCAGGAGCGAGTCCCAAGGGACCCTTGCAACAAGCGTCCTGAACAGTCTGCCCTCCGGAAGTCCAAGGTAGCAGTTTTGCTAGTTGCCCTCTTGACATCACCAGGAATAGCAAACTCTACCATTTCATGGTCACTCTGGCCAAGACAATCCCCAACCTTCACATCTCCTACTAGTCCTTCTCCGTTAGTGAAGAGCAGGTCTAGCAGGGCACCTCCCCTGGTAGGTTCTTGCACCAGCTGCATCAGAAAGCTATCTTCCACACTCTAGAAATCTCATGGACTCAATGGACTTCCTCTGTGCAGTATTATATTTCCAGCATATAACAGGGAAGTTGAAGTCCCCCATGAGAACTAGTGCTGGCCATCGTGTAACATCTACCAGTTGCTTGTAGAACACCTCATCTACCTCTTCATCTTGGCTAGGCGGTCTATAACAGACCCCCACCATGATGTCACCCCTACAGACCATCCCCCTGATCCTTATCCATAGACACTCCCCTTGGTCATTTCCAACCTCAAGCTCTTCAACATCAAGACACTCTTTGATATAGAGAGCTATGCCACCACCCTTTCTTCCCCGTCTATCCCTTCTGAAGAGCTTGTGGCCATCAGTCCCAGTACTCCAGTCATGGGAGGGGTCCCACCATGTTTCTGTAATGGTGAGGAGGTCATAGTTAGCCTGCCTCACAACGGCTTCAAGCTCATCTTGTTTGTTGCCCATGCTGCGTGCACTGGTGTAGATGCACTTCAGCTGAGACATCTGCCCCACCCCTTGCTCCAGCACAGCCCCCCTGGGCTCTTTACTGGAGAGCCCTGTTTTATCCCCTTCCTCCATCACAGCTAGTTTAAAGCTCTCTCGATGAGTCCAGCTAGCTCCTGTGCTAGAATTCGTTTCTCCCTTTGAGACAGGTGCATTCTATCAGCAGATAACAGGCCAGGAGCTGAGTAAACCGCCCCATGGTCAAAAAACCTGAAGTGTCTGTCTCTACACCAGCCTCTCAGCCAATTATTCATCACCTGTGTTTTCCTAGCCCATTCCGTGTCCTTCACCGCCCCAGAAGGTATGGAAGCAAACACCACTTGTGCTCCCACCCCTTGAACTAATTGCCCTAAACCCCTGAAATTTCTTTTCATACTTTGTAGGCTTCTTTGAGTTATTTCATCGCTGTCTGCTTGAACTATGAGTAACAGGTAGTAGTCAGTGGGGTGTATCAAATCTGAGAGTCTTCTAGTTATGTCCCTGACCCGGGCTGCTCACTACGAAGGGAGCTGCTCACTACGATCACCATTCTTTCTTTCTTGGCAGCGGCAGTCTCAATGCACAGAATCGACTGCCTTGCCATTGGTGACTACCTGGGAGAATCTTCCCACACCTCCCCCCCTTATTTCTCCTTCAATGTCCAACGCTGCAAACCTATTGCTTAGAGGGACTTGAGGACACGAGGCAGGCAGAGTGGGAGAATGCCTACGGAACCGAGCAGAGACTCTCGGCCAGCCCTCCCCATCCCTCCACTCTTGCTCGCAGTCCCTGATCACAGAACTGCAGTGTGGCTGAGGCTGGTGGCACCTCTGAGCCAGGCCATCCATAGCAGAGTGCCAAGCCCCACGTCCATGGGGGTTGGAGATCCCCAAGGAGGAGAACCCACAGCGTCCGGGTTCCTGTGCCAAAGCTCAGGCACCCATACAACACACAGCAGTTCACTCTGCCTGACATTGCCTCTTCTATGCTCTGCTCAGCTCAGAGAAGATAGCAGGGGTGAGGGAAGCAGGGGAGATTTGTACTAATCTCACTTCAAATCTCTCTCTCCTCTTTCAGGCACGCGGTCAGGGTGCCGAATATGAAGACAAAGGTGAGCTCCTCCCCTGCTGAGTGCAGGCAGACACAGCCCTGTCCAGGCTTCTCATTTAGCTCACTTGGATGCAGTGCTGGGGAAGGTACAGTGGGCTTGCATCCTCATGCAGCCTCTTGTGTACAGTGGGTTTTCAAGGGATGCAATGGCCTCCAACGTTGCACAGAGTGAGGGCAAGGGTATATGGTGCTCAATAAGCCCTGTGTGCGTGCTGGCAGCTGGCTCCAGCCTGTGCCCTGTCCTGTGCCTGCAGGTACACAGTGGTGCATTGGGGACACCTGTGCCTGGGAACCAGCACATGGTGAGCAGGGGGTGTCCCAGCAACGTGGAGCTCACAAATGTCTCTGCTTGTTCCACAGAATCTGAGCTGTGTATCCTCGTGGTGGGCAAGACGGGGAGTGGGAAGAGTGCGACAGGGAACACCATCCTTGGGTACAAGGCATTTGAATCGAAGATATCAGCTGATGGAGTAACTCGAATGTACAAGAGTAATGAAGGCGTCTTTGAGGGAAGACGAATTGCTGTTGTCGACACTCCTGACCTATTTGATACAAGGGAAGCCAACAAGGAAACAGCAGAAAAGATTAAGGATGGCCTTCGGTACCTCCATGCAGGGGTCCATGCCATCATCCTGGTGATGCAGCTGGGCCAAATCACTAAGGAAGAGCAGGAAGTGGCTGAACTGGTGACCAAGATGTTCCATACTAAAGCAGAGAAGTACACCATCCTGTTATTCACCCGAGGAGAACAGCTGGATAATCCAGAAGACCTGAAGGATTTTGTAGAGGAAAGCGGATACCTCAGAGGGCTGGCAGCAAAGTGTGGAAATCGGTACATTGCATTCAGCAACATTGCCACTGGGGAGAAGAGGGATCAGCAGGTTGCAAAGCTCATCAAAATGATTGACGTCATGGTAGAGCGGAATTGTACTGCTCCACGTTACACTCGAGAAATGATGGAGGAAGACACACGCACATTCTTTGAGAAGCTTTGTATAATCCTGTAGGCAGCAAGGGGTCGGTCCCAGAGCGGATATCTCTGGTGTGCCATGGCTGTTATCTCAGTGGGGCAATGTGTGGCACGGTGTGTGGTGATGAGTGTGAAGGAGCGGTCAATAAACACTGAGCTTTGCTGTCTGGAGGAGCATCTGTCTGTGCCCGGGGCTCTGCTGTGCTGAGCAATGCTGGAAGGAGGTGGTCACACACACGGTGCAGTTCGGATGAGGTCCCAGTGCCGACTGTGCCTCCGAGGGATGGGATGTGAAGAGCTGGTGCATGTGGTGCTGGGCATGCAGGCTGTTGTGGAGGATGGTGGGGATGAGGGAAGGCGAGCTGCCCTTGGTGCTAGAGCTCAGGTTCTCCGCCACCCTTTGCCCTTAGATATGTTTGTTATCTGCACTGCTTGGAATGGAGTACACTTATGGGAAATGCCTGTACACGGTTCTGTGGGGGAAGACGTGGGCTCCAGGATCTGGGACGGGGCTGTACTGTGCTGGTGGCAGTCACGGGGCGGTTCCACTGGGCTCCATGTCAAGGCCGATTCTCTTCAATGCACTCTTCATGACCTGGATGAGACTTGTTGCAGTAGAGAGAAGCTGTTCTCATGCTTCAATCCCCTCTTTTCAATATAACAGGCAGATTCTTTTGCCTAAGACACACTATTGTCCATTAATGCCTTCCCGAAGTACAATCCAGATTCTACTTGGTGGTTTATGTGGTTTCTTTTCCAGGCACTATAAGCACCAAGGCTCCTCCGGCAGCACCTGAGAGAACACTGCACACATACGTGGGTTAACACTACGAGTATAATCAGCACAACTATAGCTCCAAACAGTTGCTTTAGCCAGGCGAAATTAGGGAGCCAGTAGGTGAGCTTATTCCATGTCTGTAAATCCCCATGAAGTATCATCTCATGAGACTTGTTGTAGTACTTTGACCTGTTTCCAAATTGCCTCTATGTCAGTTTCTTAGCATTGGTGTGGGAGTTTTGCACGAGTATGTATACTAGTCTGATATCCTGCTGTGCATGTCCCGTTCAATTCAGTGGGAGTATTTTATGGGCATATCCATCTCCGCACAGCCAACAGTATCCGAATGGGAAGCTTACATGGCTTTTGCCTGTTTTACATAAGTACTGTCCCCCTTCTCACTATGGCTTATACATCTTTATCTCTGGACCATGTTGTAGTGCCATTGGTCCGAGGGCCACATCTGCATCCTTGCTGCCATCCAGCTGCTTCAGTATCTCCCGTCGCTACCCCAGAATTACCATTCTCCCAGCTTCACCCCAAAGGTGTCAGATTTCTCCATGCAACGTTTATTGGGTGGGGGAGCTGCCCTTGGAGCCAGAACCGAGGCTCTCTGGCTCCCTTTGCAGTTGGTTTCATTATCTGCGCTTACTGGAGCTGAGCGTATTTACGGGAATTGCCTATCTGTGCATCTCGTGCCACAAGCAGCGTGTCTGCAGGCGGGGCCAGGAGATCCTCAGCTCAGGAGCACCTGAAGGGCAGCACAGGGCAGGGCTGGACCGCAGCCCTCAGCACTGTACAGCCCCGGGCTCTGCCCTCCTGCTCCCGCAGGCAGCTCATCTGCGTTACTTTCATTAGCACAGTGAGGGAATTGTGGGAGTTTTGTGCCACTGTCACTTAAAATGTCTGTCTCCTTACATGTTCCGTGACTGAGTGCACTCGCAATGGCAGGATAGGAAACCAAAAGTGAGTTGCTCACCACCACACACAGGCAGTCGCCTGGCCGGGCTCCTGGCAGAGTGCTGGGGAAGCACGGGGTGGAGGGATCTACATGGGATCCAGCACATGGTGAGCAGGGGGTGTCCCAGCAACGTGGGGCTCACAAATGTCTCTGCTTGTTCCATAGAACCTGAGCTGTGCATACTGCTGGTGGGCAAGACGGGGAGTGGGAAGAGTGCGACAGGGAACACCATCCTTGGGTACAAGGCATTTGAATCGAAGATATCAGCTGATGGAGTAACTCGAATGTACAAGAGTAATGAAGGCGTCTTTGAGGGAAGACGAATTGTTGTTGTCGACACTCCTGGCCTATTTGATACAAGGGAAGCCAACAAGGAAACAGCAGAAAAGATTAAGGATGGCCTTCGGTACCTCCATGCAGGGGTCCATGCCATCATCCTGGTGATGCAGCTGGGCCAAATCACTAAGGAAGAGCAGGAAGTGGCTGAACTGGTGACCAAGATGTTCCATACTAAAGCAGAGAAGTACACCATCCTGTTATTCACCCGAGGAGAACAGCTGGATAATCCAGAAGACCTGAAGGATTTTGTAGAGGAAAGCGGATACCTCAGAGGGCTGGCAGCAAAGTGTGGAAATCGGTACATTGCATTCAGCAACATTGCCACTGGGGAGAAGAGGGATCAGCAGGTTGCAAAGCTCATCAAAATGATTGACGTCATGGTAGAGCGGAATTGTACTGCTCCACGTTACACTCGAGAAATGATGGAGGAAGACACACGCACATTCTTTGAGAAGTTTTGTACAATCCTGTAGGCAGCAAGGGGTTGGTCCCAGAGCGGATATCTCTGGTGTGCCATGGCTGTTATCTCGGTGGGGCAATGTGTGGCACGGCGTGTGGTGATGAGTGTGAAGGAGCGGTCAATAAACACTGAGCTTTGCTGTCTGGAGGAGCATCTGTCTGTGCCCGGGGCTCTGCTGTGCTGAGCAATGCTCGGAGGAGGTGGTCACACACACGGTGCAGTTCGGATGAGGTCCCAGTGCCGACTGTGCCTCTGAGGGATGGGATGTGAAGAGCTGGTGCATGTGGTGCTGGGCATGCCGGCTGTTGTGGAGGATGGTGGGGATGTGGCAAGGCGAGCTGCCCTTGGTGCTAGAGCTCAGGTTCTCCGCCACCCTTTGCCCTTAGATATGTTTGTTATCTGCACTGATTGGAATGGAGTACACTTATGGGAAATGCCTGTACACGGTTCTGTGGGGGAAGACGTGGGCTCCAGGATCTGGGACGGGGCTGTACTGTGCTGGTGGCAGTCACGGGGCGGTTCCACAGGGCTCCATGTCAAGGCCGATTCTCTTCAATGCACTCTTCATGACCTGGATGAGACTTGGTGCAGTAGAGAGTTGTTCAATCCCCTCTTTTCAATATAATAGGCAGATTCTTTTGCCTGAGACGCACTATTGTCCATTAATACCTTCCCGAAGTACAATCCAGATTCTACTTGGTGGTTTATGTGGTTTCTTTTCCAGGCACTATAAGCACCAAGGCTCCTCCGGCAGCACCAGAGACAACACTGCACACATACGTGGGTTAACACTACGAGTATAATCAGCACAACTATAGCTCCAAACACTTGTTTTAACCAGGAGAAATTAGGGAGCCAGTAGGTGAGCTTATTCCATGTCCTTAAATCCCAATGAAGTATCATCTCATGAGACTTGTGTCACGGTGTTATCCGTGACAGTAACCCAAGGGGGAACCGAGAAGGGAAAGAGAAAGGGAAGGGAAAAAGAAACTGCCCCGTCAGTGGCCGCGCGGCCGCCTCAGCAGAGCCGTGCGCTCCAGGGGGAGGGGGAAACAGAGGGAATAGAGGGTCTGTAAAGAAAAACACAAAGGCACGATCTGAGAAGGAACGGTAACTTTACTAAATCTAATAAAATTGAACAATAGACAGAGAGAGAGAGAGACAAAATTTCCAAACCAGAAAACTGGAAGCTTACGTTACACATGCTGAACTCCTCACTGCAGCCCCCAGAGCGCGCCACACAGAAAAGCGCGGGCCTCGGTCTGGTGCGGAGCTCCGCCCCTCCGCTGCTCCCACAGCATTAACTCCTTAACGGCCTGCATGATGTTCTGATGTGGAATACCGGCATCAAAACCACAAAACCACAACAACTTGTTGCAGTACTTTGACCTGTTTCCAAATTGCCTCTATGTCATTTTCATAGCATCGTTGTGGGAGTTTTACACAAGTATGTATACTAGTCTGAGGCAGCAGATATCCTGCTGTGCATGTCCCGTCCAATTCAGTGGGAGTAGTATGTTATGGGCATATCCATCTCTGCACAGCCAATAGTATCCGAAGGGGAGCTTACATGGCTTTTGCCTGTTTTACATCAGTGCTGTCCTTGTTCCCACTATGGCTTATACATCTTTATCTCTGGACCATGTTGTAGTGCCATTGGTCCGAGGGCCACATCTGCATCCTTGCTGCCATCCAGCTGCTTCAGTATCTCCCGTCACTACCCCAGAATTACCATACTCTCCGCTACAACCCAAAGGTGTCAGATTTCTCCATGCAACGTTTATTGTGAGGGGGAGCAGCCCTGGTGCAGAACCGAGGCTCTCTGCCTCCCTTAGCAGTTGGTTTCATTATCTGCAATTCCCAGAGCTGAGCGCATTTATGGGAAGTGTCTATTTGTGGACCTCGTGCCTCACACAGTGTGTATGCAGGTGGGGCCAGGAAATCCTCAGCTCAGGAGCACCCGAAGGGCAGCACAGGGCAGGGCTGGACCGCAGCCCTCAGCACTGTACAGCCCCGGGCTCAGCCCTCCTGCTCCCGCAGGCAGCACATCTGCATTACTTTCATTAGCACAGTGAGGGAACTGGGGGAGTTTTGTGCCATTGTCACTTAAAATGTCTGTCTCCTTGCAGGTTCCGTGACTGAGTGCACTCGCAATTGCAGGATAGGAAAGCAAAAGTGAGTTGCTCACCACCACACACTGGCCGTCACAGCCTGGCCGGGCTCCTGGAAGAGTGCTGGGGAAGCACGGGGTGGGGGGATCTACATGGGATCCAGCACATGGTGAGCAGGGGGTGTCCCGGCAACGTGGGGCTCACAAATGTCGCTCTTCCACAGAACCTGAGCTGTGCATCCTGGTGGTGGGCAAGACGGGGAGTGGGAAGAGTGTGACAGGGAACACCATCCTTGGGTACAAGGCATTTGAATCAATGATATCAGCTCATGGAGTAACTCGAATGTACAAGAGTAATGAAGGTGTCTTTGAGGGAAGACAAATTGTCGTTGTCGACACTCCTGGCCTGTTTGATACACAGGAAGCCAACTGGGAAACAGCTGAAAAGATTAAGGATGGCCTTTGGCAGCTCAATGCAGGAGTCCATGCCATCCTCCTGGTGATGCAGCTGGGCCGAATCACTAAGGAAGAGCAGGAAGTGTCTGAGTGGGTGACCAAGATGCTCCATACTAAAGCAGAGAAGTACACAATCCTGTTATTCACCCGAGGAGAACAGCTGGATAATCCAGTAGAGCTGAAAGATTTTGTAGAACAGAGCCCATACCTCAGAGGGCTGGCAGCAAAGTGTGTAAATCGGTACATCGCATTCAGCAACATTACCACTGGCGAGAAGAGGGATCAGCAGGTTGCAAAGCTCATCAAAATGATTGACGTCATGGTAGAGCGGAATAGTACTGCTCCACGTTACACTCGAGAAATGATGGAGGAAGACACACGCACATTCTTTGAGAAGTTTTGTACAATCCTGTAGGCAGCAAGGGGTCGGTCCCAGAGCGGATATCTCTGGTGTGCCATGGCTGTTATCTCAGTGGGGCAATGTGTGGCATGGTGTGTGGTGATGGGCGTGAAGGAGCGGTCAATAAACACTGAGCTTTGCTGTCTGGAGGAGCATCTGTCTGTGCCTGGGGCTCTGCTGTGCTGAGCAATGCTGGGAGGAGGTGGTCACACACACGGTGCAGTTCGGATCAGGTCCCAGTGCCGACTGTGCCTCCGAGGGATGGGATGTGAAGAGCTGGTGCATGTGGTGCTGGGCATGCAGGCTGTTGTGGAGGATGGTGGGGAGCTGCCCTTGGTGCTAGAGTTCAGGTTCTCCGCCACCCTTTGCCCTTAGATATGTTTGTTATCTGCACTGCTTGGAATGGAGTACACTTACGGGAAATGCCTGTACATGGTTCTGTGGGGGAAGAGGTGGGCTCCGGGATCTGGGACGGGGCTGTACTGTGCTGGTGGCAGTCACGGGGCGGTTCCACAGTGCTCCATGTCACGGCCGATTCTCTTCAATGCACTCTTCAAGACCTGGATGCTGTCACTAAGGTGCTCGAAGGAAGCCTGTGGATGGCACTACACTGCAATGAGCTGCTGACTCTTTCAGGAGCGGAGAGGCCTTGCAGAGAGACCCTGAGCGATGGGAGGGCCAGGGAATGCCCAACCACATGGAGGTGACCGAGAGCAAGAGCTGCATTCTGCATTTGGAATGGGGCTGCCTTGGGTATACTTGCAGTGTGTGGGAGGAGAGGCCGGACAGCAGCCCCACAGAACGGCTCTGGGAGAGATGGCACACATGGCTGTGGGGTGTGCAGGCTGCTGTGAGGCTGGTGGTTGCATGAGAGGAAGGAGTTGCCCTTGGTGCCAGAACTGAGGTTCTCTGCCTCCCTTTGTAGTTGGTTTCATTATCTGCACTTCCCGGAGTGAGCGCATTTACGGGAATTGCCTATCTGTGCATCTCGTGCCACACGCAGCGTGTCTGCAGGAGGGGCCAGGAGATCTTCAGCTTGGGAGCACACACAGGACAGCACAGGGCAGGGCTGGACTGCAGCCCCCAGCACTGTACAGCCCCGGGCTCTGCCCTCCTGTTTCACACAGATAGCACAGCACCACGCTGCTCCTCTTCGCCTCTGCCCACGTTGGGTGGGGAGCAGTGGGAATGGGAGCAGTGCAAGGACTCGTGGGTTGGCATGAGGACAGTTTAGTTGGTGAAGCAAAACTGCAGTACGGATTGGACAAAGGTGAATGGCTTGACTGTAAAAGAGGGCAGGTTCAGATTAGGTATCACAAAGATATTCTTTAAAACAAGGGTGGTGACACGTCAATCATGTTTCTCTGAAAAGTTGTTGATGTTCAACTACTGGCAGTGCCCAAGTCCAGGCTGCTTGTGTCTCTGGGATAGTGGGAGGTGTCCCTGCAGTGGGACAGCTCAGATGTGGCCAATGGCAGCACTGCCCTCCTCTGACGCTGCCTCTAAATACGCTGCTGAGTTGCACAGTTGATCCAGTCCTGGCACTGCTCTGCAGGAGGACAGAAGGAACAGCACGAGTGCAGCACTCGGACCTGGGACAAAGCACTTTTGGTGAGTTGCCTGCAGCTCTGCTACCACTACTGAAAGGAATTCCAAGGCTGGAGTATCTGCTTTCAAGGAGTGGGTTCTGATTTGCATGAGGTTCAGCCAGTAGTTCATTCCAAAGAAGAAGAGAAAGTCAGTGGCGATGGGTAATTTTAATAACATTTTGATTTCTTCGTGCACCCACTTCTGTGGGACAGACCTGAGTCCCAATTAATCATCTGCATTACTTTCATTAGCACAGTGTGGGAATTGGGGGAGTTTTGTGCCATTGTCACTTAAAATGTCTTTCTCCTTACAGGTTCCGTGACTGAGTGCACACGCAATGGCAGGATATGAAAGCAAAAGTGAGTTGCTCACCACCACACACAGGCAGTCACAGCCTGGCCGGGCTCCAGGCTGAGTGCTGGGGAATCACGGGGTGGTCTTTGCATCCTGGTGGAAACATATGTACGTGGTGCGTGGACTTAGTGGGATGCCATGGCCTCAGGGATGTCTTAAGGCTGCATCCAATCTCCAAAGGCAGAGACCCCCACGGAGAGAGGGTGAGGACAGATGGGGCTGAGCAAGCCCTGCGTGCCTGCTGGCAGCCAGCTCCAGCCCGAGCCCTATCCCACCCCACAGGTGCACAGTGGTGGTTTGGGGACACCTCTGCCTGGGAACCAGCACATGGTGAGCAGGGGGTGTCCCGGCAACGTGGAGCTCACAAATGTCTCTCCTTGTTTTGCAGAATCTGAGCTGTGCATCCTGCTGGTGGGCAAGACGGGGAGTGGGAAGAGTGCGACAGGGAACACCATCCTTGGGAGGAAGGAATTTGAATCTAAGGTTTCACTATGTTCAGTAACCCCATACTACACAGGAAGTATTAGTTCCTTCCAAGGAAGATCGATTGTGGTTATTGACACTCCTGGCCTTTTTAACACTAGAGATGTCACTGTACAAGAAACAGCTGAAAAGATTAAGGATGGCCTTCGGTACCTCTATGCAGGGGTTCATGCCATCATCCTGGTGATGCAGCTGGGCCGAATCACTAAGGAAGAGCAGGAAGTGGCTGAGTGGGTGACCAAGATGTTCCATACTAAAGCAGAAAGGTACACAGTCCTGTTATTCACCAGAGCAGAAGATCTAAGGAAGCCAGAAGATCTGCAGGGTTTAATCAAAGACAACAAATACATTAACGAGCTGGCAGCAAAGTGTGGAAATCGGTACATTGCCTTCAGCAACAAAGCCACTGGAGATGCGAGAGAACGACAGGTTGCAGAGCTCATCAGAATGATTGATGCCATGGTAGAGAAGAATTGTGATGCTCCTTGCTACACACGAGAAATGATGGAGAACCCTAAGACATCTCCTGAACAGGTTTGTACCATCCTGTAGACAGCAAGGGGTCAATCAGAGACGAGGTGTTCCTGCTGCCTTTGCAGGGTGATTTGGGTGTGGTGTGCGGTGGTGGTCCTGAAGGAGCTCTCAATAAGCACTGAGCCTTGATGTCTGGAGGAGCATCTGCCCATGCTGGGTTCTGCAGTGCTGAGCAGTGCTGGGAGGAGATGGTCGCACCCGATGAGGTCAGGAGCAGGCCCCTGTGCCACCTGCCCCATGCTGGGGTGCACGAACTGGTGCTGAGCTGTGTGCGGGCGTGAGGCCTCAATCCTTGCTGGTTGAGAGAGCGTGGCATGGAAAGCCCTGCTGGCAGCCCTATGTGCAGCGCTGTGCCATTGAGGCCAGCAGCCCTGGCCCCGTTGTGGTGCAGGGATGTGGCAAGACCTTGATGGGCAGGGGGAGCTGCCCTTGTTGCAAGAGCTGAGGCGTTCTCTGCCTCTCCTTGCTCCTAGTTTTGTTATCAGCTCTGAGTGTACCCATGTGAACGGCATGTTTGTAAGACCTTCAGCCCCAGGCTGGCAGCTCCATGGTGTCTGCAGGTGGGGATGGGAGCTCCCCCAGCTCTGAGGCACCTGCAGAATGTTCACACTGCCCTGCTTGCTCCTGAGGCTCTCAGGGTGCAAAGCCCCACAGCTGCTGCTGGGCTGGAGCTCACTGCATGGGGAGCCTCCTGCCAACCTGCTGGCTGGTGGGATTGTTCTGCCAGCCCGACACTTCACCAACGTCATCTCCTTTGAGACAGCTCACCCACTGAGCAGACCAAGGGAAGCCTCTACATGTAATCCTTCTGGATTTCAGCAGTGCCTCCCATACCGTTGCTCATAGGAACCTTCCAGACAAAGTGCCCGGCACATAGATGGACGTGGGCACTGAGCGAGGGGGGAACACTGGGCTGAGGGGTCGGGCTCCATGTGGTTGGGACATGTGGGTACATGTGCTGATGGCAGTCCCGGGGGTTCTGCAGGACTGCATTTCGGGGCCAGCTCTCTTCAGTGTTCCCTTCAGTGACTGGATACAGGTTCTCAGTACAGATTCGGGGAGCAGAGGCTGGATGGCAGTCCCACAGAAGGGCACTGGGACGGCACGGTGGGTGTGAAACCGCAGTGTGTCCTGGATCCAAAAGGACCCCATCCCCTGGGGTGCAGCAAGCCCAGCAGAGGCAAGAAGGATTATGCCACAATTCAGGAAGCTTCTACTCTATGATATGCAGTTGAACAGCTCCATGCCAGTTCTGCACCTTCCCATGTGATCCTCTGCATTCTCTTCAATTAAACGAGGCTCCATAAGCCTCTCGTTGCTGCATGCAATGCTGCGAAAACTCGGAGGCAGCCAGACCTATCCCAGATTCATCTCCCACACAGACAAGAATGGGAAAAAGTCTAGGCGTGAGCAGGGATCACAGGACTGCAGTGTGGCTGAGGCTGGTGGCAGCAATGAGTCCCCCTGGTCCTCCCTGTCCTAGCCAGGCCATCCAGAGCAGAGTGCCAAGCCCCACGTCCATGGGGGTTGGAGATCCCCAAGGAGGAGAACCCACAGCATCTGGGTTCCTGTGCCAAAGCTCAGGCACCCATACAACACACAGCAGTTCACTCTGCCTGACATTGCCTCTTCTATGCTCTGCTCAGCTCAGAGAAGTTAGCAGGGGTGAGGGAAGCAGGGGAGATTTGTACTAATCTCACTTCAAATCTCTCTCTCCTCTTTCAGGCACGCGGTCAGAGAGCAGAGTATGAAAACAAAGGTGAGCTCCTCCCCTGCTGAGTGCAGGCAGACACAGCCCTGTCCAGGCTTCTCATTTAGCTCACCTGGATGCAGTGCTGGGGAAGGTACAGTGGGCTTGCATCCTCGTGCAGCCTCTTGTGTACAGTGGGTTTTCAGGGGATGCAATGGCCTCCAACGTTGCACAGAGTGAGGGCAAGGGTATACGGTGCTCAGCCCTGTGTGCGTGCTGGCAGCTGGACGATCTGGAGAATCCAGGAGATCTGTAGAGATTAATGGAAGACTGCTCATATTTCACAGGGCTGGGAGCAAAGTGGGGAAATCGGTACATTGCCTTCAGGAACAAAGCCACTGGATATGCGAGGGAACGACAGGTTGCAGAGCTCATCAAAATGATTGATGCCATGGTAGAGAAGAATTGTGATGCTCCATGCTACACACGAGAAATGATGGAGAACCCTAAGACATCTCCTGAACAGGTTTGTACCATCCTGTAGACAGCAAGGTGTCAATCAGAGAAAAGGTGTCCCTGCTGCCATTGTGGGGTGATTTGGGTGTGTTGTGCAGTAGTGGTCCTGAAGGAGCTCTCAATAAGCGCTGAGCCTTGATGTCTGGAGGAGTATCTGCCCATGCTGGGTTCTGCGGTGCTGAGCAGTGCTGGGAGGAGACGGTCGCACCCAAGTCATAGATTCATAAATTCATAGATTCATAGATAAATTAGATTGGTAAGGACCTACAAGATCATCTAGTCCAACCATCCTCCCACCACCACCCCTGACTACCTAGCTACTCAATCAAATTCCTTAGCACCTCATCTAAATGCTTCTTGATCAGCACTAGGGACGGTGCCTCAACCACCTCCCTAGGCAGGCCATTGCAGTGCCTGACCACTCTCTCAGAGAAAAAAATTTTCCTCTAATCTAATCTAAATCTTCCCCGGCGCAACTTGTGGCCATTCCCTCTTGTCCTGTCATTAGTTACCCGGGAGAAGAGGCCGACCCCCTCCTCACCACATCCTCCCTTCAGGAAGTGGTAGAGTGCAATGAGGTCTCCTCTGAGCCTCCTTTTCTCCAGGATAAACAATCCCAGCTCCCTCAGCCGCTCCTCGTAAGACTTGTGCTCCAGACCCCTCACCAGTTTTGTTGCCCTTCTCTGAACACGCTCCAGGGCCTCGATGTCTCTCTTGTAGTGAGGGGCCCAAAACTGAACACAGTACTTGAGGTGCGGCCGCACCAGAGCTGAGTACAGGGGGCGATCACCTCCCTGCTCCTGCTGGCCACACTATTCCTAATACAGGCCAGGATGCCATTGCCCTTCTTGGCCACCTGGGCACACTGCCGGCTCATATTGAGCCAAGCATCAACCAACACCCCCAGGTCCTTTTTCTCTATACAGTCTTCAAGCCATTCTGCCCCAAGCCTATAGCATTGCATGGGGTTATTGTGGTCAAAGTGCAGGACCCGGCACTTGGCCTTATCGAACCTCATCCCATTGACCTCAGCCCAGCTGTCCAGCCTATCCACATCGTGCTGAAGGGCCTCTCTACCCTCAGGCAGATCGACACATCCTCCCAACTTGGTGTCATCCGCAAACTTACTGAGGGTACACTCAATCCCCTCATCCAGGTCATCAATAAAGATATTAAACAAGACGGGCCCCAATACCGACCCTTGGGGGACACCACTCGTGACAGGACGCCAGCTGGACTTAACTTTATTAACCACTACCCGCTCAGCACGGCCCTTGAGCCAATTCTCAACCCAAAGAAGAGTGAACCTGTCCACACCATGGGCTGCCAGCTTCTGAAGGAGAATACTGTGGGAGACCGTGTCAAAGGCTTTGCTGAAGTCCAGGTAGACTACATCAACAGCCTTTCCCTCATCTACCAATCTGGTCACCCAGTCGTAGAAGGAGATGAGGTTGGACAAGCACGACCTGCCCTTTGTGAACCCGTGCTGGCTGGGTCTGATCCCCTGGGTTGCCATGCGCGTGCTGTGTGATCTCCCTCAAGATCAATTGCTCCGTAACTTTCCCTGATACCGAGGTCAGGCTGACAGGCCTGTAGTTCCCCGGATCTTCCTTACGGCCTTTCTTGTAGATGGGAGTCACATTGGAAAGCCTCCAATCTAGTGGGACCTCTGCAGATGACCAGGAATGCTGATAGATGGCAGAAAGTAGCTTGGCAATCACCTCTGCCAGCTCCCTCAGCACCCTTTGTTGAATCCCATCTGGTCCCATGGACTTGTGGCAGTTCAGATGGAGGAGCAGGTCTCTGACTGTCTCTGCTGGGATCACAGGGGGTGTATGATGCGCTTCGTCCCTGACTTCCAGGTCAGGTGAGACAGGTGCATTCTATCAACAGATAACAGGCCAGGAGCTGAGTAAACCGCCCCATGGTCAAAAAACCTGAAGTGTCTGTCTCTACACCAGCCTCTCAGCCAATTATTCATCACCTGTGTTTTCCTAGCCCATTCCGTGTCCTTCACTGCCCCAGAAGGTATGGAAGCAAACACCACTTGTGCTCCCACCCCTTGAACTAATTGCCCTAAACCCCTGAAATTTCTTTTCATACTTTGTAGGCTTCTTTGAGTTATTTCATCGCTGTCTGCTTGAACTATGAGTAACAGGTAGTAGTCAGTGGGGTGTATCAAATCTGAGAGTCTTCTAGTTATGTCCCTGACCCGGGCCCCAGGGAGATAGCACACTTCCCTACAGCTCGGGTCTGGTCTGCAAATGGGGCCCTCAGTTCCCTTGAGAAGGGAGCTGCTCACTACGATCACCTTTGGTTCTTTCTTGGCAGTAGCACTCTCAATGCACGGAGTCGACTGCCTTGCCATTGGTGACTACCTGGGAGAATCTTCCCACACCTCCCCCCTTATTTCTCCTTCAATGCCCAACTCTGCAAACCTATTGCTTAGAGGGACTTGAGGACATGAGGCAGGCAGAGTGGGAGAATGCCTACGGAACCGAGCAGAGACTCTCTGCCAGCCCTCCCCATCCCTCCACTCTTGCTCACAGTCCCTGATCACAGAACTGCAGTGTGGCTGAGGCTGGTGGCACCACTGGGTCCCTCTGGTCCTCCCTGCCCCAGCCAGGCCATCCAGAGCAGAGTGCCAAGCCCCACGTCCATGGGGGTTGGAGATCCCCAAGGAGGAGAACCCACAGCATCCGGGTTCCTGTGCCAAAGCTCAGGCACCCATACAACACACAGCAGTTCACTCTGCCTGACATTGCCTCTTCTATGCTCTGCTCAGCTCAGAGAAGTTAGCAGGGGTGAGGGAAGCAGGGGAGATTTGTACTAATCTCACTTCAAATCTCTCTCTCCTCTTTCAGGCACGCAGTCAGGGTGCCGAGTATGAAGATAAAGGTGAGCTCCTCCCCTGCTGAGTGCAGGCAGACACAGCCCTGTCCAGGCTTCTCATTTAGCTCACTTGGATGCAGTGCTGGGGAAGGTACAGTGGGCTTGCATCCTCATGCAGCCTCTTGTGTACAGTGGGTTTTCAGGGGATACCATAGCCTCCAACGTTGCACAGAGTGAGGGCAAGGGTATATGGTGCTCAACAAGCCCTGTGTGCCTGCTGGCAGCTGGCTCCAGCCTGTGCCCTGTCCTGTGCCTGCAGGCACATAGTGGTGCATTGGGGACACCTCTGCTTGGGAACCAGCACATGGTGAGCAGGGGGTGTCTCTGCAACATGGGGCTCACAAATATCTCTCCTTGTTCCACAGAACCTGAGCTGTGCATACTGCTGGTGGGCAAGACGGGGAGTGGGAAGAGTGCGACAGGGAACACCATCCTTGGGTACAAGGCATTTGAATCGAAGATATCAGCTCATGGAGTAACTCGAATGTACAAGAGTAATGAAGGCGTCTTTGAGGGAAGACGAATTGCTGTTGTTGACACTCCTGGCCTGTTTGATACAAGGGAAGCCAACAAGAAAACAGCTGAAAAGATTAAGGATGGCCTTCGGTACCTCAATGCAGGGGTCCATGCCATCCTCCTGGTGATGCAGCTGGGCCGAATCACTAAGGAAGAGCAGGAAGTGGCTGAACTGGTGACCAAGATGTTCCATACTAAAGCAGAGAAGTACACAATCCTGTTATTCACCCGAGGAGAAGAGCTGGATAATCCAGAAGACCTGAAGAATTTTGTAGAGGAAAGCGGATACCTCAGAGGGCTGGCAGCAAAGTGTGTAAATCGGTACATTGCATTCAGCAACATTGCCACTGGGGAGAAGAGGGATCAGCAGGTTGCAAAGCTCATCAAAATGATTGATGTCATGGCCAAGAAGAATCGTACTGCTCCGTGTTACACTCAAGAAATGATGGAGGAAGACACACGCACATTCTTTGAGAAGCTTTGTACAATCCTGTAGGCCGCAAGGGGCCGGTCCCAGAGCGGATATCTCTGGTGTGCCATGGCTGTTATCTCAGTGGGGCAATGTGTAGCACGGTGTGTGGTGATGGGCGTGAAGTATTGGTCAATAAACACTGAGCTTTGCTGCCTGGAGCATCACCTGTCTGTGCCCGGGGCTCTGCTGTGCTGAGCAATGCTGGGAGGAGGTGGTCACACACACGGTGCAGTTCGGATGAGGTCCCAGTGCCGGCTGTGCCCCCGAGGGATGGGATGTGAAGAGCTGGTGCATGTGGTGCTGGGCATGCAGACTGTTGTGAAGGATGGTGAGGAGCTGCCCTTGGTGCTAGAGCTCAGGTTCTCTGCCACCCTTTGCCCTTAGATATGTTTGTTATCTGCACTGCTTGGAATGGAGTACACTTACAGGAAATGCCTGTACACGGTTCTGTGGGGGAAGACGTGGGCTCCAGGATCTGGGACGGGGCTGTACTGTGCTGGTGGCAGTCACGGGGCGGTTCCACAGGGGTCCATGTCACGGCCGATTCTCTTCAATGCACTCTTCATGACCTGGATGCTGTCACTAAGGTTCACTAACGAAGTTTGTGGATTGCACTTCACTGCAATGAGCTGCTGACACTCTCTGGGGCAGAGAGAGCTTGCAGAGAGACTCTGTGCGATGGGAGGGCCAGGGAATGCCCAACCACATGGAGGTGACCAAGCACAAGAGCTGCATTCTGCATTTGGGATGGGGCTACCTTGGGTATACTTGCAGAGTGTGGGAGGAGAGGCTGGACGGCAGCCCCACAGAACGGCTCTGGGAGAGATGGCACACATGGCTGTGGGCTGTGCAGGCTGCTGTGGGGCTGCCGGTTGCGTAATGAAGCTGAGAAAACCGACAATGTAACCTGACAAACCAATGAGTCATATCAAGCAGGTATTGCCTATATTACAGCGCTGGGTGCATGGGGGATCGCACCACCAAACATGCACACCAAATAGAGAAACAAATGAATATTTAAAGGCATAGCACACACATATTCATTGCATTCCAAACTGGTTATTGTGGGGGTTAATGCTAAAGGTCAATTTTGCTGTAAGTTTTGAAACCCTGATGGGGGAGAGCTGCTTACCCCTCCTGTGGGTATTTTGCTGAGCAGAGACATTTGGTTATCTTATTGGGACAACACAACATCTGTCCTGCTTTCTTATCAACAAGTTCAGCTGTCACCATGTTCTTGTTTTTGTATTTATGCAAGCCCCTTATTAGTTGGATTTGTGCGATGAGCTGTTCCTACTACAGAGAAGCTGTTCTCATGCTTCAATCCCCTCTTTTCAATATAACAGGCAGATTCTTTTGCCTAACACACACTATTGTCCATTAATGCCTTCCCAAAGTACAATCCAGATTCTACTTGGTGGTTTATGTGGTTTCTTTTCCAGGCACTATAAGTACCAAGGCTCCTCCGGCAGCACCAGAGAGAACACTGCACACATACGTGGGTTAACACTACGAGTATAATCAGCACAACTATAGCTCCAAACAGTTGCTTTAGCCAGGAGAAATTAGGGAGCCAGTAGGTGAGCTTATTCCATGTCTGTAAATCCCAATGAAATATCATCTCATGAGACTTGTTGCAGTACTTTGACCTGTTTCCAAATTGCCTCTATGTCAGTTTCTTAGCACTCCTTGTGGGAGTTTTGCACGAGTATGTATACTAGTCTGAGGCAGCAGATATCCTGCAGTGCATGTCCCGTCCAATTCAGTGGGAATATTTTATGGGCATATCCATCTCCACACAGCCAACAGTATCCAAATGGGAGCTTACATGGCTTTTGCCTGTTTTACATCAGTGCTGTCGCCATTCTCACTATGGCTTATACATCTTTATCTCTGGACCATGTTGTAGTGCTATTGGTCCGAGGGCCACATCTGCATCCTTGTTGCCATCCAGCTGCTTCAGTATCTCCCGTCACTACCCCAGAATTACCATATTCCCAGCTTCACCCCAAATGTGTCAGATTTCTCCATGCAACGTTTATTGGGAGGGGGAGCTGCCCTTGGTGCAGAACCAAGGCTCTCTGCCTCCCTTTGCATTTGGTTCCATTATCTGCGCTTACTGGAGCTGAGTGTATTTACGAGAATTGCCTATCTGTGCATCTCGCTCCTCACACAGTGTGTATGCAGGTGGGGCCAGGAGATCCTCAGGTCAGGAGCACCCGAAGGGCAGCACAGGGCAGGGCTGGACTGCAGCCCCCAGCACTGTACAGCCCCGGGCTCTGCCCTCCTGCTCCCGCAGGCAGCACAGCATCACAGCAGCACGCTGTATCACAAAGAAATTCTTTAAAACAAGGGTGGTGACACGTCAATCATGTTTCTCTGAAAAGTTGTTGATGTTCCACCCCTGGCAGTGTCCACGTCCAGGCTGGTTGTGTCTCTGGGATAGTGGGAGGTGTCCCCGCAGTGGGACAGCTCAGATGTGGCCAATGGCAGCACTGCCCTCCTCTGACGCTGCCTATAAATACGCTGCTGAGCTGCACATTTGATCCAGTCCTGGCACTGCTCAGCAGGAGGACAGAAGGAACAGCACGAGTGCAGCACTCGGACCTGGGACAAAGCACTTTTGGTGAGTTGCCTGCAGCTCTGCTACCACTACTGAAAGGAATTCCAAGGCTGGAGTATCTGCTTTCAAGGAGTGGGTTTGGATTTGCATGCATGAGGTTCAGCCAGTAGTTATTTCCAAAGAAGAGAAAGTCAGCGGCGATGGGTAATTTTGATAACATTTTGATTTCTCCGTGCACCCACTTCTGTGGGACAGACCTGAGTCCCCAGTGATCATCTGCATTACTTTCATTAGCACAGTGAGGGAACTGGGGGAGTTTTGTGCTGTTGTCACTTAAAATGTCTGTCTCCTTACAGGTTCCATGAATGACTGCACTCGCAATGGCAGGATATGAAAGCAGAAGTGAGTTGCTCACCACCACACACAGGCAGTCACAGCCTGGCCGGGCTCCTGGCTGAATGCTGGGGAATCACGGGGTGGTCTTTGCATCCTGGTGCAAAGACGTGTACATGGTGCGTGGACTTTGTGGGATGCCATGGCCTCAGGGATATCCTGAGGCTGCCTCCCATCTCCCCACTCACAGACCCACATGGAGAGAGGGTGAGGGCAGATGGGGCTGAGCAAGCCCTGCGTGCCTGCTGGCAGCCGGCTCCAGCCCGAGCCCTGTCCCATCCCCACAGGTGTGCAGTGGTGGTTTGGGGACACCTCTGCCTGGGAACCAGCACATGGTGAGCAGGGGGTGTCCCGGCAACGTGGGGCTCACAAATGTCTCTCCTTGTTCCACAGAACCTGAGCTGTGCATCCTGCTGGTGGGTAAGACGGGGAGTGGGAAGAGTGCGACAGGGAACACCATCCTTGGGTACAAAGCATTTGAATCGAAGATATCAGCTGATGGAGTAACTCAAATGTACAAGAGTAATGAAGGCGTCTTTGAGGGAAGACGAATTGCTGTTGTCGACACTCCTGGCCTGTTTGATACAAGGGAAGCCAACAAGGAAACAGCTGAAAAGATTAAGGATGCCCTTCGGCACCTCCATGCAGGGGTCCACGCCATTGTCCTGGTGATGCAGCTGGGCCGAATCACTAAGGAAGAGCAGGAAGTGGCTGAGTGGGTGACCAAGATGTTCCATACTAAAGCAGAGAAGTACACCATCCTGTTATTCACCCGAGGAGAACAGCTGGATAATCCAGAAGACCTGAAGGATTTTGTAGAGGAAAGCGGATACCTCAGAGGGCTGGCAGCAAAGTGTGGAAATCGGTACATTGCATTCAGCAACATTGCCACCGGGGAGAAGAGGGATCAGCAGGTTGCAAAGCTCATCAAAATGATTGACCTCATGGCCAAGAAGAATCGTACTGCTCCACGTTACACTCGAGAAATGATGGAGGAAGACACACGCACATTCTTTGAGAAGTTTTGTACAATCCTGTAGGCAGCAAGGGGTCGGTCCCAGAGCGGATATCTCTGGTGTGCCATGGCTGTTATCTCAGTGGGGCAATGTGTGGCACGGTGTGTGGTGATGGGCGTGAAGGAGCGGTCAATAAACTCTGAGCTTTGCTGTCTGGAGGAGCATCTGTCTGTGCCCGGGGCTCTGTTGTGCTGAGCAATGCTGGGAGGAGGTGGTCACACACACGGTGCAGTTCGGATGAGGTCCCAGTGCCGGCTGTGCCCCCGAGGGATGGGATGTGAAGAGCTGGTGCATGTGGTGCTGGGCATGCAGGCTGTTGTGGAGGATGGTGGGGATGCGGGAAGGCGAGCTGCCCTTGGTGCTAGTGCTCAGGTTCTCCGCCACCCGTTGCTCTCAGATGTGTTTGTTATCTGCACTGCTTGGGATGGAGTACGCTTACGGGAAATGCCTGTACGCAGTTCTGTGGGGGAAGACGTGGGCTCCAGGATCTGGGACGGGGCTGTACTGTGCTGGTGGCAGTCACGGGGCGGCTCCACAGGGCTCCATGTCACAGCCGATTCTCTTCAATGCACTCTTCATGACCTGGATGCTGTCACTAAGGTGCTCGAAGGAAACCTGTGGATGGCACTACACTGCAATGAGCTGCTGACTCTTTCAGGAGCGGAGAGGCCTTGCAGAGAGACCCTGAGCGATGGGAGGGCCAGGGAATGCCCAAGCACATGGAGGTGACCGAGAGCAAGAGCTGCATTCTGCATTTGGGATGGGGCTGCCTTGGGTATAATTGCAGAGTGTGGGAGGAGAGGCCGGACGGCAGCCCCACAGAACGGCTCTGGGAGAGATGGCACACATGGCTGTGGGGTGTGCAGGCTGCTGTGAGGCTGGTGGTTGCATGAGAGGAAGGAGCTGGCCCTGGTGCCAGAACCGAGGTTCTCTGCCTCCTTTTGCAGTTGGTTTCATTATCTGCACTTCCCGGAGTGAGCGCATTTACGGGAATTGCCTATCTGTGCATCTCGTGCCACACGCAGCGTGTCTGCAGGTGGGGCCAGGAGGTCCTCAGCTTGGGAACAAACACTGGACAGCACAGGATAGGGATGGACTGCAGCCCCCAGCACTGTACAGCCCCGGGCTCTGCCCTCCTGCTCCCCACAGGTAGCACAGCACCACATTGCTGCTCAATGCCTCTGCCCGCGCTGGATGGGGAGCAGTGGGAATGGGAGCAGTGCAAGGACTCATTGGTTGGCATGAGGACCGCTTAGCTGGTGAAGGAAAACTGCACTACAGATTGGACAAAGGTGAACGGCTTGACTGTAAAAGAGGGCAGGTTCAGATTAGGTATCACAAAGAAATTCTTTAAAACAAGGGTGGTGACACGTCAATCAAGTTTCTCAAAAAAATTGTTGATGTTCCACCCCTGGCAGTGTCCACGTCCAGGCTGGTTGTGTCTCTGGGATAGTGGGAGGTGCCCCTGCAGTGGGACAGCTCAGATGTGGCCAATGGCAGCACTGCCCTCCTCCTGACACTGCCTCTAGATACGCTGCCGAGCTGCACAGTTGATCCAGTCCTGGCACTGCTCTGCAGGAGGACAGAAGGAACAGCACGAGTGCAGCACTCGGACCTGGGACAAAGCACTTTTGGTGAGTTGCCTGCAGCTCTGCTACCACTACTGAAAGGAATTCCAAGGATGGAGTATCTGCTTTCAAGGAGTGGGTTCTGATTTGCATGCATGAGGTTCAGCCAGTAGTTATTTCCAAAGAAGAAGAGAAAGTCAGCGGCGATGGGTAATTTTGATAACATTTTGATTTTCCCATGAACCCACTTCTGTGGGACAGACCTGAGTCCCCAGTGGTCATCTGCATTACTTTCATTACCACAGTGGGGGAACCGGGGGAGTTTTGTACCATTGTCACTTAAAATGTCTGTCTCCTTACAGGTTCCGTGACTGAGTGCACTCGCAATGGCAGAATACGAAAGCAAAAGTGAGTTGCTCACCACCACACACAGGCAGTCGTGCTGGGGAAGCATGGGGCGTGGCAGGGGAGGTTGCATCCTGGTGCAAAGACGTGTACATGGTTCGTGGACTTTGTGGGATGCCATGGCCTCAGGGATGTCCTACGGCTGCATCCCATCTCCCCACTCACAGACCCACACGGAGAGAGGGTGAGGGCAGATGGGGCTGAGCAAGCCCTGCGTGCCTGCTGGCAGCCGGCTCCAGCCCGAGCCCTGTCCCATCTCCACAGGTGTGCAGTGGTGGTTTGGGGACACCTCTGCCTGGGAACCAGCACATGGTGAGCAGGGGGTGTCCCGGCAACGTGGGGCTCACAAATGTCTCTGCTTGTTCCACAGAATCTGAGCTGTGCATCCTGCTGGTGGGCAAGACGGGGAGTGGGAAGAGTGCGACAGGGAACACCATCCTTGGGAGGAATGAATTTGAATCTAAGGTTTCACTATGCTCGATAACACCAAACTACACAGGACGTAGTAGTTCCTTCCAAGGAAGATCAATTGTGGTTATTGACACTCCTGGCCTTTTTAACACTAGAGGTGTCACTGTACAAGAAACAGCAGAAAAGATTGGAAATGCCCTTCGGGATTTCTACGGAGGGGTCCACGCCATTGTCCTGGTGATGCAGCTGGGCCAATTCACCGAAGAATGTGAGCAGGTGGCTGAGTGGGTGACCAAGATTTTCCATACTGAAGCACAGAGGTACACAATCCTGTTATTCACCAGAGCAGAAGATCTAAGGAAGCCAGAAGATCTGCAGGGTTTAATCAAAGACAACAAATACATTAAGGAGCTGGCAGCAAAGTGTGGAAATCGGTACATTGCCTTCAGCAACAAAGCCACTGGAGGTGTGAGGGAACGACAGGTTGCAGAGCTCATCAAAATGATTGATGCCATGGTAGAGAAGAATTGTGATGCTCCTTGCTACACACGAGAAATGATGGAGAACCCTATGACATCTCCTGAACAGGTTTGTACCACCCTGTAGACAGCAAGGGGTCAATCAGAGACGAGGTGCTCCTGCTGCCTTTGCGGGGTGATTTGGGTGTGGTGTGCGGTGGTGGTCCTGAAGGAGCTCTCAATAAGCACTGAGCCTTGATGTCTGGAGGAACATCTGCCCATGCTGGGTTCTGCGGTGCTGAGCAGTGCTGGGAGGAGATGGTCGCACCCGATGAGGTCAGGAGCAGGCCCCTGTGCCACCTGCCCCATGCTGGGGTGCACGGAACTGGTGCTGAGCTGTGTGCGGGCGTGAGGCCTCAATCCTTGCTGGTTGAGAGAGCATGGCGTGGAAAGCCCTGCTGGCAGCCCTATGTGCAGTGCTGTGCCATTGAGGCCAGCAGCCCTGGCCCCGTTGTGGTGCAGGGATGTGGCAAGACCTTGATGGGCAGGGGGAGCTGCCCTTGTTGCAAGAGCTGAGGCGTTCTCTGCCTCTCCTTGCTCCTAGTTTTGTTATCAGCTCTGAGTGTACCCATGTGAATGGCATGTTTGTAAGACCTTCAGCCCCAGGCTGGCAGATCCATGGTGTCTGCAGGTGGGGATGGGAGCTCCCCCAGCTCTGAGGCACCTGCAGAATGTTCACACTGCCCTGCTTGCTCCTGAGGCTCTCAGGGTGCAAAGCCCCACAGCTGCTGCTGGGCTGGAGCTCGGTGCATGGGGAGCCTCCTGCCAACCTGCTGGCTGGTGGGATTGTTCTGCCAGCCCGACACTTCACCAACGTCATCTCCTTTGAGACAGCTCACCCACTGAGCAGACCAAGGGAAGCCTCTACATGTAATCCTTCTGGATTTTAGCAGTGCCTCCCATACCGTTGCTCATAGGAACCTTCCAGACAAAGTGCCCGGCACATAGATGGACGTGGGCACTGAGCGATGGGGGAGCACTGGGCTGAGGGGTCGGGCTCCATGTGGTTGGGACATGTGGGTACATGTGCTGGTGGCAGTCCCTGGGGGTTCTGCAGGACTGCATTTTGGGGCCGGCTCTCTTCAGTGTTCCCTTCAGTGACTGGATACAGGTTCTCAGTACAGAGCTGGGGAGCAGAGGCTGGATGGCAGTCCCACAGAAGGGCACTGGGACGGCACGGTGGGTGTGAAACCGCAGTGTGTCCTGGATCCAAAAGGACTCCATCCCCTGGGGTGCAGCAAGCCCAGCAGTGGCAAGGAGGATTATGCCACAATTCAGGAAGCTTCTCCTCTATGATATACAGTTGAACAGCTCCATGCCAGTTCTGCACCTTCCCATGTGACCCTCTGCATTCTCTTCAATTAAACGAGGCTCCATAAGCCTCTCGTTGCTGCATGCAATGCTGGGAAAACTCGGGGGCAGCCAGACCTATCCCAGATTCATCTCCCACACAGACAAGAATGGGAAGAAGTCTAAGCGTGAGCAGGGATCACAGAACTGCAGTGTGGCTGAGGCTGGTGGCACCACTGGGTCTCCCTGGTCCTCCCTGCCCCAGCCAGGCCATCCAGAGCAGAATGCGAAGCCCCACGTCCATGGGGGTTGGAGATCCCCAAGGAGGAGAACCCACAGCATCTGGGTTCCTGTGCCAAAGCTCAGGCACCCATACAACACACAGCAATTTCCTCTACCTGACGTTGCCTGTTCTATGCTCTGCTCAGCTCAGAGAAGATAGCAGGAGTGAGGGAAGCAGGGGAGATTTGTACTAATCTCACTTCAAATCTCTCTCTCCTCTTTCAGGCACGCGGTCAGAGTGCAGAGTATGAAAACAAAGGTGAGCTCCTCCCCTGCTGAGTGCAGGCAGACACAGCCCTGTCCAGGCTTCTCATTTAGCTCACTTGGATGCAGTGCTGGGGAAGGTACAGTGGGCTTGCATCCTCGTGCAGCCTCTTGTGTACAGTGGGTTTTCAGGGGATGCAATGGCCTCCAACGTTGCACAGAGTGAGGGTAAGGGTATATGGGGCTGAATAAGCCCTGTGTGCGTGCTGGCAGCTGGTTCCAGCCTGTGCTCCGTCCTGTGCTTGCAGGTACACAGTGGTGGCTCGGGGACACCTTTCCTTGCGGCCCCAGGCACCTCCTCTGCGAGGCTCACACACGTATCTGATTTTTCCATCAGGACTGGAGCGCAGAATCCTGCTGGTGGGCAAGACGGGGACTGGAAAGAGTGCAACGGGGAACACCATCCTTGGAAAGAACACATTCAGGTCTTACTGCTCACCAAGTGGGATAACCCAAAATTACGAGGAAGATGAATGCCATATCAATGGAAGAAAAATTGTTGTTGTCGACACTCCTGGTGTTTTTGACACTACGGATTTCAGCAGAAGTACAGCTAATAAGATTAAAGATGGTCTTCGATGCCTGCAAGAAGGTGTCCATGCCATCCTCCTGGTGATGCGGCTGGGCCAAATCACTAAAGAGATAGTGCAAGTGGCTCAGTGGGTGACCAGTATTTTCGGTACCGAAGGAGAGAGGTACACAATCCTGTTATTCACCCGAGCAGATGAGCTGAAGAATCCAGGAGATCTGAAAGGTATTTTAGAAGAGAACCAATTCCTGAAAGGTTTGTTAGCAAAGTGTGAAGGTCGGTACATTGCTTTCAACAACAAAGCTGCAAGAGAGGCAAAGGACAGGCAGGTTGCAGAGCTCATCCAAATGATTGATGCCATGGTGAAGAAGAATCACCATGCTCCGTGTTACACACAGGAAATGCTAAAGAAAAGTATACGGGACTATATTGCAGAGCGTTGTGTTATCCAATAATCAAGGGTCCAGCCATAGAGCAGACGTCTCATCCACTGAGCAGTTCCTGCTGCTATTGGAGTGCTCCCTCCTGCCCACAATTCTCCAGTGGGCTGGTCCTTATATCCGAGGCCTTGCTCAGAACTGATAACAGTATCCTGCTAAATACTGTGCCTATGAGCTAATCATCTTACAGCCCATGACTCCCTTGAGCTATAATTCTGAAACAGTAAGACTGCATGTGAACTCCTCAATTCCTTCTAAAGATGGAGAAGTTTGAGTGATGGCAATCATGGGGTGGATTATGTAGAGTAAGTATTGAAAAAAACCTACTGGGCTATTCCCTGCTTAAAGAAGGAAGGGGTTGAAGAAACCTCCACGGAGGATCGAAGCGGATATGCAAGGAGTCTGTTTCATGATGGTAAGGAAATCATATACAAACAGCTCAAGAAAGAAGGAATTTTGGGGAAGACAGAATTACGGACAAATTGGGAGCAATGCTGACATCCAGGACCAGTTCTCTTCCTCCTTTGTACAGATGCCTGTTGGGTAAGACGTGCACGCTCAGCTACACCTAGTGCTTCCCCCAGGAAATTAAAGAGTTATACCATAGATTAATGCATTCACAGTTGTCTGTGTTATTCACACTCTCGGTATTAGTTTCTGCTGTGCAGACTGTGTGGTTATCTCTGTCATTTCAGAAGAATCTGTCACCTGCCGCTACAATAAAGAGCAGTATTCCACAAGCAAGTCGTAAGAGCTGCCATGGCGGAGGCCAAACTCTTTTGGGGTGGTCACAGAATCATAGGTCACAGAATGGTGGGGTTGGAAGGCACCTCAAAGACCACCTGCTTCCATTCCCTGTGCTGTGGGCAGGGTCGCTAGCCCTGAAATCAGGCAGCCCGAGGCCTCACCCAGCCTGGTCTTGAGCACCTCCAGGGATGGGGTGAAAATTCCCCCTTGACATCAAATATAAATCTTCCCTCTTTTACTTCAAAACTGTTCCCCCTTCTCTTATCCCTATCTGCCCATGTAAAAGGTTGCCCCCTCCTTCCAGCTGATAAGCTCCCTCCAAGTTCTGGCAGGCAGCACTGAGGTCTCCCCAGAGCCTTCTCTTCCCCAAGGCTGAACACCCCCAGCTCCCTCAGCCTGTCTTCTCAGAAAAGGTGCTCCAGCGTGTGTAATGTACACAAAACTTCTTCACCATCACTTCTGCAACTGCAGTGATGGTTCTGAGCCCCCTGGAGCCCTGAGGTGGAGGACCGTAACTGTGGTAACAAAAATCTCCCAAGCAGACCCAGCTGGTGCAGGGTTTGGGCTCGGGATGGAATCTTACCCTTACTCATAGGAGCTGATGTAATCCTTCTGCATCTCAGCACTGCCTTCGATACCATTGCTCACAGGAACCTTCCAGACATAGTGCCCAGCACACAGCTGGGCATGGACACTGAGCGATGGGTGAATGCTGGGCTGATGGGTAAGGCTCCACAGGACTCCATTTCAGGGCCAGTTCTCTTCAGCGTTCCCTTCACTGACTGGATACAGATTCTCAGTGCAAAGTGGGGGAGCAGAGGTCGGATGGTTACCCCACAGAAGGGTACTGGGACAGTGCGGTGAATATCAGCCCGCAGTGTGTCCTGGATCCAAAAGGACCCCATCCCCTGGGGTGCAGCAGGCCCAGCAGTGCCAGTGAGGGAAGTGACCATTCCCTCCTTTCTGTGCTGCACCCTGACACTGACACCGGGTGCAGGTTGGGTGCTGCCATGTCAGAAGGTCACAGAGTGGTTAGCAAGCATTCAAACGAGGGCTGCAGAGATGGGAAAGGGTCTGCAGGGCGAGATGTGTAAGGTGAGCTGGGGACCCTAGTGCAAGTAGGTTCTAGAAGAAGCTGTATAGGAAACCACAGTGAGAGACTCATGTGGTACCTGGGAACCAGTTCTGTGGCATCAGTGGCAGAGCTGCTCTTTAGCAGTGATAACATCACAACAAAGCTGCTAGAGAAAAAAAAAAACGTGACTGAAAAAAATGCTAGGTAAAAATGTTAGAGAAGCAGAATAATCTAAAAACAACACTATTAGTAAAGAAAAAGCTGAAATGAACAGCCCTGACAGCAGGAAGCCTATGGGAGTCTTGAAGCTGCACAGGATTAGAAGCAGAGACCAAAGGGGAAAAAAAAGGAAATAAGCAAAAAAACTCCACACCAATACCTATCTGACTCAATAAGGAGTTGAGGAGGTGGTGAGAAAGAAAAGGTTGGAATTTACAGAAATGGGAAGGTTGTCCACACACCAAGAACAGAGAATTCCCAAATGTCACACAGCAGAGCTGCTGGCATACGCGTGCTATCTGCCTGACGAAGGGCTGCCCTCCCAGAGGCCTGTAATTCCCACCTACAAGAGAGGCTCTACAAAGTGTCTGCCAGTTATGGGCTTGCAAATGATCTCCCTGGCAAAGTGACAGAGCCTATGATAAACAATAAACACACTGAGAACATGCAAAAACACAGTCTGTATGGGAAAACGGCAGCACAGGTTTGTAAAGGGAAACGAAGCCTCAGCAGGCTGCTGGATTTATGTGTAAGTGTCATCAGCCAGTAGCTGGGCCAGGGAAAGTCAGGTGAAGTGATCTTTGGGTGAAGAGAATTTGGGGACACTTCAAAAACCCTCTGAGCCCCCTCTCAACCCCTTGAATATGGAACTGCGTGTCTGCTATAAAGACTTGTGCACAACTGTGGTTCCTTTAACGTTGGTCAGAACGATGTTCATTGCAGGGCAGTTGGACTAGATGGCCTTTAAAGGTCCCTTCCAACTCAAACGATTTTATGATTACATAGTACTGAAGTCGGTTCCCTGAGCCAAAGGTGGCAGCTGTGCTCAAGAGAGTTTCTCCCTCTGCTGCAATACTGAACGATAAACGCAAGAGGGCATTCCTGGCATTTCCATTTTAGCTTGAGAAAACGAACTGAGCTGTTACCTCTCCTGTCAGTAAACAGATATCAAAAGCCAATTACAGGTTAATAGTGCTGTGTTGCTATGTACACGCTTAACAACATCGACCTTTTTAAAAGAGCTTGGCCACTCCGTCATTTAAAAGTAAAATCTCTTAAGACCTGTGCTCTAGCAACTCCTACTCAAAGAAACACTCAAACTCCTTCCCCCTCGTGCCTTTTTCAAATTCCTGATGACTGCCACTTGCTCTGGATACAGCTACCTTCTGCAAGCCCAGTTCTCTCCAGTGAGCTCACATACCCTCTACATCTCTCACAGCTATGCTTGTTTCACCAATACCTATTTAAAAGCTATTTTCGAATCTGCTCACAAGCACTGCACTACTCATTCCTGTCTTGCAGTTTTCTGAACCAGCACAAGGTTCTTCTAAAGTGTGCGTTGCTCCCGCCTTTCAATTCCTGCCTCAAGCACTGCACTGGGTTTTCACAGCCCCTTCTACCTCCCAGCATCCACTTCTCACCACTCTGACACCCAGAGGTTCTCCCTCTGCTGCCTCTTCCTCTCATCTGCTCAATGCAGGTTTTGCTAATAGAGCTGGAAGGGAATTCAGGAATTCTCTGATGCTCTCTGATTCTCTAGTTTTTGCTTTTTACCATCCCACTCTAATTTTTTTTTATTGGCAATAAGTGAAATTAATCATAGAATCGTTGGAAGGGGCCCTTAGAGGCCATCTGGTCCCACACTCTGTGATGCACAGGGGCACCACCACCCCCCTGGGCAACCTGGGCAGTGCCTCACTGCCCTGTGACTGTAAACAACATCTTCCTTATAACCTATCCACATCTCCTCTCCTTTAGTTTGAAAGAATTTCTCCTTGTCCTATCATGACAGACCCTGCTATAGAGTCAGTCCCCTGCTTTCTTCTAACTCCCCTTTACTCTATCAAGCTTAATCAGTGATGGCACTTGGTTAAATGATGTCCCTGTCATTACCTTTTTCAGCATATTTTTTCCCCATGTCCTGTCCTGGCTTTCCAAGTTCTTGGTCCCCATGCCACCTATTTTCTCACCTGTCTCCTCATCTATCAGTATAGGAGATACTGAAGAAACACCATGTCTTACTCTAGCATGCAACACAGAGAATTATGACCAGTGATTTCTCATCAGGGAGAATCCAGACGTATCACATCCAGGTTCTGCAGCTCCCAGGTCACACATCTGTGCCTGCAGCATTCCAAAGAGGAACACAGCACTGCCTGCAGAAGCAATACATAAACTGAAGTTAACATACACGTGCACATGCAGCTTACACTTCATTGCATCAGTGCACAAAGCTTGCAAAAAGCAATGCTGTCTTCTTAATCCGTATCCCTACTTGCAGCTGTAACATCTTAATATTTTTCATGTTTCCCCCCCCAAATAATGTTGGGATTGGCAAATTCCTTGGCAATTTTGACAACGTCAGAAGCCAATGCTGTAATTCCTTTACCTCTTAGAGAAAAATGCTTCCTTTTAGGAGCAGAGACATCTACCGATAAGCTGCTATGTAAATCTACCTTGCTGACATCGGTCATTAAGCTAAGCGCCTGAATGCCTTCTGGATATAGCAAACTGGTTTTGTGGAATCAGTGGAAGTCCACGGAGGCTTGACAGCGTGACAGCCCCTCTCACATGCCCCATCGCGCAGTCATGCAGCGGTTCTCTCTAGAAAACGTGCACTGAAAATCACCCTCCAAGTGGTCAAGTTATTAAAACTATGCTCCACTTTCATTTTGGAATATCATTCCTGGAACGCAGGGGGAGACAGAGGCACCGGATCATACCAAGCATTCTTTTGCATGCTGCATCATATTCTAGGACAAATGAAATTGAAAGCTAATGAATGCATATCAGACTACTTGTACTGACAACAATAACAAAGCATGTCTTACTTATTCAATGGACAGCAAATTACCTCCCATGCTGTCCTTAATGCAAGTTATGTTTCATTGAAAGTTGATCTTCTTTTACCCGGATGTTCTCAAGATGGAAGCAAAACTGATCATGGAGGAAATAATAGGGGGGGAAGAGGGACTTGTCAGAAGCTGAAGCAAGAGAAACATTAACTAGGTAACCAGGCTGGTTATTAGGAAAAAGTCCTCTGAAAGAGCAGTCAGCCACTGGAACTGGCTGCCCACGGAGGTGGTGGGGTCACTATCCCTGGAGGTGTTCAAGGATGGGCTGATGTGGTACTCAGGGACACAGTTCAGTGGGCAGTATTGGTGGCAGGTGGTTGGTTGGACTAGATGACCTCAGAAGTCTTTTCCAACCATAACGATTCCATGATTCTATCAAATAGTTCACCCAGCTAACAGTGGTCAAATACGTAAAGACATTGTCCAGAATGCAAAATCTCCATCCCCGGACACTGCTACCTTGAGCAATCTAATCTAATTTAATCCTTGAACCACATGACTTCTGGAGGTCCTCTCCATGCTAAATCAGGTCCCCATGACTCAAAACAATCCCACTCAATAGCATACTGTAGTACAGTCTATAACGTAGGCTCAACCTGAAAGGAAAGACTGAATTCACAGAATCACAGAATGGCTGGGCTGGAAGGGACCTCAAAGACCGTCTGGTTCCAACCCCTCTGCTGTGGGCAGTGCTGCCAGCCCCTAAAGCAAGCACCAGGTCAGGTGTCCGTGGAATTGATGAGGACTCCCACCTCAGACGTGGTGAGTAGGAGAGGTGAAGTTAAATTTAACAGCTACATTTTTGTTGTTATACAAGAGTGCAATCTTACTGAAAAAGCAAAACAAAACAAAACGTGATCAGAAGTAGCATTCACACAGGAGTAACAGCTTGCACATAACTATGCTTCTTTCAGCAACTTAGGAGTTGGACTTGGTGACCGCTGTGGGTCCCCTCCAACGCCAGATATTCTATGACTGACTAAAAAAAGACAAAAACAATAACCCCAAAGAAGAAAATCTTTCAGCTTCTCAGCTTTGAACATTCATTTCCCTGAATGCTACCCCTGAGCAGCTCTCAGGTTTTTCAAGCATTCACCGAGGCTCCTGCTGCAGGGCTGCGAGCTCGGCTCGTGTCCCACGGGGAGGAGTCGTGCTGCTGCTGAGAAGCCGGCGGCGCGCAGGACGCGCTGCTCCGCGGCCGCATCGCCTCGCCAGGCTGCCATGGGGGATCAGTCCAACCGAGCCAAGGAGGCAGCCCCCGAGCAGGCTTCGGGCTAAAAATGGACAACTCCTTTGTGGAAGAAGTGGCCGCATCTCTGGTGAGAGAATTTCTCAGTAGAAAGGTAAATCAGTCTTGATTTTCTGGCTGGGATAAGTGGGAACGACGCGGGAGAAATGCTCGTTGTTAAAAGGCAAAGGGAGGGAGGCTGGAAAAGGGGGGGACTGCTTCCAGCCTTAAGGCAGCTCGCCCTGAGCCGCAGCGAGCTTTCGGGCACGGCTCTGCACTACATCTCCCACAATGCCTGCTTATTTCCCAATGTGGCAGGCTGCTTCCTGCCTGCCTGAGAACGTCTGATTCATACCTACACGCGCCTGCGAAAGAAAAAAAAAGCTTAAGCCAAGAAATGCGGTTCTATGCTTTTTGTTTTCCTCCTTCATTACATAGCGTCCTTGTTTTTACAAGTCACGCACGCAATCTCCCAGGCGAATACTGAGACAAAACAGAAGGAAGTGATGATAGGGAAAACAGATGTCTTTTTCTGGGGCTCGGTATCAGCTTGTCGGGCAGCAGATTTGCCCAGGAGGGAAGGAGAAAACAGTGATCGCTGTGTTTGTCACAAAAAAACGTTGTAAAGGAAATAATTTGGATGTGGGGAGCGAGCATAGGAACAGAGCCCTTTGCGTTTCTAGCTGAAATTACCTACTACTTTGTATTTATACATAATTGAAAGGAAATACTGCACATGCCCCTCCGGCTCAGGAACGAGTTACCTTGTGCAGAACATAAGAGTGGTAAAACCGAGCATGCAGCTTGCCATACCTCGCATTTTAGTTGGAGCACCGTCTCATACTCTGTACAAGTCGCACGAAGAGCCCGAACTAGCTGATGCTGCAAGGATCACGCTGATTTCCAACCTAGATGCTGGTCAGGTTACCCTGAGAACAAGGCAAAGAGCAGGACAGAGGTTGTGAAAATTCTGCCAAATAAATAAATAAATAAGAGTCCACCTGAAATTCAGACTTTGTAATTGTGTAGATCAGATGTAAATAATTGCACAGACCAGTCTTATTAAGCTGTTAAGTAGCTGCAGTCAGCTGTGTGGAGTAGTTCTGTTTCGTTTATTTGTTTTCCCAAGCTTGGTGAATTCCACTGCGCAGACAGCATTTCTGCCTTTACTTTTACATCTGTGGGCTGTAGGAAGCAAAACTGTACCACCAAAATGCAGGTTTTAAGGCTTAGCTTGTAATTACTACAATTTTAATGTTTCCAAAAGGTTCAGCTTGCATCCAACCAAGTCAGCATTAAAGGTTTTGTTAGCTGTGCTGTGTGCTTCTCCCAGGTGCAGCCAGGAAGCACTGGGAATCTAGCAGATCCAGTCTGTAACCATCAAGAACCACGGAGATGTGGTGCTCAGCGTCATGGTTAAGGGGCATGGTGGGGATGGGTTGGGGTCTCGGAGGTGATTTACACCCCGAGTGATTCTGTGACTCCAAAATCTCCTGCTTGTCCTCAGGGTCTGAAGAAAACCATCAGCGCCATGGAGCGGGAGCTCCCACGTTCTGCACTTAGCATCAACAACAGGAGCGAACTCCGGAACATCCTGCACCTGCACTCCCTGTACAAACAGAACAAGGTAAAGGCTCTCCTCACAGTCTGGTCTCAGATCCGATATATAGAACTGGGACAAAGAGGTGAAGGCAGCAGTGTTATGCCCACACTGCAGGCAACTCGAGCCCTTGTCTGGCTCCGCACTGCTGCAGACATGCTTACAGGTTCCTGATGGGGGATCACGGTGTGTAGGTGAGATTGTATTACAGCTCACGGGGCTGAGCTGAGAACCTGGCAGCCCTTGTCACCAAACACAGCCTCCAACAAACCAATAATACTCACTTAAATACCTGTTCCATCATTAGGTCTAGACTATTCCATTTCGGAAATACCATTCCTATTTACAGCTTCATGTATGACCTGACAGACAGAGCTGCACTCAGCATTCCTCACCCCTGGAAATGTAATATGGGCTGCAATGTTTCATGTCAAAGCCATCAGCAGCTGATTTGCAATTAGTTCTCAGATCCATTCCTATTCATTGACAGTTTAAGGCAGGAATGTCTAGCCAACAGCCTGCAGGACGATGCAGTTGAGTCCAGCAACTCATGTTTGATCACTGCACATGCAAATAGTCAGCAAAGCTGTGAACATCATAAAGTCCAAGGGATTGAGTCATAGCCAACTCCAGGAGTTCCCCAGCAGCATGGATGCTGATTCCATAACGATATCCTTTTCTGAAGAAAGGTGGCTGAGTCAGAGTTAAATGCTCAAAAGATGTCATGATTTATGAAATGAAATCGAGTCACATACAGAATCCAAAGGCATTTTTGGGTGGATATAGCCACTTATTTAAATGAGTTAACCACATGTCTCTAGGGTGAAAACCACAGTTCTGTGCTGCAAACGATAACAGCATCCAAAATAAAATGTGATTATAGCAAGCTCAGGTTATGGCAAATCATTCTACGTATTTCCACACATTGGCTAAACACAGTCCTGTGAACACGCAGCCTTGCTTTGTGCTTTAGCAAAGCAATCTGAAAACGGTTCTCAAGGCTGCTGAAAAAAATCACACATTTTTTGGTGTATGTGCAACTGTGTTTTCAGTCAATGCAAGCACAGTACCTGCAGATTTTCAAGTGGAATGTACTGAGTTGCAATCAGATATTCAACTCAACAAAGAAGGTCATCATGTATCTTATTCTATAAGCTCCCTTACCGGAGAAAAATATCCCTTCCTTCCCAATCACACCTTGTTCATGTCAGGTCTTTTTGGCAGTACGTGCAGTTGTGAACAGCTGTTTCCAGAGGTGAAGCACGGGAAGAGTAAAAGTACATCAAAGATGTCTGCCATGCACCCCGAAAACTCCCAAAGAATTGCAGTAACCAACTTAACACATGAATACAGTTCATCAATTCATGCTTCTCACTGAGCTCTGAGAAAATAAAATCAGACGTACTGAAATCAGGCACCAAAAATGTTTGCAGCTCATTCCAGTTCTTCCGAAGCTGACTATGCTTTGCAATATTTCCCTAAGACGAGAATAAGGAATGACAAAGATTGCTTTGTCCTCGTCATGCTTACTTCATCCAACACACCCACACCTTTAAGCTCTTGCTGTTTCCTAGCTGACTTCTCCTTCCTTCGAGGAGGAGGAGTCACTGTCCCTGGAGGTGTTCAGGAAACGTTTAGCTGTTGAACTGAGGGATATGGTTTAGTGGGGAAGTACTGGTGGCAGGTGAACGGTTGGACTGGACAATCTTGGCGGTCTCTTCCAACATCGGTGGTTCTATGGTTCTGTGATTCCTTCCCGTGTGGTTTGTACAGCCCTATCATTTTAACCACTAGACTCTAGGAAACAGTTCACATGTTCAGCTACTGTACAGTAATAATCCTTTCTTAGATTGGAGTCTAACAAAAAGTTTCAGCAGCAACCAAGAACTTTATTTCTTTCTTCTTGAACAGGCAAAGGAGAACCCTCTGAAAACACTTCTTGAAATCATTACTAGTTATTTCCTTGAGCGCCGTGGGACCTCCAGGAGCACCAGTTCAAGTTCTGCTCTGTCAGCTTCTCAAAGTAAGAGCTCAGCATCCCATCCACCTGACCTCTCAGATGAAGATCGTGCATATGGCAATGCCAGTCTGCCTCATGAGAGCAAAACTCAAGCCTCCAGGTACCGCCTTATTCCTCTTTGATCTGTCCAGTCTTCCTTTTTTCCATTAAGCGAAATAATGTTGAATGGTTTATATGGGATATACAGTCTGACTTTGGGGTAGTCCTGTGTGGAAACAGGAGTTGGACTCACTGATCCCTATGGGTCCCTTCCAGCTGTCCCTTCCAGCTCAAGATATTTTATGATCCTATGACATCTTCAGCAACACCACGCTTGGTTAGTTATATCTCAGTGACACTAAGTTTGAATTATTATCACCATCTTCCTTCAGAAATGCTCCCCAGCAATTTCAAAGACTTGTACCCTCTTCAGTGTCTGAAAGAAGGAATTAAGATGAAACAAATCTGAGCTTTTATGCCTGGTAAACTGGAAAGTATTCAGTGTGGTCTGATGAGAAGCCAACCACAGGTTGTCCAGAGAGGTTGTGGATGCCCCAGTTCCTGGAGGCACTCAAGGCAAGGCTGGATGTGGCTCTGGGCAGCCTGCTCTAGTGGATGGCAACCGTGCCCATGGCAGGGGGGTTGGAATGAGATGATCTTTGAGGTCCTTTTCAACCCAGGCCATTCTCTGATTCTGTGATTCTACGAACTGTGCTCAAACTACAGATACATCAGTGCTTCACAGTCTAAACCAAGGCTTAGCATCTTACAGTCAGGATTGCTGCAAACAGTATAGGTTCAGTTAACTCCACCAACAAAAGTATATGGAAACAGCATGCAGCTAAATCTTCCAATTCCATGTATTAGTGTCTCAAGGCAGAGCAACAGCATCAGCTGTGCTTCAATGGAAAGCTTTGAAAACGGACACAAAACAGTAATTTGCCTTCCCAGCCTTGACTCTCAGGGAATCCATCTCATTTTATTCCTCACTCTAAAGCAGCTTGCTCAAATCAGCTGCTTCTGAGCATTAGCACTTGCAGAACTCCAGCAACTCCTTGCTCAGTGGGGCCAGAAAACAATGCATGAGAGTGGACACAGCCAGCTGAGAACTGATGGCAGAATGGCAGGTTGGAAGGGACCTCTAGAGATCATCAAGTCCAACCCCCTGCCAAAGCAGCTCCCAGCCCAGGTTGCACAGGCAGGCGTCCAGGCAGGTCTTGAATGTCTCCAGAGGAGACTGCATTACCTCTGTGTGCAGCTCCAGTGCTCCATCACTGCACTGTGAAGAAGTTCCTATGCTTCAGTTTATGGCCATTTCCCCTCGTCCTATTGCCACACACTGCTGAGAAGAGTCCGGCCTCGTCCCTTTAGATAATTACAGATGTGGATCAGATCCCCTCTGAGTCTTCTTTTCTCAAGGCTGAACAGCCCCAGCTCTCTCAGCCTTTCCTCATAAGGGAGGTGTTCCACACCCTTTATCATCGTAATATCTTTATTGATGACCTGGATGAGGGGATTGAGTGTACCCTCAGTAAGTTTGCGGATGACACCGAGTTGGGAGGATGTGTCGATCTGCCTGAGGGTAGGGAGGCCCTTCAGCGGGATCTGGATAGGCTGGACAGTTGGGCTGAGGTCAATGGGATGAGGTTCAATAAGGCCAAGTGCCGGGTCCTGCACTTTGGCCACAATAACCCCATGCAATGCTATAGGCTTGGGGCAGAATGGCTTGAGGAGTGTATAGAGAAAAAGGACCTGGGGGTGTTGGTTGATGCTCGGCTCAGCATGAGCCAGCAGTGTGCCCAGGTGGCCAAGAAGGCCAATGGCATCCTGGCCTGTATTAGGAATAGTGTGGCCAGCAGGAGCAGGGAGGTGATCATCCCCCTGTACTCAGCTCTGGTGTGGCTGCACCTTGAGTACTGTGTTCAGTTTTGGGCCCCTCACTACAAGAAAGACATCGAGGCCCTGGAGCGTGTTCAGAGAAGGGCAACAAAACTGGTGAGGGGTCTGGAGCACAAGTCTTACGAGGAGCGGCTGAGGGAGCTGGGATTGTTTAGTTTGGGGAAAAGGAGGCTCAGAGGAGACCTCATTGCACTCTACCACTTCCTGAAGGGAGGCTGTGGTGAGGAGGGGGTCAGCCTCTTCTCCCAGGTAACTAATGACAGGACGAGAGGGAATGGCCACAAGTTGTGCCGGGAAGATTTAATTAGATTTGAGGAAAAATTTTTTCTCTGAAAGAGTGGTCCGGCACTGGAATGGCCTGCCTAGGGAGGTGGTTGAGGCACCGTCCCTAGCGCTGTTCAAGAAGCATTTAGATGAGGTGCTAAGGGATTTGATTTAGTAGCTTGGGGGGTAGGGATGGTGGTGGGAGGATGGTTGGACTAGATGATCTTGTAGGTCCTTTCCAACCTAATGAATCTATGAATCTTTATAGTCCTCTGCTCAACACTTTCCAGGAGATCCCTGCCTTTTTTGTACCAGGGAGCCCAGAACTGCACACAGTGCTCCAGGTGAGGCCTCACCAGGGCAGAGCAGAGGGGGAGGGTCCCCTCCCTGGACCTGCTGGCCACGCTCTCCTTAATGCACCCCAGGATCCCACTGTCCCTCTTGGCCACCAGGGCACAGTGCTCATGGCCAACCTGTCACCCACCAGGACACCCAGGTCCCTCTCCTCAGAGCTCCTCTCCAACCTGTACCAGTGCATGTGGTTATTCCTCCCTAGGTGCACTTGCTCTGTTAAACCTCACCCAGTTCCCTTCTCCCTGCTCTCCACCGTGTCCAGCTCTCACTGAATGCCTCACTTTCTGCCCCATCCTACACGACACAGCAGTTATGTCTCTCCTCCCCAGAACCCTGAATGCCCGCAGATCCTTTTCCCACACCAAAACGCTCCTGAGTTGGAATAGGCGGAACTCAGCCCTCACCCGCCCCCAACAAAATGGCGGAATCACCTCAGCCCCCCGCGGCTCCTGAGAGCCCGGCGTGCGCATGCGCATTGCCAGCCGAGCCCGCCAGTGGGAGGGAGCGACCATAGAGAGCGCGCAGTGCCGGGCCAGAGCGGCCATCGTTGCTCCGGGAGTGGCGGGTTGAGAGGCCGCTCTGCCTCGTCCAGGAGGACACTCTATGTTTTTTAGTCCTCCAGTGGCTTACCTCCGCGGTGGGGGCTGTTTGAGTCGCGGTCATTGAGTTAATCTCCCCCCAATAATCACACGTTTTCCACCCAGAAGATGCATGCTGCATACATGTAGATGAAGAGGGTAGGGAAAGCTGCACTTGCAAATGTAATCCAGGGGACTCAGGGGTGGGTGGACAACATGGGTATGTGAGGAAGGGCTGCGGGGTTATGGGGTTGGGGGGGGGGGGGGGGGGGGCCTTCACTTGCACTGCTCCATCAACAGGGCAAATTGAAGCCGAAATGTCAGATGAGAGGAAAATGAGGAAGCAAAAAGGATAAATGTCCAGCTTTGGGGTGGTTGAAATCGCACGTGGGAAGAATTTCTTCCCAGGGGGACATTGCACCGTAGTGCACGGGGAAGTGGAAGAGTCCCCATCCCTCCATCCCTGGAGGTACGCAGGGGTGCGTGGATGTGGCATTAGCATGGCAGCACTCGGGGTCAGGTTCATCGCTGGTGATACTGAAGGCCTCGATGAGATACACTCTGCTCTGTCCCTACGAGCTTCAGTTGTATGAGCTTGGAAGTGTTGAAGTGAGCACTGAAAGCTCAAGGCAGCACTGGGGGCAAAAGCCTGTGCTGGTTCCTCAGGGTTCCTCAGTGGCTTTGTAGACGTTGTTTCCTACTTTATGCCTTTCTGGGTGTGACCTTTTTTCTACCTACAGAATGAATCAGGAAGAGAAATAGCATGGCAGAAGCACAGCTCTGCGATCCCCCTTGCTGCTTCCATCCCCTCAGGCTGTAGTCAAGCAGCCAGAGCCTGAAAACAGTTTTAATTATAACTACGTGGTTAATTTTTAACAATGCAAGCAGAAGTGGAGAGTGTAATTAGACAGATTCGCCAGTTCCTTATTTAAGAGTTCAGCTTCAAACTCTTTCCTTTTACCCAACCTCAGGGATTTTTTATTTTAATGCCTACAGCTGTTAAAATGACACCTTATTTGTGCCGTTTGGCATTGGCGAATGGTTCTAGGTAGGGAGTAGCAGTACTCAGGTTTCCTAATGCACCCTGAGATCAATCCTGCACCCTTCTGTTTAAATATGAAGGATGTCTGTGCAGTGTAAGGCATAATTAAAAAAAAAAAAAAAAAAAAAGACCAAACAGTTTTAACTGGTTAAGTAAAATGAGTGTTTCATGTGTTACAGGATGCTTCCACTCCTGGAATTGCTTTGCTATGAAATACGATGGAGAAAAAACACCCTAGAGTTAAAAACAAAAGTTAAAGGACAGTTATTGTAAAAGAAGGCTAGCATTTTTCGGTTACCCAGAATATCATAGAAATTATAGGATCAGAAGACTGGAAGAGACCTCTAAGGTAATCCAGTCCAGCCATCCAAGTACCACCAATATTTCCCCACTAATCCATGTCCCTTAGTGCCACATGTGAGTGTTTCTTGAAGACCCTCAGGGAAAGTGACTTCTCCTGGGCAGCCCATTCCCATATCTATATATTCAGGAAGAGCATGGCTTTTGAAAAGAAAACTTTTGAAGATCAAGTGTGTATGGTGCTATACAAACAGAGTGAGAGATGCAGGTGAATCTCAGTTGTATTTCATGAAAACTTGTTTGTAACATTGTAGGTCTGTGTTAAAGCCAGTGCCAACTGTGAACTATAACTTATGTTTTCTCGTGGTGAGGACTAGGTTGAATGCGGAGATATAATAAATTGTCCAAAAAACAGCTATTTTACAACCTTTTTTGGGAAATCCCAAAGACAAAAGCAACTTTGAACTAAAATAAATATTTGACATTGAAGCATGGTGTGATGTAAGTCGGTTCCATCAAAGTTATGTGATACCAGAGGATGCTGACAAAAAACTTTAACAGATTTTCAAATGGCCCTTCAAACAGATGGGAAAGGAGTGGGAGCTGATTGTGGTAGCTCTGGGCCCATCTTACTTGACATAGAAGGTTTGCTTTTTTTTTTTCTTTTCCTTTGCTTCTTTTTTGATATGGTATATATTGATATAAGTAAGCATAAGAGTGGTACACATATCATTATGAATATGATAATGATAATGATATGATCTCTTGAAGGCCTAAATATAGATGTTAAAATGGAAAGTGATTGCATTTGAGTACCACTTCCAGGTAACATGTGACTTAACTTGAAAGCAGTGCTTTAATTAGCCAAGGCTCTGTTTTCGTTGATTTTGTTATTCATTGTTTCACTGTTTAAAATCTTGTTTCTTTTACTTTCTTGTAGACACGATGTTGAGAATCCACCTGATAAACTCCTTCAGTCCAGAAAGCATCAACACAAAAGTGAAAAATGCCACACAGGAACAATATGCAACAGCCACTTAACCTCTGATGGGGATAAGAAGTTAAAGGGTAGTCAAGAAGACTTAAAATCAGCAGTGATTACTGAAGAGCTGCAAGCCACAGTGAAGGACAAGCAGAGGCCCAGGTCTGGTCTCATTGTCAGAGGCCTGATGGCTGGACCAGGAGCAAGTTCCCCAGAGGTGATTTTCAACCCTTATAAATCATACAATCATAGAATCACCAAGGTTGGAAAAGACCTCTGAGATCATCCAGTCCAACCATCCACCTACCATCAACATTTCCCGACTAAACCACATCCCTTAGTACAACATCTAGATGTTTCTTGAATGTGATAAAGTATTGGGCATGACCAGAGATCTTGTATATAACCTTCTGCTGTGAAGTCGTTTGCAAATAATATTAATATTACTTCTGCATGCTAATCTACTAAATCTGCAGTCTGAAAAGATGGGCTAAATCAGGGCAAGTGGTTCTCGTTAATTCAGAAATTCAAACTGTTTCAGAAACAGCCACCGCACGCAGATCTGTGATCTTTCATTACAGCATTTATTTATTAAGTATTTTCCATTTGTGATATCTCATCTCTTGAGAGCTCAGATTTTCCATAAATTGCTTCTTAACCTTCAGAGTGTCTACAGCTCTTCAAGAGAGCACCCGATTTCCTCACGTTTTTCTGAAACCTCACTTTTAATCATTAGCTTTGGACTTAAATTGCTTTCAGTAAAATGATGTTTCTAAACTTGTCCAGATGGGACATATTGCATCAGTAGATGTTTTTAAGATATGATTCCAAAAATCTCTCTCTTTCTTTCTTTCTTTTTTTTTTTTTTTTTTGCTTTCACACTTCTTTCATAGAGACAGGAGCTTATATTAAATTATATTAATTATATATTATATAAATTATATTAAATTAAGCTTATAAAAATGAGAACTTGAAGTATATTGAACATTTCATTTGGCTAATACTGAAGAAAATATGAAAGCTAAATTAATGGCATTTTTCTGAAGAGTCCTTGTTCTGGAAACAAGAACTAGATACTTTCAAAAGCCAGACTTGGCTGTAGAATTTCAGATGTGGCTTGGCTTTCTCTGAGTACAACCCCAAAATAGCATTTTAATGAGTTTTCCTGTTGGTGTCCCTGGGTAAAAGAAGGAAGTTTTTACATATAGCATCTTTATTACCATTCAAATTTTAAGCAAAATATATCTCTGCTCTTATTATCCAAAAGTATTACTTAATGTATGGGAACTACTGAATCACAGCCTGAAGCACTAAGTGAGCACCTGAAGGAAAGATCTGGTCTGCCCTGGGAGCACAGGTGAAAGTGACTCACCTGCGTGACCAGGAGGGGCGGAGCCAGGCTCCAGCCCTCTTAGAACTCATTTAAGGCCTGACTGCCACTGAGCATGGGTCTCTTGTTGGAGATCTCTCCTTTGTGGAGTTCTTTCCCTGTGAACCTAGGTCTTTGGAGATGGGTGAGCACTCTTTTTTTCCTAATTTTGTAACATCTCCTTGTTTGTATTGGTCTCTTTGCTTTTACGACCCTTATGCTTAATTTACTCTTTAGCTTGATTCCTAATAATGAAGAATTGCTTTGTCTCACAGCTACTTGATAGAATTTTACCTCGCTTTCCACATCTGTGCAAATATAGTCAAATTTTAATGTATAGTTTTAATGGCACTTCTTTCTAGGATCTGCAGAAAAGGAGGTCAAAACGATCTACCAGCATCAGTAGTTCAGCACCACTCAAGGGTGAAAAACATGAAGTAGATGACCTGAGTGCCCCAAATGTCAATTCTCAAGAAAATAAAGGCTCTCCAACACAAGGAAATCCAGAGTTTGCATCAAGGACTTTGTCAAGCTCATATGTGAGTTCAGCTTCCGAAAAACTAAGGCTTATCTCCAAAGATACATGTGACTCTTTTATCAAACTGCTGTCTGAAAGAGGGAGGACCAAGGTGGAAGAAAGAAAATCAGCTCCAGGCTTTTGTACAGACAGCAATGAGAAAAGCCTTAAAGTCAGTGCCCCTCACAGACATTCAGGGTCTGGAAAAGAGAAGAGAGAAAGGTCCATCAAGAAAAGCGAGAGCTGGTTATCAGGCCACAGGTAAGAATATGTATTTTGAGGAGGACTAAAAGAGATTAAGATTGTTTTTGTTGAGGGGAAAGAGATGCAGATGCTGAAAGGGAGAAGATTTTTTGAGTTTAACTTGCTAATTTTGGTATCCCAAAACAGTCAGGACTCCTTTCCTTGACACTGAAGGAGACCCATATCTTCTGGTTTCTAGTAGCTGATGGCTACTAGCTTATAGTCAGACCCTGAGACATGTAACAGAAGAGGTTTGCTCCTGCCTGCAGAGGTCATCTACATCTTAAGAAATGGTGTTAATTACTGCTTCAGTTCTGTGCTCCATTGCTGTACTCGGCAGCTTGCAATAGATTCGTTCATAGGGCTTTGTTGGCCTCAACAAGAACAGAAGAGGGAGCTATTTCCTAAGCGGAGTCCATTTAAAACGTTTTCCAGGCAAAGCAGGTACAGCCCTGCCAGGTGAATCATATCCAGTAGAGGGTTTGAATTCATGCTGAGCTCCTGAAAACTCTCACTGGAATCAGCAGGACTGCTGACAATCCTGAAGTTAAGTGGAAGTAACAGAGAGTAGAAGTGAGACTCCAAATAAACACCATTACAAAGTAAGGACTGGCTCTTGTGAAGCTTCTGTCCATTTGGCAAAGTCCTGCAGTGTTTCAGAGCTCTGTGGGATTAGATCAGCTTCAGTATTGAGGCATCAACATGTGCAGTGTAGGAACACATTTATCTCTATCCTCTTCCATTCTCTGTTACTACTTCCTGACTCCAGTGACAGAAGTGCTCATCTAAACGCTGAAAATCTGTTTAGGATTAAACCCAGCTTGTTCATTTGCAGGCATCTGAAATTCTGTTCCTGTTCCCCGTAGCAAGATAAAGCCAGACAAATCCTGATTTTCATAGAATGGCCTTGGCTAAGAAGGACCTCAAAGATCATCTCATTCCAACCCCCCTGTCCTGAGCAGGGTCACCAGCCACTGGAGCAGGCTGTCCAGAGCCGCATCCAGCCTTGCCTTGAGTACCCCCAGGAATGGGGCATCCTCAACCTCTCTGGGCAGCCTGTTCCAGGGCATCACCACTCTCAGAGTGAAATACTTCATCCTGACATCCAGCCTCAGTCTCCCCTGTTTCAGTTTAAAGCCGTTCCCCCTCATCCTGTCACTATCAGCCTGCGTGAACAGTCATTCCCCCTCCTGTTGACACACTCCCTTCAAGTATTGGAAGGCCAAAATGAAGTTTCCCAGGAGCCTTTTTTCCTTCCATTTTTTTTTTCCTTATTCATTCCTTTTGGTTCTGTGCTGTTGCGCGCAGGCTGCAGGCATCCCTTGTCTCCATAGGAAACGAACAAACCACCTGACAGAAAATGCTGCCATCCTTCAAAAGACAAGCTGAATGGGACTGAATGCAGGCTTACAAAAGGAGTGGGCAGAAATACAGATCCCATACTATTTTGACTCGCACGTTTTAAGGGAAGAAATGATGGGCATCAAACTGTGCTTCTTGTTCCATCAGTGCTCTGATTCTTAGCGGCTGCCTGAAGTTTGTGTGGGAGGAGGTGGCTGTGCTGAGAGGCCGGATTGGGGACTTTGTATTTCAGTCTTACAGTATTGGCACCGAATTAGACCTCTGAGTACCAGGGTCTGCAGGTTTGTCCTAAATAAGATTGGGAGGCTCTTTGTTTTTTATTGTAATAGATGAAACTTTGCTGTTTTGTCAGCGAGGTGGCATTAAGCATTGAGCTTTCCAAAATAACAGACCAGCACACCTACAGCAGATATGGAAATGAATTAAAAAAAACAAAAACACCTTTTTAGGATGAAGTGAAATAATTGTAGTGAAGTCAGTTAGAGACTAATGATACAGATACAGCCTCTGCTTATGTTTCAAACTGCTTCAGCTGGGAGCATCTGCTTTCCAATTCAGATAACTCTAAGGATGGTTTAGAAGGTCAGTGCTTGACTTCAGATATCACCTAATTACTCTTAAGTGGGATAGAACACTGACCTTTTATATGAAAGCACGAGTTGCCTTCGCAGATATACTCACCTGCCTTTAACTTTGCAAAGATGGATGTGAATAGCAGTTTGTTCATCTTCTGCTTCAGTTGTGTGCCTCGCAATATGTCTGAATCCCTCCCTAAAAAAGGGAGGATGGTGATTGCGAATAATTAAAAGCAGAGTGTCTATTTTCTTCCTTCTTTTGTAGGGGAACAAAGCATACATGCTGTTGGGTCGCTGGTATCCCTCTGTGTCATTACTGGGTTCTGTTTCATGTCAGTAGAAGCTATTCCCTGAAGGCAGTGTGTTGTAGGATTACAGTACTTAGCGATGCTTACTAATAGTTAAGAGTACTTAGTTTAATTAGCAACGTGCTGTGCAGTTTGCATACTTACAATTGGTGTACATACCTTTATTTTAGGACTCCTTACTTTTAAACCCTGGAGGGAGCAGTATATAGGTGGCAGCAAATCATCAGGCATCCTTTGCTGAGCAAAGAGCAGCTAATGTGGTTTCTCAGTTCATCCTTCTTTGATTATTGCACCATGTTTGCCGTGCTGTTGGGAGGCACTGGAGATTATTACGAGGAGAGTATTTCAAGATCAGTTTCAAACTGATTTTTCCTCAGGAGTCAGATGTCTCACTTTACATATTCTGAAGCTTTCTCTTTTAATAGCTTATGTGTAACACTTCAGTGGCCACGGTGTGTTTCTGCTTTTCTGTCCATATTACAAAGATATGTGAATTAAATCAGGAGAGGTAATAGTTTACTTTAATGGAGAAGTAATTAGTAGTGAATCAGATTGTGGTACTCGGTCATGTGAGGGCAGAGTTTTATAAGCTCATATACAGTGTGCAGAACTATTGTTTGAAGGTAGAACCTTCTATTGTAAGGGCCTAACAGATTGGAAATGGCATTTTGTTGCAGTTGCACTTCAGTGGGGAATTTGAAGCCCCATCCATCCTCTGTGGTGGTTTTGATGTGTTCCTGGTGCAGTATTTCTTACCGCTCTCCAATTCATTGGGTCCTTGTCCCTCCCTGAAGTTTGAGCTGTGCACAAGTAGAATTTAGATGAGTTTTTGGTTTGGAGGGTTTCATAGGACTAAAAAAAATACTTTTGAAAAATACGCAGTGTAAGTGAACAATCCAAGAATCCAGATGAAAAAATTGCTGTACTTACAGTTACGATGGTTATCTTACGAGTTCCATGGGAATCCATGAGTAGATGACATTGAGGGAACACATTCAGATAAAAGGCAGCGAACACAACATTGAGTGGTTCTCTGCCGCCTCAAACATCTTCTGCTTAATGCTGAATCACTTCCAGCAGGGAAATGTGCATCACCAAAATAAAGAATGAGGATCTGTAGTGAAATGGAATTTGTGATCTTTAGGAACTGGAGGGGAAGTGGGGGTGGAGGCTGTTAAATTTGATTCTTGGTCTTGGATTAAAGTCTTTCTGTTGCTTTTCCAGGAAAAGCATGATGAATAATGAGTTCTTAGGGAAGGTTAAATGGTGTTAGGAGATTTTCCCCATGTTTCACAGCTTGAGCAAGCAAAACTGGTGGGGAAAAAAAATTCATAGCAGTTGAAGAACAGTTCTTTTGTCTTAGCTACAGTCACACTACTCCTGCTGCTCTTATGACCTCTGAATCTGAAGTACACTTCTAGTTTTCCATTCTCCTTTGCTATTCAAGTATAAGGCCTGGTGGTGATGTGGAAACCCTCCAGTTCTCAACGAAGTAGTTTCTAAACAAGTAGATGTGGGCAGGCCAGCTGTGTTCTTACTGGGTACTACTGGCACCACCACTGTATGCCAAGTTGGATGGGTAGGCACTATTGAAGACCTTTGCTTCACTTCTGGAAGATAAGAATTGCATATTGAATGTCTGAACTTCAGTTGATGTCCATAAAGCAAACCACTCTCCTTTTCTCAGTATCAAGACAAATAGTGTAGAAATTAAAATCAGAAATGAAAGAATTAAAAAGAACTGTAAACCTGGAATCAGAGACTCAGGACAAAAAAAAAAAAAAAAAAAGCAGTTAGCAATCTGGACCTGAAGTTAAGGGCGTGTGGTTGATTTCATAAAATTGTGGTCGCATTGTAGATTGGCTGAGGTTAGAAGAGGCCCTAAAGGTCATTGAGCTCCAATCCCCTTGCCATGGGCTGGGTTCCCAACCACCAGATCTGGCTGCCCTAACTCCATAGAAACAAAAAGGGAATGGCTGTCAGAAAGGCAAATAAATGAGAATACCTTTACATCAGAAGAATTCCCTTCTGCAACTATAAGTATACAGTAGTAGATTCCATTGTCCTAAACAAGAGATGTATAAGGCTCTTTCAAGAGTAAGGAAGATGGCTGATTCTCCGCTCGGCCTTTCTCTGTGAATAGTTCCCTTAGTTATCCAGTTCTAATTGCTTCTGCTCTACTCTCCATTGCCTTGCCCCTGGTCTTGGCTACAAACTGAATGTGAGCTAGTGGTTTCCTTTCTGAAGTCTTCCAGTGCAGATGGATATTTCCGATGGTAGGGACTCTTTTATTACTGTGTGGCTTGGCCTCAAGATGCCTTTTCCAACCAAAACCTGAGGATGTCAGATGTGCTTCATTTTGACCACCAGGAGATGAAGTACCAGTGAGACCAGAGCCAGAATTTCCCTTCCTGCAGTGATCTCTCAACCAAGTTTGATTTAGGTGGGCAATATTCAGTGGTTCCCAAAATATCACTTGTTGTTTAGTAATAAACCCTTTTCTAGCAGTGCTCTGCATGCTAACACAAATAGAGTAGGGTTAGTGAATTGCCATAGATACCAAGCTCTTTAGTGAGACATTACTCATATTTCATAGAATGGTAGAAATTACAGATGGAAAAGACCTTTCAGGGTCATTTGCTTCTGTGACAGATTATTCGTTCCTATATATATGGTTTGATGGAATACTTTCTTCCAGGACTTCGTCTAGTCTGCTTTTAAATGGGTCAAGTAACACCCCTCCCCTGAGAATACATTTTAGTGTCTAATAGCCTTACTCTAGGGGATGTTTCCTTTATGTTCCTCCAGGATTTGTTTTCTGCCCTGTTATCCGCATTGAAGTTGTTTTTCTGACTGATCTTTCTGTTCCGTGCTGCTACAAATATTCACCTCTGTTCAAGTACTTCTAAATACTGTTTATATTTCTTCAGATATATCTTTTTTTGTCTAAACCTGGTGTTGTCTGCTTGCATTTTTATCTCTTCAGCTTGAGATGCTGGAATATGTTGTTTAGGGAGGCTGTGGTTTCTCCATTCTTAGAAGTGCTCAGCGTATGACTGAACATGGCCCTGAGCAACCTGCACTAGTTGAACCTGCTTTGAGCAGAGGAGTTGGACTAAGTGAGCTCTGCAGGTGCCTGCTAACCTCAGCTATTCTCTGATTGCAAACTTATGGCAGAAGTGCCAGAGCAAGTGCCTGTGTTTAAATACGGCTGATCACTGAGGAAGGTTTATATATGAATATGGGATTTCATGAAGAATACTAACCAATATTCCAGTTTGATTTGTACTATTTAAATTACACTGAAATGCCAATTCAAGAAATCTAGTTCCAGCAAAGTTGTTTACTGCGTATTCTTTATGCAATAGTTATGACTGGCTCCAGTCTTTTCTACTGGCTTTTTTTTTTTCCTGTTCCCCACTCTAGACTTGCAGGTTAGGGCATAGAGTACCCTGAGGATAACTGCTCTGACTATTAAAGGCAGAGGGAAAGAAGGCATTGAGAACCCCAGCCTTTTTCCTTAGCCTCAATGGTCATGTTCCCCACCTCATCCTGTAAAGGACGGAGATTCTCCTTGGACTTCCTGTTGCTACTAGTAAATGGACTGACTCCTAAGGGACCCTTTCTATCACTGTCCTGAACAGGTCAAAGTTTGGGCTTAGAAGCAGCTTTTCTGGGCATAATCAGTATTTTTAATTCAGTTCTGTTTGCCCAGTGGGCTGTAATGTTTCACTGCTACTTACAGAACTGGAGCACTGGATGATATTGCTTTGTCTAAAATAGCATCTGGTGTTTTGTCAAGTAGCTGAGATTTGGTCTTATGAGATTCCTGGAAGTGCTCATCACCTTGAGGGCCAATTCTATGAAATGAGGACTGAGTTTGGGTCACCATGTTTTTATAAGCTAGGGGAGTCTTAAAATACCAACTGATCTGGTGTGGCATTTAGTGTATTACTGGCATACTCTGGAATGTGTGGCATGTACGAGCAATGTCTGAGGAATGAATTTATTCCGCTATAAGAGGAAGAGGATGTAATGGGCAGTGATGGCGCTTCTAGGAAATACAGGTTTAGTCAGAATTTCAGATAAAAGAACGGGAAGGAGTGCAGAGCTGGAGCAGTCTAGTAGCAAGTCACCTTCGCATGTTTCCTTCCATTTCATCTGTGATCTGTGCATGGTGTTGGGTGTTGTCCTCAAGCCACACAAAGAAGTGCATGGCATCATCCCAAGCGTTTTTCAATGCCTCGGTGATGCTGTGTAGCCAGGAAGCGCAGTGAGAACAGTGTGGTCGGCACCTTTGGTGAGAGATGAAGTACAGCCTTCCTTGGAGTGCGCCCTGCTGCCAGCAGGGAATGTTTGTTTGATCCTTATAACTGGCAATCAGCAGAAGGGCTGTCAAAAAAAATAATGGGGTCGTTTTCAAGGGGCGGTGGGTTTAATGAGCTCATATGCGAAGACGGAGACAGAGAAACTGCAGTTGTCGTATCACTCAGTAGTGAAAAGCTTCAAGAATCTGGAGTTGCATAACACTCCTTATAACATAATGCTTGGACAGGAAAAAAGAGCCTAAAATAAAAGCAATGAACTATTGTGATTCTTGTTTTGTGCCAATGGATTTATGGCATCAGAGCCTTCGACATAACATCTGTGTGTACTGCCATTTGCCCTTTTAGTATTTTTCCAGCACTCCATGGGAAGAAGCAGTGTGCAATTACTGGAAATGGCAAATGGCTTCTGTATTTTTTTTTTTATTTAATTTTTGGAAAGGACATCAAACTGGAAGTGTCCGGCCTGTTGCCTAAGATGCATTCAGCCATTGAGAAGTTGCCTTGCTCATGTGTGCCTAGTGGGGCTTTGGCTCTTTTCGAATTTAAACCAGAAGCAAACAGTATGCATCCCTTTTAATGGGCGGGACTTCACACCATGGGAAGAAGCACAAGAAATTTTCTACTCCTTAAAACCAACCCATTGATTGCAAGTAGCAGAAGGAGTTTGTTTTCACCTTTGTGTTACCTAGAATCATAGAATTGCTTAGGTTGGAAAAGACCTTCAAGGTCATCAAGTCCAAACACAACCTAACCATACTACCCTAATGCTAACAACCCACTGCTAAATCATGTCCCTGAGCAGCGCATCCAAATGGGTTTTAAACACATTCAGGGATGGTGACTCAACCATCTCCCTGGGAAGGCTATTCCAGTGTTTAACAGCCTTTTTTCTAAAGAAGTTTTTCCTGATATCCAGCCTAAACCTTCCCTGGCACGACTTGAGGCCATTTCCCCATGTCCTGTCATCAGGAGCCTGTTCTCGCTACAGTCACTTTTCATGTTTTGAAAAGAGCAGGGAGGTCTCCCATCATCCTCCTTGTCTTCAGATTGAACAGCCACAGCTCCTTCAGGACATGTTCTCCAGGCCCTTCACAGCCTTGTTGCCCTTCTTAGCACCTGCTCCAGCACTTTCGTGTCCTTTCTGTATTGAAATCTCCCTATGATTGCTGTAATGGGACAGTGCTTGCATTTGCTGGTAGGCTGTTCTTCATGTCTGAGTTTCCATAGTAAAGAGTTCTAAGATCTAGCCCACCTTTCAGTGTAAGATGTTGCCTTCTTCCAGTTTACGTAAGACATTAACTTTCAAGAAGAGAATTTATTTTGCTGAAGTCTGTCAGTTTGCTGTTAAAAATTGGAGGTTTCTAACAGGAAATGTAAGACCAGGAGCTTTCTACATCCCTAAAAATAAATGGCCTAGAAGTTGAGATCCAAAACTAGAAGGAACATGTACTTCATAGGAGAAGCAAAATGAGAGGTCATACGCACCTCTGATGATGTGAATTGATGGAGTGTTGAGCGCTGGGATCCCATCTCTGTGCTTCATGTAGTATCTCTTTGCTGAAGTCTTGCAAGCAACTGTATTTAAAGGAATTTTAGCTCTCTTCTTTTACTGATAAGTGTTTCTTTTGCTTCTGTTTGAATTGGCGGATGCAATGATCAGTTCATACATAGTGTTGTGTCCCTTTGTAATCCAGTGTTGGGGGCAACTTACACTAAACTTCTGCTGAAGTAAGCCCAGTTCAAACCATCTGCATGTGGCTTGACCCATGATTACCATACTTTTTTTTTTTTTTTCCATGTGCAAACTTCTCTGTCAGAGATGTTATTTTCTCCCAAATGGGCGCTACAGTTATTAATGTGAGCCATGTGAATGTCATGTAGGTCTACGTGTGCCCTAACTGCACAAGTCAGAGGATGGCACTGTGGCTTCCAGGCATCCTTCTGACACTGTAAATTACTATGCAGAAAAGTCCAGTGGAAAAAGCTGTTTTCACTGAGCAGAATAAGCTTTCCCAACACAGTAGCCTTAGAGCTGCTGGTGATCAATGTTTTTGTTTTAAGCCCATTTGTTTCTTTACCTACATATACAGTAACGTAAATAGGAAACAGTGGAATGCACATGCATTATTGTGAGGAGAACTGTTTTTTTCTGCATGTTCAGCTATTCTTTGTGAACTGTTTTCAGCAATACCCAAATATCAGTTAGGAATGTTCAAATATTTAGAGAAAGTACTGTATAGGGTGTTTATAATGAAACGTATTTTCTTCCTGTCCCATTTTTCTGCCATGACAGATGACTTCCCCATTCCTAAGTGGTCTAACGGTATGGTTTTACATGTACAATAAATTTTCCTGGAGCTGTAACCATCTGCTGAAGTGGAAATTGCAATAAATGTCCTGATGATGTTTTGAGAAATCTTAGGGAGAGAACTTTTGAATATCCTCCATCTACAAAAATACCCTACTTAACCAGAAAACACCCAACATCAATCTCTGATGTCAGCACTTTCCTCAGCCTGATAGGAATTTCCTTGTGCCTTGAGAAATCAAAGCACTTTGCATCCAGGGCATGGTTCTTCCAGGAATGGGTGTACAACCAACTCGCCAGCAAGCAGTAGTGTTACCAAAAATGTTCCTGAGTGAGCTGTGCACGAATTGTGCCATAGTCAACTTTATTTTAATTTACAGATTATTCAAATGAATTGCTGCTGAGAAGTACTCAGGACAAAAATTAACCAAGAATGCTAACTTAATGTTGGCAGTTCTGGGTAAACGTAGGCACATAGTGCCGTTTGGGACTTCATATCTGATAAAGCTAGTAGGTGTGGACTCCCTAGAGGAGGCCCAAGTCCTGCTGAAGCAGCGATTGAGGCCAGGTAGGATGGCATACCTAGGGGATCTTTTGTAAATCCAGATGTCTGGAAGTTGGCACATACCTTTAGTTGCCTGAAAGGCTTTTTAAGCTCTTAACTTGAGCCTCCCGACTGCTGACTCAGTCATGAATCAATGGGAACGTTGACACTCAAGTGTGCAGGCAGCTAAATTTAGGTTTCTTAATCTGCAAGTTGAATCCCCTACCCTTTATCATGCTGTGACAGTCACTCCGATCTAAACATTGTCTGTTTAAAGTACCTAATGGGTACTGACATGATGTCTTCCTATTAACTGCTTAGTGTGCCTTAATGTGCCAGTGTTTAAGTTTGGAGAGAGATGTATGAGTTGCTTATGACTCTTGAACTTTGACAGGATAATTATAACAACACCTAGGCTGATTTGCTTCAGCTAGTGCTTTGAAAATCATCCTCTCAAGTTAATCAGCCTCAATTTTTTCCACATATGAAGTGGGAAATCTGTGCTTTAAGGAGCTTGGTACACTGATGGAGACCATAAAAATGAGAAAGGAGAAGGGCATATGTATGTAAGGGTATGTAGGAGAAGCAAGAGCACTAAAAGGTAGATCATGTTCTTGCATTTTTGATTGCTGGGCAATATCAGCACTTGTTTACAACACCCATGTCCACACTGACTAAATTCATATTTAAATCCTGAGCTTTCTACTACTTTTCTTCTAGAAAAGAGCCGTAAAGTATAAATGGGGATGAGTTAGTTTTCTAATAACTCACGGACTTCCTTGATAATCATGTTGATGTAGTAGGAATGGTGTTTCTAGTAGAAAAGGATAATTAACCACATCTTGCTTGGCCTCCTTTTACATTGAAATTATGTGGTTAAATCTGTGCTGCTAAGTGAAACAGATCCAGGGATCGTTCTCTGGCTTTGGATCTTCTTTCTGTTATCTGACTGTGTTCATATGATGTAGCATTTTTCTTTAGGTATCTTCTAGGTCTCCTAGAGTGGCTGTAAAATGCTGTTTGTTTCGTTTCCTGTTTGTGATCTGTTTTATTTCACTGGAGTGAAGGGATGAATCAGGTTCTGAAATAATGTTAATTAGTTGATGCACCCTCAGGAGGGATGCTTTTGTGAAAAATAAAGCGCGTGCTGCTCATCCTGGTGCATGGGATGATGGCGTGATGGGATGTTCAAGGACATTAAGTGTCCTGGGATGGGTTTGGTAGAGCAAAGAAGGAGGCAGTCCTGCTGTAAAATGGCAGCGTGCCATTCTGTGAGCTCTCTTTGGGCACTGCTTGGGAGAATCTTGGTTGGTGTGGGTCAGACCCATGTGAGGAAACATAGAAACTATAGAAACCATGTGGATTAGTAGATGTATGTGCTAAATCCTGTCTCCTTCCAGACCTGGTTAATAGCCATAAATGATAGTGCTGTATTCTTAGCATTAATAGCTCTGTTTTGAAAACCTGATCCAAATAGATTGACCAAGGAGGAAACACATTATTCTCTAGGAAACAAGAGAATAGTTTGCAAACTCCGACTAAACAAGAATGTAGATTCTGCTTGAGTTTAAGTGCAGTTCAGTGGCATCAGTACTCAGCTGAAAAACAGTTTATATGCAAATTTAGTGTAACTGAGACCACTCTTCTGACCAGGAGAAATGAAAATAACAGCAATGACTATGGAAAGAAGTCTGAGTTGGAATCCAGTATTAGCAAAGAGTACTGTTTGTTCAGTGGGAATTCAGTACAAATAGCACTATATTTGCTCTCACTTCACTTATCTATGCTAGCCTGTTGAACATCTGATTTATTTTTACCTTTAATCCCTAGTAATGTGGCATTTTATTTGTATGCTATGTTTTCTTAATTGTGGCTGTGCAGATTTCATCCTTTTTAACACGTGTATATACAGAAAGAGAAGCATTTCTTTTATTACAATACCAAAGACCGTCAATAAGAATGATCTTAAACTGGAAGAGTCTTCAGTGTAATGTGTGTGTGTGTGTGTTCTGTTTTCATTCATTTTTCACATGCTGAAAAAGGAAATTAAGTTAATGGAAAGTATGTGATATGACAGCCGTTGTTGCTATAATAATATCATACACACAAAGGATGTTGCTGAGGAAATTATCCCATACTATTTCTGAAAGGTCTGTCAGTGCAATACCATTTTTTCCAAAGCAAAGGCCAATGGTGCAGTGCTTCTCTTTTTTTTTTTTTTTTAAAAAAAAAAGGCATCTTTTTAGAACAGTTATTTGAAACTTTTCCTTCTGACTTCTGAATTAATTTTGGTATGAATTCTGCAGGAAGAGGAAACCCATCTCACCTCTCAAAATATAACTTTCTATTTAACTTCTGTTTTCACAGCCAGGCTTAACTTAGTCCCTTCAGTATTTCTGTTTGTGAGTTTTTAACTGGTCATTTATGTAATAGAGAAATCACAGAAGCATTTCACAGAATCACCAAGGTCGGAAAAGACCTCCAAGATCATCCAGCCCAACCTCCCACCTACCACCAATATTTCCAACTAAACCATGTCTGTTTGAGCAACTATTAACTATTAGCGGATGAAAAATTACCCTGGTAGAGGATAATAATCCAACACCAATTCTCACATTTCTTGGCTTTAAAGTAGTTTAACGACTAGCTTGAACCTCATCCTGGTCCCCATCATGGATATTAATGCTATGTCATAATCTTTTGAACTCAGGTAGTTCCGTGCACATGAATACCCTCACAAAATTCAGGGCTATATATATGTGCCTGTTGATGAGCTGGCAGGCTCTGACCTCTACTGAAATCACACAAATGAGATGAAGTCAGTGTTGAAGAAGGACTGAAGTCCTGAATCACTTGCACTGCTTTGCTCTTGGCCTTCCCCACTGAACTCATGAAGTTCAGCTCTCTCCCAGTAGAAAAGTTTTTGTTGTAATACTGTTTGTCTGGACAAAAATGGTGATAAACCTGAGCTCTTCTATACAGAAAGCATTAAAACCTAAGATAAAAGCCATTGAATAAGTTTATGTATTTGTATGCTTGCGTGGCTATCCCACATATTTTTTCTCATTGTTCAGGGAACATGTCTCATTAAAGTGAGCATTCTCTTATTTGTTTTTTGATAATTTTAATTTAGGAAGTCTCCAACGTCCACTTGGAATAGAGAAGAGCAGATGAAAGATACCCTAGAACTGGGTAAGTTTGTTCAGAGTCAGTTTGGCTTTCACCAATGTATTCTTTAGAGAAACTGTAATCAAAGATGCTTGAGTCACTTCTTTTCCAGTGCTTAGTTGATTTAGAGTAATTGCATTTGCTGTTCTTTGGCGAGACTGGGTGAAGAAGTTATGAAGAAATAATCAAACAAAGGGTGGCTTATCAGGGAATCATAGAGTGATTTGGGTTGGAAGGGACCTTAGAGATCAGTTTGTTGCAATCTTCCTGCTATGGACAAGGACACCTCCCACCAGATGAGGTCGGTCAAAGCTCCATCTAGCTTGGCCTTAATCTATTTTCTGGCTGGGTCTATACTTTCCTGTACTAGGAGGAGCAGACATAACTTTTTGTTTTCCTCCCACTCGTTATATATTTTTTTCTTCACTTTCAGTTGATGTTGAGGATGAAGCAACAACTGGAGAAGTCAGTAGGAACCTGAATCTTTCAACACTGCATATGCTTCAAGAAGCATCAAAGGCGATTGATATTTCTCTTGCAAAAGTAAGGCGCTGATGGCATGTGGAAATGAAATTGTGAAACTGTCACTTCTATTCATCAGAGCAGCAACTGATTGTTCTGTGTTATGTGCTTTGTGGTTTAACACGTGCTGTACCTACTCTTGAAACAGTCCTCATTTGGTATTCAGATGGAAAGGTAACATAGGGACCCCCAACCAAAATTCAGAAAAATGCCCGAAGAGCATGTGGGAATTTTTCAGCCGCTTGAACCATGGATAAGGGCTTTAACTGAAGAAGCACATGTTACTTTATTAATGGCTCTAGTCAGTTTTGCATGTGGTTGTCTACCTGTCCTTTAAACTGACAGTGGTTCAGCACTGTGTCTCCCTTGCTCACCTTCCCTGTTTTGAGGAGGGATGTAACCATTAAGTACTTTTACTTCTTCCTTCCCATTCAGACAAAAAAAAAAATAATATATATATATATAAAATAAAAGCAGAGAAAAGATAATGAAGATTTCTTCCAACTCCATTTCTCTGTCAAAGACATATCCAAGTAAAAATGCAAACCTTAAGCAGCCAGTCCTTAGTCAGTCTTATATTAGAATGAAAGCAGTTCTTCAGCTTAGCTATTCCTTCGTAGCAGAGCAGTAATCTGCAGTCACTCAGGGTCAAGATCTGAATTTGAATTGTGCCAAACAGACATAGACAAATCTCTGAACAATATTTGTATTATATCAGCAACTCTGACAAGCAAAATAGGCTTTTGCCTTTTCTGAGCAGGGTCCTCTTCTCACTGATGTCAGCCATGGGTGGCCATCGCCCTTTGGCTGTAGCTTTGAGGCACTGTTTTGTAGTGCTACCATGGGAAGCTGCCCCAGACAATCTGCCTAGCTGGTTTCCTAATGCTGAGCAATACGCAGCGTTATGAGTTGAAGTAATATTGCAGGAAAAGGAAAAAATTGCTCCGTTTCATTTGGGTGTTGCTATTTACAGTAAGTATAAAACAGAAAAGGGTGGCTGTAGTGAGTTAGTCATTACCCTGCCACACTCCGCCTTTCTTTCTACAAATGGCTGCTAGAAAACATTAGTGTATACTCTTTCTGATTTATTTTTAAAGTGATACATTTTTTCTTTCTTCTTTTCTTTTTAATAGGAATTAAAAAATCTTTTGTTTGGCTCCAGTCTTTGTTGCTTCAGCGAAGAATGGAAAATACAGAGTTTTACATTTAATAACATACCTCAGTTAAAGTATGGCATTGTACAGAAAAAGGTACTGTAAGTGGTCTTCTTGAAAGAAAAAGTGATCTTTGCTTTTTACACCAAGTTTACAGAGGCTGTGTGTTTTAGCAGTGAAAAAATAAGTCTTTGAAAGCCTTTGTTTTTTGTATCACCACTTTCCACTGGATGATGTTACCTTGTCAAGTCTGCTAGATTTGAGATGGGTGTAATCTGCTGAAGATTAGAGTCACAGAATGGCTTAGGTTGGAAGGAATCTTAACCATCATCTAGTTCCACCCCCTCTGACATGGTTACCAACCACCTGCTGAGGTGCCCAGGGCCCTATCCATCCTGGCCTTGAGCGCTTCCAGGAGTGTGGCATCCGCAGCACAACCTCTCTGGGCAGCAGTGACAGTGTCTCACCACCCTTTGAGTAAAGAATCTCCTCTCTTTTAGTTTGATCACAGAATCATAGAATGGCCTGGGTTGAACAGGACCTCAAAGATCATCTCGTTTCAACCCTCCCCGCCCTGGGCAGGGTCTCCAACCACTACAGCAGGCTGCCCAGAGCCACATCCAGCCTTGCCTTGAGTGCCTCCAGGGATGGGGCGTCCGCAGCCTCTTTGGGCAGCCTGTTGAAGTGTGTCACTGCCCTCTGAGTGAAAAACTTCCTCCTAATATCTGACCTAAATCTCCCCTGTCTCAGTTTAAACCCATCACCATTGTCCTATTGCTATTACACTGCATAAAAAGTTGATCCCTTTTCAGTTTATGAACTCCCTCCATGCAGCCTCCTGAAGTCTGCATTGAGATCTTCCCAGAGCCTTATCTTCTACAGACTGAGTAAGCTCAAATCCCTCAACCTTTCTTCATAGGAGAGAGACAAGTGCTAATAATAATGTAATTAAGATGTTTAATTAACTTACCTAATCTGGTGAAGTGTTTCATGATGCTGATGACCTTAGAACATCGCATCCTCTGTTTAAATAAAACCTGGAGGGAAAAAAAGAGATATTATATGTTATGTTAAACTCCAAAGGGAGCCATGACAGTAATGTTACTATTCATTGGTCCACAGTAAACGTAATTAACTTTGCTTTTTCCAGACTCTGCAGGTAGGGAAAGAACATCACTCCTCATGACTCACTGGCCATTAAATACCCTTCCATACATTTCACTACAGGAATGGTAAACCAGAGTGCTCTATAGAAATGTCTTTATTTCAGATTGTTATCCTGTTTCTCCTCGCTTCCAAAGTTCATTTCAACCAAACGAATCTTTTTCATTCTGTTCTAACGTGAAGTTTTTCTTGGGATCTATGAGAAGATGCTTAGAATGCTTCGTCTATTTATTTATATATTTTTGGCTGAGAGGCTTTCCATGGTGGATTGTAGTCAATGCTGGTTTATTCATTAACATGTCTCAGAAGATCCACTTGTTAGTTATGTAGATAATTATGGAGAAGTTTGTGTGTAATATAAATGAGAAATTCTGAATGGGATTGTCTTGTGCACCCTGCTCTGGGTGTCTGTGCTGGAGCCAGCAGTTGGACCAGATGTACCCAGAGGTCTCTTCCCACCTCAGCTGTTCTGGGGGTTGGACCGGATCACCCAGAGGTCCCTTTCAGCCACAACCATTCTCTTACTCAGGGAAATCAAGGGTGATGCAACACTGCCACATAGTTAACACAGAGAAGCAAGTCTTTGTCATTCAGTGGAGTCAGATGGGCTGGATGGTTGGGAGTATGTGAGGAAAAGGGAATACTGTGCTACGCCATCCCACAGTCCTTCATAGCAGCTATTAATCTATTTTCCAATTTGCTTAATGGCAAACTCAGAGGAGATTGAAGGGCAAGGGCAAATTTTGTCCTTTGAAAAAGTCAGGTTAATTTTTTCTCGAGAAACGAAGGAAGTTTTTGTCTCGTAGGGATTGGAGCAACTTCTGTTTGTTTGCATGAGCACAGAACAGGCTTAAAAAAGCAACACAATACTTTCATTTGGTATTATGGATCGTAGAACCATATGGAATCACAGAATCATTAAGGTTGGAAAAGACCTTTAAGATTATCTAGTCCAACATCCACCTACCACCCATATTGACCACTGAACCATGCCACTTTGGCAAGTTCTAGGCATTTTCAGGAAAAATAGATGGGAAACACGATACCAGTCAGCAATTCTTATTTTCAGTAGCTTGCCAGAAACAGAGAGCAACAGAGAGCATTGCAAAGTCACGGATGGAAAGAGAGAAATGAAAGGATGCATTAAGCCTGAATGGAATCACGTGGCTTGCAAACTAGTTTTCTCCAGCATCAAAAAGTGCAAGGTGTTTTGTTCATGGAGTGTCTAATTGTTCCCCTCAGGGTGGTCCGTGTGGAGTACTGGCAGCAGTTCAAGCTTGTGTTCTACAGCAGCTTATCTTTGGAGACAGTAACAGGAATAAGGATGCTCGGTAAGTCAGCAACTGGCAGAAGTAATTTCCATACAGAAATGAAAGATGTTTTTCTGTGATGCAAACCCTCAGGAACCTTTTTGAGTTTGGGTTTTTCTCTGTGTTTAAGTGAGAAAGTAAGCATATGAATTTTGTATTTAATTTTCTTTTAAGTGTTGCAGTGTCAGTGAACCTTGGGATTCCACGGAAATATGATTTCAAAGAAAATGCAGTCAGGATTTGGAAGACCGTGAAATTCATGCAATTTTTGTCACTAAGAATCTCAAGAGGGGTGGAATTTAAAAATTAGAGCTCTCTATTTTTCTCTTCTTGCTGTTTGATCTTTCACATTTAAGCCCCTTAATGAAATTTAGCTTCTGAGTGTGTTTTCTATTTACTTTATAGAAATAGTTTTATATATTGCTTGCATTGAGGAAAATTGCTTGGACTACTATTCTGATAATATCAGTGCCCCTGTGACATCGTTACAGGTACAGAGCTCATTCATGCTGGAAAATAATGTCCAAAACATTCTATCATCATCTCTCTACAGCATGTAGGATGGGTGGTGACATTTAATCAAAGTTTAATTGGGGCCTGAGAAGTCTGAATGGGTGCCCAGAGCCAGGAGTGGTTGTGGGCAGGCAGGCCTGCAAAGAGATGCTTAGTAAGGCATTGGAGACATTGAAAAACAGACTTTCAGACTTAGAATAAAACGTTTACCATCATAGAATCATAGAATGATTGAATTGGAAGAGACTATGATTGGTACTATTGTTGTTGCTGGGTAATGATGGCTCTGATTACTTTCAGTCCCCCAAACAAAGGTCCAAATGAATACTGTGAATTAATCACCTGAAGATCACCAGTTCCTTAAACTCTCCTCAAGTTAGTCAGTGTAATTCTACAGCATTACATCGTTTAATTCTTTCTTCTCCCATTCAGTTCTTTCAGAACATCACATTTTTCTGTAATTAATCTAAACAGTTAAATTAACCATCAGTGCTTCCCAAATGCCTTAAAAGCCGTGCCAGTCCTTGGGGCATTTTCTCTAGACTTCAGTCAGAGTTTTTGAAGAGTCTTTATGCACTTCTTTCTTTTTAAGGGGATACAGAGATCATTCCTGTGAGGTATTGAGGAAAACGGTGCTGCCAGTACAGGAAGAAGCTTTTCAACTGGTAATATATCAACTCAGAGCACACCTGCTGGTTGGTGCACAGATTAGTTCATGGAGCAGCAGTTTTTATTCCAGTTCAGTAGAGTGTTCAGTGCAGAATCATGCTCACGTCTGTGAGAAACCTCATGGAAGAAAATTAATCAGTATTTTTGATAGTTAAAATCAAGAATTCGTTTCGGTTTGGAGGACAACCTTTGGTCATCTGCTTCTTGATCTGCCTGAGCCTCAGGTTACTCTCAGTAACGCCCTGAGAGCTGTTCTCTTTTTGCTTATTCATCCCGATGAAGTATTGTTAAATGTTGGGCAATTGTGTAGCACACAGATAAGTGGGTTGAGGCTTGATTTCTTAATCTGACCATGAGTGTCCCAATGCATGCCAGCTACAACCTGTCCTGTGTACTTGGCAGTATTTGCCTCTCTTTTTTCTTTCCTCTTATGGCATACGTGGTTTTGAAGTACTTTTTTTTACATATTTTGTATATGAAAAATGCTGCTGAAGTATGATGAAAGTGTCCAAGGGATTTCAGTTTAGCAGCTGAGCTCTTGGTCTTTGTGCACAGAAATGCTAAAAGTCTATGGCTCTTAAAAACGAATAGCATGACAGGCTGTTTTATTCATGAAATAAACAGATTTTTCCTGTGATGCATTTGCCACGGGCAGAAACTTTTAGGCAGACAGAAAGAAAGGGCAGTCTCAGAGGTTGAAATGAGAGGATTCATATTCCTTTCTAATTCTAACCTGCATTTTCCAACCTTAGTGTTGCTATGAGTCTATGATTTTCAAAGTGTTGGCATTTTCGCAGTAACTGTTTGACCTCAGACTTCTTCAGGGTTCGAGAGGTAATTATCACGTATCCTTATGATTCTGCTATCTCTTCTGCTACAGCTCAATTATAGATGGATTGAGTTTAAATAACTGACTGTGCTTCCCATATATTTGGACGTCTATGTCAGAACTCAGGCAGAAATAAGAGAAAACTGTGATTTATTTTTTGCTTGAAAACCATCACCTACTATTTCCCAAATCTCATATCCATCAGAGATGGATTTTTTTTCTTAAATGAACATTATATTTGGGACTGAAAAGATGCTTAATTTTTTTGTTTGTTTGTTTGGTGTTTCTTGTATGGCCTTTTAATTATTGGATCTTTTTACACAAGTACTGGGAATCATTTCTCATGCTCGTGAAACCCTGGGACTGATAGTATCTGAATTTCAAGAGTGGCCGTTCTGGAAGTCAGCAGAGAGAAATCCATTTCTGCAAAGCACAGTGTTCGTTGTGAATGGCATTTTAGTTAAAGTTGAATAGTAGGTAGGAACATTGCAGTGTAGATTTGAAGACAGTAGTTAAGAAGTCAAAGCTCAAGAATGAAATTAAGTATGAAGGCCTTTGTAAACTAGAATTCAGGTGCTAATATGTAAAACAATCCTAATATGAAATCTTTGAACATTTTTGTTGTAGATTTGAAGATGCAGTAGCTTGTCTTGGCTTTTTTTTTTTTTTTTGCCAGTAAAACATGGTTACATAATTATATGTATCTTTGTCCAGGCAGTTATAAATACGTGTTCTAAAAGAGCAGGTACTGTTTCTTTTAGTAGATTAATTTTAGTTTCAGTTTTCTGAATAGGATTATAGATCTGTGTATGATCAGTGTCTGCTGTTGTTCACACCTTGTTTAGTTCTCTCTAGTCCATTGAACTCAGTTATAATAATGACTTTGGTTCAGCTATTCCTTGCAAATCAGACACCATCTGTAGTATTGGTCTCCTGGAAGGTTAGATTGTACATCTCACATCTAGGATCACCTCGGTCACAGGGTTATTGTCATAGAACACGTAGACTTCAGCAATAGCAAGCTTGCATTTGCTTGGCTTAAGAACCCATAGCAGGAGGCTATCAGTGTGAGTTACCTGAGCTCAACCAGGTCCCCAGATGCCATTCAGTACCATTAAAACTTGAGTTAGCTCAACTGCACTTCCCTCAAACTCACATTTTGCCTCTGACAGCAGAAAAGAACTAGTTCTGTTCACTAGGAAGTTCTGTTCACTAGGAAGTTCTGTTCACTAGGAAGTTCTGTTCACTAGGAAGAAGTTCTATTCACTAGATAGAATTATCTTCAGTAAGACCCAGGCAACTGCTCAAAGGATAAACATAACATGTAAGGTGATCCACTCCAAGGAATGGTTTAGACGTCCCACATTTCAGCCTGGCTTTTGTTCATGCATCACTTGCTAAAAACCTGCTATGAATCTGTGCATGCTGTGACTGGGGCACTTTGCCCTCAGATGAGTATGCTCTGTGATACACACTTCAGTGCTTGTCTGTTTCTTGCATTTCCTGGTCTACAGTTGTCTCCAGCCCTCAGAAGCTCACAGGACCAAGTGCCTCACCATGGCTATTGCAGACATCTTGTGGCGTGCAGGAGGCAATGAAAAGGCGGTTGTGGCACTGTAAGTAGGAGATGGCAGCTTCAATTACATGGTGCTCTTATAATTCTGTCTGCTAAGTACGTACAGCATTCGCAAAATGGAAGTTCATAAGGATCATAGAATCGTAGAATGGTTTGAGTTGGAAGGGACCTTTGAAGGCCATCTGGTCCCACTCCTGCAGTGCAAAGGGACACCCACAGCTCTGTCAGTGCTTAGAGCCCCATCCTCTGACCTTGGGTGTCTCCAGGGATGGGGAATCACCCACCTCTCTGGGCAACCTGTGCAGTGTGTCACTGCCCTTATTGTAGACATCTTCTTTATATCCAGTCTAAATCTCCCATCTTTTAATTTGAAACCATTTCCCCTTGTTCTGTCACACAGACCCTTCTACCCCTTCCTTCTTACAGCCCCTGTAGGTTCTGAAGACTGCTCTCAGTTCTTCTTGAAGCCTTTCCTCCTCCTGATGCACAGCCCCAGCTCTCAACCTGTCCTTGTTCTGTTGTTCCATCATTTTTGTGTCCCTCAGGATGGTATTATGCAGTGTGAAATGGATGAGGAAGAAATACCAAAGGCCATTATTGCTGTTCCTGTAGCTGTGAGTTAGGCCATACTGAATCCTGCAGTGTATTTTCATGAAAACCAGATTTTGTGAGAAGAGATCATTTATTTTATTAGATCAGCTAAGATCTAATGATGAAAAAGGGAGAACAGACAACCTTCTGGAAGCTTCTGGGCACAGAAGTTCTTCAAACCTGAAACAGAAGCCAGCAAATTCAAAGACATTTCCAGTGATATTTTGAATGTTTTCTGTCTATAAAATATTTCCTCTGTGATGATATTGTTCATCTGTTCTGGTGTTTCTGTTTTAATGTCACTGCTCTCATATTCCTTACCAATAAAAATCGGTGTTAATATCTTAAACCTATATTTATCCTCCTTCTTTACAGAGGAACTTAAGTAGGCTGAGGGAGCACAGCTAAAGATGTTTCATGGAACACCCAATACAAACTCCTTGTGCAAGAGGTTGTCTTTAAAAAAACCAAAAAATAGCAAATAATACCAATTTGGTTCGTCATTCAGTTCATGTAAGATTTTGAATTGTCTTTAATGTTATTTTGATCCTTTTAACATAAGCTTTGGTTTTGTTTGAACGTTCTCTTTAGGCCATCAGGAAGACAACAGTTCACTCCCATAGGAAAATACAAGGCCGATGGAATCTTAGAAACTGTAAGGCTCTGTGTAATTCATGCTCATGTTTTCCCGATATCCTCTTGTTGGCTTTTCTTGCTTTAGTACAGTGAATCTGATTTCTGTGTATCCCTTGTTTCCCTTAAGTGTTTTAAAACTTTCAATATTATAGTTGTTAGTTGTGATCCAAAACCAACACCAAATCACAGAGTCTGGTAGTTTGTCTGGCTCTGAACTGTCCCACTGCCTGTGAGCAGCTGGGCCCTCTGAAGTCCTTTTTGTTGCATCTACCTTCCAAGCTTATAAACTGTGGCTGATTTTGATGGAATGCAGTAAAAATTGAAAGTGGATCCTTTCAGGTCAGCTAGCACAGCCATGAACATCAAGAGGCAGTCTTTTATTCTCGTGTTTTATATAGAATTCTTTGCCTTTTTTTTTTCCCCCAAGTAGCTCCAAATGGCAAAATACTTTCCAGTTGTGTCTTTGTTTCCATCTGAAGCCCTCAAATGGCTTTGTAAACATTGATGACACAAGCCAGGCTTTAGTGGTTTAAAGAAATATTACTGGCCTCCTAAATGGAGGAACAAAAGTCAACAGCTTTTCAGAACCAGACAGTTTTGAAACAACTGGACCTGAAAGCCTGAGAAAGTACAACCAATGCAGTACAAAACCTTGGCAATAATGCGTTATTACAAGACAAACATTGTATTATTTAATATGTTAAAATGATTTTGAGCTGCTGGTCATTTCAGAATGCAAATAACAGCATGGTATTGGGTCAAAGCACTGCTTATCAAAGCTCATGTGGGAACAGCTGTGTTGAAATAGTGTTGGAAAAGAAAGTCTGGGTAGAGCTAGGGGTATGGTCTGCCATGCATCATGGAATCATAGAGTGGCTTAGGTTGGAAGGGACTGTCTGGATCCTCGAGCTCCAGCCTCATGGTGCAGACAGGGCTGCCAACACTATTTCATATTTACTGCATAAATCCATCATTGCTGTCAAAATAGGATGATGCAAAATTAGACAAAGAGCTTGGAAGAAAGGGCAGGGAGCTGGAAACTTTCCTAAAGTTCATGTGACATTCCATTATTTGTGGGGGTATTCTCTGAGTGATAAGTGCTCAGATAGAGGTCTGATACAGCCAGCTCACCCCATGGGTACAGGCTCCCGGGCTGCTTGCTGCTTCTGTGCCTTCTGTGGCTTCATGGTTGTTCTAAGAATTGTTTTACATTGCATAAAACTGAAGCAGGCTGGCAGCTTGATGAACTTAAAAACAGCAAGAGGCAGCATTTAACCACAATACAGCATTTAGCCAAGTTACAGCAGTAAGAGGTAGACTTCCTTAGATTTTTATACTGCTTTATGTTAATTGAAAACCTTCTAGTCAGATTTAAAATTCTGCCTACTTTCCTTCAGCTGCCGTGTTTCAAAATGAATTGCTCTTGTTTCAGGTGTTTTTTTTTTCCTTATTTCCTCCCAGCTAATCCTGCATAGTGCCTCAAGGTACGAAGATCTGATTGTACTTCTTCAGCAGAATATTCACCAGGTATCATGTGTTCAGCTGCCAATCTTTACGTATTTAACAGTTTAATCTGATGGCTTCTGAATGTCATTTCCAACACTGTTTCTGACAGCCAACTAAAGATAAAATCATAGAATCAGAACTATAGAACCACCAAGCTTGGAGAAGATCTCCAAGATCTTTCAGTCCAACCATCTACCTACCACCAATATTTCCTCACTGAACCACATCCCTCATTTCAACATCTAAATTTTTCTTGAGCACCTCCAGGGACAGTGACACAGCCACCTCCCTGGGCAGCCCATTCCAGGGCCTGACCACTCTTTCAGAGAAGAAACTGTTCCTGATATCCAACTTGAACCTCCCCTGACACAGTTTGAGCCATTCCCTCTCGTTGTATTGCTAGTTATGAAGGAGAAGAGACCAATCCTCACTTTGACACAATTTCCTTTCACGCAGTTGTGGAGAGTGATAATTTCTCTCCAGCACATGCCTTTTAACATGCAGAGCAAAAAGAAAAGCTGTTTTAGCATAATTGAGAACCATTTCCACTTCCAGTTTGTTTTACATTTCTTCAAGATTGGACTTAAAAATGTCTGCAATAAAGTAAATAAAATTCTTTTCTTTTTCAGTTTGAAATTGGTCCCTGTGGGTGCATCCTTCTGACCGTGTCTGTCATCTTATCAAGATCTATCAACCTGTGAGTGCCTTTGTATCTAATTTCATAAACTACAAAGCAAACAAGATGTGCATAGTGAAAGAGCAGCCATGGTGTACTTAAATCTCTGGCTTTTTTCAACACCTTGGTGTCTATTTTGATAAATACACAGATGCTTCAGTTGTGATTTGCACAGTTAATTTTGGCTTTTGTTGTTGTGAGCTTATATATATACACACACGCATATATATAAACATGGTATTGACTCTGTTAAACAAAGTGGCAGTGATCACTCCACTCCTTCTGATATAAGTGACTCCACCTTAGGCTTCAGCTCTGAAGTAGTTGCCAATGCTCTGTCTTAACAGCTGAAAGCAGATGTGAGGACTGCTTCAGGTAGCTGTCTTTTTGGCAAGGCTGAATCACTCACCTGTGATGCCCCAATCTCTCAATTGATGGTAATGGTAAAGGCTGTAGTATGGAATATGGAATACATCAGGAAGATATTTCTGGATGATTATAAGTAAATCTAGTCTGAATTTGCTGACATAGATATGCCGACCTCTAAGGGGTAGCAGTTAAAACAGTGTTTTTTTAGACATTCCTTGAGGCTTGCTAGAGCATGATTGTGCATCCTTGGTTTTGTGTTTTTTATTTTTTTTATTTTTATTTTTTACAAATTAAATGGATTTCTTTGGTACAGTGAATCTCAGAGTTAGGCAGAATCTGAAAGCTTCCTTCCTTTTGTCAAATTCCACTTCTGTAACAATCTTATAGAATTATCTGCAAGTGAAAAGAGCTGTTCCTTGACAACTTGCAATGACAACTGACATGAAAAGAGCAGCTGCACTTGAAAGCAGCACAGGTTTGATGTTTGTAAATTGAACAGTGCTTTTATTTCTTGCATCACTACGTGGTCTTGAAAATAAATAACCATTTAGTCCAAGTTTGATTTGATTTTGCTTATACAATTGCTCACCCACTGAAGTTTTTTTTGTTTTGCTGACATTTCTTCCTTTCTTTTGCTTACAATAACACTGCATGTCACTGACTTAGCTCCTATTTTGCACTCTGACGTGAATGATGTGATAATCTTATAAAACATGTAATTACTCTCATTTTTCCAAGCTACTTTGAACAGAGGGGTATATATTAGTAAAGGTATTTGAGCAAGGAACAGAGTTTGTCACCTAAGAGAATTCTGAAAAGCAGCTGTGTTCCTAATTGCTACTGATTTCATTGCTTTACTTGTTGCAAAATGGTAAACATTTTTTATTAATATAAGCAAAGAGGTTGTTTTTCAAAACACCTCTGCGTTGTTAAAAGGTTCATTATGACAAGGCCAGTCCATCATCTGTGATTACATTTCAAGTCTAAATTAAGCTTAACCGGATGAGGTTTAACAAGAGCAAGTGTAGAGTCTTGCACCTAGGGAGCAGTAACCACATGCACCGGTACAGGTTGGGGATGAGCTGCTGCAGAGGAGCTCTGAGGAGAGGGACCTGGGTGTCCTGGTGGGTGACAGGTTGGCCATGAGCACTGTGCCCTGGTTGTCGATAAGGACAATGGGATCCTGGGCTGCATTGGAAAGATCGTGGCTAGCAGGTGGAGGGAGGGGATCCTCCCCCTCTATTCTGCCCTGGTGAGGCCTCACCTGGAGTACTGTGTCTAGTTCTGGGCTCCCTGGTACAAAAAAGAAAGGGATCTGCTTTAAAGAGTCCACTAGAGGGCTTCTTGAAAGATGATGAAGGGCGTGAAGCACTTCTCTTATGAGGAAAGGCTGAGAGACCTGGGGCTGTTCAGCCTTGAGAAAAGAAGACTCAAAGGGGATCTGATCCATGTCTATCAATATCTGAGGTGCGGGAGGCAAAGGGACGAGGCCAGACTCTTCTCAGTGGTGCATGGTGATAGGGGAAGAGGAAATGGCCACAAACTGAAGCATAGGAAGTTCTGCACAAATGTGTGTGGGAACTTCTTCCCAGTGCAGTGACGGAGCACTGGAGCTGCACACAGAGGTGGTGGATCTCCTTCTCTGGAGATGTTCAAGTCCCACCTGGACACCGAGCTGTGCAGCCTGGGCTGGGAGCTGCTTGGGCAGGGGGATTGCAATTGATGGTCTCTGGAGGTTCCTTCCTACCCCTACAGTTCTGTGATTCTGTGATGAAGATGGAAATGTGCATTTTTTAGGTATCTAGTTATTTTTGAAAGTCTAGGTGACAACGGCAGAGTTGGTTTGAAAATGTTCTCTTGAGTACAAATGGTGACTTACAGAACATAGTCTTAAAGTCCCGTTCCTCTTCTGGCTTGCTTCACCACATCAGTACCTATCTTTTCTTTATATTAAATAGATTTTTCTCTCTTCCTAGTTACAGTGGAATGTGTTTGCAGACTTTGCATAAGATGTTTTAAGAAGTGTGAACCAAGCTTCACTGAAGTAACTTGCAGTAATGGATTTGAATAGTTGTGTCATAGCACTTCTCCTAGGATATTACAAGTATAGAGCCAGATCACTCTGCTCATATCATCCAGAAATATGTACCATTTAGTGGGTGTTACAGGCATTGTAAGTAACTATTTACATACCTGGAATAGCTCTGGATGAATATTTGAAGACGAATGAGAGTTGCTTTAGGTAATGGAATTTTAACCTAGCAGTAGATCTTTCTGGGATGTTTTTCATTTCAGCCTTTTAAGAGTAAAAATGTTTCTAAAAGAATTGGAAATGCCAAGTTTTGATGTTCCTTATTTTTGCTTGCGCCTTCTAATTTTTGTTAAGAGGTTGACATATTTCAGTTTCTCAAATGAAGATAAAATGCTTTAGTTTGTCCCTTCAGTGATGGCAATCATGGTCACTTGGTAAATTACTCTTCTATAATTAATTGACATTCTTATAAGAAAATGGAAGGCTGATGATAGAATTGTACTGAAACCCAGTTATCATATAACAGTATTGTTTAAGATGCAGAGATGTGTCCAACTGAAACTAAACAAAGATGTACACTTGGTTCAACAAAAAGAAGACGGGCATTTTAGTTAATGAATATTGAAATGTTTCTTTCTCTTCCCATTGTTTTCAGTTCCATGAATATTTACTTGAACTTTCAGTTTAAAACATAATTAGAAGAAAAAAAAATTTGCTTGTTGGGGAAACATTAATAATGCCTTAAAAGACAGAACACTGAATGTAGATGAAATGGTGAGACACTGGACTCAGTGATCTCTAGAAGTCCCTTCCAACCCCTACAGTTCTGTGACTCTGTTGTTATGTATTAAATGAAAGAGGAGTTCCAAGTGCTGTTCAAGCCATCAAGAACTGATCTGAAAAGGGGTGCAGGATCATAAAACCTCAAAGCTTTTAGGTGATAGACACTTCCTTAGAGCAGTCAGATCTAAGGGCAGGTGCTTCCCACATCTGTGAGGATGAAAGACAACGTGTGCTTGTGGTCCTGCCAAATAAGTGTCAGGAAAGATGGGATGAATTGCTGTTAGCCTATCTTTTTGCTTGGACTTTGAAGAGAGACTGACTAGCTTAGACTCCTGTTTCTTAGATTCTTGATATTCTGAGTGTAACGATATATCTTGCTTATCCTCATTGAGATTCTACGGAAATATTTACTTCTAGGTTCCCTTCATGCTCAAAAAAAAAAAAAAAAAAAAAAAAAAAAACTAAAGAAAAACAAAAACTGAAAAATATATTGTAATTCATTAGTCTTGTGTCTTTGAAAATATCACTCTGGTTTTCTATGATATCAAAAAAAAAGAACAAATGTATTGAGAGTTATGGTGATAAGAGAAGAGAACAGAATAAAATCATTGTAATGTATGCGTAGAAATGTGGTCTTGTATCCCTGCGTCAGTAAAGAAACAGTAGAACTTGAACGCACTGGGAAGACATGAACTAGAAAGTTTCCCATTGTTGTTGAGTCATTAGCCTCGAGGTGTTTAAGAAATGTTTAGAAGTGGTGCTAAGGGATACGTTTTAGTGGGGAAATATTGGTGGTAGGTGGATGGTTGATCTTGGAGGAATCTTCCAACCTTGGTGATTCTGTGAGAAGCTTTTGTGTGAGGACAGATTAATTCTTTTGTTGATAGTATTGGAGAGGGACAGCTTGGATGGGATAAAAGTGTAGAGATCCTTGATAAAGTTGGATAAGGAACAACGTACGTTGTTTTGCTGAGTCCAGAAATTTGGCTGTCACAGAAATGATCGAGTCTCACATTTAAAACAAACTGTGCTACATCTGAGTCCACAGTATGAGTAACTCTCAGTGATAAGAGATGAGGAGGTCAGCCATATAAAGAGATTCACATAAATTTAGACTAGTGATGGGAAGGTGCATGTTTCTCATAAGCCCTCTCTGTGCCCCAGTTTTCTGCTCTGCCTTGATGTTTTCTGCTGCTGGCAGGGTTAGGATGGTTAGGTTAGCCTGGCTTTGGCCCGACTCTATGATTTTCACGTTGCTGCTGATTTATTTCTTGTAAATGGAAATTCCAGATTTCAGCCAGCTGTTGGGCAGTTGCTCTAAATCATTGAAACTCCAAGTATTTTTATGGAAGGGGCACACAGAGCCAGGAACGGCAGAGTTTTGCACTGCTCTGTAGATTTCGTTAATGAGTTTGTCATACTTTGCATGCTAACGACCAGCATTGGTAGAACTGATAACGAATGGCCAAAGAGGAGTGAGAATTCCTGAGGAAGTTGCTCAGAACGTGTTGTTGTTTCTGGTACAGGAAGGAATGCTGGTCGCTAACAATTGTAACCTCTTTTTTTTAAAAAAAAAAACCAACCAGTGATGAATTAAAAAGCAGTAGAGTAGTTATACTAGCTCTGGGGACTGATCTTTCTGAACGTGAAAAATACTTACATCTTCATCTTCAGAGCCGCAAGGTATTTGCCACATACCTGGGAAAGGCTGAGCTAGAAGGCAGGCTGTAAGCTCACATGGAGACCATACCATCACGTCTAGCACTTTGCACCTCCTGAATGTGCTTATCAGTAAAAAAGCACTGATAATGGTATACTGGGATGTGGCTGCTTTTTATCCCTTCATCAAAAAGCCCTTCAGTGTCTTCCTCTTAGCAACCAGACACGTTGACCATTGTCATCATCATAATTCGACTGATCAATGTAATGATTTTACTGAATAAAGCTCTCTTTACTAGAACCTAGGAGAGCGAAGAAAATGCCTTAGGTTAAATTTCTTTGTGGAAAAAGAGCATATTGCCATTTTCAAGCTTCCTTCATGAACTAAGCAGAGCCCCAGCTGAAGCACAGACTCATGCTATGCACAAATATGCTGACCACTACAACCAGAACAGCAGTGTTTGCAGTCTCTTTTGTTGTCTCGTGCGTGGATACTCTTATCGTTTGCTGATAGCAGATGGCAAATGCAGTGCTGTAGTCAGCACTGGCCATTGGGTTATCTTCCACTTTTTTCTCTCAAGTGTTTGTGTGAGAACAAAGAAAACAAGGGCACTATCTATTAAGAAAAAAAAATGCAATTAAGCAAGCTGAGGGGGGGCTGAGTGCTTTATTAATATTGGCCACTTATAAACTTAGGAAAATATGAGCCCATGCATTTTTCTTCTCTTTCTTTCTTTCTTTCCTTTTTTTTTTTTTTGGGGGGGATTCTGTAACTCTAGTAACTATCCTGCTGTAGCCTTTTCTCTTCAGAAATATGTTCAGACCCATTTCAAAATGATTTCTGCTTTTTTTTTTTCCTTGTGTGAACTTAGCAAGTTTTGGTGTTGTGTCTTTTTTTTTCCTTTCCATTTTTTTTTCCCCATGCTGTTTTTTTTTTTTTTTTTTTTTTTTTTTGGGTTGTTTTGTCTTGGGATTTTCTTTTCAAATGCTGATGCCTTTTTATTTAATGGGATAATGGTTTGATTGCCAGGCCTTGTGAAATCTAGTAATTCTGCTCTTAATGATTAGTAATTAAGCGTATATAGTTCTCTGAAATCATCTATGCATTTACAAATCTATTACTAAGGGGAATCATACAATTCAAGCCATGTTCTCTGTTCTTGAGCACTTAGTTGTCATATGTGGTGCCAAATTTCTGGACTTCTCTCTCTCATTCTATTCCTTCCTTGTAATAAAAACAAGCAATGGATTGTGTTGATGTCTGTCCAGTAGACCTGTTCCGTCTCAAAAAATATCCCTTCCAGAATAAATGAAGCAAAGCTGCACTTGGCACGTTACAAGAAAGAGAAGTTTTGACTTGATTAGACTTGATAGAATTGTAGAATGGGTTGGGTTGACAGAGACCTTCAAGATCATCTCCTTCCCACCCCTCACACAGACAGAAAGTACAGTGGCTGCAATCCCTCTCCAGCTACACAGGTCTTTTCTCTCCAGCATTTGTAGAACTAATATGCTTTCCTAAATGTATGTTAATCATCTTAAGAATCTGATTTTTAAGTCCTCAGAGGATCTTGGAAGTGTTTTGCACAGTTGTTATTCCTATGCCATGCAATGTGCTCAAACACACGGTGTGCCAACTTGGCTTTGCATCTGTAACTGTTTGGTTGCAAGTTGCATGCCAAGAATCTTCTTGCTTTGGTACATTGGCAAATTCTATATGTATATAAATATTTAAATACAGCAATTTTGTCTTCACTTTTCCTGTCTCTGTAGAACAGCCTCTGAGATGTTCTGTTACACATGCATATTTACACAATTTATTTATAGTATGGCAATACCTATGAATTTCAATAAAGATCAAAAGCCCTCTGTCAAACAGAGAAAAAGGCTGAGGCCCAAAAGTTAGACTGTCTTTGCTCGGTAATACAGTTTTTTATTGAGAGAGGAATAAGATAAGCGTCGTAATAATCTGTATTGAGACATTTTCTTCTGTATCCTTGCCCAGCTCTATCATTGTGAAACAACCCAGATTCTCACATGTTACTTTACACTTAGCTGCTCTCAATCACATAGGACATAAAAAATAAAAGGATTTTGTGTTGGCTGATGAACTGTGGGTGGAACAATAGTCCTCCACTCTCCATCTGTTTTCTTCAACAGACACCTTTTCCTGTTGCAGAGCCAATCTCTAATTTAGAGTTCCCCTAAGTTGCACCTATTCCCATTTTAAAATCTTCTCATGTAGTTTGGCTGGTGACGAAAGGCTTTCTGTGAAATGACCATGTGGCTTGCCCAATGGCAAAAGCAATTACAAGTTCACATGAAAGATCTAGTCACATAGGCGTACTCTGTTCTCGGTGGAAATAGATATTATTTATGAAGCAGTTTTCTGTGGAAAGAAAACCAGTTTCCCCCCCGCTTGAGAATGCCTGGAAGACTTTCAACAAGGGGAAATTACATGCGTGACCAGCTTTCATTCATTGCTTACTGTCGTCTGTGACGTCATATATTTTACCACTTAGTCTTTTGGTGTTGGAAAAAGAAAAGCAGTTATGTTTAAGGGAAAACAGCTGTTAATTATGTTGCAATTACTAATTGTAGTAATTACTGAATTACTAAGCAACTTGACCTAACTGAAAAATATACATTGGAGAGTGCCAGATCTCTCCAACACCAACTGAAAAACAACAAGCAGGGGAGTTTGTGTGGGATCCAGTCGTTGCTAGGGAAGACACCAGTCCTTGTTTCTTTGGGTAAGTGAACTTCTGTACCTTCTGCTAGATTGCATGCAGTTCATAATCATATGGATCTTTCATGCCTTTGGTGTTCTCTTGTGTGAATTGGACAGAGGTCTTTCAAGCTGAGTATTCACTGGACAAATATCGGCTTTATTTATGTGGAATCTTAATGAAGCACAGATTTCACTTTCTTCTGCTAAGAAGCAATAACCAAGGGAATGTGCTTGAAAGATGTTCACATTTCTCCTTCAAAGAAAGACAAGAAGAGGGGTGTAGTAAGTGAGACAGACATGTTGTTGACAATATCAGAAGGAGGGTGAGGGATTAAGGTCTGAAGCTGTGATTAATATTCTTTCAAAAGTGGATATGCAGTGGAATATATTGATATATGAACTGTCACCTTCCAACACTTGGGGAAAAGAGGGTCCAGAGTCTAAGTGATAAAGCCAGACATGGTGGTAGAATGGGATTTTGAAGACAAGATAAAAGAGAGTAGGGTGTGACTAAACACAAACATGCACATCTGTCAAATAAGATTTGGAGATAAGGAAGATATATATTTGCTAGATATGGAATGCATCCCAAGTGGCAACATGACCACAGAGGGAAGAAGGAGTTGAATCAGGCTGAAAGAAGTTTTCTGCACTGAAGAACAGAGATCAAAAGTTATTAGAAGGAAAACAACAAATAATCAAAAGAACAACACTGAATTCACCAAAAATGGGAAGAATTGAGAAAACAAGGCAAATATTCTAGGTCTGTTCATTCATTCTTTTGACATCTCACTGTGTAAGAGACTGATATATTGGAAAAAAAGTAAAAAGGAAAAGAACTGGAATTTACAGAGATAGTGAAGAGACATATGACTCTTCTCTCATTCTTAAGAAAATTAAGGAAGCCAGTAAACAGCATGGGTCCACAAAACAGGAAAGTGGACACTGCAGGGAGGTAGGGTGTTTGGTATGGGTATGCAGCAGAAAGATTTCTTATGGCAATAGGGGAAAAGTTGAAGAGAATTGTTAGCAAATTGAATCACCATCAGAAGAAAATCAGTTAATGATGAGAAGATGAGCTTTTTGCATTTGATATCATGCCACGTGAGAAATCATTTACTAATGTGACGACAAGAGATCTTTTAGGAATGGTATGGATGATAACAAAAGGTGCTCAGAAGAGACTTATCAGCACAGAGAAAATTACCAATGAAGTTCATCAGTGATCAGTCTGGAATTAAATTTCCTTAATATTCCCTTCTGTAATGTTGGAAAAAGGAAGTGGTGTGCTAGTGCAATGTACTGATCAGTCAAAGCTGAAACAGAGAGAAGGAATCTGGTTATGAAAAAGAGTTGGCTCAGCTTTACACAGAACAGAAGAATTTAACTGAAGAAATTACATGGTCATGAAGAGAGGACTCACTGCTGTACTGTGGGGGTTCATCAGTTGTAAATGACAGGATAAGGAATCAAGAAGAGTTGAGCACACGAGGACTTTGAGACAGTAATATGAAGTAGCCTTGGATTTGCCCTTACCAGTGTCAACAGTTGGAGGAGGAGGAAAAGATTGTGCAAGGCATTTCTGTGCTCTCACTGGAATACCACGCCACCTACTGGTTGACCCATTAAGACTGAAAGAAGTGTAGGCAAAGAGAAGAGCAGGGAGATGAGAAATCTGTCTTATAAAAGGAGCAAAAAAGTGTTCATCTCTTGTGGCCTGAAAAATAAATTTTGGGAGAGGGTGTGGCTACCTTCTACAATATGGGAGATGACTGGGGCTAAGTAAACAAGAAGGACTGAGAAGCATTATTTAATTTAAATAACAACATTAAGAGAATATAAAAATGCATCAGTCACTCAATAAACCTAGTCAAATTACAAGTAGATTTCAGGTTCCTAAGCTGCCACTGTGAAAAGTATGGGAAGCCAAGAAAGCAACCAAGGAATGTGATTATTTGTGAAAGAGACTGAGATGGCCAGAGTTCACCGGACAGATACAGAGAACATCGTTCTCCTTTCTTCCCCGTATCTGCAACTCTGCTTTATCCCAGCTGTAGTCCATACATGGCTAATATAAATTGCTCTGACAAATTTCTGAGATGTGCATTTAGTAAGTTTGTCTGTTTGGGTTTAAAGGTCCATCTAGCCTGGTACTCCGTCCTTGAGAGTGGAAAGCTGCGGCTGCTGAAGGAGACCGTATAAGAAATGGGGTGAATATAGGGCAATAATTATGCTGGTATTTTCTCTGTGTTTCCGATAGTAGGTAATTCAGAGACTTCCTAAGCTGGTAGTTGTATCCGGACTGCGTGTTTATTAGCCCTTGATGAACCTGTGCCCCATGAATACAGCTAAGCTTTTTTGAACCCTTTTATTCTTTTGGCCTCCACAGTATTCTGTGGCAATGAGTTCCCCAGTGTAGTTATATTCCCTGTGAATGAGCTTTTCCTTTTGTTTTCTTGAACTGCTTGCCTGGTAGTTCTACAGATTGTTGCCTGGTTCATGTTTTGAAAAGCATTGAGTAAATGGTCCTTATTGGTCTCCTTGTCACTGAGGAATTGTTAGTCCTCTGTTGTACATTAGTTGTCTCCTTTCTTAACTGTATGGTCTGTACAGATAAGAATAAGAAAGCCACTCCATTTCTTGGCAGGATTATCTTCTGGACCTCTGAACTTTTTTTTTTGTTCTGCTCTATCTTTGTGCAGCACGATGTGCTGTGAGATCAACTCACCTATGTTGTCCTTGAAATCCTCTTTTGCATTCTTCCAAAGTAATATTTTCTCCTGTGACAGAACTACTGCTGAAAAAAGCAAGAGAGGGAAAATGTAAACTAGGGAATTCGAGTGTTTAATTTCTGTTGAGTTATGAGTGAAAGCAAATTGATTTTATGACTTAATGTGTGAGCGTTCATGCATTGCTTTTAGTTGGCTTGTCTGAGCAGGGACAGTCTCTTGTTAAAGCTGGCTATGGAATGTTGTTATTTCTATAGCAACCACATTTCTCAGCTTGTAAACTCTAAATATATACTCAGTCTGCCCACACTACTGGTATACTTGTGAGCATGAGTTACCTTTTCAAACTTCGGTATATGATGATGGGATGGCCATACCCAGGCCACAGGAGGCTTCTTTACACTCACCAGAAGGGGAAAATACATTTCCCAGTAGTTTCTTCCTGTGCTCTGCAAATGATCTAAGGTTCTGGAAGTTAACTTCAGGACATACTAATTTCTCTCCCCGTTCTGAAATATGAAGAAGACAGGAATGGTTGGATTAAGATAATGCATCCATCTTTACAGAATCACAGAATTGTAGAGGTTGGAAGGGGCCTCTAGAGATCATCTAGTCCAACCCACCTGCCAAAGCAGGCTCCCTAGACCAGGTTGCACAGGTAGGACCAGTTTGCACATCTTTTGATATAAAAAAATGGCCAATCTTTACCTAACAGGCACATGAGCTTTGTCATCTTCCCAGTCTTGTCTTTTGCCTTTCCTTCAGGAATTCAAAGCATTTCAGAAATGTATGCCCCTAAATGCCAACTTCAGGGAATGACCTCAAGTTGTGCCAGGGGAGGTTCAGGTTGAATATTAGGAACGATTTCTTCTCTGAAAGAGTGATCAGGCACTGAACTGGGCTGCCCAGGGAGGTGGTTGAGTCACTGACCCAGGGCATGTTTCAGACATGCTTAGGTGTTATACTGAGGGACATGGTTTAGTGGGGAAATATTGGTGGCAGGTGGATGGTTGGACTGGATGATCTTGGAGGTCTTTTCCAACCTTGGTGATTCTGTGATTCTATTTGAAAGAAGAGTCTAAAGAGATGAAAGGTTAAGTGTGATTCTGCTAAAAAATGAGGCAGTAATAAAATGACTGTCATATTTTTCCCACTCTGAAGCCTGTGCCCTCTCGTACTGTGTACTGTTCAGCTCCATTTGCTAAACATAAGGTCATTGTGGTTAAGAAGATCCTGGTTTAATATCTTTGCTCGATGTGTTCATCTCAGAGGGACATATTGCATTCAAGAAGAAAGATAATTTGTTTTGGAAAACAGAGCAGTGTTGAACGCTCCGATAGCTTAAATGCTTTTCACATCAGATCTGCCCTCTGAGATACAGATACTTCCTACGCTGTGTTAACGCCCTGTAGCAGCAGATCTGATGACTTTTGTGTGCATGATTACCTGAGTTACATGTGCATTTTCAGAACTTTGTGAAATTAGCAGGTAAGTGAAGAGAGTGAGAAATAAAGAACGGGTGCCACTTCCTTGATTTTATTTTGTGTTATTTTTTTCTTAACAGAGGGGCTCTTCCCTTCTTTTTTAAACATTCATTTATAGCCTTTGCAGTGTGCCAGTATTAAAAAAAAAAAAAAAGAAAGAGGAACACTTACACAATAAACCCGTCACCCATCCTGTCATTTTCCACATCCCCATTGTAATTATTTGAAATCCTGGTGCTTGAAGAGGAGTGTTTCTCCCTCCCAGCCCAAATTCTATTTTGGGAGTAGACTTGTAATTGTGTGTTTGTTAATATAGCTGTCTGTTGCCATGAACAAAGTGAGGTCACCAGTTTTCAATTACAGCTTTGCCACTGAGTTAAGGGCTTTCAAACAGCTAGCACTTCCTTAAATGTACCTTTTTTGTTTATTCATTTTGCATCAATTCGTTTTGTTATGCTCTTAAGTTGCTATCAGTCAAAATGCTATCAAGGAAAAAATGTTTAGCATTAAAATAGCATATTTTGGTGGACTGGAAGTTGAACCAGTGTCACATCTGTCTGTGTTTAACATGCAGTGTTCAGATGTTCTCCTTTAGTGACTTGGCAAGGGTTCTCCTGGAAATGTGTTGAGAATTAGGGCATATGTACCCTATAAAAATATTTTATTTACCTAACTTGGTATTATTATTTTTTATTTTTCAAAGTTCGTCAGTTACACGTTATGTTATATTGCAGCATCCAGTGCTCAGAATGTTAATATTTTGAATCTGTATTTATGCACTTCTAAAACTTGAGTAGAGATTGCTGTAGTTTAGTTTATCAGTGCTGAAGCTTATGCTGCCTTCACAGTATCAGCTGATGCTAACTGCTGGTTTTCTCCCATCTACCCTAAACTCCTTGAAGATTATTTTTTGTAATTTGTTTGTTCTGAATTAGATGAATGGATTGAAAACATGAGGTGGATTTCAAACGAATACGAACTGCCACAGCTACCTGATTGCCCCTCTGTAGTGGCACTGGTGAGGCCACACCTTGAGTGCTGTGTTCCATTTTGGGCCCATCACTACTGGAAAGTCACTGAGGTGCTGAAGTGTGTCCAGAGAAGGGGAACTGAGCTGCAAGGCTCCGGGGAGACTTTATCACTCTTTACAGCTCCTGAAAGGAGGTTGTGGTGGGGTTCAGCCTCTTCTCCTGCATAACTATTGATAGGATGAGAGATGGTGTCCTCAAGTTGCACCGGGGGAGGTTCAGGCTGGATATTAGGGAAAACTTCTCCGAAGGAGTGGTCACACACTGGAACAGGCTGCCCAGGGAGGTGGTTGAGTCACTGTCCCTGGAGGTATTCCAGAACCGTTTAGATGTTGTGCTAAGGGACATGGTTTAATGGGGAAATATTGGTGGTAGGAAGGCATTTGGATGGTCTTAGAGGTCTTTTAAAACTTTGGTGATTCTGTGACTTCATGATCTGTGGACTTACGGGACTTGCAACTCTAGAGATGCATTACTTTCTGCTCACTCCAAGCCAGCAGTTTCTACAATGCTGAAGACAAGCTCAGAATCATAAACAGGACCATGGAAAAAATGAAATTTATAATATAGAATCCCTTTTTTTTTGGAAAAGCTATTTCAGATATTCTTACCCTAAAACCAACAGCATTAAAAACAATGAGAATAAGTGAACATTTCGCACCGTGTGTTTTTAGTTGATTTCTGTCACAAGATTTCCTCTCTTGCTGTAGAGCAGGCATTGGTTCCAACTCAGATTTGATTGCAAACTGAATGAAAAAAAGATTAAGCCCTATTACGTAAGTGCCTTGCTCTGACTTAAAAAAGAAGAAGGAAAAAAAAGATTCAGAAAGAAATATTTTTTAAAACAGCAGTACCAAATTAATGAATTACATGGAGATGAGTCTTTCCATATCACTTGGGTTCTGCGAGCAAATATAAAAAATGTGTCCATTTATCAGTCAAGACATCAGAAAGCTGAAAAAAAAAGTGCCAGCACTGCTGAATGGAGAATTCGTTCAATGGAGGTATCTGCAAGAACTGTAACACAGCAAATGTTAAAACCAAGTTGTCCTGGCCATTGAGAAATATGTTAATCTGAGTACATTAAACCAGTGTGAGCTCTTATGAAGTGATCTGAAATTTGGCGGATATTGTTGTCCACCTTTTGTTTATGAAAGTTTTGGCTCAAGAACTGATTCCTATTGAAGATACTGCTTAATTTGTATTTGGAACACCTCCCTTATGAGGAATGGCTGAGAGAGCTGGGGCTGTTCAGCCTTGAAAAAAGAAGACTCAGAGGGGATCAGATCCACATCTGTAAATATCTGAGGAGCCGGAGGCAAAGGGACGAGGCCGGACTCTTCTCAGCAGTGTGTGGCCATAGGATGAGGGGAAATGGCCACAAACTGAAGCATAGAAAGTTCTGTGGAAGTGTGAGTGGGAACTTCTTCATAGTGCAGTGATGGAGCACTGGAGCTGCACACAGAGGTGGTGGATCTCCTTCTCTGGAGATGTCCAAGACCTGCCTGGATACCAAGCTGTGCAACCTGGGATGGGAGCTGCTTTGGCAGGGGGTTGGACTCCATGATCTCTAGAGGTCCCTTCCAACCCCTACAATTCTGTGATTGTGTGATTAATGTAATTAGTTTTAAGTATTTGTCCTGGAGATGTTCAAAATCAGTACCTTGTTATCTGTCTAATTGAGTAGTTTCACAGACTACAGTAAAGGCCACCATTGGGAGCCAGCAGTCAGCATTCTTCTACCTCACTCCAGTTAGATTTATGTACTGATGCTGACTTAAAAGTCTCATGCCTTAAAGTTAAGTTTTCTGCTTTAAAATAACTTAAAAATTAGAGATGGAAAATTCCACTCAGGAACAAAATAGAGTGAGTAGCAATGATTTGTTTGTTATGCCTGGTTTCATACCTGATAGCCAAGATACCAGAACAAACAACACTTCCTCTTTACTTGTCATCAATGCATCTCTTCACAGCCCAGAAGAAAACAAAACACGTTGTTATAGATATCAGATGTCTTTTCAGTGCACGAAGGGTGCTCATGCTTTTGATAAGCTGATGCTTTTTGTTATAGCAACAAATACACCTGCACTGATGTTGGGAAGTCTTTGGGGGGTATGAATCACAATCTTAAAAACGATTCAGAATGGACGTAAATCATCTAGCTATATGCCTGGTGTTTGTTTCCTCATCAGCAGAGATGATTTGAAAGGCAGATGTGCTTCTCCTTAAAAAATCCGAGATACACCTCTAAGCTCCCATATTGTTTGTACCTACAGATGAAATTAGAACTTCCTCCTATTGTCTTTCTCTTATGTCCCATCGTCCCTAACTGACGCATATTGTATAGTCTACTCATTTCAAACAAGGCAACGGCATTTTCAAGATGAAGCTGTTTCTCAATCTGAAAAATGGCTGAAATCCAAAGATTATTATCATCCCATCCATTCCTCACAGTGTTGCACGGGAGAATTTTCTGTATCATGGGCACACTTTTCTGAGGTCTTTTCTTTGATTTCCCACTAGCAGGAGATGTTACTGCTTTTTTTTTTTTTTTGTAATGAGACTAACTTGTAAATTATTCAAATTAAAAATAAAATGAGAATTGATGGCTAAGATGAATTTGTACAATTCTAAGAATCCTTAGTGCTGGAGATCTTGTAAGAGAAAAATAATTTCGTGATGTTTTGAGGTGAATTGCAGGGATGTCCCACTTTTTTACTTAAGAAATGCGTTTCTTCATAGAGCATGAATTACAGTGTTGAAGGGAAAAGTCAAACTAGCTGTAGTGTAACCAGATGAAATCAACTGCAGCTTTATAGCAAACGTAATATTTTCTTCTTTTTTTTTTTCTTTTTTTTTTTTTTTTTAGTAATCATGCTAGTTAGATATTGATGTGCACAGGGGATTTATAAAGACAAAGAGTGAGAAGGCTGTATGTGTCAAGTAGAACCCAATTTTAATTGATAATTTTCAGGCATTCTCTCTACTTTTTTTAGCAGTACCCAAATAAGGATATGTGAAAACAATTGAGATCAACAAAAGAAATGGCTTTTTCATGAAGCATAGAATTAATGTATGTTTTTTGCCATAACTGTCCAAGAGTGTAGTATGCTGTTCTCCAAACCAGATTGGAAGTTTATGTATGACATAATCACAGAATTGAAGGGATTGGAAGGGGCCTCTAGGGATCGTCTAGTCCAACTCCCCTGCCAAAGCAGCTCCCTAGATCAGGTTGCACAGGTAGGCATCCAGGCAGGTCTTGAACATCTCTGGAGAAGGAGACTCTGTCACCTCACTTGGCAGCCAGTTCTAGTGCTACATCAATGCAATTACATTGTATCTGTAGGATAAAAATGGTCACAGCACAATCTTCGTGTTTTAGGGCATCGGCCAATAATGAATCCAATAATTCTAATAATTTGGGGAGATACTACCCCTGAAGTATGAGTACTGCAATTTCATTGAGTTATCTCTTTGGTTTCAGAAAATAGGAGGGAATAGGTGACAGGATTATAAATTTGTACACCCACAGACTTCTTTCTTCTTTCCACAAAGAGTATAGTACATAGATGATACCATCTTCAGTTTGTGGGTACATCCCAAGGGTTAACGACAGGGATGACAAATATATGCATTTTTGAAAACATTATGTCTTGCTCATATAAGACAAACTACCCATTAGTTCTAACTTCTTAAGTTCTAGTTTGTGATGTTAATGGCTTATCTTTTCCTATATAGCTGTTTTCTTTGTTCTAGCTCTTACTAACCATTGCTTGCTATAGCTTTAGTTGAGATCTATCCTTTGATCCTATGAAAAAAAAAACCCCATATAATCTTAAAAAAATTCCAAAATTGAATTTTTATTTACATTGGGGAAAAAGTATATCAAGTCTATTGAAAAGAGGCAACTGTGCTTGAGTACTCCCTGTTCCTTTCCAGGGTGCGCAATGATTTTGACGTCCTCACGAACCGACTGATTGGCAGCCATGGCTACTGCACTCAGGTAGGGGAAGCACAGAGCCCTGGAGATGTCATCTGCCCCTATACAGAGAGCTCTGCACTCACCTCTGTGATGAGATGGCATTTCTTACATGCACACACGCACTCATCTTTGGGCATGTGTTGGAAAAATTCAGCTGACATTCCCTCGTTGTACACTGGGGATAGAGCTGCCCAAAAAAACTACATGCACACATCAAATACCCTGAAGCAAATCTTGCAGGCAGCCTCATTTGTTTGGTAAAGCTTAACACATCACATAAATTAAGGGTCTGGTGCGTTGTAACTTAATTGATCGTGAATCAAGCTTGTGCTGATGCCTGGTACGGACAACTGCTCACTGCTGGTTTTGCTTTTTGTTCTTGTTTTTTTTTTTTTTGTTTTGTTTTTATTTTAAATATGTCACCAACAGGAATTAGTGAACTTGCTGTTGACTGGCAAAGCTGTGTCCAACGTTTTCAACGATGTGATAGAGCTGAATTCTGGAAATGGAAATATCACCATTCTGAAAGGCATCACAAGCCGCAGTGACATTGGTTTGCTGTCTCTCTTTGAGCACTACGATGTCTGCCAGGTATGTTTTCCATTCTTCTGATTTTAATCAAAAAAGAAACAAGAAACAAATTTATAATTGGCTTGGAATGAATATAGAAGGTCAGAAATTATGGGCTTGGTTCTGCTGATCACTCAGTTGGTTCTAGCACTGTTTAAATGCCCCAGCTCAAAGCATGGTCACCTTCTGGATGCAGATCCTGTGTCGTGCAGCCCTCTGTAGATGGCTTGAACAGTCTGTGAGCATCTCAAACATTCTGTGCCTACATGTTTTTCTAACTGCAGTGGCAGTCAGCTTGCCAGCTAACACATTTCTGTTTCAGTGGCTGCTGTGTGGAGCTGTGTCTGCAAACAGTGCAGTCCCTGGGGCTGAAGGCTGCTCACCTGCCTAGGCACAAAGGTGTGCTCCTCTCTGAGCTGAACAAGTCCCCTTGATTGTGTTCACCAAATCTCCACTGATTATAGTGGAAATGAGGTGCCCAGCTCACATCTGGACTCTTATATTCTGGTCATATAAACAGAATAGGCTGTATCTGGAGCTGATGCTTAACTTTTAAGTGTTGGTTTTCCCTCGGTTTGTGTGACTGGGAGCCAGACTGATTGCATCATTGAATTTATGCTGGAATGCTGGAAGTAGTCATATTGTGTTAACAATAGTAACAGACAATGGACGTAGCTGGCAACAGAATGGGAACGCTCCCTTTAACATGTTTTTGAAATTAATATCTTAATTGTGTTTATCGTGAATTGAGAAAGATAGATTCACATTTATAAGAAGTGACAGCCATTAATTTGTCTCTGGAAAAACTCTGATTTCTCCATCAGCAGATCTTATCATCATGATGGACATCTTTCCTAATGACATATTCTAGCTAAGACAGACAATCTTGTGTCTGTTGCCTGGATTTTCTTTGAAGCTCCCTCGCCTGTGTTAGATGCTGTATGAGATATCTGTAATGATCCCATCTGGATTTGCCATCAGTGCCTCTGTACAAATTGGAAAGTGATTAGCAGAGAGTCTGTTTGTACTTGTCTAATATAAGTATGTCTGAAAACAGAGTTAGATTTTCACTGTTTCCCATATGGTTGAAAGCAGTTACATTTTCCTTACTACTGAAAATTCTAATTCTTGTTACTTTTAATTAATGCATTGCTTTATATTACTTACGAGGTTATAATCAGACTTAAATTCAGTAAATAAAGCATATCTCAACGTTTCCAATTCGGACTAATTTGGAACAAACTGGAGTAAAAATAAATTAGCTTCTGTGTCTATTTCAAGCTCACTGTCCTTTCATATAAAGAATGTAACACTTAAAACCTCAAATAAAAAGGTTTCGCACTGCAATTGCTTTTTTTCCACTCTCTAGCGAGGAAAACGACTTCTAAATAGCAAGATGGTCAGTGAGGTCAGTACAGCTAAGAGCTATTTCTTTCTCATCTGCCCTCTAAAAGCAAAATAAGAAGTTGCCTAGAGAACCAGACACTGTCTTCCACTCACTCTGCAAATTATACATTGGAGGGGGTCTGTCCTCCTGGACGGGAGCTGGACTCAGGAACAGGGATCTGTTTTGCAAGCCAGCAACTCTTAATCAGTTACAGAAGTACATGTTGTCTTCTTTTTTTTTGTTGTTGAGTCTGCACCAGTTAGGCATCTGATGCCAATTGTCACGCTTTTTATTAAGAACATCTGCGAGTGCTCTGTGTTGCAGTTCATACGTCTCAGCACACGTTGTAAGGAAGGAGTGGGACGTCAATTCCTACTGGAGTTTGGCCTCAGGTCTGGGCAGTCCCTAGCACGACTTCACTGCGAGGGGCCAGATTCTGCTTTCTGTTTCAAACCTGTTTGTTTAGAGCATTTTAGAATAAAACAAATGGCACTGATAGTTTGTCGTGTAGGAACTGGGAAGAGAATTGGCCTGTGAGTCTTTCAAGTGGACTGTTTTCTTCCTCTTCGTATTTCAGTAAGCTCCAGCCTCCAATTACATTGTGGCTGTGAGAATGGCCGAAACCAGAAATGGAAAAGAACTGTAATTTATCTTTTTTTTTTTTTTCCTCAGGAGTAAGAAGATCCTGAGTATGATATATGGTGAATCATAGACATTTGAGTTGGAAAACTCCCTCTAGGTCAAATCCAGCCAATTTCTCAGGGGATGATGCAGGATATTTTTGTGCCCTGTTACAAAGCAGGCTCTCTTTAAAAAAAAAAAAAACCTACACACAAAGCTGTCACCATCACATAGGCATTTATTAATTGATTGTAGTGCTTCTAATTATGATCCTACTTTTTTTTTTTCTCACGTGTCTGCTTTAGAATATGAGGAAGTATGAAAAATGATTGGCAGATACCTATATCTCTGAATGTGGACATTTTAATGTTATCTCTGTTCAGCTTGTGCTTTAGACACACTTCCTCATGTTAAACCTGATGATCCATTTGCTTAGTTTCCTCTGATTATCTTTCTTCCTCCTGATCCAACCTTCTCCTGAAACAATTAATGGCTCTCTGCTAGACATTTGTGAGCTGATGTAACAGCTTGCAACAGCTTTTTCAACAGCTCATCTCATCCAGAGCTTGTTTTTATTGCTGTAGTCTTCTTCCTACTTACCAATGCATTCAGGAAGAGATACGCAAGATTCAAAGCAGTAAATCCACATGGGAAAATATTCTTGCATCGTTTTATCTCCCTTGTCTAAAATACAGAGCATTCATATATGATCCACAGTTTTGTTGGCATATCTTCAGAGCTGAGGGCATGAGAACAGAGTTAATCCTTCTGTTGAATGTCAACAGTAGCAAATAAGAACAAAATGATCTGTCCCTTTTTCACCCATGATTGCCTGAAGAATCCCTCTGTTGCTGATCCAGCAGCCTCTTTCAGTGAATCATGCTGAATGTGTTATCTTTGCTGATCGGAAAAACGTGTGCTTCATGTAATTTGTCTGGAATTGTTAATGTCCAATCATCACTCTTAGTCCTAGCATTACCACGTTCAATTTGGTCTTTATAGTGTAATTGCTTGTTGCACTTTTTTTTTTTGACAATGGCAGATGGATTTATTCAGTGTAATTTATATGCAAACATCTAGTTTCAAATTGAGATTCCACATTTTAATGCAAAAAAGCTAAAAATCCATCCTATTCCTTCTCTGTAGGCAAGTTACAGATGTTTGGATTTCTTCGTTTGTGCCAAGCCCGTATTCAAGCTGTGCATATTAGTTCCATCTGATCCTACACATTGAACTGAGAAGACTTCATTAAGATTTGGGGCTTCCTGGTATTTCTTTAGGGCTCTTTATATTGCTGAAACATTTCTAAAAGCTGGTCAACCTGCCTAAACCTGGGGCAGGCTTCCCTCTGGGGTCTGTAGTAGTCTGAGATGCTGTGTGGTTTCTGCAGCAGGACAAGACCTCAGGTAAAGAGTCCAGGCACAGAAATGGGCAAAAGCCATGGGAGAAAGTCCCTGCTTTTTGGTCAGTCTTTGGCTTTGCAATAACATTTTGCAGGGGAGGTGACAGATGAATAAAAAGTGCTTATCTCTGGGTCCTTCAATAAGCTGGTGGCTCAGCTGTGAGGAAAGCACACGTCTTCTGAATCTCTGGTTTCATAGTTTGTACAGTACTGATTTGACCATACTTCTGAAAGCACTGCCAGTTTGACTGTTACACCTCATAATGTAAGTGTTTGAGGCCACTCAGCTCTTTCGGATGGGGACTCTGATTCTTTTAGGAGTCAGTCTCGATGATCCTTATGGGTCCCTTGTAACTCAGGATAGTCTGTGATTCTGTGATTCTTGGTCTTCCCTGTTCCTTCTTTTAGGCAGTCCTGCTATCACAGAGAAGCCACCTATCTTGCACGTGACCTCCCAGGCTCACTGTACTCTGATTCCTGACAGCACCCAAGTCCATACATCAGCTGTCAGCATTTCAAAAGAGGCTGATGCTTTTTAGTGTTTGCATTTCTGAAAATGAAGAGAAAACATAGCGTTGACAAAGAAGTTACGCAGTCATTTTTCCTATGTCTTTTCAGAAAGGGAAGGAAGCATAAAAGAACAGAATTTACCCATTAAAATTCCACATATGGGAAATATTATCTTTGGTCCCTTTGATGAAACCACCACAGTCTGTGCTATAGCAAGACCTACTTGAATTATTAAATTCAGCACACATGCTCTGTCTTCTGGCACCTCACCTGTTTATTTGCCCTGCGGAACGTCCTTCCTATAACCTCCTGAGCTGGGAAGTATGTCTGCTAAGCAGGCGCCTCTCTCGGTCAGATGGACTGGATTCAAGTCAGGTCATTGGTGAGGTTGTGGAGGGGGATGGTTAGAAAGAGGTAGGCATTTGCAAAATGGAAACCGATGGTTGGTTTTATTTTCTGCTTGTTTTTCTGAAATGAGTAGGCAGTAGACATCGTATAGTGTAGATGCATTCTGCAGGTGACTCTGTTATTCATGTAAGACGTTAGTGAGTGCTTCTGAGTGCAAAAATATGTGATGCATATCAGCTTGACTGAAACAAAGCTGACAAGGCATCAGCCATATCAAAAGTGTATTCTTCATTCCTTTCTTTTAAATCCCTCTTTCTGTCTTGGAACTGAACTTTTCTTTAATGAAGACCTATTGTTCTCCTCCTAGGCATTTTTTTTTCCCAGTAGCCAGTCACTGTTGCTGAAATATTGGCATTGATTTCTTGTCAACATTCTGCCAAATAACATAATTGTCAAAGCACTTTTATTTAAGACTATAACAAACTTCACGTTTAAAAGAACTTCACGTTATTTGTAAAAAAGCCAAACAGAAAATGTTAAGGGAAATACTGTCTGCAGATCTGTTCACATTTTAGATATTTGGTCTGGATTGATCCCATCAAACTTTATCTCCATTATAGGCTGAAAATATTGAAGAAACAAGCCCAGCCAAATTCCTTTGTAGCTGATGAACAAGGTTGTCCAATTTTCTGACAATGCCTATCTCTTCCTTGATTTTTATGGAGAGCCAAAGCGTAGAGGCCAACCTAAATTAGAGGACCTACAAATAGATGTTAGAGTTCAGTGGGCTGAATCTTGACCTTAGAGGACCTACAAATAGATGTTAGAGTTCAGTGGGCTGAATCTTGACCTATCTTTGTCATTGCTGTAAAGCATTGGATTGAAATAAATGTAAATTCCTACACTTGTCCTGAAGGAATGGCAAAGTCCTGAAGTCTGAATGAGGGAGTGATTTTCCGACAATATTATTTCCCTTGGTGGGACATATATGAAAAGCAGCAGAATGGGACACGGATAAAGGAAAGATCTCGGGGCTATGTGGCACCTGGAGATCTTTTTGCCTTACTACAATTGATTTGTTCTCTTACAGACCTTAGTAAAAAATCAGTGCTGCCCAGGTCTTTGCTTTGGGACTGAGCGCACTTCTCTTTCAGATCTTTTACATTAATTAGGTACTTTTTTCCCCTCCAAATTCACCGTCAGAAAGGACTCAAAGCTATGGAAAATATCTATAACTCACATGTACCTATATTTTTTCCTACTACTATTTATAAATATCTGTAAAAAAATGCTTCGATCTCTGCCTGACCTGGTATAGACATTAAATTCTGCATAGTCTGAGTATGTGTTGTGAACGTTAATTTTGTCTTAATCTAAAATTAAAATTAAGTACTTATTAATGAAAATAACTTTAACTTGACAGTGTCCCTTAACAACATGTGAATATAATAGTATGTAGCAACAGTGCAAGTGTAAATGGAAATATAATAGTGATATGGTTGACCTGATGTTTTATTAATACTTATGGAATGGGTCAGCTGAGTCTCTGGTGTCCTTGATCACTTAAGCACTATTATAAGGTTGTCTGTTTTTACATCATTAACTTTTCTGTCCAAACACTGTTGGAACATTGTTGAATGTTAATTCAAACCAGCAAAGGCCAGGGCAATGGAGGGAAAAGAGTTGTAAGAACAAACGATAGGCTGTTTGTTTGTTTCATTTGCTATACATATGGCAAAAGAGAGCCTTGTTCAACACGGAAATAAAATCTGAATGGTGCAATACCATACACTCATGCTGGCAGATACATTGGAATAATTCTTCAGTAGTAAATATTTGTCTGATTTAATTTCACCATTGTGCAAATACAGACTGAAGTCATATGTGGAATAAGACCACCCGTAGTGTTGAAAAGGAGCCTTTTGAAAGCTCTTGCTTTAGAAAGGTTGACATTTTCCACAGATGAGGATCGTGTCTCTGAAATTTATGAGCATTCTTACGAGATTTGTAAGGGAGATGATTAGTGTTCAGTGAAGTCTCCTCAGGAATTGGAAACATGCAGCACGAAAAGACATCTAACACATTCCCCCTCTTACTTTTTCTTGCCTGGTGAAGATTAATGAGCAAGCTTGAAAATAAATATTGAATAGTAATGCATTATTATTTTTTAATGCATTATGGAACTTCAAGGAGCAAAACTAACAGACTTCAAACTAGAAGACAGCTGATGAGCTCTGAACAAAAATAATGATATTTGATTAAACAGATTTATGTTGCATACTCCTGATTTGCCTTTGGAAATCAGAGTTGGCAGTGTACTTGTGGGACACCTCACAGCAGGTGGAAAGGAGGGTTCTGTTTCTGGAAGCACTTGCTGGAAGATGTGTACTCAAAGTTAGCTTAAGTGGTTTTGAGTCAGATCACAAGGGGTTCATTCTTGTCCTTCAGTGTCCTGTTTCAAAGTCCTGTTAAACTTCAGGACTGTTATCACCCACTCACCTGGTCAGGCAACTGAAGAAGCACTCACCACTGAGCAGCTGGACCAGTAAAGGTCTAGCTTCTCCACAGTGCAGTGACGGAGCACTGACACATGCTGCCCAGAGAGGTGGTGGGGTCTCCTTCTCTGGAGATGTTCAAGACCTGCCTGGACTCCTTCCTGTGCTACCTTGTCTAGGGAGCTGCTTTGGCAGGGGAGTTGGACTCCATGATCTCTAGAGGTCCCTTCCAATCCCTGCAATTCTGTGATTCTGTGGACCAGTTAAACGAGGACATTCTTTTCGTCCACTCAGTAAGTGATGTTTGAAAAAGTGGGCAAGAGAATCCTCACAATGAGACTGAGGGGCTATTTTGGCTCACTGTGATGCTCATAATGTTGCTGCACAGTATGATCACTGTGTGCATTTATCAAAGTGTACAGGATGTGTATAATTTTCTTATCACCTCATTAAATTGAGATGTGCTTAAGGGAGGCTGCTCCCACCTGTCTGGAGTTCATGGGTTGATTCTCCCATTACTGTGTATTTTTCTGAGTTTTGTTTGAACTATTTCACTGGCGTATCAGAGAGCTTGTGTAATAGGGAACTGATGGAAGATGTCTGTAGCTGTCAAAAGGCCAAGGAAAGCCTACAGAAGATGGCACATTTATTGCACATACTTGTATGGAGAAGGACGAAGAGGCATTGGAGTGTTTTAGATAGAGTGTAAAGGGAACATGTGACACTGTTCGTGATTGGGCTTGTCTGCTTGTTTCTGTATAGAAGATGCATGTCAGGAGATAAAAGGCAATAAGAGAATGGAGTAAATGTATGAAGGAAGGGATTTCTTGGGTTTGGGCTGCTGAGTAGACTTCACTATGGACTCTTTGCTCATTAAGAAGTCTCACAGTTCCACTCAGTACACTATTGTATGGGAAGAAACTTGACTGAAAAAGTTACCATCTATGCAGTTGAATTTGAAGTGAGATTAGAAACAGACTGAAGCATTCAGCTGCTGAGGGGACCACTGCAGTGATGTCTGGGGTTGCTGCAGGCCACATCTGTGTGTATGCAAAGGTAACCAAGATCAAGGTATGGATCCAAGAACAAACCCGTGGTTGTGTATATTTTCTGAAAGTTCAGAAGCATGGTTCTCAATTACATTTTATTACTGTTTGTAGAAAGAAATATAGCTTGAGGAATGCTGTACAAGAGGGATGATGCTTATAGCCATAGAGACACAAAACATCCTGTGCCATTTGGCCATAAAGCTGTGAACAAAACCTGAACTTGTTTTCTCTGCTGGAGTAGGAATAGCCTGAGTCACCTGGAGAACCAGAAGCTCCCTGAAGCTGATGACAGTAAAACAAAGTGGCTAGAGGTCTGGGGGAGAAGCACACCTGGAGGCACTGGTCCCACCTCGTGCACATTGTGATGTTATAAGCAGCATCTGATTCTGAACTGGTAGACGTGATGGAGACTTCTCATTTCTTATGGGAATTAAGGATTTGACGTGCAACATTTTGATGTTCTCATTGTTGTCTTCAAGTTGAGGCCCTTGCCTTCCTCTGCTAGCACTGTGATCGAAAACTGCATATTTGGAAAGTGTTCCTATAAGACCTTACTCATCTGAACAACTTGTCCTGACTTCAATAGGATTGTTATGCGAGTAAGAGTTGGGGTGGATGTCCGCTTGGAAACAATTCTGTATCTCTCTAATCCTTCTTTGTCAAATGTTGTTTGATGAACCTTACAAGTTACTTTAGCAGACATATATGGGAAGAAAACATTTTCTTCAGAGAAGAGTGACTCTTCCCTTTTGGCTTTGATTTATCGGGATACTAAAATATGGATGTTTGTGAAACTGAATCTTTTCATCCATTGCCCTCTAATTTGCCGTCTTTTGTTACATCTGTGTATTTCCCTCCTCGATAACCCTTGTTATGAGTGTTTTTGTAAGCTTGTAAAAAAATGCAGTTCATCTAAGCCAAGAATTAAAAAACAAAACTGTTGTATAAAAGCCTGTTTTAAATAGATACTGATAAAGAAATGAGTCAGGGAACTGTTACTTAAGTAGTGAGAAAACTGGTATCCAGCATCTGAAGAAATTATCATTTGGGAAGATAGTTTTGTAACACTTCAGATTTGAGTTCCAAATCTTAATAACAAAAAAGGATATGTTCCTTATGCCTTAGAATACTATTTAGGCTTTTCATTGCCACTGCAGTCTTTCTCCCTGCCCTCCAGGTGCTGTTGCATAGGGATGTCCTGTGCAGCATTTTGGTTTTACAGCTATTTCAGAGGACAGAGTTTCTTCTTGTTCTGATCATATGGGACGTGATCTTGTTTGCTGTAAGGGTACTACAGTTGGATTTTGTTGCCTGTAAGCAAGGCCAGATACTTGCTTTAAATTTCTAAATGACTTAGCAGAGCTTTCCTGGTCTGTAATGTTCTTAATTTTTCTTTTAGGTTGGTTGTTACCTGAAGACTCCCAAATACCCGATTTGGTTGGTATGCAGTGAAAGCCACTTCAGTGTGCTTTTTTGTTTGGAAAAGGATTTACAAGGTGACTGGAAAACCGAGCGGAGGTTTGATCTCTATTATTATGATGGCTTGGCCAACCAAGAAGAAGAAATACGTTTAACAGTTGGTATGTACAATGCAGTGTCTCTGCATCTCATCCCTTGTGGTGGTGACAGCATCACATCAAAAAGAAGCATACAACCAAACTTAATGTTATTAGGCATTACGAGAGCATTTGTAAGACTGTTTTCTAATTCCAAAATTAGACTTAGTGCTTCATTTGAAAGTAGATTTCTCAAGGCAGTTATGAGGACAAGCCCTTGGAGGGGCATTTTCCTTCAGATGTTCCCACTGAGGAACCTCCTGTTCTCTGCTCCACACATGGTAGCATGAGCAGAGGAGGTGAGGAAGGATTAAATCTTTGCCTCCAATCCCAGCTGCTTCAGAAGATGGCCATAACCTGCTAACAAACAAGCCTGCTTGTGAGCACACTTGGAAATATGAGCATGTGAAAGATCTTCTGACTTGTTAAACACATTCTTTCAGGAAACCACGTCAAATTATGGGGTGCTTTTTACAGAAGTTGTGCTTCTTGAACTGGAAGACAGTTGGACAAGCAGTATTCTGATGCTGAGAAAGCTCCTACTTGTTTCTGTATTAAGATATTCTTGAGCACTGAATTCATATTTGCTAGTGATATCCTTATCCTTTGCTTTCGTTCCTTCACTACATTTATCCAATCTATACAAACTCCATCTTTATTTGAAGGAGGAACTCTGCTGAAGTTCTCTCAAAAATTATCTGTTGTTGTTCCTTGTTTGCATAAACCTTCTCATTCTTGGACAGGATGAGTTATGCACAAGTACTACACGTTTTAATTAAGGCCATGAGGCGAACCACTCTAGAGGCCTCTTAACATCTTGTAAGGTTTGATAGTGAATACTGTAGTCTTTCTCCCTGTTATTTATCCTCTTATCTTAATTAAAATCTGTGATTTTCAATTGTAGCCTTTACCTTTATAGGTTATCCCAGCAAATCTCTCAACCTCCACAGCACGTGGCTACAAAATGGTTCCCACGCAGCCTGACCCAGATACAGGAAGATTTATTAGAGTAGATTGTACAAAAAAATCCCTGTGTCTTTACTGGGAGACAACATATTGTAAATGCTAACACATTATAATCAAAACATTCATGATTACTGAAAATCTCACTTTTTTTCATAGGCTAATACTTTTTTAAATTCAGCCTTTTTAGGCCAAATGTTTTCCATGATTTATTTGGCAGTTATATGTTGTCCATATGAAAGAAGGAATCTCTTCAATGGTTTTGGTCTGAGGATGTGTCCCTAGGCTTGCTATTTTCAAATGATTCGAGAGAATTGCTACATGCTCATGACTGTAAGCAGAGGGTATTTCTCCTTGAGGTAGAGGGATTCTTTCTAAGTGACATAGAGGATTCAGGAAAGCAATGGGAGATTGAGACCATTCTGCTGGATTGTGCAACATATGGCCTAAGACAGGCATCCTTCTCTTTTTCTCTTTGATAAATCAAAGACATCTCCAGAATCCAAATGTACCCAACACTCTGAAATCCCTGGATAAGAAAATGTTCAGAAGTTGTATGTATTTTTCTCTGCAATTATTCAGCCTGTCGAGGCAGAACTGTTTATTTCTGCTCAAAGATGAGACCTGCACTCTGATAGATGTCTTTTTGTTGGAGCCATAGCCCCTTCCAGGGATCCAGCCTCTTCTTTTGTTATCTGTGAAATTCTGCAGAAGGCTGTAAACTGCAAATAGTTTCATCATTCCAGGGTAAGGCTTTCGTAGCTCTGGTGGTGCAGTAATCCTGCGCTTGGTCTGGAGAAGAGCTGTAATTGCTTTACTTCTTAAAGGTGACACCGAACATAAATCTAAGCTATGCATGCAGTACCAGGTAGAAATACCACGATGCTAAGTATGACTGGTATTTCTATCATGGGAATATCAACAAGCTGTGATGATAAGGCAGCGTTACGTGGAGATACAGCATGAAGCCCTGGATGCCTCGCAGCCACATCTCACAGATGTAAGTTTGGGAGGTTGTTTGCTTCTCACTCGCAGCAATTCCTTGAAAAGGAGATCTTATTTATAATTATGAAGATTAAGATTGAGATCACATTTCAGGGAATCTTGAAGAAATTTTACTGGGCAAGAATCGCTTAAAAGCCAGAAAGTTAGAGCAGAATTATATTTTTGGGGTAACAGCAATGACTGTTTTGCATTAAATCACCATCAGTATTGTATGGGATTAAGACTTTGCACTGCTCCACATACTGATTAGCACTTGCCAAAATACAGATGAGAAATATGAATATCCTTTCTAAAACCAGGCTGCAGCTACTAGTGAGTTCAACACTCAGTCCTAAATAAAGGTTCTTTAGTTTTTCTTTCAATTTTGTATAATTTTCTGATAGAGAGAGAAAACAAGCCAGTGGATCTAAATTAATTGCTCATGTGCTTTTGTCAGCTCAGTGGAGATTGTTGTTACAGGTCACGCAGAGCACTTATATGAATGAGCTTGTTGTTCTGCTTGGAGAAATACTATTGTTTTCTAATGTATACCGTTAATACCTGTCTGTCAACATCTACAATATATTGTCTCCAAGTGAATATATAGTGAATTTTCCTGTTTTAATGAATTTCCTTATACTACATTGGTGCATCCCTTGAACTCAATATCCTTTTGAAGGAATTTTAAAATTAGAGCTGAATATTTGCTAATATATAACTAGATTTCTCTGGAAATTCTCCAAGACCCAGGGATGCCATTCACACATCCCATGGAAGGAAGTGCAAGCTGTGAAATCAGATCTCCAGATACTGGAGACAGTTTGTGGGCAAGGATGATTTGTTGATGATGAAACTTTCTTTCAACGTGTTTTTGTTTTTTGTTTTTTTTTTCCCCCAAAGTTAAGATGAGATTGTTTCAATGTGCAAAAGACTTCAGGAAAAGCAATTAATAAAGCATCATTTCCTGAGGTCGCCATTTAAATAATGAGCATTACGTCTTCACCGCTTCCACTTCCACTCTTCTAAACCCTTCCTCACTATATCTCTTGGATAGCTAGTTTGTATCTCATCTGACACTCAGTTTCTTATCATGCTTAGCTTAGGTGTAAGTGCAAACAGAAAAGATGATACTCAGGTCCTTCTTGCTGTTGGTGACTCCAAGATGGAAAAGTGTGACATCAAGACTCTTTGCTCCAAATGAGTTCGTGAAACATGTAAATGCAGTCATTACTTAAATGTTCTCTGCCTGATTTGGTTAGGTATACTTTCAGTGATAGTTCCATATGTCTATGAAAAACATCCATTCAAAATCTGGTTGGAAGAACTCAAGTCTAAAACTGACAAAACTCAGCATGTTGGCCATGACAAAGAAAGGCAGTTGTGCTGGATGCCTGTTCTCTGATGATGCTGTGATTAGGACTGTGAACGTTGCTTCTTACTAAGAGATCCTAAGATCCTAAATGTCAGCGTCAGGAATTCCTAGAGTCCAAACACTATTCACAGGGTCATAGAATCTTAGAACCATCAAGGTTGGAAAAAACCTCTGGGATCATCTTGTCCAACTGTCCACCGACCACCAGTATTTCCCCACTACACCACGTCCCTTAGTACAACATCTAAATGTTTCTTGAATACCTGAGAGAAAGACGTGCTGTTGGAAACCTCTAACAAACTTTTATAAACCTTTTGGTATTAAGATGAAAGAGGCCCACTGAATCTTGAAAGATTCCAGTGTATCCCTTCAGTTCCTGAGGTTCCAGGATAAAACTGCCACTACTTTATGTAACTTTACGTTTTGTCTATTTTCTGTTACTCCGTTCCCTGCAGCCACTGAGAGTGTTCTGCAGGTATTTGTACTGACAGGAGGAAGTCAGATGTAGCCGAGTAGTGAATATAGGAGCATTTGCCTCCCATCCTGTCTACATCAGTCTCGCTGCGTCAGATCCATATCCTGCACCATGGATTGGTACCATCAGTTGCTCACAACATTCCCGTGGGCTGAAAGAAAACTGCCAAAAACCAGCTCCAGTGTACAGCACTTGAAAATGTTTTACTCCAAAACAGGAAACAGCTGAGCAGACTGACATCCAAGCTGGCTGCAGGATGTTTTCTCCCTGGGAAATTCAGCAACTACTTTCACTGTTGACAGATCCAGGCTCTGAGACACTGACCTCTCTGTTTTCCCCGGAACAATGCAATTGCCTCTCCATCCCAAAGGAATGCTCAGAGGCTGTGGTAGCTCTTATATCTCACACGACACCGTTTTCTCCCATTTGTGCACTCCTTCCACAGTAAAGAGACAGTTTTCCTTTCAGGGGTGAAGGATTCTCAATTTACTTCAGGATGGACTTGGGATTTGCTATTCATGTGTAGGACTTTTACTGTCCTTAGTGTATGATTAAAGAAAACTGCTTTCTTAGCAATCAATTCATTGACAGCAAGATAAAATCATCACAACAGACCTTCAGCATATTCTTTCACCTTCTGGCCATCTCGTTTTCCTTGAGACCATCTCTATATTGCCTGGATCATGTCATGGTACGAATGCTGTCCCACATTTATCCTTACTGCTAAGTAGTCAGCACAAGTCAGCAAGTTTCTGACCTAAATCAACTAACATTGTTCCCAAATTAGGGCAAGGTTGCATGTAGTCACCTCCTTTCAGCCTCTAGGCTACCATCACATAAATAGGCAATAGACCAGGAATTGAAATGAGGTTTAAGGTGTGAACAGTAGAGACTCTTGTCCATGCTGTCACATCCATGGGTGGAGTTCCTAGAAGCCACTGCAGTGTAGAAATTAATAGACATATACCTCAGCCACTAATTATGTCTGGTATGCCTTTTTAGATACGACTCAGATGTGCACTGAAGATAAAGAAAATGATCTTACTCCTCCACTTGAGCACTGCATTAGGACCAAGTAAGTGAAAATGGCATTTATCATACAGTTATTTTCACTGAATTATGTAAATAATATATGTGAGGCTGGAGTGTGTTTAAGAAGTTAATACTGTGTCAGTTACTCTTGCAGAATTACTGGTTAAGAGTTAGAAAAGATCACCCTTCATTGTAGTTAATGTAAAACTGTCCAAGGCATTTGTTTCACTCTTGGAGGAACTGTCATGATGTCACCAGAAACTGACTGAGACAAAGCTAGTCTGAGAGCTCAACTTGATTTCAAAAGGTCGAAATGTGGATTCCCAAATTGGTTCCTATTGTAGAGATATAATGAGAAATGAAGAAATTCACTTCCACCTTCATCAGCTCTTTTCTGAAACGTATCAAAGCACATAGGCAGTTGGGTGCCACTTTTGGTGCATAAATCTGTGCTCAGTGACCTTAGTTTGCTCAAACTGTCCATGGAAGCACAGACTTTCTCCAGATCACAAACCAGGGCAATTTTCCAGTCTTTTTTAGGTCCTGTTTTGTCCTTAAATACACGGTCAGTTACTGTCATGTTTTGATTTTCATGAGATCCATATTAAATGATGGACTTTATATAATTTATCCAACTTGTACTGAAGTTAATGAGAACATTTTCAGTGTATCAAGTTATGAAAGAAGCAAAATCAGGAACTTTCCCTAATTGAAAGTATCAGCTTTATATCAACTCCTTCAACAGGACTTTGAAAGCTGCTATCGGAGTATCTCTGGAGCAAGAATTAAAAGCCTCATTGTCAAAGCCCGTAGCAGCCTAGCAGCTTCAGATTTCCCTTGTCCTTTCCCTCCTTTCTTTGCCAGGCAAAACAAATAAGGACACTGGCTGCCAAACATCATGTTCCTGCAGGCTGGCTTTATGGAGTTAGAGAAAATAAATGAGGCATCCTTGAGCATGAGAGCACCATTGGTTCAGGCTCCCTGCTCATATAGGTTGTATGGATTCCTCTGCACAAGGGAAACATAAGTGTGACTGCACACAAATATAGATAATCCATAGCCTCAGAAATGCACAATGTGGGGTGAACACTCTATGCAACTATTTACAGTTGCACTTAAAATATCTTCCATTCCTGGCATCACATCAAAGTTACACACAGCTTTGGTAATGATGTTTGTTTATTCTAAATTCTTTAATCTATTGGGGAAGTAAGTTACCACCAAATTCCATTGTCAATTAATTTTGTTTGTACCATTCCTAGGACAGTCTGATTTACCCTGATCAGTCTCTCTCCTTGTTTTCTGTATTCTCCAATTACTTTGAACATATTTATTCAAGCATGGCCTTGCTTCTAAAGGTCTTTCATGCCATGTTTTTCCTTTTCATTTGAAGAAGTCTGTCTCCAACTCTGAACCAGTGTACAGAGAAAAGTGAAAACAAAGCAAACTAATGAGTGTTTAACAAATTGACAGATATAAAATAAATTTACTGTCATGCAACTGTGGAAAGCACCAATAAAATAATTGTTATCAGAGCAAGCCAAACAAACAAACAAGCAACCAAACAAACAAACAAGGCCACTGCTCCTTTTGACCAAGCTTTTACGGTAATAAAGCTCATTATCAAACCTTTCTCATCAAAAAAGTGTGGACAATTTAATAGTGTAACTGATCAGAACCCGTATCAACCACCGTTTCCAAATTTTGAATGTGTTTTTTTTTTTCTTTTCTTTCACGTGACTCAGTGCTGTTTCAATCCATGGGAAATCTTACCCCGTACCTGAACACCATCACCTTTCAGGGCATTGAGTCCTGTGCCACCCATCTGTCTGCTTTTGGTTCTCTAACTGTCTCCCAGTGGAGAGATCTGCACCTGTAATAGTCTCTGTACTTAGTTTTTTTCATTATCATTATTGTCACAGGAGAGCAGCCATTTTGCTTCTGCGGGACGAGGCTTGTGCTTTTATTCCCTATTTTACAGAGTCTCAGAAAAGGAGTGTTTGAGTTTAAAGCAGGTAACCCTGTGCAACAAACAGTCCCCAGCAAAGATCATGTTAACCTGCACACTCCCAGCTGTGGAGTCACTGTTGGTGTGTGTACTTCTATTGGGGTTTTCAGCCCAAGACGTATGTGGAAGGAATTGTGTTTGGTATGAGAGGTGTCTGGAAAGGGTGACCCTAGGTGGCATTTCTGGGAGTCACCATGGAGATGTCTGATTCCATTCTCCCCTGAAGAGTACTCTTAAATCACAGCCGTCCTCAATGTCTCTCTGCGCTGGTAGTAATAACATCTGTTAGCTTTGCCCAAGAGGAAGAAAACTTTGATCTGATGTTATAATATGAGCCTAGCATTAGATTTTGTTAGCCCACAACTCCCAGCTTTCCTTTGTGGTACTGGAACAGTGTCACACATCACTGATCTGTGTTCCTTCAAAGTGAGACATTTGTTGGAAGTTTGATAGGTGAGAAGAGAAGAAAGAGTGGACATTTAATCTCAAATTATTGATGCCAGATGATAAATGCAAGAGATATTCTCTGAAAGTTATTCCAGAGGGAGCATTGCTCAGAGCTCAAAACAGTTCTGAGGTTCCGTGGAAGTGATCCACATAACTTCCATGACCCTCAAATGAGGTCGTAGTCAAACCAGATGAGTTCAGTGTTGTTTTTGTATTGTTGATCTGATAAATTATAATTCAGTATGGGTTCCATTTAGTTTACACTGTGGCAGATCAGTTGGAGAAAGGAGAGCACTTAACTGTTTGTATCATGTTTTTTTTTTTCATGATGAAATGACCATTTCAGTACCTGTGAAAGAGGTTGCTTTCTATTTGACACCTTTTCTTGTGCATATCCAACAGAAGAGAAAGTTTTGAAGCTGTCTCTGCATGAGCAAATTGGCAAATTGCTTTTCATTCTACAGACAGCTCAAGAAAAGTATCTGGAAAATGAATAGAGATGTGACAGAAAGAATGTGGCTTGCAGTCTGACAAGTCAACGTTGTCCCCACCAGATCTATTTGACAGTAGTCCAGTCCTTAGAAGATCTGAATTTTTAAGTATGAAAAATGCCATGGACAAATGTGCTGTTCACCTAATGAATGACTCTGGTGGTAGGGAGACTTGACCCATTTTAGTCTGGCTGATCAATGGAGAGCCAGCAGGTGATGAGTGCAGGTTTGATGTTCATGGAGTGGGCAGCTGAGCAGTAGAGACCAGTACACAGTCAGGGATTAAAAAGAGTGAAGATTTTTGTGCATATGTGTATTTTTTTTCAGTATATATCTTTCATGTTATTCTGCAGAAAGGGTATGGGTTTTCTCTGCATAGAGAAAGCAAAAGATTATATTTAGGGTGGGCAACTGAATATTTCAAAGGAGCCAAGGCCAGGAACAAGAGTAGCTGCTCAATGAAGTTATTTGGTCTCATTTGGGTTACATATGGGTAATTCTTTTGCCCATCTTGAAGATTGCCCATAGTCTTTGCAGAACCAGTGTTCTCATTCTGAATCAGCTGCTGCTGAGAACTCTTTATTGCCCAGAAGGGACTGAAGCATAAGGACACTAATCTCCAAACGTGGGCCCTTAAAATTAGGAGCACAAACACTTCATTTTGCTTTCTTTTTGTTGGAGAAGATGTGGTAAGTTACCCCAAGCGAGTCTATCTCTAGGTGTGGTTGGGTGGTTGAGAGTATTGAGCTGACCTCTCCAACAACCTGATAAACTCATGGATGTAAAATGGTTGCTTTTATTTCTAGGTGGCAAGGAGCTGTTATTGACTGGAATGGCACAGAACCAATCTTGTGACTGACCCAACCTGCACTTTATTTGTACAGAAAAATAAAGGAAATGTCAGAATTAGCGCATTCCTATTCCCACCAGTACAGGAAATAGGACAGGAGTTCTATGCCATTTATGGTGAAGAATGACATGGCTGCGTGCGGGCTGGAGGAGCGTCACCTTGTTCACTTCATGCTTCAGATATTTTGCTTATAATGCGAACAACACTTAGATAAATTCTTTGTTGCTGCCTTTAATGTACAGTTTCAAAATGTAGACTGAGTCTCCAGTGCCAAGTGATGGTTGTGGGTGAAGCAGTGGAGCTGTCATTACCCCCTTGCGGTCCCTTTCTGGATCAACTCTATATCCTGCAATTGTTCCCAAAAATCTGATGAAAGGAGACTAGCCACTATTTCTGTCCCTGTTCTCGCCTTCCTGTACTGCCTTATTCTTCACCTGCAACGCTCCAGTACCAGTATGAAACATCATCCAAGAAATAAATATTCACTTCATTACCATATATTATGGACTCTGAGACTAAGACTGAACATAGTGGTAACCACAAGGTCTGTGGTTTACCTACTGGGGTTTATTTACACCAAAGTGATTGATAAGTTCTGTGGTTTGCTGCTTCATCCGTGCAAGAAAACAGAAGTGATGCTAGATTGGAAATGTAAAGGGTGTCTGTCTGTGATAGGTACTGTTATTCATGATTAAATTATGTGCGTGTAAGAAAACAGTGTATGGTGGAGAGGTACCACGAGGTACCAAAACAGCAGTATGTATTCTGAAATGAATCCTTTGAGTGTAATATTTTGGCAAAAATTTACCGAAATTGGAACGAGTTACTGAACTGAAGATTGGAAAAACTGCTTTGGAAAATATTAATTGGTAATGGACAAGCTGCAGAGAAATGATGTTTCTAGAATTGTTTTTGTCCTTTGGGAGTGCATATATCATGGGAGTTTCATAACAGATTTTGATTTCTGTTTTTATTTCTGATTTTCTGGAAGTTTTATCATGGCACCCTCTCACTGGTTGGTATGCAAACCTCTCCGAGCCCAGATAAACCACTTGCTATTTTCAAAATCAGTTTCCATCAGAAATTCTGTGTTATACTCCACGTAGTGAAAGAATCCAAGCTGTCTCTACAGATACAAATTTGAGAGTGCTAGCTCGTGAGCTAGATTTGTAAACCAACCTGTGCCTGAGCTGCACATGCTACCAGAAAACATTAGGTAGTCTGTGAATAAACATCTGGCTCTGCTTTGCTTCCTGCAAGCATCAAACTGTCTACATGCAGTAAAACATCTCAGAGCTGCGGTCGTTTTCATTTTAAGTGAAGCGGTACAATGTAATTTGTTTGTTTTAGGTCGGATAAGCAATCTTCTTTCTGTGAACTTGGTGAGATGAATATCTCCCTTCAACCATGGCATCACGGAGAGCATTAGATCTGAGCCCATTCCCAATTCCCCTTGGGGAGCATTACATAATCTTTGCCAACTCCCTTCATTGCACTGTATGTATGGGGATGTTTATACTGCTAGCTGCAGGTGGGATCTAGGCTATCTTTAGGATGCACACTTCATCTACTCTTCAAGAACTCCATTTTCCGGATCCCAAGCATCCAAAAATCCCAGTTTTGCACAACTTGGAAAACCAGGGACGCAATGGTGGCTGGGCATGGTGTCAGCCAGGCCACCAACTTGTGTTAAACATCTTTTTTCTTGATTTTTCCCATAAACTACAAGTCTCCATGTGCTTAACGTTGCAAACACAGCCTGAGAGGGCACATAAAAAAGATTGTTCAGAATGTGTTTGGACAGAAAATAGTGTAGAGATGATAAACAGTGGAAGATTTTTGGAGCTAAGTGTATCAAAAAACCCTCCTTTCTGGAAGTGTTCCTCTGCGGAGGACGGGAGCTGCTGTGTTACTGCCCTGATTTCATCTGACGGGAATATGGATGTCTCCAGTGCAGATATGTGTTGAGAAGCTGCTCCTCTGGGCTTCCTTCAGAGTAGGGGTGTGATTTATCTTTTCTTATGGACAAGAAAAAATGTGCTCCTGACTGGAGGATTATAAACTGAGTATAGATGGAGCCCAAGGGGATTGCCTCAGATGAACTCCATCCCTCAAGATGTAAGAATTTTTCAGGGTTTAAGAAAGAGTTGAAGATTAATGAATAAGGCTTGGAAAATGATTATGTTTTATGGTTTATCTTGAAAGATAAATGAAGGTGGGAGAGAGCCCTGTAGTCTGATCCTCTTTTTAAAACAGGCTGCGAAGTCTGTAAGGCTCCTTTCATACTGATTATGGAGAATATTTGTGTTGAGCCTTAAATTCTATTACAGCAGAACCCCATTGAGCCAGATCTTTCTGTAATTTTTTCTGTCTGTGAAGTCCATTGTCTGCCATCTGTTTAAGATGAACTAACTGAAGATTCGCCTGTGCCAAGAAATATAACACTTGGACCGTGTTCCTGAAGCACTGCTTCTGCAGGGCAATCCCACCGAGCTGGAGCACTGCGTTGCTAAGCTGCTGCCACCAGCTTTGCTCTTGGGGTTTCCTGTGACATCCTTCAATAAAGAGGGAATGGGCGATGAAAATACTCGTTTAGATCTACCTCTTCTGCAGAAAACCAACCGAACCAACCTCTATTTCTGTATCAAGAAAGAGACTCGCGTATTTTAATTTGATGATAAAACACATGAAGCAGTTTGCTGTAAGGCATCACACGTCTTTTGGAATCCAGTGATCTGACAAACCAATGCAAAGGGTTATACAGCAATGCAGAGACCTTTGCACAGACCTGTGCAGAAGCATATCCTGTTGTGGGAGCCTACATCTAGTTTGTTGATTATGTTTTCCTTTTCATTGTTTCCCGTTTTCATTTTCATTGCCCGATGAACGTGACTTCCTGAGGTGAACAAAGCAACTGTTTGCGAATAGTGGAGTACAAGACACTGGCACTGGGCCTCTATGTATATCTTAAAATCATTCTCTTCCCTTCTGTGTGATGAAAAATAACACCCTTTGCTGAGACATGACGCCTTAGCTTCCAACAGGCATCACCCATTGTAAATCTGAGCAGAAGTGCTATTTTGGTAAAGTGTCATGATGATTGCCCTCGTGCAAAATGTATAGTTACCTTTGTTTTGTACAGAATGTCCCATACAAATAAAACCTTTAAAGAAAATAGCAATATCTCTTATTTTCACTGCTTTTTTTTTTTTTTTTTTTTTTTTTAGTAATTGATTTGCCAAGGGAAATTAATCTGGGAGACTGGATTTTAACAGCTTCACGGGCCTCCTCCTGTCAGTGAAATAGAATCATAGCATGGCTTGGGTTGGAAGGGACCTCAAGGATCACCAAGTTCCAACACCCCCACCACAGGCAGGGCCACCAACCTCCATATCTGGCACTAGACCAGGTTGCCCAAGTCACCATCCAATGTGGTTCTGAACATCTCCAGGGACAGAGCATCCACAGCTTCTCTGGGCAGCCAGTGCCAGCATCTCACCACTCTCTCTGTAAAGAACTTTCCCTTGATATCCTGTCTAAACCATTCTCCTTCTCCTGTCATTACCTATCCTTGTAGAAAGCTGTTTCCCCACCTTGTAATAATCCCCATTTAAATACTGGAATCCCACAGTGTGGTCTCCTCGCAGCCTTCTCTTCTCCAGGCTGGATAAACACAGCTCCCTTTGTCTTCATAGGGGAGGTGCTCCAGCCCTCTGAGCATCAATAATAACACAATAACAAGAAGTTGAGCTTCCCTCTTTGAGCAGAACCACAGTACAGTTGGAAACTCAGGGCAGAGGGACCCATTCTGAGCTCGGTGCTCTCAGATCTGAGCAGCTACAGGTGCTGAAACCAACCTGTCTGGGGCTGGTTGCAAATGTGAGGTAAGTCTTCCTGCATCATTGCACATCCACCATGTTCTGTTTGAACCTACCCAGTACGATGAGAAGGAAACTGCAAGGACCTCATTACTCAGCTTAGTGTGGAATCATAGCATCAAGGAATCATTGGAAAAGACCACTAGGGTCATCTAAGACCACCCAACCCAAACTCCATGCCCACTGACCGTGCCCCCAAGTGCCACATCTCCAGGGATGGTGACCCCACTGCCAGCTTGGGCAGCCTGTTCCACTGCCTCACTGCTTTTAGGGAGAAGAAATTGTTCCTAATATCCAACCTGAGCCTCCCCTGGAGCAACTTAAGGCCATCACCTCTCATCTTATAAATGAACTGCATCATCCTGATCAAAACCTGGGGTATCATCAACAATTGAGAGTTATTAAGAAGGTTTGTGCAAGGTGGACATGTGCACATGGAGTTTCTTGTCCATCAGCAGGTTGCAGTGCATAGACCTCACACTGGAGTTGATGAAGCTGCTGGAATTGGTTTTGTGCATATCTATCCGTCCCTGTTGTAGTGGTCAAATCCAGGAGCAGTCTGAGATCTGATGACAGACACATGAGCAAATCTGTACAATCACTGTGTGGTTTGTTCCCAGGGAGTTCAAAGATGAAAGCTTGTGTCTGTTGTTTTCAGTTCTTGACTTTTCCAAGGCAGATTGCTTTTTGTTTTTCTTTCTAATACGTAGAACGGGGTAATATGGAATGACAGGAAACAGTCACTTTAAAAATCAGAGGAAAGTTGAAGTGCTTGGGAAAACGACACGTGTAAGCCAAGTTTAACAGACCTTATAAGTGGTTTAGGGTCTCCAAAGATTCCATTGCTGTACCTGAGATACTTGAAAGAAGCCCAGTTTTACGTTGGTAACTGGGAGCTCCATTGAAGTACAGTGGTCCCAAATCGTGTTTTTTTATCTTCTTCTCAGAATGCTGCTGCCAATTTTGCAAAGGAGTGAAATATTTCTTCAGGGTGCCTCCATGATTAGGGGTATGGTTATGGAAACACAGTGCAACACAGAATACAGGCACGTTTTGCTGGTATGTCTGTCAGTCCTACCCCAGGGTACACTTGTTATCGAGGAATCTGCCTCGAATTGTGTCACATTTACCAGTATTGAGGAGGGGGCTGCTGAAAACTAAACTAGAACCAAAGCCTGTGCTTAAATCATTCATCTGTTCAGAACATACCTGTAGAAACCTAAATCTTCAAAATCAAGCACCAAAGCGTATAGGACAGATTGATGTTGTGTCTGGATGGATGATAAGAACAATTTGTTCTCCAAAAGAGCAGTCAGGTGCTGGCACAGGCTGCACACGGGGGTGGTGGTGTCACCATCCCAGGAGGTGTTCCAGAAACACATAATTGCTGTACTAAATTAAGTGAAAAAGGGACATGGTTTAGTGGAGAAATAGTGGTGGTAGGTGGTTGGTTGGGCTGGGTGATCTTGGAGGTCTTTTCCAGCCTTGGTGATTCTATGATTCGATGTTTCTTTGTTGTTCTCTTAACGAGTAAGGTCATGAAGGAAACAGAGTTTTACTTGTGGAAAGAGGGTGATTGCTCCTGATTGCTGCTTCTTGTCTGTATGACCAGTCTACTGCATAACCTAAGGAAACTGCATCCCATTAAGAACACTCTGGATATAGTAGTACTCTTCTTTTATTTGTTTTCATTGGCTAAAAGATAATAAACTCCACAGCAGTTCTGAAATAAGGAAGCAGTTTCTTCTTAGCAGCTTTGTTTATAAAAGGGCTTTGTTTATATAAGAGAAGGAAAAAGGGCATTTTCAGATACTTTATTTGTTGTTTCAACCAGGGTGGGAAGGGGTTGTTTTGAGATTGGAAAGCCATATAGTATTGTGATGTCCCTCATTAACAATTGTTTTTGTCTATATTGACAAAGAATTAAGCTTATATTTTAAAAAGAAAAACCTTTTCAAGAATGCAAAGGGATTTTCCAATGACATAAATGGTTATCAGCAATCCAAAAAACTTCAAGTTTCACCTTTCTCACTGTTGCTGTTTACCTTTTCTTGGAGGAATTATGTTAAACTGCAGCAGTTGACTCTTCCTGGCAGTTGTGCTTAATGGCACAACTTGATCTGCACAGCAGATTAAAAGTGGAGGATGTCAGCAGATACATGGACAAAGGGGACACTTAAGTAAACCACCATAAGAAGCAGTAGTCCTTAAAGCCATGTCTTCTCAACAGACAAGATATGAGAAGTACTGTGAATGGACAGAAGAATTTGGAATATGCATGAACTTAAACACTTTTCTCCTACCATTGACTCATCTACCAAGTGGTTTTGTTCCTGCATTTTCTACCATGGTCTTCATGACTGTTCGAGACAAGCTTAATTAAAAGATATACAGGATTATTCTTTCCAACACTTCTCCCAGGTAACTAGTTGCAGGGTGAGAGGTGACAGCCTCAAGTTGTGCCTTGGGAGGTTCTGGTTGAATATTAAAAACAATTTATTCTCCAGAGACTGTTAAAGCACTGGCACAGGCTGCCCAGGGATGTGGTAGAGTCACTGTCCCTGGAACTGTGCTGGAAGAGTGGAGATATGGCACTTGGGGACATGGTCAGTGGGCATGGTAGGTTGTGGTGGGGTTGAACTTGGGGATTTCCAAGGTCTCTTCCAAACTTTATGATTCCACGATTCTGTAAATAGGAGAGGACAGAGAAACTGAAACATAGCAGAGCTCCATCAGCAGTGGGGAAACAAGAAGGACAAGAAGGGAGAGTCAAGAACTGGCACAAGGTGCTCAGGGTGGTGGTGGAGTCACAATCCCTGGAATTGTTCCAGAACAGTGGAGGTGTGGCTCTTGGGGACATGAGCATTGGGCATGGTGTGGTGAGGTGGGGTTGGACTGAATGATCTTGAAGGTCTTTTCCAATCTCAGTGAATCTGTGATTCTTGGCAGTACCCTCCTGAAACAGCTTCCTGCTGCAAGTGTAGCCCAACCTGTGAATATCAGGCAGGATCCATCTGCTGTACTCAGAGGTGTCCATGGGGTGGATATCTCTATGTAAAGTAGGGTCTTAGCACAACCTTTACAGACACTGGTGAGACATGGGCACTACATGAACACGAGTCATCTGACCTGTGTGAGGAGTCTATGTGGGGGAAGTTAATTGCATTTTTTCACTTCCCTGCCTACTTCTGGTTGGCTCTCAATGGATTAAACTGAGTATATGTAGGGTAGTACGAGTAGACCAGGTGAATCCCAGTGTGTGAGTGACAAAGACAGAAAAGAAGTAGAATGTGTTTACAGACTCCATTTCATTGACAAAATGAGGGAATAAGATGAATTGTTTAGAGATGCCTCCTGGCTGCTGTGTACTAGGGAAGCATCCCTCGAAATTCAGGAAAGAAATTTCAGGGCTTAGCAGCCAAAATTTGGCAGTGCTTGGAGAAGGAGCTGCTGATAAAGGTTACTCACATGAAAACACGAGAAGTGTATCAAAGTTGAGACCTGGAAAGTGTCCTGGACATGAGATGTTGTGAGCAGAGATTTTCTTGTATAACAGAACTAGGATGGTGTCACAATCCTCATAAAACACCCAAAGTATCTGCACCTCGTGTGGGTGTTCTGCTTATTTTCTTATCGTTTTCTTATCACTTGGCAAGGACTTCCAAATTACTCTAAGAGGTGTTCTGGGCATTTGTAAGAATACTCCATGCTCTGGAATTCAGCAAATATTTATTCATCGACAAAACACTAGCAAAGAATGTGTAACAAAAAAGAAAAAACAAACCACCAAATGCCTGTTTAGCTCCTGTCTAGAAAATACACAGAGAATACGAGTTTGAAAACTATGTTCTGCAAAGATACCTTTTGTTGAGATGTACTTGGTTTGGTAAGTGCTGTGGATGGGAGCCAAGGTCTCCAGACCTTGAACTGAGGATCCTCATTTGTCAGTGTGACAAATGAGCAATGCTTTGTGCTGGTATTGCATGGCGTGTGAAGAAAAGAGGTCTTTTTATGAGCACTTCAATAAAGAACAGTGTTATTACAACTGACATCCTTCTCAGGGCTGAATTCCTATCACGCACAATATCCTTCCTGAGCCACTCTTGGTCAGGTCACTTCTGTAAGAAACAATCCACTTGCATTAAGGTTAATGATTCCACTTTGCAAATGGGACAAGCCCGTTGCAAGCATGTACTATAGTCTGTTCTGCTTTTATTGATGTCCTTTTTCAGGAACTTTCAGAGTCAGTAACAGGTGAGTATATAAACACAGTGAAAAGCTGAAAATCAAGCTACTTGTACTATGGTAAGAGGTATAGCTATGAGTACCCATATATTTACTTGTCTAGGAGAGAACTGTCCTATGGCAGCATACCATACACTTCGAGAAATATATATGTGCATGAACAGCAGAAGGTAACAGAAAAAGAAATCAGAATGATTATTTTTCATGTTGGACACAATTTATTGGGTTACATAGGACAGTTTTAAGGCACAAGCTATACTTTTAGGAAAACCGAGTAAAAAATGCAGGAGTGAGTCTGGACTATCAGCTACCAGACCATGGTAGGAACTGTTAGTCTCCTCTAATTGAGCTGACCCAGATTCAGATTCTCCTGATGACCTATTCTCCATAGATACCCATTGCCTATTGCCTTCCTCTTTTGAATTTCCCCACCTGCTAAGAGCCATGAAAGGCACTTTGCAACTTATGATATAAAAACAGCAAACATTTTTGCTCCCTTTGCTTGTTTCTTTTTTTTTCCAAGTTACATGCCATACGTCTGATGTGTAGCAATGAATTAGAAAACCTCTCTTGTGGGCTCGGACAGAAAAATGGCAGCATGGCTTGAGAAGACAAGGGTGATTTATGAGGTTTCCAGGACAAACAGGACAGGTGACTTTTGCTTGAAGGAAAAATGGTGTTCCTTGCTTAAAAAAATAATCAAGTAAAAGTAAATCAATACGGAGAATATATGTTATCTACAATTGTTCCAGAAAGAGTTTCCTACAGAACAACCATTACAAGTCATTGTAAGTCTCTCGGGAACAACAGTCAAAAACATCAGCAGTTAATTACTCGAACTTCCTAAATCAACCTTCTTTGGCATGACATGAAGTGAACAAGAGCAATAAAAGCAAGGAAGTGCATTGTGCTTTGTCCTGTCCAACTCCTGTTCAGACAGGCGTAGGTCACAAGCGCAAATGTAACCAGGCATGAATTGTTTTTTATTTTAATTCATGGCCTTGGGTTAAATTAAATGAACACACTGGAAAGGCCAAGGTGAAACAGAGGGCCAGGACCCCAGACTGCGTAAATCCTCTGACTGCAGCTGAGTTTTGTCATTTCCACACTTACAGAGTATAGCCTCTCTAAAAAGCATCAAAGAGTTTAGGTTGTATTGCTAAGTATCTAATCACATCCTACGATCTCCATCTCCACGCATGGAAATGGAAAAAGAATGCCCTAGAAGGGCTGGTAAAATAGAGACTGAACAAATTGTCCTTTCCAGGGTCTTCATAGCATTGGCTCTGGGGAATGCATGTTGAACTTCTGCTAAGTTTTATTGTGGAGATGGAGCTATTATTTGCCTATGGCTCTGATTGTCTTCAGTCCTGGGGCAGCAAATGGTTTTGTGGGTTCTGTGGCTGCTGGAACAAGTCCAGAAGGAAAGGATTACATACCCTCTTATTCTTAGCAGATTTGGAAAAAAGGAAAATGTTCTGTATAGACTCTGCTTGAAAATCATCTTCTTTTTTTTTTTTACTGTGAAACCATTCTGCAATATCTAGAATGCCTGCTTGATAAAGTAGGGGTATTGCTCTTCCCCTGATCTGTCTTTTCTTGCCTTTGTGTCTCACAGCTGGGTTGGTGAGTTTTCCAGGAGAAGGAGTTGCAAGAAAGGATGTGAATGGGACAGCTGTAGGTGTCTATCACACATCTTTGACTGAGAGTGAATGGGAAGGAAATCCAGAGGAAAGGCTAGTGTCTTAATGGGAGGGAAGGAGCCAAAGGGAAAAGCACACAATAGCAAATAGAAATTGTGTATCAGGAAGAGTTTTATAGGATCTCAAAACCTTCAGAGTCGTGAGTGGGAACTGGTGATTGATGTCATCTGGCTGAAAGGAGTGTACACTGAGATGCTGGCCAGACAGGGTTCCCTGGCTTTGGGAGCTTAGTGAAGTTTGGGCAATGGGAGGTAGAAGGCAATGGTGTTTCTGGATCAGCAGGTGAGAAAATTAGACTAGTGCCCTGCAGACTAGCTGCAGGCAGGCTGTTGTCTTTATCTGTTAATGTACGTAATTAAGGGCTAATCACCATAAACACAAAGGCTCTTCAAGAAGGAACCAAAACAAGTGGAGGAAACTCAAGAACATAATTAGTGCCAACCTGACCCAGCTGCTCCTGGGCTCACTGAAGGAGAGCAGTCTGGCCACATGGCTCAGCTCAGCCAGAGACCCTCCTCCCAGAAGGTCTTGTGGGAAGTTATGGACTGCAGTGGTGTAGGGAGGCCTGGGAGAAACCTTTGGAGATTGTATAAAATGCATTCAGGGTTTTTTTTTTTTAAGGCATCTATTAGAATGTGGAAGATGTAGGATGGGACTGATAAATGTGTCTTGGTGAGGAACAAGTGCAGAAGGATAGAAACAGAAGAGAACGAAAGGGGTCGTCTGGGAGTAGGGTATGGAGTCTGGGAATTGGAAGTGGGACAGACCATGGCCTCGAGGCCAAATATTGGAAGGGCTGAAGGGTCTGTGAGTTGGCTACTGGAGGGGCTGCAGGCCATATTTTAAGGTTTTTGAGGGAGTTTGAAGTTAGTACTTTTGGGGGATTTTAGCAGCACTTCTGGATTAATGTGATCCGCTCAGGCCTTGCTTGAATCTGTGAGTTTCTGATTTATTAACTCATAGTAAAGGTGAGCATTGGATAGGTTGAATTTCATTCAGTATTAATCACAAATGCAAAATTAAATGTCAGATGTCTGAACTAGAATGTTACCGATTCTTACCTCCATGCCAACCCAATGATGATATGACTAATACTGGGTTCTATTTTGCTTAGCTTTTTAGTGGTGATAATAAAACATATCCTCCTTACCTAAAAGCATTCCATGTCTAAATGGATTCTAGCCACAAGACTTTACGTAATGGATAACTTCAGTCTGTGGTCAAAATCCAAAGTGAAGACACCACCCAAAATCTTATTGTAAACAAATGTCAACCCTCTTCTATTCTTCAGGTTCCGAAATAGCATCTGCTTTGATTCTCCCATCTGATGCTGATCATGTTAAGATGGTTTTTTTTTTTTTGCATCAGCAGTTCTTGCTTTCCAGTTTATTGCTGTGGATTTTGAAAATAAAAGACTTTTCCTTTCCTTTCATAAATAAACTGCCCTGGTCATGGTTTCCTAGGGAGGCTCTTATGAGCTAATGTTTTGCTATATAAGTCTGCAAGTCGTAAAGATTTTAAATGTGAAAATGGGAGTCCAACTCATTAGACAAAGCAACATGTGCAGGTAGGTAAAGCAATGGTCCTCCAGAAGATCTCATTGATTTGTGTGCCAAAACTATGACTTCTATGTTTCTTATTCTCACAGCCAGCTCTCTGCACCGAGTTTGCTTTGCAGTTCAGACTCTCCCTGATATCCCTTTGAGCTCCCTTTAACCTTTTCAGGTTAAAGAGTAAGTACATTTCGTTTCCCAGAGTACTAGTACATTTTCCATTCTATATCATAACCAGAGCAAAATAAGGAAAATAAATTTACTTTTTCATTCCCTTGTCAAAAACTTAAGATTATTTTGAAATGGAATGACTGTTTAGGCAGAAAGTGACTGTTTAGGCAGAAAGCATAATTTTACTAAATGATGAGGTGGAAATGGTCACTTCTTACTTCTAAGCTTGCAATGTTACACTTTTCCGTGCCATTCGCACCATAAAAACAAATATTGCTTGTGGTTGGCTGGAATGATGCCTCCTGACCTGACGTCTCCTGACCTTGCTTCAACAGTGGCTTTAGGAAAATGTGGATCATGTCCAGAAAGCCATTGATCTCTCCGACAAATGAACACAACTACCTCAGACATAGGACTCTCACATGGGAATGTTCAGAAAACAGGTAGATCTCAGCCCTGAAATTAGACCCTCTGTGTAGCACATTCAACACTTCCCCCTTTTGCAGGTCACATACATTCTCTGCATGCAAAGACCTCTCATGGTCCACAGCAACAGCCCATCACCCCTTATAGCACTGTGTATGACCCCTACGAGCTGCTCCAAGAGACTTAATGCCTTCAGTTGTTGTGGTTCCATTTATTTTTATATATGTATTTTTAGTTGCCCCCTCCCTTTTTTCTTACAGGGGTCATAGCCAACCTTGTCTCTGTGAAAGACATAAATGTATATCAGAAAACCAAGTTTATTTTCTGGGCTTTTTCTCCATGCTCTTTCTGGGCTTGTAGAGGGCTTTACTACTTTTTCTGGCATCAAGATTTAGTGTGGAAATATTGGTGGCAGGTGGGTGGTTGGACTAGATAATCTCAGAGGTCTTTTCCAACACTGGTGATTCTGAGATCAATATCATTTATTTAAGGGAGACCCTTTAAGATCTCAGACCTCAATGGACTGCTTCCCAGCTGAGATTTTTGAGCAATTCCAGTGCAGTGCATAGGAAACGACCTCTGGTGACTTTCTTCTTCTTTCAGTGACCGTGCTAGAGGGTGCCAAAATGATTGCTACTATAACAAATAAACTAAGCCATGCTGTAGTTTCCCTTTGTAAATTAGGAGTGAAAACAACGAATGCTTCTAAACGTTCTCCAGAGGAAAAAGCAAAAGCAGGGGTAAATGCTGACAGAGGTTGCCCAGAGAAGTGGTGGTACTCCATCTCTGGATATGCCCATGGTCAGGGAACAGAGCTCTGAGCAGAGATGGAGCTGTGTGTCTCTGTGTATCACAGGGAGTGGGGCTACACGGCCTTTAAATGTCCCTTCCAACACAAACAATTCTGTGATCCTAAAGAAACTGCTTCTATGCTCAAAAATAATGGCATGTGACATGCCCCCCAGAGGTTATGCAGGTTTTTCTGAATGCAACTGTGTGGTAAATGACACAAATTGCAATTTGTTAACATTTGGTGAAAAGCCCCCAGGTTACTGAATGTGGGGAAGAAAGCGAAAGGAAAGGAATCTGAATGTAACGAAGTTTGAACATGACGGCAAAAGTAGATAAGGATAATCACTTATGCTAAGGTAAAGTCGCTCTCAAAATGAGTCCTATTTGTTTGCTGAAGATCTATGTACCTGAGAGATACAGAGACTTTTATCACTCCCTGAGCACAGCAAGAACCAAAAACACTGCCGTATGTAAAAATAAATAAGCAAAACTGAAAGTGAATGCTAAAAAATTCCAGCTTGTACTTCAGTAATTTGAAAATAAAACCAAAATTATGTGTATACACATATATATTTATGTACATATATATAAATAAAACAGCAATGTATGTTATTAGAATGAGTTAAAAGAAAATTCAAAGAGGAAAGAACACAACTTTAAATCAAGAACAGATATCAGTACCACCATCCAGTTGTAGAGTATGTGTATTTCTGTCTGGATATAGTTACTGATATTTAGGGCAATCTTTGCTGAATAAGTTGTATCTTTCCATTCCTAATTCTTAACAGCGTGGTGTTTGAAAATAAAACTGACATCGTTATACGCTGCCATTAAGGATTTATTTGCAAAACAAATTTCAGTGAATGTTGCAAAATTAGAAACCAAATGTTTGTATGAGAACTAATCAGAGAACTTGCCTTTAGTTATTTCTGTATCAGCATCATTATGTCTTAAACACGTGTCAGTACTGGCATAAACCTTGAAGAATCATTAATTGCAAACTCTTACAGTACCATGCATTTCTAATGACCCACTTATTGAGGTTGATTTAAACACTACCCATATGCTTCCTTGTGAAAAAAGGAACCATAATGTGAGAAGAAATGAAGGAAAATAGCTCAATAGTGGAGTTTAATATCTCATAGAAAGGATTTAAAGGTGATACTCTGTTCCTATTGACATCAATACAGTTTGATTTCGAAATGAACGAGTGGCACTCAAAAAACGGAGTCATGAGCACTGAATAAATTAAATTAAATATCATGTGAACTAATTGAAGTCAAAGAGCTCGATTTGATTGGTTAATCTATGGGACCGTGTTCACTTCTATGGTCATGCTGCACTATTAGTGCTAAGATGAGGATCATTGTCAGTGCCATACAGTTACCCAAACAAATGGTTCTATGGACAGTTGGATCAGCAGGGTGGCCACTGGCAAATTCCTAGACAAAACAGAGCTCTGATTGAAACAGAAATAAATTATTTTCACTTGCTGTCCAAAGCTGTATCCATTTGACCCATAAATAAGACATGGCAAGACAATCTTTGTGTCGTTTAATTAGGGTGGAATAAACTGATGCATCTGTGCAGTTTTTAGAAAAAGAGGAAAGATGCCAAGTTGTCAAACAGGTGTAGTTTGTGAGAGCAATCAGCCAGGACCGGGGCCTTGGGCACAAATAAAAGACTTCTTACCAAATGGTCATGGAAATAAGGAAAAAAAAAAAGACAACAACAACAACAAACAACGTTAAGAAAACTTGGAACTGAAACAACCAAATCTCTCATTCAACAGAAAAGGGGAGTTGAAAAAAGGCAATGCTTCTCCTAAGGCAAAAGCAATGAAAAATTAGTCCATGCCAGAGCAAATGGGACCTTGCCCTGTCCAAGGAGGCAGAAGAGAATCATTACTCTCTGAATGTTCACTTAAAATTCCCTGAGCAGCAATTTTCAGGGTGCATTGCATGCTGCCCTTCTCTCCTTTTAGGGAAGCTGTGTGGAGTGGAGAATCCTGTAGCTGTCTTGTGCCAAGGAGCAAACAGCACGGTTAGTTTGTGTGTGCTGTATTTAGGCAACCCCTCTCTCTGCTTAGTCTGTAAGAATAACAACTTGGAAGAGAAATCAGTCACACCATTCCCTTCAACACCAGAACCCCCATCTCCTTTCTAATAACAATATTTCTGGAAAATTAGCACATTTTAATAGTTTTCAGAACTTTAGAACTGTCAAGGCAGTGAGGGCTATAGGGACTGGTGTTAAAATGGCAGCCTGAATTCATGGTTGGAAGTGGTGGACCAGATTGATGCCACTCCTATCTAAACCTGACCAAAATGTCTAAGTCATGATGCTGTCTCAATATGTTTTTAGTGCTATCCAGAGTGAAGGCTGCCTTTAAATACATATGCACCCACATTTCGTATTCCTCCCTGATGGCTGGGTCACATAATTGACAAGAGTTTGTAGGCATTCAGTAGTAAACAGTAAAGGGAAACATGTATCTACTGCGTGACAAATTCTAGAGAAAATTCCCCATCAATGTAAAATCCCCAAGAGTGCAGAGAATACCCATGATCACATTTGGACTCCTGGAGTTTGATGCTTTATTCCAAAATCAAACATCCAAGGAAAAGGAATCTAATTTTCAGAAGTGTTTTTCTTCCTGAAGTTTTACCCACCTTTGCAGATAAGCATCTCACTTGAAATATAAGAGTGTGGAAAAATGGAAACATGCTTTCAAATTTTGAGTTATCGGGCAGGTATTGGTTAAATTCCTGGCTGTTACAAAAATAAAAAAATCTTGAAACTCAGGGTATAGCAAGCTCAGAAGATACCTTATAATTATTCCTTCTCTGCGTCCTTCTGCTGATATTATAAAATATTCAGCAACCAAAGTCTAAATTTTATATTGCCATGTCTGGTACAAATCATTGCCCCTTACTAGTTCTACAACAGTTGGGAAATCAAATAAATTCTATTTTCTTCTTTCACTTCTCATAAACCTATGTTAAATTCTTATTAGGTTGTATCTTATGAGACTCCAGAGCACACACAGTCCCGGGCAGCAGTTTAGTTTGATTTAAATTATTTGCATCTGTTCAGACTCACATTAAGCTTGTTTGATTTTTCTTTTTTTTTAATATCATTTTTCTTTTCCTTCCAAAAAACCTAGCAGTGCACCGAAGTGATGGAATGTTGAGTTATGACTCTTAAGACTCCTGTCAGAGAACTGCAGATGTAATTAACTTTGGGAATATCTGAGCTCTGAAAAGGCTGAGTTACATTTATCCTGATATGCTTTCAATGAACTTACATTCTAATTAAAGCAAAGAGCCATAAATATCTATATTATTATTATTTATTTTTCATTGTAGGCATTTGAGATATTCTTACACCTGCTAGAGCAGAACTTTCAAATCATAGGAGTGCTTTGTTGATTATTTTCATTTGCTTAATAATCTTGGACCCAACTGTTGAAGCTTAGAGTTCTATGTCTTTCACAGAAAGGTCAGATTCTACTGAAAACATCAATCTTGCGGTGACAGAAAAAGGTCTTACAGCAAGTCCTGTAGTTTCAGAGAGCTCTATGCCCAGTCTGCTAAGTGGGTAAGCCTTGTTATGAACTCAGAAGTTCTTATTTGGGCTTGAAACTCGTGTATTCTGGAAATCAGCCTGCAACGAGTACTGGTTTAAGAACAAAACAAAACAAAACAAAACTTTCTGGAAGTTATTTCTAAGGTGATGGACGTGTTCTGTGAATTCAAAATAGAACAAAGCTTGCTTAGTTGTGTTGACTGGGTCTGAAATATCACGAGCCCTATGCCTTCCGCATAATTCTGGCAGATGGACAGTCTGTCCCAGCCAAATCTCTGCTGTGCCAAAGAAAGAAAACATCTCAGAGGGCATTATTTCAAGTTTGTCAATATTTCAATTTTCAGAAAACCTACAGATGAAAATTTAAATGAGTTTTAATTTGTCCTACAGTAGTTTACTGCCGAAGGGAGCAGAGAGAAAGTTATATTTTTCTCCATGTCTTAATGTCTGTCCTTGTGAGTAAACCTTTGATTAAGTTTCAGTTTTGAGGTCCATGCTCTACAATACTTGGAATCCAGGAATAGGAAGAGAATGAGAATATGAAGTATATCAGCAGACAAACCAAAGATTGCACCTAGAAGAGCAGGTTTTCTGTTGAGTTCTGTCAAAACAGTGTATGAACTCATTGCTGTCAGGACCGTGTTACTTGTGCATAATTACAAGAACTTGTGGCTGAATTAATGCATTAAGAATGTTGATGATTTCATCTGGGTTTAGGGAATCTGAGTACTTTTTCAGACAGCTTAGAAATAATAAGTAAAGACAGTAAAGCATTAAAAATGGTACAGATTGTGTGTCTGTGCTTGTGCTGTTTTCCTGGAGCTGCAAAATGAGCAGAGAATGGTTGGGAGTGCACAACAATCTCTGCTGGAAGAGTGGTGGTGGAGAAGAGATATCCGCAACAGAGCTCCAGCTCTGAGTGCTATGGACAAGTCTTCAGCTGGACTGCCTCTGTCAAAACTCTTTCCCAACTGTTCAGCAACTATGTGGTGTTCTGCCAAGGCGCATGAAGTACTTCATTATAAATAAATACCTTTATCTATTGGCAAAGCAATTGGAAAAGTAGGTGGGGTTATGGCACCGCGTCCCACAAGACGAAAGGGTCCAAAACCCCACAAGAGGTGAGGCTGAATTTATGTGGATGCCCCTTCTTATTCCTTCCACTTAGAAACCAACCTCCTCAGCCTCTCTTGGCCCTTCTCCCTTTGGGAGTCACCTCCAGCTACATCTCTCCCGTAATCTGATTTTCTGGTTAATCGCCTCATACCACGTAACAGCATTTTATCAAAACATGTTTCTAATTAATCTGTTCTGGATAAGATCCCACCTTAGAGAAAAAGTGCAACTGACTGAAGTGGGAGGAAGATCAGTGTTTGTCATGTTCTTTTCAGTTAAGAATGTACCAAGGTCTTGTGAAGCATAATCAAAGAAAGTGATTTGTCTCTGACAGTCAGTCTCTCCTGAGCCTTCAAGAGGCTGTTCAGCTCATTAAGAGCACCTTACAAAATATTGTTCTTGGAGGCAAAAAAAGGCACAAACATGATTAACTGCAGATGAGCATTTTTTCAAAAAAATGCAGGAAATTAGAAGCAAGATTTGGAAATATGTATTTTTTTTTTGCTGTGTTGCACCATCAGCTCCTTCTCGCTGCCCTTGGGAAGGATTACGTGTGCGGTGTTGCTTTCATAGTTGCATGTTTCAAAGATGCCAACTGAACTGTCCATAACCACTCCAAGCAATACATACTTCTATGTGTCTGTCAAGGGAGCCGTGTTCTTTAACAGCATTTTCCTCTCAAGCACTGGTGAGACGTGTTGGAAAACCAACAGAGAACAGGTGGGTGTGCACAGGACTGTCTGCTGGAGGAATGGTTGTGTAGAGACTGTGTGCTGCCTTTGGCTCAGTATTTTCCTTTGAGGAGATGTCCATGACTAGTGATTTGAATCAAGATAAGTAAAATCAGAAGGAAAACTGGAAAAAAATGTTTTTATTCTTTTTAAATTTGTTTTATGCTAATATCAACAGCCCCTATTAAATCTTCTTGCACTTTGTCTCAGGTACTTGCACATTCAGCCTGGCTCTATCTATTCAATTAATGAGGGCCAGATCTGTGCTTGCAATCATCCACAGTGCTCTACCATTCAGGAACAGTTACGCCCCACATCATTTTTCTCTTTCCCAGGCAACTCTTAGAAATGGTTCAAGTAACACCACAGGTCAGAGACTGTTCCCAGGAGGTGATATGGATGGGGTCCTGCTTTTTTTCATGGAAGAAAGATTTTAGCCTTACAGACGTCAGATGAATCACACACTTACCCTCAGGGCCACAGAGCAGGTCCTGGCCTGTTTATTACACTAGTGTTGTTGTGTCTTTGAGCAGTAAGAGAAGGGAATTAATACTTATCAACAGGAAAAAAAAAATCAAAAGGGAAAAATAAAAGAAATACTGTTATTTTCCAGATGGTACAGGGAGATTAAAGACATTTTTATTTAGTGCAATGGAGCGTTTTGCAGACATCCCCAAGCTAGTGCTGGTCTGTTTTGGTACGTTCACCACAGTAATGTGTAGAATATCTTTATTGGCCTGTAAAACTTCAGAAGTTGGCTCAAACCTCATAAAATCCGCAGACTAAAGATAAAAAAGTAAGTAAGGGCAGCAAAAAGATCTTGGACAGCAGATGTCAATGGGGAGGGATTCTCTCTATTTGTTGTATCAAATATGGACTGTGGCTATACTAAGTTTTGTTCCAAAGTTTGCTTCAAGGTGGGCATCTTGAAGGACATCTCCTTTCAGGCCTTCCTAAGATTACAGGTTTATGTTTATTATCAGCCAGTTTTCTTGCAGGACATCTCCATCCCAGATGTGCTGGGGCATCCTGATTCATCTTCCCTGTCCAGTGACTCAATATGTTGGCTTCCAGTCTTCCAAGAAGCATAGAGAAAGTTTGCCTTCTTCATATGCTCTGGAAGCATATCTGTTAATCTACAGGACTGGATTGCAGTGTTCACATGTTTTAGATCATCTTGATTAGTTAGAAACTTGGACGATGAACTGGAAAATAACAGGAACAGCTGAGCTTGTCAAAGAAATCCTCTGTCCATTTCATTCATGATATGACAGGCCTCTAAGAGCAGTATGTAACTTCTCATTCTAGAATGATAAATTCAGCAAAGTTAATAGCCATTCATATGTTGGTCCTAGTCATCTTCCCATTGATAACATTATCTTACAAGTGGAGAACCATGGCACAGAAGTGCTGTGGTGACTTGGTTGAAGTTATAGAGGAAGCCTAGACTGGAACAGGAAACCCAAACATAGGGAAAAGCAGAACTTCAGCACTGTAACTTCTGCATCACCTTTTCTCTAAGGCCTTTATGACCTGGTCATGTAGTAGCATCTAATACGAACAGATTTTCTTTGATTTTGCCCCTTTGCCATATAACTGATGATAGTTTTTCCTAAAAAAAATAAATTAAAAAATGACTTTTTCCATGTTGCAATTGCTCACCCAGTGGAATAATTGTAACTAAATTTATCGGCCTTTTAAGTTGCTTTTAAATTGCTTTTAGCTTGTGATGTTTCCTTATCTTGGACAAGAGAAAGGAAAAAGGAAGGAGACTATTTCTACCATCTCTTTCCTCCTTCAAGCAACCCCCCTCCCCCTTCCCCTCTCCTCTCCTTCCAAAGCTTTTGTTAATTTAAAATTAGCCCTTTTGAGATGGTCTTGGGAAAATCAGGCAAGCAAGTCCCAGCGGAGAGGGCTGCAGCAGTAAACACGGGGCAGAAGCTCGGTGAGTCACCTGGCCGACGTTCCTCCTCTGCGTGGGGGACAGCAGCGTAGGAAGCTCGTAAAGAAACATGCCACCACCACTGGGGAATCCATGCGAGATCCTTCAACGAAATCATTTCCCATCTTATCTGGGCCTCCTACCAGCTATTCTCTGCAACCGTCTGTCCAAATAAGTAATCAGAGGGCACTAGATGCCTGGCTCTGATCTCACTGCCATTGTTTGGCCAAAGGAAGGATCCAAAATAAGGCTCAGGGCCAAAAAATAAGCTCTGAAATACTTTTTTTTTTTTTTTTTTTTTTTTTAAATATTGAGGTTACCTTGCCCCCCCTACCCCCTTTCTTTTTCTTAACTAGATTTCCCTTACAGCTAATTTTTAGTGACACCCACTGGCAAAAGTTCAGTTGTAATAAATCGGTGGTTGGCTTGTAGAGTAGCTATTCTCTTGCAGTATGTGCAATAGTTCTGATGTACAGCAACATAGAATGGCTTGGGTTGGAAGAGACCTTAAAGGTCACTGAGTTCCCACTTGTGTCATGGGCTGGCTGCCCCCACCAGGTCAGGTTGCCCAGTGCCCAGCAGACACAAGGTTCTTTGACAGCCTTTTGATGGAGAACAGAAGACACGTAGGATGTTTTATCCAACCTGCCTGTGGTGTTTTGTTTGGTTTTTTTCTACAGTAGGTGTGTAGAGCAGGAAGGAAAAAATGGACAAGGACCTTTCTTAGGATCTTTGCTATTTGTTTTGCTGGTGTGCAGTGGAACACCTGGATGGAGGGTGTGTTTTGCGGGAGGAGGAGTTTTGTATAAGTATCTGACTTGCTCTCCTCTGGGACAGAGGGAGAAAAAGAATGCCCCTGTGAACAGGGAGGACATGCATATCTGTCAGGTGGTGATATGTGGCAGCTTAGAAGGTAAAATTTTCTCCTTACTCTCTTTTACATAGAATGGTTTCAGTTGGAAGAGACACCTAAAGGCTGAGTGGTCCCACTCCCTGTGATGGACACCCACAGCTCCATCAGTGCTCAGAACTCATTCACTGACCGTGTGTCTCTGCAGGGACGGGGCACTACCACCTCTCTGAGCACTCTGTGCAGTGCCTCACCACCCTCATTGCCAACAATTTTTTCCTTATGTCTAGTCTAATTCTCCCCATTTTTCCTTCTCTATGTGGATCAAGCATCAGATTTTACAAATCCCAAATCTCACCTTTCTAATGCTACAATCACGTATGTCTTCAGTGCTTACTGTGAAATTCTGATTGAACCCCAGAATCGTAGACTCACTGAATGGCTGGGTTGGCAGGGACCTCAAAGATCATTCAGTTCCGACTCCTGCCATGGGTATATGGGAACAAACCGCTTCCTTACATTCATAAAGCCCTCTTTGCAACAAATAAGCAACCGAACTCTGAAGCTGTGTTGTAATCTGTGAATGTGGCATGAATGGGATCACAAAGCACATCTGGGGCAGCACTGGGTTTCAGCTTGTATCAGGTTATGGAGGAAATGCATGCATATTTTCTGCCTCCTCAAAAAGAGAAAGCTTTTCTTGTGGTAAAGTTGAATATTTGCCCCATGTCTTAGAGTTCCGTGCTTTCATGGTTTGGACATAGATGCCACAGAGTAATAAATACACAAAAGCAATGATAGTGCATCTAAAAGAGAAAAGTGGCACAGGACATGTACATCATTTATCATCGTTTTTTTTCATCTTACTGTTTCATTGGCATCTTACGTATTTTCATTTTGAAAACGCATGTAGGTTCATAGAATCCTAGAATCATGAAGTTTGGAAAAGGCCTCTAGGATCATCTACTTCATTCGCAGAAACAAAAATAATTAAGGAGAAAAACAAAAAAAAACAAAAACAAAACAAAACAACAACAAAAAAAAAAAACCCACACTCCCAGAGCAGCAAATGAGAAAGCAGATGGCACATGGCAGAATTGTACTGAGACATCTTTCTTTCAAATTCAAGTCTTTTATCAATAAGAGTAAATAATGGTCTTTAGAAGTGAGGCAGATACGTATGCTGCCAGGATGACATTTTTTGCTATTTTAAAATAGTACTTGATTTCTTACAGAAATTATTAAAAGAAAAAGCAACATGAGCAACTAAGAAAAGCAATCAAATGTGAGGAAGTGATATGATTAATAAGAGCAGGCCTGAAATTAGAGAACACCGAAGAAGAAGGAAAGGGAAGTGAATCATGGCCATGAAGTAACAAAATAGGTGAACGAGCACAGAAACCCAAAGGATTCTGAAGTCTGGACCTTACAGCCGTGACGATGTCTGAATGTTTTACTCCTGCATGACTTGAGTGACCCTTATATGCTTCTGTATGTGCCTGAATAACAAAGGATTTATATCTAGGCAGAGGAAAGGAGTGTGGAATTCAGCAAAGTATGTCTCAGTGACACCATATTTGCCATGATGGATAACAGAATGTGGACCTTAATGGGAAAGGGAAAGGTTAACAGTATTCAAATGGGATTTAAATTTAAATGGAGAGCAGTTTACTGCCATTACACTGGTGGTCTTGATATTTTGCACTGTAAAATTTAAGGTTGTTTAGGAGTTTCAAAGAGAACATTTTCTTATCTTTCTGAAGGGACAATTTGCTCAGTGTGGAAAGCTAGTGTCACTAGAACAGCACTGCCTGGTATAAAGCAACAGGGAACTCCCTTAGCTGTACATCTAGGGAAAACCGAAACCCAGAATGCAGCCTCCCCCAGCTGCATTCCGAGATATCCGAGATAGAGCAACAGGTAATACATATATATACATACATATATATTTTTCCTTGAAGGCCATAGGAAGCTGTGTTTTGGTCTCTGTGTTTGGTAATGTAGTGTGATGATTGTTGTGGTTTTGAGGTTTTGGGCAAAGAATAGGCGAACTGCAGTTGTCATCTGGAGAGGAAAGACTAAATTATGAGCCATGCTTGGATTCCCAATGGCATCACTAAACCTTAGAAACAGTCTTCAGGCATTTTTATGGTTGCTGTGAACCACTGGTCTCTGGTCCTAGCACAGCTGCTGCTTACTGTTCCCAATGTGAGTGCTTTCCTCAGGTTATTCTCTTGCTTCTGGGGAAGAGAGTGGTCATGCACAGGTCTTGACATCCATGTCAATTGACACGTTTTGCTCTCTGACATCTTTCTTGCTGCTGCCCCACTGTTTGTGTTCCTTGGAAGAACTTTCAGGCTGCAGGAACATTGGATGTGTGACGGTTCAATGAACTATAAGCCACCCACTTAGATTGCCTCGAGGACATACTGAAATGTATTCAGAACGCGTCTTTAACAATTTCATTTCAGTGTTTTTCTAAGGAGAGCAGAGTTTAACCAGCATTTAGAGGATAATACCTTATCCAGCATCGTCCAGTAACAACATGGTTCTGAACTTAAGTAAACACAGGTGCATGTTGGAAGCCAGTTGCAATGATACATGACTTTGGGATCCTACCAAAAACACTGAGGTGAAAGGAACTCAACATTTCAGAGGGGCTGAAGATGTACCATCCTCATACATGTCTCTAATGCTATCAGTAATGTGCTGTGAACACAGTGTATTTGCTAAAACAAACCAAGAGGTGCCACTTTCTTTCTCTGTCTTTTGGGGTTCCTCAGGTCACACTGACGTATCTATGAAAGAGAAAAAAAGGTCAGCACATTCCTAGAAACACCATGAGAAATGCTGGGAAAAAATCAGATGGGACATGAAATCCAACCCTCTAGGTAAAATCAATAGAGATTTCTGTATTTTTTGAAAACTATTATGGATGCTGAACCAAACAGAAGAAACCTCAGAAGTGACTTTTGGAATGAAGTAATGAATTCTGTTATTGAAGCATGTCTGATCTTTTTTTCCTCTTCTTCTTCCTTTTTTTTTTCTGTCCTCAGGGAACATTTTAAAATACTTTAAATTGTTTACCTTGACTGAAAACAAGGTTAATTAAGTTTTCCATAGCTACAACTGCACATGCCCAGAAAATGTGGGATGAATATGAGCTAAAAGTGTCTATGGGAGGTATGTAGGCTAGCGTGCAACTGACAAAGCACATGGTGAATCTCTTCATATTCTACTACTGACTTCAAAAATACAAAAAAAGCAGAAGGAGCATCTTTTGTTCTGTTGATGCTTTTAAACTTTTCTCTGCAAACACTTTTCTGAAAAAATGGTTTGAAATGACATGAATTCCAGCATGGAAGAGTAGCATGTTGTTGGAACTTGATGGTCCTTGGAGTTCCTTCCAACCCAAGCCATTCTATGATTCGGTGATTCTAAGTTCAATAGTTGGAAAGGATATGTGGATTTCAAAGTTAAAAAAAACAAACAAAAACAAACCCTTTTTTGATCATGTGGCTTCAAGGCTTACCTAACTCAAACCAGCATATTTAAGCTGATAATAAACTCTGGTGAGTTTAATAACATCTGGTTGAGATAACCCAAAGTTTTCTTAACTGAGTTTCAAAAGCAGTGTTTTCATCTCAGCCTTCCATGCTGAGCCTACCATGTACATTACAACATGAAATATGCCTGTTCCATCTGAGGAATAAGGGAAGGAATTTTCAGGAATCTCTCAGGCACTGAAACCCCTCAATTTCATCAAACACTTAAGACACTGATCTCAGACTGGAGCCACATGAATCGCTTTACCATATGATTATCAAAGGGTGTCTCCCCACGACCTCACAAATGAGGAAGTGGATGAGGAAGATCCCTGAAGCTTTTTGAATGTGCCTAGGGTGCTCATTTCTCATTCCTTGGAAAACCCAATGTGTGGTGAGAGTATCAGCCTGGCTTGCAGAGCAGGAACGGTTTGTTCCGAGCTGTTCAACACGCTGCTCCCTGTTTGCTTCATGTTATCAGCACTCTGGCTTTGGTTTTCATACACTCAAAATCAATCATTTTGTAGACCAGCAGGCTGGCTTCAGTGGTTTGTAGTGGTTGTTTTATTTTATTTTTTTTCAGAGGGTGGATTTATTTTGGAGGCCAAGGGAAGAGTTGCCAAGCAGCTGCCAGAGCTGATGGATAGAAGGCAATTGCAGGAATGTCCAGAAATGTTCCATTGTTCTTTGGTTGTTTAAACAAATGCATACAGGATGAACTCCAGGTTGCATTGGGTGCGGTCGTTGGCCAAAAGGGGGGAGTTTGTGAATGTTTATGCTTTTTCTTTTTTTTTTTTTTCAAAGTAATTGGGTTTTGTTTCCTGTGTTTCTGCATTACTGATGGTTGGTGAATACTAAAAGTATGATTCTTTACTTTTCTGTTGTTGAAATAAATGATTCGAATTAAGAAATTACTTCCTTTTGTAACAGTGATCACAGAAAGCACTGGTGATACCATCAGCAAAGCAAAGTCTACTTCTGTCACCAAACAGTAACTACACCTGTAGTGATGTCTTCCATATTTGGAGATAAAACAAACTGATAAAGAAGGATATAACTTAAGCAGCTCTTACAGATACCAGCATTTTCCAGTCCCAGCTTATGAGATGGATAGATTTCATACCAGACTGCTTTCTGGAACAAATGCTCTTTCCAGTTGGAATGTTGAACTGGAGACAAAATGGAATGAAATGGGGTAAATGTGGATTTTTTTCCCCATATCTTGTAAAGAATTTTCTCTCTGTAGTGCCTTGTGAATTAGTTATTTCATAAATATTCATTTACAGAAGGAAGAAAAGTAATGATGACAAAGGGTCATCAGACTACCAGTTATCTAAACTTTGCAGATAGTGCCAAAAATATTGCCAGTTCAGAAACTGGAATTCTGAATCTCTTCTGAAACTACCTACCTGTCAGTGCTGTTGAAATCATTAGTGAGGCACATCTAGAAGAGCAGACAGCATTCAATTGACTGAAAATGGCAGTTATGGGGTATGTTTTGGCTCTAAATCAAGGACAAAAAATTCCTTTACCCCACAGCAGGGGCAGCACAAGGCATTTACACTGATTGAAAGCTTGCTATCAGTAGTAACATGAATACTGGCAGATTAAAGGATGTCTTGCTTATAGAGTATTGCTTATAGGTACCATGTAGTACAATTTTGGCTAGGTTAAGAGTTCCCTAAATAGAAAAGTGTGGACCTATGTAAGGTAAATAATTCCCTGTTATCTTAAATGGTATTTGCAAGCTTTCCAGTGTGGTTTTGGTGTTACTGAGAAATGAATGCAATGACTCCACATTCTGCAATATTAAGTATTATTTATCATTGTGACCTTTTGAGAAGCATTTCCTCCACTCCCCTCTTCCCTCTGGGTTAATCTGTAGAAAGAGATTAAAAAAATCAGAGAAAGTAACTATGAAAAATGAAGTTCTTTGAAATACCTATCGTGTTAGAGACAGGAATCCCTTCTCAGCTTCACATTTTGTGATTCCAACACTGCTTATTTTCTTTCATTGTTTCATTCTGAAGATATTTGGGTTACATTAAGTGAGTGCAAAAATACAATATAAATAAAGCAGAATCATGCCTGGCCATAGGGAAAACTTTTTTGTTTGTCTTGCTTTTCTGCCCTCACTTTCATAGAACATATACATCTTTTTGTATCCTGCACAATACAGGGGAAGAAAATTACTACTTCCAAAGTTCTGGGTTGGTAAATGTTGTCTTCTATCAATGTTGGAACATACTGACAAAGTTTCAAATGTTCCTTAGAGTTATGTCACCTGGAATATCATTTTCTTGATGGAAACACTGTTTTCCAGCTGTTTGGCTAAGGATCTCAAAATCCCTGGGATCTCAGGAAAGACACTTGCAGCAGAGGCACAGTGGGAAGAGAGAAATTAAATTAACCTAACTTTGAGCACATAAATTTGGCCAATCTAGGCTCCATGTCCTAGTCAGTGGACAGGGCTGAGTGCTTGGAGCCAGCCCTTGGAGGAGTTTCTGACTTCACAGATGCTCTAGGAGGAAAATCACCCAGCCACAGTACCCTCTTTCAATCACATTCATTCCTTAGGGCCTATGGTTTAGAGATTTTCAGCCTAGCACAGCCAAATCCTGAGGACCAGATATGCACAGATGAGAACTTGCCAGAGATGACAGTTCATCTTGTCATAGCATTCAATTGGACCCAGTCTCACTATGTGAAGCACCTAATAGATCCCAGGGAGGTGATGGAGTCACCATCCTTGGAGGCTTGTGAGAAAAGCATAGATGTGACACTGAAGGACATGGGCATGATGGTGATGGATCAACAGTTGACTAGATGGTATCAACAGTCCTTTCCAACCTTAGCTACTCTATCATTCTGTGATTCTATGATCAGGGATTTGTAGCTCAGAAGTGTGTTTTGAGTAGTTTTTGTCCCACAGTGCAGGAGCAGGGGGAATCAGGAAGACCTTATGAAAGATTTTTAACATGGGCCAAGGATATTGTTTCTTACAAAAAATGAGTAAAGAAATGTCATGCTTCTGTGTATCTGCCCCTGTGGTTGATATATGGCGGGCTGGTTATACAAGTGTGGTACTGTGAGAAGGTATTTTCTACTCTGAAACCCAATTATTTGGTTGCACAAAGTGAAGAAAGTTTCAGTAAGCAAAAACTTTGTATTCTCTGGCTTCATGTAGTTCATTTGGGCCAATGCTGATGTCCAAAGATCCCTGATACTTTCCTTTTCCTTCAACCTCTGGCAAAAATATTATGTCTCTCAAATAACTTGTCTGTCTTCAGCTACCCAGTAGGAGTGGCTTCCTTTGAGATTTATCCCCCTCCACATCTGCATCAATGACCATTGCAGTCCCATCTGGCCCAACTTCTGGTGAACCCAGCAGTAATCATTCTGTCTGTGGTCTTCAGCAGTCAGGTTTGATTAGTCTCTGAAGGATAAAAGACAAACATGACTAAAAATGCTGAGCTCCCACACCATTAGCAACACACTGTGAGCATCAGGAAAGCATTTATTTCACATTAAGGGTAAAACTGTCAGAGGCCAGAGTCGTTAAATCTGACAGGATGATAACAGCTAGAAATGATTTGGAGAAGCTTGTCAGGGAAATCCCAAAACTGAAATACAAATTATGTGAAAACTTTGCCGAGTCAGTGATAAGTTAATGCTCAGAAATGCACCATATGTCCAGTTTCCTCACACTAATAAGTCCTGAAGCAATTCCATACAAAAATACAACTCATCTACCAGGGCATCTTTTTCGTCTGATGTCCATCCCACTCTTGGAATGTTTTGAAAATGCACTGAAAAGTCTTGGAACAACATCAGAAGTGATTCTTAAGTAAAATCCATATGGAATGAGTAGACAAGCTTGTTTGTTGAGCAAACCTGATGCACTTGGCTAGCCAGATACAAACCAGAGCCTGGAGATTGGTGGGGATGCATTGGAAAGAAGGCTTGGAAAAATATTATTCCTCAACCTCATCAGCTGTGATTGTTTTCATTCTTTTTTTCTTCAGTTTTCCTCATTAATGAGTGATGCGTTTGTTAATGGCAGGCATAGCTCTTTATGGCAGATCAGTATGGAAAGCACAGCTAGATGTTATGCAGTATTAATCACTTCCAGTCTTGGTTCAGTCATGTACTATGGTGACAGGTTGTTTAGTCTGACCTGGTCTGGGAAATTGCACGGACTGATGGAGCAAATCGCCAAATACTTTCTCACTGTTCATTGATCATGGAGTAATGGAAAGTATTGTCAAAATCCCTGTAGCTTGTTTAGACCCCAGAGATCTACATAGAATCAGAAACTGTGGAGGTAGAAAAGGACTGCTAAATGGTCCAGTTCCTTGCCAGTAGGGGATTTCTCTCTAGTGTGCACTTCAGCCATAATTTTTTGGGAAAGCTTATGTTCAGTATTACAGAAAATAACACACTCATCACTTCCTCAGGGGAGACATTATACAATGGGTTCTCTTGTTGGGAAATTTCCCCTCCACCTTGATAATTTGTCCTGGAATTCTTCTTCCCAAGTTTATATTTAACTCAATATACACACATGTATCTAAACTTTCCTAGTTCTGTTGCTGCTTTCCCTTTTTTCTTCCTTCTTCTTTTTTTTTGCTTTGGTAGTTATTTATTTTTTTTTCACTGCAAATCCACATTTCGATGGCAGTATAAATGGAAAATATCAAGATGGAGAAAGGAAATACTGCATTCCTCTTTCTAAAATTAAGTAATAGAAAAATGTCAGCAAACTACATCTTCTAGAAAATTAAGTCGGTAACAGCAAAGAAGGTCTAAAACAACCTGAATATTAATGACACAATTTCCACCTTGTTTATATAACACAAATAGCAATTGGCTTCATATTCCTCACAGATTTAACTTCATTATAAATGTCTAAAAATGTGTGATGGCTGGGAAGCTTTAATCAATATGGTTTCCTGCATTCATTAAAATATAATGAAATTTGAATGTAAATAAAAAAATGCCTTGGTTCTTTGAGCAATGGAATAAATGAAGACTGGTTTGTGCTGGGCATGTTTGTGTATATTTTCCTTCTCTCATGTTTTCTCCTAATAGGCAGAGATTTCGATATCTAGTAAACTTGATTGAAGTTCACTAAGAGGATTTTCCTTCTCAGCTGCCTGTTTTAATAAGTGTTTTAAGAATTTGCCATCTCTGAGTTCCCCTCCCATCTTTTAGATGTAGTTGAAAGTAGCTCTGGACTGTTTTGATGAACAAAAATGCATGTAAAGAAAAATTGCACACACTCTAATACATCAGTGGAACTATCCAAAGGACAAAGAGGAGTCACCTGGGCTTCAAGACTCTGTTTTATACACCTTGTGGCACAGCAGAATGCACTGAGTTGGAAATGGAGTTGAACTGAAGAAGCAGTTCATAATATAAAACCACAGAGCCATAGAATCATTGAGTCTTAAAAAGCCTTTTAAGACCATTAAGTCCAACCCCAACCCAGTACAGCATGCCCACTAATCATGTCCCTGTATGCCACATCTCCACAGTTCTTCTGAAACATCAGGGGCAGTGATCCCATTATTCCCTGGGCAGCTGTGCCGGTGCCTGATTGCTCTTCAGAGAAGAAATTGTTCCTAATATCCAACCTGAACCTTCTCTAGTACAACTTGAGACCATTACCTCTCATCCTCCACTAGTTACCTGGAAGAAGTGTTGCAAAGAAGAATCCTGTATATCTTTTAATTAAACTTGTCTCGTGGCAGTCATGAAGACCACGGTAGAAAATGCAGGAACAGAACAGTTTTGTAGGATAAAAGCATTCAAGCTCATGCATTTTCCATGATCTTCTATTCATTTGAAGTACTTCTCATACCTTGTCTGTTGAGTAGAAGACATGGCCTTACAAACTACTGCTTCTTATGGTGATTTACTTAGGTGTCCCCTTTGCCCATGTATTTGCTAGTGTTCTTCACTTTTGCTCTGCTGGATGTCTAACTCCTAAGCTATACCACCCTGCAAAAACAAAGAAGGACAGGAGCCTGCTGACAATAGTCCACACTGTAGTTTGCCAGCGTGATCCCTAATCATTTCTTAGCCGGAGATGAGCAGCACTTTCCTAGGAAGGGCCTGGATGTACGGTGGGTGGGTAAAAAAGACCAGGGATGCATTGCCAATGGGTGGAGTGGAAACAGCTAACTGGGGAGCAGAAAGACAATTAAGGGTTTAATTGGGTGGCTTAAGAGTTTGGCCTATCTTGTCTTGTGTGTGTTCTCTAAACTCTTTTATTCACTAGTGTGCATGTGGCCAATAAAGACTTGCAGGATATTGTGATCTATATGAATTCATGGCCTAAGTTCACACTTGCTTGTTAGAGAGGGATATCTCGAGAAACATTTGAAAAAGTGTGAATGATTCAGATAAGTATCCAATCTTTTCTTTCTTTTTTTTTTTTTTTTTACATATTAGTAAGCGATATTAAATCCTGAAATCCTGTATTGCCCTGAGTTTGTTTTTTGATTGAACAAATCACTAAATTCTTTATTATCTTTTTCCATTAGTTTCTTCAGCTTGCTGTAGCCATTTCTCCAAAGGCTACAGCAATGACCTGCTGAGGAAAGACCAACTTTCAGTTCACCGCTCTACCATATTCTTTCCATCAGAAACTGACCGCTCATTTTTAGTTCTCTCATTTCCATGCTGCTGCCAATATTTTAGATGCTTTTTCTAACTCTCAGGTTTATAAAGATTGAATCTTACAGTCTTCTTTTCCTGTCCATTTTCTTGTCCCTGTTTGAAGCATCCAGAATTTTCTTTTTATTTTTTGTCATCAGCAGTGTAGCCTTGCTCAGATTGGTCTCCCCCATACCCACAACTGCATTCGAGGTCTTGCGTTTGTTTTTGCTTCTCTGACTGTTTGGACTGATGTTTTTGCTCAGATATTTGGAATCTCTGGCCAATGTGTGCTCCTCCAGAGGGAAGCAAAAATTTCTCATCTTTATTTGTTGCATGTCTTTGGATACAGGAAATACCCCACTCCCTTCTTCTTGATCTGATTCATCAGCGATTAAAAAAAAAAAAATAACAGCAGATGATTTGAAAGGAATGATGGCAATTTGTGCTTTGTGTGCTTGAGAAATTTTGCAGAACCTTTCCCTTATTTTTAATGAAAAGTCTGAAGGTTTCTGTGTAGGGAGAGATTGGCAGGTTGTTTTTGTTGTTAAGATGAGATAGCAATGTGTGGGTGGGAGAAGGTTTCATTTGATTCAGTGTTGGAGGATGAGGGGAATTAGTCCAGGCTGCTCAGCTCAGTGGAAAACACTGATTCCAACTGAACCACTATGAAAGGTCTCTGAGAGCACAGAGATACATAACAGTCTTGATTAGTAGCCAAGGACAATGCCCAGAGCATGTCTAAAAACAATGTCTTCAATGCCAAGAAGAGAAAAGGTCTGAAAACTGTGGCTGCAAAATTTCATGAGTGTATCATTTTCATCATTCAGTTACCTAAGTCACGCCTAAATGGGGACATTTTAACCAGGGAACATGAATGACTTATCACCTTTCCCTTTGCCCTGCCCAGTGTGACCGCACTGTGTAAGTACCAAATCCAGGAGCTGGCTGGAACCAACCGTGCTTCTGCATCCTTGTTCCTATCAGACATGTGAAACTCAATTGAATTTTCATCTCAGCACACACCTAGAGGTGAGACCTGACACAGACATCCTGGTTTTCATACTTCAGGGACAGAAATGACAGTGGTGGTTATTCGGTTTGATTAGCTTAAACAAACAAAGAAACAAGAAGAAACAACATCAGCAGAAGCAATTTGCCAAAGAGGAACTGGTCTGGACCCAGTAGCCTCCTGTAATAACCATGAGCATAGAAAGAAAAAAGTAAGAAGGTGCTTCCATTCAGTGTATTAACCAAGGGCAGGTTTCTTTCCATGAGTGTAATCCAAACATCATGAGGATGTTGTCAGGTTAACATGCTACCAAAGGGTGCTCTGTATGGGAGCAATCAAAACCTGAAAAACTGGTTGAGTTAGTGAAGTTCGATGCCAAAATACCTGATAAACATAGGACTTCTAAAAACTACAGATGACTAGAATGGATATCTCAGTAGACAGAGTGAACTTTAGTAGAAATAGAGTTTAATTTGAATCAGAGTTCACCTTTGTAACTTGCACATGTAGGAGCCTCTGTGGATGGCTTCTAAGTCAGCTTGGCTTCAGAGCAAAGGTCTTAAGAAGCTGGCTGACAGTAATGACTGTGAATGGCATCAGGTGTACTTGCAAATTACTTTGAGGGAAGATGAAGGACATAAAAAATTGTTTAAAGTAAAACATGGCACAGGAACTGTGGGGATTAGCTGATAAAGAGCATATATTCTTTGAGATTAGAAGTTCTCACGCATAGTTTCACTGAAATTTGGGAACATCATCCTAGTGGGAGAAACAGAGGAAGGAGAGAAAGAGCTAACTGCTTGTAATACAGAGTTTTATGTGTTTACTGAATATTACATGGCTAGTTGTGAACTAGATTTGATAATGGGAGAGGTCATGCAGCTCACTTCATTTTCAAGAGAACCAGATGTCCTCTTTGCACATGGGCTAAGATATTGCAAACACTATTCACATCTAAGCACATGGAAGCACATGAAATGAAAAATGTATCTCCCCATTTTTTATTTTTTTTTTATATTTGTGTTCCAGGGTTGATATGACTTAGGAGATTAGGGACAGGATATGGAAGATTTCAGAAGTCAGCTTTATGAGATCAGGCCCTAGTTCTCAGCATATGAAGAGCCTGTTTTATGTTCAGTAAAATTATGTAGATACCTCAGTCAGTTTTGGGGGTGAATACCTAATAAAAGTCCTCCATGGCCCAATTTATTGTGTTCAAAGAGTCCCTTTTCTTCAGTGAGCTCATGAATTTAAAATAAAGGAATCAGAAATTGAAGCAAGTTATAATTCATCCCATTGGAAAACCAAGCTTGTGATCTCTATGCTGATCCTTTCTTTCATAGATTGCCAGCTGTTGTCAAGGATGGTGGCTTTTATGTTCAGCTTAATACAGCTGTAGCTCTGAAAGCCTTTGTTTGGTATGCCCGTGGGATTTCAACTTGCATTAGACTACACTGGCATTTATATAAATAAGATTTATTCCTGCTTCTCATATTGCACGAACCTTCTGCTGCCATCCTGGGAATTTTTCTACTCCTTGCTAATAACTTTTCTACTTCTGCTGTTTACTAGTAGGTGACATGCTATATTAATCCAGTGTTTCAGAAAAGTCAGAAGTATAGGAATTCTGTATACACTTTACGGTGTGGAGAGTCTTTTTTAATTCCTTCAGAATACTAAATACAAATGATGAAGAATCTAGAAATACCCCCTCATGCCAATCCCATTCTGTTTTCACCCAGCTTCCTCTAATGCTGTTCAATGGCTGCCATAGCTGAACAAACCTCAATGGTGAATCAGCCACCTGATGGTATTACCTGATATTTTTGTTACATGAAAGTAAATGAAAAAATGCAGAAGCCCTGTGGTCAGGTCAACTAAAGGAAATGGAAAAACACAGCAGTCTTTCTGGAAAAATGAGAAATTATTATGGTATCTTCTAGCATATCTTCTTCACTACAGCAGTTAAGAGCAAGCCTTTGGGGCAAGAACCATATCTACCTTCAACTTCAGAAGTAGAATTCTCCAGATCAAGCATCTTCACAAAAGATGCTCATCCACCAATTTTTCTGTTGCTGATGTTGTCTTGGCCCTCTCCTCATGGCAGAAATACTGGAATGGGGAATAATTCACATGACCCAAGTGCCTGCTCAGGTGCACAGAGACTCTTATTTTTGCCTGTGTTTGTGCTGTCAGAACAGGGCCAAGGACCTGTCAACAGCAGAAAACCTTTCTGTCATTAAGTTGCTAGCAGGCTCTCTGGCATGATGCGGTTGTCTCACCATACTTTCTGCTTGAAGAAGTACTCTCCCATCTTAGGCATCCCTAACAGCTCTCAGAGACACAGAGAAGGACTTCATCCCACTGAGCTTCTTGGCTGAAACACTGAAGGCAGGAATATTCTTTTGATGGGTCCTATCCATAGTCAGTTGAGAGAATGGGACATTGTTTTCATTGGGTTATTGCTTCTGCTGATGGGAGACATCTAGATAAATATCTGTTGATACCTTGGTCTGGGATTCCCCACTCTGTGTACAGAAAAGCTGAGTCTATGTTGTTGTGGAGCGTGTGTTGCTGTCGGGCACAGCACGTGCTGTTGTGCACTTGTACAGGCATCACAGTCAGTGTGACTCCATAGACCCATAGTCCCAAAGTCCCTGTTGAGTATGGAGGAGAAAGCAATATGTAATGGAAGAGAAAGTTAAAAGCATGCTTTGTACCACCACTTAGGGCCATGCTCAGTTGAACTCTTGTTTTTACTGATGCACAATCTGAATAACATGTTTTCCAGATGCACTGAATGAAAATAACAACCTATTATATATCATGCTTTTCTTCTCGTGTTGACATTTAGTGTATTAAAAGCCAATCTGAATGATTATTAACATGTGTCATTGCATGCCATCTGTCCCTTGGCACCGATAACACAACTAAGGCTTGTTATCTTCAGTATCTATCTTCATTTCCCCTCCCTTTTGTTTTTCTTTTTAAAATTTGTTTAAGGGATTCTCTTTTTTAAGAACAGTTTTCAGGTTCTAATTCTCTAACATCTCATCTGGGTGGGAGCTAGGAACATGCTTTTCCTTGGCCTTTACTGAATCCCAGTGGTTTGTGAAACCAGTTTGTGTTTTCTTCTGAATCACAAGAACTTATCAGTTCATGACTATTGGAAGTCTTCCAATACTAGTTAAAGCCCAGCCTGAAATATGTGATTTTTTTTTCACTTTGAAACCTTCAGAACAATGCAAGAAATCTCCTTTCACTCTGTATCCTCATCAAAGCCATGTATCACTGCTGAATTTCTGCTTCTTATTTTCAAGGACTCCTTTTTGGTCTCTTCTTCCATATACTATTTCCATGCATTGTCATCACAGAAATTGCTATTGAGAACATTTTGCTATAACAACTTCTATGGGCACATTTTAGGAAATGAAGCAAAATCCAAAAATCTGGTTTTCAATCTGTTATTTGTCACAAAGATATTAAAAATGGAAAAAAAAAAAAAAAATCTGATCCTTGAAAACAGAAGGTTTGGCTTCCAGCCCCCTTTTTTTTATGACAATGCACAAGAGGTGGGTAGGTTGTGGTAGGAGGATGGTTGGACTAGATGATCTTGTAGGTCCTTTCCAACCTAATGTATCTATTAATCTATGAATCTAAGAGAGTTGAGAGACCATTCTGCTATGATATATGACCTAAAGCAGAGGGTAGACTTGCCATGCAGCAAGGAAAACTTAGTATATATTATATAGTATATATTTTCTTCATCATGTGATATTGCCATGAAGAAAGCTTATCTGTTATTTAATATATTTGAGTGCTGTAGACCATGGCCTGTAGACCATGGCCCAGATATGCAATTTGTAGTGTATGGGAGGACTGCACTGGCAAGGAGCATCTTTGAAGAGTAATTCAGGCTTCAATCAAAGGCCCAGGGCCAACTTGTTCACACCACAAGCAAGGTGAAGCAGACAGGGGTTTGGAAAAGGACTGGGCCTTGCAGTAAGTGCATAAAAACCCATTCATTATGTCTGCTTCTCAAAGAGTTGTTTACAGGACCACAAACACATTACAAGAGGGGCAGCCTTAAAACTCCGGCTGCTTTCTTGAAAACACAACAATGCTTTTCTTTTTTTTTTTTTTGTCTGTTTGTTATTCTCTCATAGTACAGCACTGTAGATAGCTTTATTGTTTTCTTCATCTGGATCACTTCCATTTATTGTGCTGGGAAAATCTATGCTGGCAATTAGTAACACCTAGGGGTCTCAACCTGCTATTCTTACATTCTGCATTTTTTCCCATTTCAACAGTTACTGCTGATTTACAACTGGGTTAGCAGGGTTGAAATCAGATTCATGGCTTTCAGCTTCACATTTTCAGATGCTAAAGGAAAATGCAGCTGGAAACTCCAGCTTCACCAAGTTTATATCTAGCCGATTATTTTATTCTAATTTTAACCTGTGGTAAGAAAAGGAAAAGTAGAATGGATATTTTCAGTTCTTTTTCTGTTTTTGTTCGTTTGAATAACTGGCACATTACTTTGCCAAATGGCACTGTAAATTTATGATGGAAAATGTTATGCAGAACCTCTCATTTCTCTTCATTGCAGATACAGCTCCTTTAAGAAGAGAACACTTGATTTAAAGCTGATGCAAGACACTTAGAATTACTGTGTTTGACAAAAAACAAACAATGGTAAATGTGCAGGAAATAACAATATCCTAATCCTAATATACAGACAGACAAACCACAGAAGGACATTTTTTTTTTCTTCCACGCGTAAAATTTTGTGGCTGGAACAACTGTTAGGAACCACATTACTCTAAATGTAAAATACCTTGTTGGATGTAGTCTGGCATTAATTTGGGGAACCAGCAAAGATCATGAAAGGCCTGAGATCTACATTAAAAATGTTTAATAAATAACTTTAAAAAGTGGTTGAAGGGCCTTCAAGCAGGATTTATGCGCAGCAGAGGAAAAGTGATTCTGCGCTATTAAAGCAGTGGAAAGTAATCAGAAAGATGGAAAAGAAAGGAAGGAAAGAAAGGAAGGAGAAGTTTCTTGAAACAAGAAATAAGCTGATCCTTTCAATAAGACTCTCTTAGTTTTGTATGTAATTGGAACAGTCCATAATGTTTGGCTGTTGAACAAAACCTAAGATACACTGGCAACACCTGCCTTGGAAGATCTCCAAACCTTCTGCTTCCGACAATAAATAAATAGTCCTGTGAAAGAATACCTGACAATAATATAACATTTTTCTTGCATGCCTGTTTTTTTTTTTTTTTTCTAACTTGTATTTGTAGTTCTGTCTTTCCTGCAAAATAGAATATGACTCAGGCAGAGTAATGTGAAGCAGGTTGTCTAGGAATATGAGCTAGGTTTTACCTCCTATATTAAGACACCTATATTTGGATGTGTACATATATCTTCACAGAACTATCCCATCTCCCTCTAGACTGGCCAGCCTAATCAAATAATCATTTCTTTGTATGTATTTTCCACAGCATGGGCTTAAAAACAACTTGGACTCCATTACTCAGCAATTCTGTTGCCTAGTGCCATTTGAAAGGAATATATTCAAATGGAATGGCCATGCTGACAATCTCCTGATTTATGGACAGGCAACTGGTGATCATGTGAGAGAAGGAATAACAAATGTCCATTAAATAAAAATATGCCGCCTTGATGCCAACATTAAGGTTGCTGAGTGTTGCTTGCTGTAAGAGGTTTTTGGCAGCTAGTTTATATGTAGGTCTGAGCGTAGAGATTTTTGGATATTCTCGGATGAATATCATCAGAAATGGTAATTAAATAAATTAAAACTCATGAGGTTTCTAGCAACTGCAAAGATTTTGATGTACATGATGCATTTTTGATGATTCCTTTGGGTTGCTTCTCATTGGAGATATTCTACGATTCAACATACTGATTTTCCTTGCAGGTGTTTTGAGATGTTCATTTTATAAAAAAAATCTTGTCACCATTACTGGAGAAGTCTTTCAAAAAGAGATTTTAGGGCTACCAATATCAGAACAATCAATCAGAGAATAAATTAAGGCATTTTTCAGCATTTCACAATACCTCCCTGTTAGGTCTTTCCTAAAACACTAGCTTATGTAATATCTGGGAGGTACATCACATGAAATGAGAGTGTGTGAGACCACATTCCCGGGGCTTTTTGGCAATTACTGATACTTTAAAATATGTGCCCACATACAAACTACTGTGAGGTACATTGTTGATGTTACTGTCGCAGAGTTTTGAACCATCTCTCATAGAGAGGAGTATAACTTTGAAAATGCCAAATTGGTTCCTCTCTTGCAGAGCAACACTGGATTCCTGTCTCACAATTCAGCACAAGCTATTTTGCTGGGGTTTTTTTTGCTATTTTATGCTTTATGGTCTTCACAATGAAAGCTGGTTTCAAAGAGAGAGGCGTGGAGTCTCTGTCCTTAATGAGATTCAAAAGCTGTGTTGGCATGGTACTGGGCAGCAGAGGGAACTGAACTGGGTGACTTTAAGACTTGCTTTCAAACCTCATTCTACGGTTCTGTGGAGAGGCAGATACAGATCAACAAAAATGTTTTGATTGTATGCCTAAAAGGAGAGAGATGAGGAATCTGGTGAGAAAGATGATTTCCAGTAGTCCTTGGTTAAAGAAAGTTTAAGGAAAATTTGGGTGTGTATTAGCAAAGTAATGTTGCATGGGTCAAGACTGGAGAGAGAAGATATAAGATGATGGAAGCCCAGTGATGAAACCCTTTTGTGGCTGGACAGAAGACATCGTTTCCACTAATCTATTTACTGAAGTAAGGGTGGATGGCAAATGAGATGACGGTCTCCCCAAAACATGGAAATTTATGTACTCCCATGAAAATTTGCAGATTATTATTATTATTTGCTCCTCAAGTGGATGTGAGGAGAGGAAGCCAAACTGAGCAGGCTGAGATTTCAATGGACAGCTCTGTGTGCACTTGCACAGGAGTGGCAGCTGGAAAAGAATGTGTAGAGAATGTGTAGAGTTCAGATGTAGAAAGGGGAATGTTGGGTAAATGGTGAAGTGAGTCACTCTGACACACCATTAATTACATTTCCAGCACTGGCACAAAGCTCTGCCAGTCGTATATGCTTGTTAAGGTGGAAAATGATAACACAAGCCTTCTTGTGCATGCCAGAGACTCTTTTCAAGGGAAAGAGGTGATTACTAATGTCCAAGCTATATTTCATTGCCTTCTCCTAATACAAATTGGGCAAATGTTCACTGGGTGTGATGTAAAGCTTAGGACCCAACTTGCCTTAGCTATCTGAAAATGAAGCAGAAGCTTCCTCTATAGGAAGAGGTTGGTTCCTACAGGGAACAGCTTGCATTCCCTCTTTTGGACACTGCTCTGGTACAGAGTACACTGTACTGACCAGTTTGGTACTGTTGTAAGTAAAGGGGACTGTTACACCAGAGATTTGTAACTTCCCACACACCATTATCTAGCCACTTAAGCTAGGAAAATTTACCATACTATTGGGTAGCTGAGATATCCACATGAGGCTGGAAAATATACTGGGAACAGTGCAAGAGGTTCAGGAGACCCATACATGATGTTCTTGAGGACATGGTTTAGTGGGAGAATACTGGTGGTGGGAGTGGAGGTTGGACTGGATAATCTTGGAGGTCTTTTTTCATCTCAATGATTCTATGACTATGATTTCTGACAGAGCTGCCTAAGGCCAGGCAAGAGACACCACAGTACATGAAATGGTGCCACATACCTTTGAATTGTGCCAAGTACTGCTCCAATACCAGTTCCCCAGTGTCCACTCACTGTGCTGATTGAATTCATTGGGCAGTATGAATAAAATATACGATTTTTTGCTGCTGCAAACCTGCTGATCCAAAAGCATTTTATCCTTCCATGTCCACTGAAGAAACCAAGGTAAGGTCAGAAATCTGTTGGTTTTCTCCCCTCCACATCTGGAAATTGGACACACAGGTGTTCTTGGGTGCTCTGTCTGCTGTTGATAGAAAACATGTGCTGAAACTACTCTGGAGAAACTGTTGGAGAGCGTGTTATTCAAGGAGAATCATTATTTGTATGATACTGCCAAAGATATCAAAATTTTAGGTAATTGGTAGTGTATGTATTCTCTGGACAGTTTGAACCAAAATGTACACACGATTATGTGTAAAAGATGTTTTTGATTTAGGACTTGGCATTATATGTTTTTCTTCTCTTCTTTCATAGATTTTATGACACTGTGAGCATATATTTTGGAAAAATCAATGCAAACCAATCTTCAGATAATCAGAAGTAAGTGATAAATTGGCTGGCATATACTCAGTAGGTATCAGGCAGATTTATAAATGCCTCCAAAGCTTGACAAGAAAGACAGATTATATTTAATAAACATGTACAATAAAACCCAACTCGAGACAGCTATCTTTTCCCTGATAGGAAAATGAAGGACCCTACATCAAGATCATATCGTCAGTGGAAGAGACACTTTAGAAAGTCATTTTTCACATTAACTGATTACTTTACATCATCTGTTTTTCCAGACATCCTTCAGATCCCCAGGGCTTCAGGATGTCACCTAAAAGAATGTGACAGATGACTTAGTCTAATGATAGTGGTTAGGAACCACTCCATGGGAAAAAACTATCTTTGTGAGGCCAGTTTGCTGTTGCCATAGCGAAGGTAGATTAACAAATAATCAATGGGATAGTGTGCTGAAATGCTAGAAGTCATGTGGAAGGCAATATGTCTGGAAGAAGAGAGTGTGAGTTTTACATGTATAAGGAGAAATTTGTCTGGCAAATGTCAAGTGAAGCATCAGTAGTTGCCCCAACATAGACTATTCCAAAAGAAAATCTCTGTGTAACTTTTATTTGTGCATGGAGAACATTCAGTAGAAGCTGTGATGAGACCTGGATTTCATAAACTACATCAGTTGAAACATTTGTAAAATGATATACCTAGCACTTGGAGACCACCTTTCAGGGAAACCATCCAAACACCAGAGATAGTTCAAAGGAGAGCTGTGTTTACAATCCACAGCAGGAAAATAAATCTCTCAGTATGAAGCCTTAAGAAGCTTAAGTTTTACAGACTGTTGTATGGCAGGCTAAGGCATAATGCCATTTAATGAAAAAAGCTTCTGGTTCATCTCCTGCAGCAGTCCCAATGTCTCCACTTGGAACTATCTTGCCCATCTCCAGAAGAATGGAGAAATCTTGTAGCAGGTTTCATTAGTGGGTCCCTGGTAGATGAAAGGGATTGGACTTAGATGATCTGGGAGCTCTTTTCCAACCTTGGTGATTCTGTGATTCAACACCCTTAAGTATTTACATTCAACTACATTTTGAGACAGGGTGGGGCACCAGCATTTTCTATCCAAAACTTACATCTTTTGCGTGTTCAGGCTGTCCAGATGGCACTCCATTATTCCTTGAGATCTGCTTAGCATTCCTTCTTTCTACGTCCACAAAGCATCCCTAACAAGTCATTCTAATTACTTTTTAAAAGTGGAAGAGAGAAAATGTGAACAAAATAATGCAAACTGTCAATCCTTTGGAAAACGTAGCATCTGCAATATCATGCACTCAATTGACATAAAATTATGCAATTTGCATCACTACTGTGTGTTCCCAGGCCCATTCTAGTCTTCTTATGCACTGCAGAGGGAGAGAAAGAAAGACAGAGTATGATGTTGTCTGTAAATATTGTTTTAATTACTTTGACTGATGGTTTGTGTTGGTCGCAGTCGCTGTCATAGTGTGTCAGGTAGGGAGAAGGAAATGGTTTTACACCATTGCAATTTATTGTCCAGAACATCCAGAATTATGAAAATGATTTACTCCTACAATTCTGTGATTCTGTGATGATTTAATGATCTTTACAAAGATAGAGTGCATTGGAGATCCAAGCTATGTTTGGTCTTTATAGCTAGATGGCACTGAAAGGGTTGCGCTCTGCAAAGCCAGTTCTGTGCTCGCAGAGGGCTAGAAATCAAGCTTTGAGCTCACATTTGAAGCAACACGGGAACTTTTCCACATGGATAGAAAAGGTGCTAGTGGATACTTCAGTTTTAGAGCAGCTATTTAGCAAAAACTGCTGAGCATAAGCTAGCATTCACATCTCAAATAATTTCTGCAACAATGCCCCTGACCAAAACTCCACCTGTATGTGCAAGCAACAGTGTTCAGAAGTTTCTTTTTTGTTTATTTCCATTGTGGTTCCTTCTATCAGAAGGTCATTTTTCCATTCCTTGTTTCTGTCTCTTTGTAACTATTATATGTAACTCACACATCAAAGTCAAGCTCTGAAATGCTTGTTTACTTAACTATCAGCTTTCCCTTCCTACCTCTTCTCTTGTCTGGATCTGTGATGATTGAAGATAACAAAATCACACACTAGTTCATGTCTGATGCTCTTTTGTGTCAGAAACTTCCCAGACTTTTAAGAAATCCGGCTCTGCCTTAAGAAAACTGGGAGAATTCTGTTTTCAGACAATATATAATAATACAGTAAATCCTCATATATGGTATTTGTGTTCATATAGTTGACCTACTAGTTCAAGTTATGTGGTTACTCAAACCTGTGAAAGTTTTTGGTGGTGTCATCATTCAAACCACAGAAAATCATCCAATCTTTCTCTTGCTGTTTCCCACCATCAATCCAGCCATTGTGAGAAATTAAATTAATTACTGGGGCAGAAAATTTATTTCCACAAATACCTTTTAGACTCTGTTACAAGTCTGCATTGCAAACAGCCAGCTGAACAGAGATGTGTCCTTCTAGGATACTCATCTTTCCTGGATAAATTCTGGAGTCTGTGGTCGTTTAATGGACTTCCACCCCAGATGCTTCCTCCTTTCCAAAAGCTGGAAACCTTTGCCTCAGAAATTTCTTGCAAGCTGAGAGTCAGACCCTGAGTAGTTCTGTTGGATGCCATTCTGTAGCAGGTTCTACCTTAACTTTCAAGATACCAGAGGGAACTCAGGAGATTCACACCTCTCCTCCTGTCCAGCCATGGCAAAAAGAGTGCTGAAAAGTGTTGGAGACCCAAGCTATGGTTGATCTTTATAGCTATATGGCATCCTCTGCTTGCTGAGAAAGTCAGTCTCCATTCTATTCTGCATGGCTCTGATCCAGTTCATAAGCAAGTCAACTGCACCTCTATTACATCTACTTTTCTCTTTGTCTCAGGGCAAGTGGATAGCACCAGCCTCACGTTATAGCTGCAGACTTGGGATGAGACTCCTGTGTGAGGGGAAGGTCTGCTCTTTGGAATGGATCTTCAGTTTAGGTGACAGATTTTCAATTTCCCTTTTTTCTTCCCCGTTCAGAAAGTCCGAAGCTGTTGAACACAGCTCTCTTCTTCCTCACTGTGGACAGACAAAGCATCCTGCCATGTAACCATAGAATTACAGAATCATTTGGGTATGAAGGGACCCTTAAAGGCTGTCTGGTTCCACTCCCTGTAATGAACACGGACACTCACATCTCTATCAGGGGCTCAGAGCCCCATCCCCTGATCTTGGGTGTCTGCAGGAATGGGGCATCTGATAACCCCACTGGAATTTAAAAAAAGCATGGAAAACTGTGTTATATAAAGCCACAGACACACTTTCATGACAGAATATAAACATTTAGTCTGGAATTACCGCAGGCCCTAGTGGGAGGTATAATTATCCCAGCCTTCATTAAATGAAGGGAATGGGTGCCACATGTGCTGCACTGTGTTCCCCTCTGGATGTCTTTTGCCATCCACTGAAGGACTCAGACAACAGACACAATACCACACTATGTGCACATTCATAACCTATTCCTACCCAAGACAGTGAGTTTATTTTACTGCTAGTTAAGTATGATAGAGCTTCCTCTGAACGCATACCCCAACCCTAATTTATCTGTGAGATGGATAGTATCCACTGCAGGGACAACCATAGAGACAGGCACATCCTAAACCACTAGAGCAAGTTCTAGAATAGCTAATTTCATGCCAGGAACAGTTTTCCATCCTTCAGTCTCAGTGGGTCAGCATCAGTGCCCTCAGTATCAGAAAGGTGCTCACACGCCCTTACAGGTCGTGAATCTGCATGCACTTAGTGCCACATGAGATGAGGATGGAACCACACAAACACAGAGCAAATAGATCACTGAGAAAGGCTAAAACTTTTAATGCCTCTTAGAACTCAGCTTTACTTCTCTGAAGGGACCTGGGATAGAATTTAAACTTTTTTTTTTCTTTTTCTGGTTGCGCATCTCATAATACTTCTGAAGTAACTTAGATCATCTTCTTTTTTGGGCAAACTTTTGAAATTGTAGAACCATAGAATGATTAGGTTGGAAGGAACTTAAAGATCTTCTAGTTCCAAAGCCCTGCTGTGGGCAGACTGCACAAGGATGTGATTCTGCAAGGAAGGAAAGTGGTGGTCTATATAAATATTCAGATTATATGTGTGATTTTTTTTTTGCAATTACCCCTGCATGAAATAATTAGTTTCTCCTCATCTATTGTAATTGTTATAGTTTTCTACATTTTTTTTTTTGTGGGATCCCAAGTTGTAATGATGGTAAGATGTTGCCATGATCATTACCATGTAGTGAGAGAGTTGAAGGTTACTCACAATATTTATTTCACTTTTAATTAATTGGCTCCAATGTTGATGGCTTTGCTGGTGTCATCGTGTTCTCATTTAGAGATAACATAAGACACATCAAAGGATTACACTCCTGGCATACGATGTTGGCTTCAGACGAACAAGATTTTCAAACCTGGATAGAAAGACAGGGTGAATCTTTTTGTTAAAAATGAGGAAGAAAAAAAAGAAAAGACAAAAGGTGAAAGAAAAAGGGGGATGTGTTCAAGAAGGGAAATGGCCACATGCAGACTTCTTAGGATGTCGGTGATTCCTAAGAAGATAAAGTAATGACTGTTCAGCAAACGGACAGCGTACTTACAGTTACTGCATCCATATAGACAAAGGGATGAAATGATACACAGAGACTTTAAAGGAGAACAAATGCCAATTGTTGTTCTTCCTGCCTATCCAGAAATGGGAACTTCAGAAACTGGCACCTTCAGTTAAAAGAGAAGGAGGGAGTGGACAGGAGAACTTTAATACCAACTGGGCCTTAGGAGAAAATGTCAGTGAGCACAACGAGTAGTGTGAGCTGTGCTGTGATGGCTGTGCCAGAGATGACTCCTTCTCCAGCCACTTAAGAATGAAGAAATACTTAATTTTTTGCAGTTTTTCATTCTTAGATATTTACCAAGGAGATTAATTTTGCCTAATTTAAGCCTCTTAGATGTTAAGCACTGGCAGTGAATTGATCATCTGTGGTCCATCTATTGCCAGTGAAGGAAGACCAACACCTTCTGGAAGTGGTTTATGTCATCCTGGTTTATGGCAGAGGAAAGGTGGAACCTCCTGAAGGAGGAGGTCATTACATTTCCTCTTAATCCACCCCACTGACCCTTCAATCCTTTCATGTGCAGATCACAATGGGTTTTCCCGGATGATTGTTATACAACAAATGGTCATTACATCTCTTGCCATGACTGTGCAAATGCAAATGCTACCAAATGTGATCATCAGTTTGAGACTCAGTGGGAAAAACCTCAAATCTTACACCGAAATCTACCAAGTGCTTTGCCTACACGTGCCTATGTGCTTGGACCTTACAGATCTATGAAGAAACTGCAGAAGAAGGTTCCTGAGGTTCCACAGACTTACTGTTTGTGCTGGTTAATCAGATGGCTAAAAGTACTGTTTCCTGCTGAAAAACAAGCAACAGAAAACTGAGTCAGTCTCTAACACTTAGTGCCTGCAAGACCATAATCCATTTTCAGTTCTAACATATGTTGTTATCCTCAGAACAGACCGTGTTGGCAGATCTTACTGCTTCCCCAGGGCCACGCTGCTCTTTGCTTGTTCTGGGAGCAATACGATACATCTTGATAACAATTTGTGACACAAACAAACTTAGTGCTGAAATTCCCTGCCCTTGAAGTAAAAATCTGGTCAGCACAGTTAGCAATGTCCCTGGTGTCATGCTTCCCAAGTGGTTGTATAAAGATGTTCATTGAGTCAGGTGCCAAAAAATGTGTTTCTTTCCACTGGTTGTAAAGGAAACACGTACAACTGACGTAAGACTAGCTCTCTGAAGTCAGATGAATCTCACAGTTGCTAAGGATTTTCTATTGTTTTACGGCTTATGCAGAGGTAAGTTGTGATAGATGTGTCATTTCTTGATGTAAATCAAACTTTGAGTTTTCTGCTCCCACAAACAAGTGAGGAAAACATCATATAAATTAGGAAACTTCATTAAGTGTGTAACTTTTGGAAAACTACATCTGAGATGCAGACATCAATGACTGATTGCTAAAATCAAGTATGTTTATTGCAGTAGTGGCTCTTGTAGGATCTTATTCTGGTGTGATGTTGTCAGTTGTTTTATGTTTTCAGTAGCGGAGCAGTGTGCAGGAGTTGAATCTGCAAGCATTATTCGGTTATAAGGTGTGGCAGTACTCTGGAGGTGATCAGTTAGAGTTTAAGGAGAATATTCTGGATTGTCAGACTGGTCTGATGTATGATGTATGCTTTCCTACAGAAAAGAATAACCAATAGGGAAGAAATATATTCACAGATAAAGACAAAAATATAGAACCAAATACATGAGGTTGTAAGCAATTGAGTTGTTCAGTCTAGAAAAGAAAAAGAAGATTCATTATTCTGAAAAATCTCAAACATGTTTGAGAAGAAGGGGTTAAAGGGGTTAATTTTTTTTTTCCCTTTTTTTTTTTTTTTTTTTTGTTGTTGCAGCAAAGGGTGTTTGGGAAGTTTGGATGTTAGGAAGCCTGCCTAATGGTAAGGACTGGACTGGGTCATCTAGATGGGTACAAGATTCACCATCCTTGAGGAAGGTCCTTAAGATATCCCAAACAAACTGCTTCAGGAGGAGCACTGTAAGTGTAATTGGAGATAGAGGAAAAACTGAGTGATCTCCTAAATCACTGCATTAACTAAGGTGTTCTGACTCAGCCCTCTGCAAATCATACCAGTGCTCTGTGTATGGACACAGTATTTTGTTGCTTCATTTCTGCATTCTAAGGTGGTCAGTGACTCTGCTGCTGTAGTGGGATCCCATAGCTTTGACACCTCCCGATGAACTTCACTGACTGCTGCTGAGTGATAACCCCGACTAAGTTCACCTCAAGGGTTTTTCCTGCTTGGGAATTAGGTCAGAAATTTCACGTCAAGGTCTCCATTTTATTTTCACATCATCGCAGCAGCCAGTGCCTTATAACTCTTGGCAGCTACAAAAGAAATGTGTGATCACAAAGAAGCCTCTGATGCTGAATCAGCATCTCAGATGGTGCCAAAGACAAACTGTGGGCATGAGCAGCTGAGCTGTGGTGAAATAGACCACAGAGGAGTGAGTAACAATGGAACCTGGGTAACAAAATCATGAAAATGTGCCTAAAACCTTTCGACCTCAAAAATACTAACACAACTCCAAGCTAGTCAACACTGTTCCATTGCAGATCTCAATGGGAGCTTCTATCAGTGGAAGATTGGCTGTGATCTCCACCACACGTTAAATAAACAAGCGAATGGTGATCCACACTGAAAAGTTTCCTTCTGCACTAACAATGGTTTATTCACCTCCTGTGTTTGTAATGAGCTACCGAGGCTTTCATTAGTACACTCACTGGTGTGTCATGCCCCGTATTCCTGGCAGACTTGTAGTTTTATGTAACACAATGTGCAGGATAAAAGAAAAATAAAAAAAATAAAAAGAACTCGGTCAACCTCCCAGTGATGCACTGGGCACAGGAAACTCAACAGGACAATTGCTGCTAAATATATTTGCTTGGAAAAAAAAAAAATAATGCTTGGGGTTTTAACCCTCAGCGCAGTGGCATTTGTAGGATTGGTAGAGTCACAAGTCATTCTACAAGACAACACGTGTGAGAAGGACAAGATTTCATCCTGTGCCAGGGCGAGGGACTTGTGCTCCTCTTTCTTGCAAAAATGTCTTGGTCCTAAAGTGCATTAATGTTTGCTAGTCTAAAAGAGACTTTGGGATGTTAATTCTGCGTTAGGTTTCTTGCTGCTGAGAGCAGAGTGTGTGGGGCTGCCCCTAGCATAGCTCTGGGAGAAGAAATACCTGTTTGGGGAGTTTCTATCAGACAGACAATGATCTTTGTTGAAGCCAGATTAGCCATTCACTTTCTCTGAGGCTACACACTATGCAGGTGATGTGAAAGGCTCACGACTGTGAGTGCCTTCCCTTTTGGAGGGGCTGGGAGGTACTGGAGAATCGGGGTGAAAGGAAATCTGGTTCCTGGTGCAGGCTTGTTAAGAGGCTGTCTGGGAAATTCCCATCTGTGTCCCAGTTGGAAGGTGGTCATCTTTGTTATTTCGTGTCACAGAAGTGTCAAGAAAGAGTAGCAGACCTCACTGACATAACTGCCAGCTCTACAGATCTCATGACCATACGGATGGACCTTCCAGAGAAAGGTAAATGTTTATTCTGGAGATAAGCAGTCTGGGAACCTCAAATACAGTTGCGAATGGAGTCAATGGAGTATAAATGTTTAAAACCAAGCAGTGTGATTGCATCCTGATCATGTCCACACCCTGTGTGCACTGAGAGGCAGCTAAAGGACACCAGCTTGGGTGGAGAAGTTATCATGGCAGACACCCACAGTGCAGGGAGATAAATGCCATCCCAGGGGTTTTCTTGAATTTGTGGTGAAGAAGTTTGCTGTGCCAACACATTCTCTGCTGCATTTTTTACTTGGTCGAGAGGCAAATAGCATCTTCTCCTCTCAGAGGAGAAAACAAATTCAAATGAAACTTGACATTCCTGAGTGATTTTCTCTTCAGATGTTTTAGATACAGCCTTCAAGTGGAAACCGTTGTCTCATTGTCATCATCTCTATCTGTAAATCTGGACAAAATTGAGCATTGGTGTAAATATGTTTACTTCTTCTCATATTGAATTTCAATATCCCTTTGTGTTGACACTGATACATTTTCTCTTTACTCTTACATCTCAGAGCAAAGAAAGAAAACAAAAATGTAAAGAAAGAGCAGAAACGGGGAAGTTTCATAGTAAGGATGCTCAGATGTAGTAAAAATATAAAAAACAACAAAAAAATCTGTCATGATAGCTAAGTTAACATGATGATATGTAGTACAGATATATATATATATTTTTTTTTTCCTAAGAAGAGAAAAAGCATGGTCAGCCTTTAGAACTTGCTTAGATTTCTCTGAATCACAAAATATCCAAATGAAAATTGATTGTATGGATTTCATGCTTTGGAATCTTACTTGTTACAGGATGACACACCATCTCAGTTCCTGGCACACCAGGTGATTCATGTCGTTCATAAATAACTCCCACCCGAGGAGTTCCTGAGAGCTCAGATCCAGCCTCACAAAGGGGCTGAGGTGGCCAGCTCAGTAAAGAGGATATTGCAGACTCAGAGATTATCGTACAGGAGGACCATCAGCCCAGAAGCAGGCAGGAGGATTCCCAGCAGTCAGCATATGGAGCAAGTGGGTGCTCAGAGCAGCTGACAGCACACGCTGAGGAGAGGGATGTGTCTGAGATATTCCTTCTTTCCTAATTTTAGGAAATCTGGGCAGATTCTCCTCCTAGCCAGACAGGGGAGTCCAAGGAGCAGCTCCTGAATATTGGTGTAAAGCTGTAGATGTCGGTGTCATTCTCATGGGAAACCTTGTCTTCTGAATTCCAATTTAGTTACTGGAAAGCACCGAGCAGAATACATTGGAAATCATTATTGTTTCAGCCAGAATTACCCGATACCTTTGTGTTTGTGTGAAATGTGGGAGACTGACTTTTTACAAAGGCAGATAGTGACAGGACAAGGGGGAATGGTTTTAAACAAAATGGAATGTGGATTAGATGGTAGGAGGGATATTTTTATTCAGTTTTTGAGGCAGTGGAACAGGATCCCCAGAGAAGCATCGCTGCCCCATCCCTGGAGGTGCCCAAGGTCATAAATGGGGACTTGGGGACCCTGATCTGACTGGGGGCAGACAGCCCATGGAAGAGAGCTGGAACTGGGTGATCTCTGAGGTCCTTTCAAACCCAGCCATTCTGTTATTCTATGTTGGGACACAAATACACAGTCCTTCCAGGTTAGCTTTGCTTTTCTCCAGAGTCTGAAGAAAGTCAGTGATGCTTCAGAGGGGTAAAAATCTATAGGCAGAACAGATGAATTGCTCTTGTCTCTGAAACTGTGAGTAATACAGTTGTCCTAGCAGTCACTGGTTGCCTGCTAATACACCAGCAGAGTTACAGGATATGATTTTTTTTTTCTCAAGAGCAAAGTAATAGTAGTTTGCTAAAGTTCCTCTGGTTTCTCTGGTCATTTTGCCTCTGGACCAACATACATTCCCTCTGCCCTTCAACTTTGACTGTTCCCTCACCTTAGAGGAAAATTCCCAGAGAAGTCCTTCAAGCCAAGACCAAATTTGCAGTCACGGACATTTTTTTTTTCTGGCTCAAATAGTAGAGAGAGCCTGCACAATCTAACTTGTGGGAGCACAGAACACAGCCTGCCACTTAACCAACAAGTACATTTGTTTCCTGGATGGAATGTTGAGTGAGGACTGTGCTACAAACCTTTAGAACCTGATCTGTTTCAGACAACAGATGAGTTGGCCCTGGGATCTTGGCAATTCAATGTCCAGTTCTGTGAGCTTGATTTTTTTGCTAAACTCCCTGTAGTGTAACTAAATAATGTTGAGGGTACACTGATTTGAATCATCTGTGGAGAATCACTCATCAGCTCAGAAGCTACTTTCTCCTTCTTGTTCCCATCAGATATGTTCCTTCCTGCCTATCTTAAACACTTACATAAGATTGGAAATCATCCCTATTTCTAGATATATAATTCCAGAAAAAAAAAAAAACTGAACTCTACCTCCATGTATAATTTGGCACATAAGCTTTAAATTGTGCCTATAAAAACTTTCTGCACTGACCCCAGATCTTCTGATACTAGGGACAGTAGATTTTGCCCTTTTTTTGCTTCGTGGTGATTTATGGATGCTGGGTAGATGGCACTTGGCCATGTGCTGGGATATTTTGCATTAGCCTGAATAAGATGGAGTGGGGATCATTTTGTGGCAAACAGGACTTTGTGTGTTGAGGACTGATTATACCTGTGTGGTGGAGGACGCTTCTTAACAGGCATTGTCCTGGAGAGTGCCCATGACTGCCCTTGGACTGCAGTCATGACTCAGGTTAACACTTCCATTTGTACGTTGCTGCTCCACTCATGCCTTCTCTCTTCTCTTTCCTACTATGCTTGCATTATTGATTAAATTTTTTGTCTCTGCCATTTCCCTCCATTTCATGTGCAGAATGTTTGTTCTTTTTGCCATTATCTCCCCTTGGTGGCTCATCTATACACTCAAGATAATGCTTACTGTATGTCTTCACACAGTGCTGGTATCATCACCTTGTCAGCAATTAGCTAACAAGACAGCAGTGGTGATCATGACATCATTCACATCAGTTAAGACTGGATAACTGGATAACAGCTCCCAGCTGTGCATTTTGCATGTTCATATATACAACAGTTTCTGTCATTATTTTGTTTCAGCTGATTTTTTTTTAATTTATTTGTTTCTAAATCTGTATGAGAGTGTTATTCATTAACTGTCTTCTGGTGGCATTCTAAGATCTGAAATGAGAGGTGGGTAGTAGGAAGGTAGTGGCTACAGAGAGACCAGTCAAATGTCCCAGGAGGAAAATATATTAACTAACTCTAAAGGAGAGTGACCAATTTATTGCTCTTGAGAAACACTGAATGTGTGTCTTGTCCACATATGCCAAGGCTATCTCAGGAAAGACTAAAGGTCTTGCTTGCCCTGTACCCCATCTCTGCTACTGGACTCCCAGGGATACCTAAGGGAGGCTGTATGATTCAAACAGACGTCTGCAACACTTCCCCAGCCCATTTTCCTGGCTTCTAGTAATTTTCCTTTGAGGGATTCCTTCTCACCTTATCAGTATGGGTACAGAGGTTGTTTGGTCATCCAGACCCTAATTGTAGGAAGAAATGAGTAAAGAGGGAATTTCCTGTGGACACAGTGAATGGGATGGGCAGCTCCATCCCACAGGTGCCAATTTGGGACACATGGAAAGTACTTGCTCTTGTAAACTATTCATAGAGCTCTTCTTTCCCGGAGGTGTGTGATGTATGCCTTGGGCATCGGGCTGTAGGACCAGGGAAGCTGGTCTCGTAAGTTCTTCAGGTCTTAGGAACAGTTTGCTTAACAGTAAACAAAAAGTTCTGCGGAACAAAACAGAACTAGAATCAACATTTTACTCTTAAAATTTCACCGTGCACTGTCTAAATTTGAATTTTGATTCATCTGTCACTTTCTGCCTCACTGCAGTTCCACTGTAATTAGAAGGATGAAGCCAATAATTAATTTTTCCCCATTTCTTTGTTTTTTTTTTTTTTTTTCCCCTTTGTTTTTCACTGGTGCAGCGCTGTTGTGTAAGCACATTATAAAGTAGAACAAAATAAGACTACTTATTCAGAAAATCAAAACCACCTGAAGACTAGAAAGAATAAGAGCATGGGGGCAATGGCTGAGGATATCCAGATTTTTGTTCAGAGCTCTGCCTTGAATCTGAATCATCTTTAGAAGTTGAATATGCTTAAAAACAAAACAAAACAAACAAAAAAACCCATCTGTCAATTATCTAATGCTATCCAGGTGTGAATTTGATTTTATTCCTGTAGTGACACACTGCCCAAGTGAAAAACTTTGAATTAATTTAAGTGCAATTTTGAAGTCGGCAGCGTCGCACTGAGGGAAGAAGGAGAAAAAGGAGGATGCGGAGCAGTGGGATGATTTTAAGTGCTCTTCTTTCAAGACTTGCTCTGGGGACTTTGTTTCTGCCTCTGGATCGACTGTTGCACAGCTGTAAGTCCGAGGAAGCCCCCTGGCTTACAGAATAAGCTATCAACAGATGCTCAACCTGCAGCACTCTGAGAGCACAGGGGTTAACCCGAGGCATGCACAAGCGTCCTGCTGCGATAAAGCCCGGAGCGATGAGACCTTTAGCACCAGAGGATATTCTGGCTCTCTGTTGAGAGATTCATTTTGTCTGCAAAATCAAGCATGTAATGTCCCTTCTCCCTTGTTCCAGTCTCCCCGGTGACAGCTGACGTTCTGCTGCAAGATGTGGGCTGGGGAGCCCCTGATCGGCTGCTTTGTGCTGATTGGGAAACCCTGAGATACCCTCGAGGAGAAAGGGAAGAGATTAGGTAAATTAAATAATTAAAATAATAATAATAATAATAAAAAAAAATGCATCCATCCCTCAGCACCCAAACCGTGGCCACGGAAAGCTTCCCTGTGCCGTGGGGTCCGCTCTGATTTACGCAGCGGTCAGCGATCCCCGCCTCTGTCAGCTCGAATCCGTGTGTGTTGCTGTGTCCGGTCCTGGGGGAGCCATCAGGAGAGACTTGTCTATCTGTTTTCAAACGAGACAGGGAATCTTTCCATCTCTAGAGTGCGGGTTTAATCGTCAGCTCTGTGTACTACTGTTGGATGTCCCCCAGCTGCCGTGGAGCTGAGCTCGGTAACTCAGAGGAGTCATTCTCCTTTCAGTGTCAGGCAGAGACCCCGCGACAGCCCTCGATCCGACCCGAAGGAAGAGGGAGAAGTGAAACAGAGCGAGGGTGACATTCCCGAGGCACTCCCAAAGGCTTTTCCAAGGGTTTGAAAAAGCCTCTTAAAAACGGCAGCAGAGATCGAAGGCAGTTAAGGGAGAGAGGAAAAAAAAAAAAAGGAAGAAAAAACTTTGGCAAGCGTGCAGTGTCTTACATCAATCTAGCAGTCAGCATCGATGTAGATGTTCTTTCCTCCTTTTGTGCAACACCCCTTCCCTCCTACAGACCACCCAAAGCCCTATAAATAATCCAAGGACCGTATTTTTTCTCCAGCTTTCTCTTCAGACCTCGAAGGGAAAATATCAGGCAGGGGAAAGAGAGAGAAGAGAGAGCGAGGAGAGCAGAGAGGCAAGAGAGATGGCCAGTGAATTCAAAAAGAAAATGTTCTGGAGGGCAGTGGTGGCCGAGTTCCTTGCCATGATCCTCTTTATTTTTATCAGCATTGGCTCGGCTCTGGGTTTTAAAGTCCCAGTGTCGGTCAACGGGACATTAGCAACTCAGGACAACGTGAAGGTTTCTCTGGCTTTTGGGTTATCCATCGCGACCATGGCGCAGAGCGTGGGCCACATCAGCGGTGCCCACCTGAACCCGGCTGTGACCCTGGGCCTCCTGCTGAGCTGCCAGATCAGCATCTTCAAGGCGCTGATGTACATCCTCGCCCAGTGCCTGGGGGCAGTGGTGGCCACTGCCATCCTGTCCGGAGTCACCTCCTCTGTGCCTAACAACTCTCTGGGGCTCAATGCGGTAAGATGCAACTTTGCTGTCCCCCTTTGACTCTTTTTTCCCCTGAGTAGAAACGAGAGGGAGACACCTATAAGGATGTACGTGGTGGAGGTGGTCACCTCAGGCAGGGATCTTGTTCTGGCTGATGCCAGGGTGTATGCATTCACTGCTGTTAATTAAGCACTATTTTAATCCTTTTCTTTGGTAAGAGATGCTGTAAGGATGGTCCTTTCTCTCCATTCTTTTTCAGAGCTTTGTGGTCATTCTCAGTTTTGTTTGTGTTCCGTTTTGCATATCCATGTTGCAGAAATGTGCTTTTTGAAACCTAAGTAGCATTGAAATCTCTGCTTTTTTGCATGGCTGAGTCTCTTTCCTGGTTCTGAGGGTCTCAGGTAACATGTCTTTGGCTTGTGATGCTGATTAATGTGTATACACATTATGGTGTTTTCATTTCTGTGAACGTGCTTCTTTTTCAATACCTCATTAATAGTCTGTGTAACCTGAGTTAAGATCCTATGGGACCAGTGAGAAAGATGGGTAGCAGGAGAAACCCTGTCACCAAATGTGTGAGCATCACCTGTTGCATTTGGCACAATGTTCTCATCCTGCCTGATGCGGAATCTTAGCTGCACTCTTCTTTTTCCTACTTGAGCTATGCAAAAATGGGGAGAAAAAGAAATTCTCAGGTGTAGTTTGGAGGAAGAGGTGAAGAATCTGCATATAAGAGAAGCTCAGGTTTCAGCCCTATCCAAACTGGGATGTTTAAAGCTATTGTTGATTACAGTCAACAGACAACTGCCATGTGGCAACCCCTCTTCCTCCACGCACCGTTCTTCTTTGCTGTTGTCGCTGTACCATAACAGGAACAAAAGGGATAGTTACTCTTTTTAACATGGAATCATCCCTCTGTCAGTGGATGTCAGCGAGGCAGTCCTGCACTCACAGCAGCACACAGAGGAGTACTATAAATGGAAATTCCCTTCTGGTCACTTATCTCACTCAGTTCTGTTAAGAATATGTATTTCATGGCTTTTCTCTGCCCCCCCTCCATGCAGAATAATTGTTGATGTAGTTTGAAACTTGAATGTATTTGAAATCTTATGGCTGCTGGAATCAGAAGGATATTTGGGGCACAGAGTTCCAAATACGATCTCACTTTAGAAATCATTTTTGGAAAAAAAAAAAAAAAAAAAAAAAAGTTTTAAGCATTCTGTGGCATGAGAGTTATTCCCAAGCATGAGGAAGAGGAGCTTTTGAAAAGATAGAAGCTTTAAGGAGGTCACTGCTGAGCCAGTGCCACCCACCCATGCTGCTCTGTGTGTTGGCTGCTTACCTGCCTGCAGGGGTCCCACCCTGCCACCCATTGGGAATTCCTCTGGGCTCATCCGAAACAATTTTTGGGGGAAGAAGAGGGAATCTTTTCATTAACTCCAAAGAGCTCTGGCTGTGTGTGTGAGATGTGATCCTCTCCTACGAAACCACTGGCAGAGGGAAGTGCTCAACCGCATGGGACAGGGTACCCGCCCTGGTGGTTTCCTCGAGAGGTCTGGCTGCCAGCTGCCATGGAACATGGGAGGTCTGCTCTCAGCAGCACTCCCATTTGGGCTTTGCCTTTTGCCTGCCACAAAGCAGTGGTGGCTGGCTCCTTCCCTTGCCCCGAAGCCCTGAAACTGGCTGTTTGTAAAGTGGGTGTAGGGGACCACCCCAAACGCTTGCTCCTCTGTTAGTAATTCTTCAAGTTACAAAGATTTAAGTCAGAGCTCTGCAGAAGGGCATCTCAGTAGAGAAATGTCTGAGATGGAAAAATCACTCAATGAATCTCAAAAACTGCATTAGAGTGTGGAAGCTGTGCCCCTCCCTCTGGAATACATTCAGTGCACCCTTTCCAGTGCAATAAAATATATGGGAGGAGGATGTATACTGTAAGTCTCCACCATGTCTATTTTACAAATCTGGCAACACTTTCTGCAAGTGAATTGATGAATGAAATTGTTCCCAAACGTTGTGAAAAGCCCTGGTCTTGTTATTGTCAAGCACGGAGTTTTAGTCTTTTATTTTCCATTTCCTGTCCAGCAATAAATGTTCTGGATAGCAGAGAGTTGGGGGACATCTCAGAAGATGAGGAGAGCAAAAGCTGTTCTTTTCCCCAGTGAGAAGGAACTGGTGAGGAAAGCAAATCCATTCTTTTCACTAATATGGGACCAGCTGGGGAGGAGAGATGGGGGTCTGAGGGGCAGTGGGTCTGAGCCCAGTGTGGGGACAGTGAAACAGCTGACCTCATGCAGAGCTGATTACAATGGGACACATCCTGAAATCACACTGCACTGCCTCCTTCAGCAAACAGAGCATAAAGGGATGGCACAGAGACTTGCTTTTATGTCCTGCTTGCTTTTCAACCTGAGGACAAGGAGAGGAGGGGCAGTGCTGGCATTCCTGCCGGTTATATTGTCTTCTTGTCCTTCCAGTAGAAAATGAGGTATAGAGAAAAAGAATAGCAAGAATGGGAGTGCTGCATTTTGGCAATGGCTTGTATATGCATGACTGTTTCCTCAGTTCAGCCTTACTGTGGACTTGAAAAGGTGGCTTTTTTTTTTTGCCAAAAAATCATGGTGAGAACAAATACATTGAGTCAGTAGCTATTCAGTGCCCTCACTGATGCTGGGTGGCATTACATAGGTGGGATAAATTCTATTTTATCCTGTTCACCTGTAGGTCCTGCACCAAGGGGCTGTAGTACTGATCTCAATTTCTTAGGTTCCTTGCCAGCTCATAGTGAGGAGAGACAAAGAAAGATATTTCATCTCTTAGATCCTCACTGTCGTCCTCTAGAGAGACCTAGATCTCTTCCTTTACTGTAGAAGAAACTTGGTATAAGGAGGCTCCAGCCTTGGGAACCTTGATTGTGTTCCTGAAATAAAGTGCGGTGAACCTGTGCCTTTCTTATTGCCCAAAGGGGAAAGGGAAATGCAAGCAAACAGATTACAGAAAGCAGGCATGGAAGGTACAGGGCTGAAGAGAGGAAGAGAGCAGGAAAAAGCAGGATGTTCCTTTACCATATTCGATAGGAAGATCTGTTTTATTCTTAGAGACAACCCAAACTGTCCCATATGAGGAGTTCGATTTAAACTTCACTGAAGCCAATGGAATTTTTTTTTTACTTTACTTTGGCTGGTTCTAAATAAGAAATTCTGGACACTATTCAGAGAGGCACTTGGATTACTGAATCCTTTTAAGACAAACTTCCCATACATTTCAGTAATGGCGTGGCTGCCAAGGTAAAAAGATAAAAACCTGGAGCACTGGAAAAACTGAAAGAGTAGTATTCAGAGTTCGTTGTTCTGAAAATTTGAATATTCATACTTGTATCATCTAGTATCTTGGTGTGGTTTTTTTTTGGCAATTGGATCACTACAATTTACAAATTTCTATTTGTTAAAAATGTAAGGGTAGAGAAAACATAATCCGAAGTGCATTCATTTGCCAACATAGTTGGATGTTGTCCAGTGAGGATAGATCTGTAGTTTGGATAATGGAAGAAACTAGTCATCATGAGCAATTAATGGCTAACAAAGAGCTCAAGCAGGAAAGACAAGTGAGAGGAGATGTCTGCCCCATAAGGTAACACAATATTTGCTGTTCAGCAGTGTTTATTGCGAGAACTTCCATCAGGCTATTAAAAACATGCTGAGCAAATTTATTTATCTCTCTTTTTCTTTTTTCTTTTTTTTTTTTCCTTTCATTTCATTGTTAATTTTGTGTGAAAATAATCTTCTGAAAAAAATGCAGATGCTCCTTTACCAATCAATAATTTTAAGTGGTTTCTGCATTTCTTTATACTGACTTAATTGCCAGGAAATGTGCCCCCATAAGCCTGGGGGGGCACCATATGGGAATACTTTGAAAAATCTGCCTCAAAGTTTATAAAAACTATATATATTAAAAAAAAATATTCCAAGTGGATCAGAAGTTGTAGGGAAGAAAAACAGACCCGCAGGTATTTTTGCTCAGGGTCGATACAATGAAAAGGAAAACAACTAAGAATAACAAATAAGAGAACTCTGTTTTCAAAACTGCTTCATGTACCGACAAACGTTGTTTGTGGAACCGAGGAACTTTCTAGAAATGACAGAGGAGATGTGGCCCAGAGTCCAGAAATGTGGAGGTCTGGAGTATTTATTTAAGACCGATGGATAGCCATAGAGATACCACCCCTACCATGTGGAAAGTTGCTTGCTCCTAGATCGCCCTTTGGCTTTCAGTGTTCTTGAGTCTCTGTCTCCTTTCTTTTCTTGTCCTTTGGAAAGCTGCCTCAGAGGGCATCACAAGCTGTAGGAAGCTCCAGAGTTCCCACATATGGTCCTATGCAGCATACCAGCAATGGCCCTCCTACCATGGGAGTAGGACTTGAATGCTTGGTGTTGGTGACTCAGTGCTTCCCTTTGTGATTTCCCTCTCCTTCTGCCCACGCCCTCTGTTCCAGCCTCAAATTAAGCAGTGTCTGGTTGAATTGGTAGAGCTTCCAAAATAAACGGAGAGCTTGACGGCATGAGTGGACAATTGAGTAAGCGTTTGATTGAGAATTAAGTGATGCCACTGTTTCTCTCAGTACAGAGGACTGTGGTTGCCAGGGTGCCACTGGATGGATGGGATATGCAATTGTGTTCCTGAAATCTTGTGCTTATGAAAAATTTCCTGACAACTTTTTTCAGTGCTGACTGTGTACTACATCCTTCTCCAGTTTCCATGCCATCAGCTTCGTTCTCCATATCACTGCCCTTTTAGCTCCCTGTTTTTGATCAGATTTATCATCCTCCAGCCAACACTGCTTGGATATCTGTGTACTTAGGTGCTGGATCTTTGGAGCTGTGACACAGGACCAGAAGCAGCTGCACTTTCAGAGTGAGCAAAATGGTTCCTGTACATGAGATTAGTCCTTGATTTTTTGTTTCTTAACAAAGAGCAGTACAACAATAGCTCTTTATTCGATTTCAATCTTGCAGCAGCCGTCTTTTATGGCTTGCCAGCATTGTACTGAATCACAGCATGCCAGGAAGGTGGAACATAGGAAAGGCACCTGCTCAGGAATGGCCACAGCCACAGCTGCTTTCTAAGGAGTTCACACGAGACAGCAGAAATCTCTGGGCTGAGGTTTGAAACTGATGTTATCGTCCATCCTCCAGTACCTTTGAGAATAACGAAGGTTATGGCTCTAATTCTATTTTTAAGACTCTGAAGTTATTTTTATTTTAGTTTCTACAAGAATTGGCTTAGTGCTTCTGCTTCATAATGACATAGCCATGCCCTAAGCTTTTCACAGAATCATATGATACCTAAGGTTGGAAAAGACCACTAAGATCCCCAAGTCTAACTCCAGCTCACTCTTACTCACCATGCCCTCTGACCATGTCCTTCATTGCCACATCTCCATAGTTCTTGAACTCCTCCTTGGGTGGTTGGCAGAGAGCACGCAGGGGTGTGGTAATGTGGATGTTTGTGACAAATGATGAGGCCCTCACTGATCATCTGTCTACAGATTAATCCTTTGGTGCTAAAACAGAGCGGTCCAAAGTGGGTTTTCAAGCCCTGAACAGGGTCTGTGTCTAGAGGACCCAAGGATGACTTGTGCACTGTTTGAAAAATACTCTGCAAACCTCAGAATAAAGGTCCTATTTGAATAGAAAAGATAGAAATTGGTGAAAGGTGGGCATGGAGGCTTTTAAGATATTGAGTTGCAACAGAGCTAAAAGTACTACTAATTTTTAAGGTTGTTTAATGTTGTAATTCAAATTAACTTATGGTCGTGGGTTTTTTTGGTTTTTTTTTGAATCCTTTTTTGTTTTGTTTTTGTTTTTGACCAGCTGCCCAAATAAGTAGGAATAATTATGAAGGAAGTAAAGAAGGAAAGTAACTTTTCCACTGCTATTCCTGACTGGTGAATGTCCTCCTTTCCTTGGCACTCAATGTATTATGCCATATCTATTGGGGTATTTTGTGCTTAGGGGTGCACACATCTCCTCACGCACATGCATATACACATACACTATAGATAGACAGAAGGAAGGGAAGGATAATTGAATAGATGGAAAGATATGTGGTTAGATAGATAGATAGATAGATAGATAGATAGATAGATGGATGGATGGATGGATGGATGGATAGACATACAGTATGACATTTTAGATGAGGTTAAGCCAAATTCCATACTCTAATTTAATTTCATTTTTCATTAAAATATATGTTAGTGAGTATTAATTTTAAATCAAGATCTGGCATGGACTAGAAGGGACCTAGGAGTAAGCTGGAGAGGGACTCTTCATCTAGGACTGTAGTGACAGGAAAAGGGGTAATGGCTTTAAACTAAAAGAGGGGAGATCCAGGTTAGATGTGAGGAAGAAATCCTTCATAATGAGGCTGATGAGGCACTAGCACAGGCTGCTCAGAGAAGCTATGATGCCTCATTCTTGATAGTGCTTGGGGCCAGGATGGATGGGACTTTGGGCAACCTGGTCTAGGACTGGTGGGAGATCTAGGTGTTAGAACTAGATGGACTTTAAGCTCCTTTCCAACCCAAACCATTTCATGATTTTGTGATTCTATGGCAAGAATCACAGCCTAAGGCCAAATGGAAATTTCCACAAGAAACATGAGAATAAATATTATAGATCTCTTCTTGATATGCTATTAAAAATAGCAAGTCATTTCAGCAGGGCTCGTGTAATTGGGAGATAATTTGAACCTTGAGCATGTAGAGAATAGTATCCTTTTAGTCAGAGAATCCTAAGAAGTATAACTATCTAGCTTGGATATTATTACCTTTAAGAGAAGCATTTCTTAAAACAAAGATACTGAAACACATTACAAGTACTACAGGAAGAAAAAATAGCCCTTGAAAAATTTCCTGTTTGTCCCAAGAGGAAATTGCCTGTTTTCTTTAGAGCAGTAGTACATTCTTGCTTATTTGTCATGCTCTAACTTAATTGAGAGTATCCAATAAAGGAGAGATCTTTACCTGATATTGCAATTAAAAAACGTAAAAGAAAAATTTTTTTGTTCCTAAGTTAAAAAAAAAACAACAAAAAAAGCACACTAAACTATTGGTCAGCTCCATGCTTCTTTGTCTGTGTTTCTCAGTTTCTGTGTTCCCCTGCCTTTCTGTATTCCGTGTGCTCATCAGAACTCTCAGTATAAAGTTAATGCCAATGTCATGGAGCAAGTAAATGTCTGCTGCTGGAGGTTTGGTTCTGTGCATTTATTAACATACAACCTGATGAGAAAGCACTACTCTTTCTGGCATTCAGAGCCAAAGCTAGTGCCACTATTTACCTCCTGCAACTCCACTGAAGTCAACGATGTCTGAAGCTATGGCACAACATTAACTTGTTAAATCAAACATACAGGCCTGTCAGGCATCCTGGAGGAAACTCTATAAACAGCAGGAGGCAAAAAAAGTATGCTGAGAGCTCTGTGAGGGGTTTCTCTTTTGATATTTGAAGATGGGAAAGCAGCCAAGAATTCCTCCGTGTACTTTCTGAGCAGAGTCCTGTGCATCTCTTCTGCAGGAGCCACTGAGAAGTACCACCAAAAAACAAATTTTCCATGCCCTTGACACTTTCTGTGCCAACAGAAGTCAATGAAGGCTTTGAAAGCAGAAGCATGGCACAAGTTTCCTTATGTATATTCACATAATTTCCTTTGAAGTTAATGGTGAGTGCATTTGAAACGAGGAATAAACATAAGTAAAGTTAGGCATGGCCTCTGTTTATTACTTTCATATGACTTCTTGCTTAATGATCAAGGTGGAGAATGTTCTGAAAGAGTTCCCCTAATTTCTGCAATGCAGTGCTCGCACTCAGAGTTGTACTTTCAACTCATGCAGAACTCTTGAATATTCTGCACAAGACTGACAGTACGAACTTCCTCAGAAGTGGGAAGTTTGAAAACTACACAGGTTGTCTGGTTAGATTTTCTAGAAGTAGAAAATGAATATCACTTTGCTGGAATTGCCAAAAACGATATTGTGACTTCTGTTTGAAATCAGGTAGTTATTCCAGGAACAACCCTAAAAGGTAGCTCACACAAAACTCAGAATTCAGATAGGTCTTCAATTCCCCATTGAATCATAGAATCATTGAACCATAGAGTCACCAAGGTTGGAAAAGGCTTCCAAGATCATCCAGTCCTGCTGTTCACCTACCACCAATGTTTCCCCACTAAACTATATCCCTTAGTGCAACATCTAAATATTTATTGAACACAAGAAACACCATCTCCTTTTGGGTTGACAGTACAAGAGGTCATGAACAGTGCGCTAATACAAAGGAGTGAACAATTTACTTTTGTTTGGCTGGGCAAAGAAAAATTTCACTATTCTCCATCTTCTGAATAGTAGTTGTTTATTTTATAGGGAAAAAAATGAAAAAAAAAGAAAAGAAAAAAATGTTTCCCAGAGAAATTTTCCCAGAGGCAATTCAGAAAGTTAAAGTGTAAATGAGACTGTTTAACAAATGGCCTTTCTCCAACTATCTGTGTTAAATGGAAGTCCTGTACGATTACTGGCTTTTACTGCATATCACTGTCCATCACTCTTCTCTTTATTACATCCCAGGCTGCTGCGAGACAAAGCCCAGGCCAGGTTCCCATCAGCTGGAGGATAGGGTGGGAGGGAGGTTAGTCTTGTTCCTGGAGGGTGTCCACTGACCAAAGAATGGAAAATGTAATTTGCGCTTGGGGAACTGAATGTGCACCCTTTAGAACTCTTAAGGCTTTATTTATAGGAAGGATAATCTAACGAAGAACAATATGTTTCGTCCCTAGGTTTTGCTGAATGCTTCTATTGTTGACCTAGGATACAATCCAAAGCTAATCCCTTGCCTCATAAGCAGCTTCATCTGAGTACTCTTGCCGTATCATTTTAAATGAAACACTCTAGATCTTTGCCTCATTCTACTTACTAAAGGAACATGACTTTTCTACTTTTTTAATGCCTAATGAGTAAATAACAGGTATAGAAACATCAATTTCAGAGTAATATTATTAAACTGCAAGGGGAGAAGAGAATAACTGTGGTTAAATAGCTGAGGATACATTTGGACCATGAGTTAAAGGGAGGTTTACAGCTGTTCCAGCAGGAGAAGGGGATGTTATTAAAACAGGAGTTATCAAGTTACAGGCATGGTTGAACTGGGAGCTGAAAGAATGAGAAGAGTCAGACAAAATGACAGACAGCTTTGAGAGAAGTAGGAAGATTAATTTCTGAGACTGCATGAACATCGTATCAAATAACTCTTCCCAGTTGGGCACTTAAATTTTAGTTGGGTATGAAGAAGCATATTTATTATTTCCAGTGTAAGGATGAAGAGGAGACCATGAACCATTTTAACCACTGTGAAAAGATTTTCTTATCAAGGAAAACAAGAAAATTCTAAGATGGGAAAGATTAAGTTGTAAGAAGAAAATATAAGGCAAATTCATTTTTCAAATAGTCAGCCAGCAGCATAGCCTGGGAGGCAGACTCCAATTGCGTTGAGAAGAAATGTCAGAAATTTTCCCTTAAAAATCTACCATGGAAGATAAAAACTCCTAACTTGGAATGCTGAAAACATCAGGCCTGGTGCAAATGGTAGAGTATTTGAATTCAGTACACAGGGAGAATAGACTGTCTGACGTAAGGATATTATTTTTGCAGCAGTTCTCATTCCAGCATGAATATTAAAAATACTTTAAGAAAAGGTAATGCGTATGTGTCGAGAAGATGCCGTGGTTTCACTTTTCTGTCTTAAAAAAAACATCAGCCAACGCTGCTTGATGTGAAGTGTTTCATAACTATGGAGAAAATTTACATTCCTGTACTGAAAAATAGATATCTACATTTCCAGAGGCCTAATTTTTTTCAGGAATAATGATAAACTAATCCCCGTTATATGAAAGTAAGGTTAACCCTACAAGACGCTGTCTTTTACTGAGTTTGTTGGACGACATGAGGCAGGCGTGGCATCACATCACGAAACCATGTTGCATAACAACTCTCTTATCCATATAACGGGAAACAGCTTTGAGCCTGATAGACTTTGATTCCTGATGAGAAAAATATGAAGCCACTGGAGAAGTACACAGTTGGGTTTACCTTGGGCCAGTTTAATTTCCTGTCCCCGTCTCTCTTTTGAAGGCAGAGATCTAATAAATATCCTGTTCCAAAAAAAGGAGAGAGGAGGGAGAAATAAAGGAAAAGAAAACATACCATTTGCCCACACTGTTGCTGGAAGCTCAGAAAGTCAGTCTGATAAACGTGGCAGTTACGGGCACCTAACTGGATCTTCCATAGTTCCAGTTGTAGATAAATCACAACTACTTGATACTGTGGAGAGATGGAAGCAGCTGCTTCTGATTCCCTAAGAACAAAGAGCAGTTGCTCACCTCAAACAGTTTCTCTTATGGTCATGACTGGATATCTCCAGTGATGCAGAACTCGTACACTCAACACGCCTAAGTACTCAGCTTCCAAACAATTTCTTCTCAGGAGCCATGGGCTTTCTGATCAAGATAGGATTTCTATTAATTTAGAAAACTTCAGTTGTTGTTTTTTTGTTGTTTTTTTTCCCCACTAACTTGTTCTGAGTCACACTGAACTCAGGTGAAAATGTTGATGGCAGGATTCAGCTGTCAGAAGGATATACCTCATGTGGGTTGTCTGCATCTATGCTTCTGCATATTATATTGGTGCTATTACAGTCAAGGGAGGATTACTCAGAGTAAACTATTGCAGCCAAGGCAGTGATTCAGCTGGTCAGCTATCTTTATGTCTCACTACAGCCCTCAGATCTTGCCAATAAAGAGCCCCTTTCTTAGGTACATTTCTGATTCTTCTCTTGTCAAAATAGTGCAGTGATTTAGAAATTATGTTCAGTGAAACAATTCATCTGAACACAAAGCACCATCTAAAATGCAGTGTCTGGGAGTTATTGGAATAAGGTGAAAAAAGACCAGAGATTTTCCTAGAGATACAAGGACAAAAGCAGCCCATGCCCCTGCACGCATATTTTGCCATGACCTCTGGTAAGCAACCTACCAGTGTAGCAGAGAAAGTAATTTAAGTGTGGTACAAGTCACTGGAAAAGGATGCAGTTAAGATCAGTGGCTGTACATAAAGCAAGAAAATGAAACCAAAGGGTAACCAATCTGCTCAGTTATGTCAGGAGTTAAAATAGCAGATTTGAAAGGCATAAAGCTTTTCATATTGCATTAAGTGTTAGCTGGGTAAATTGCAACTCCACTGTGACCAAAGGCTATATAAATACAGATATATATGTGCGTGTATGCATGTGTTTCTTTTAGTTTGGTAGCTCTTCTTAACATGGAATACTAGGAAATGCATCCTCCTACTACTTCTGTTATGCAAGGAGATGGCTAGTCTGGTGAAGACTCATGGTGTTCCACGTGTTGCTGTAGTCTAGGAGGTCCAGCCTACTGCTGTCGTGGCACTATAGCTCTGACAAGTAGACAAATAACTGACATATGTAATAGTATCCTCACAAACAACAGCAAACCAGGACATCCAAGGCTTGCCTCAGTCTGCAGTGTTTTGGAACATGGCCCAGAGTTCTTGCTCTTGCAGTGGAGAATCTTATGTCCCTGGCAGTCTGCATAGTATTGCACAGTAGAGGAAAGCAAAAGGTTTCCTATGATATTTCCAGGTTTTATTTGGTTCCACACAGCCTATCAATAAGTGCTGATTAGCAGGGAGAATGACTTCAAGTCACGTCAACCTTAGGATGTGTTTTCCTGAAGGGAAAGGAAGACTGATTTCCTCCTCTCAAAGATAAGAATTATGACAGGTTTTGAAGGTGTAATTTTGCTCTTACTATCCTTGTTTTTCTTTTTTTTCCCTTTTCTTTTTTTTTTCTTGAAGACTTTCAAAGCAAAGGAAGAGTCTTATGCTAGGTTAGTATTTATTCATTTCAAATGCCAAGGCCTTTTTATACTTCAACATGTTTGCGTCAGATCTTAGATCTGGACTCTCTGGGGTTTAAAAGTTGCATTATGATAGAGGAGAATTTAGTTTCAGATCCACTTTTGGGCATCTGTATACACTCCTTTACAAATATGCTTGCTTTTCATTTGGCATACCAAATGTGGGATAAGATCTCCCAGAATCTGTGGTACAGAATCTTTTATCTCATTAGGGTCTGTTTGAAATTTAAATCACAGAGTTGCGACCCGCATGTCACTGCAGCAAATAAAGCGATTATTTTAAAAAGGAAAGGATAAAAGTAATAGAATACTAATTTAGTATTATATCAGGTGTTCAGTATGAATTTCTTGATCATGGCATTTTCGTTGCCAAATCAAATGTACATGATTTATATTTCTCACACATAGATCCTTTTTGTGTTTCATGAAATGGTGTTAGTTTCTACTGTATGGATACTGCAGGAATCAAAATATCATCACTTCAACCAAAATTCCCTTCTATCTGTGAATAAACTAATTCTAATTCAAGGGTTATCCATTCTTCATGTTAAAGAACAAGATACAACTTTATGTTATTAATTTTTCAGATTCTGGGTTCTTAGAAATTAATATATTTTCACTGTTGTTAATGTAGCTGATCAGATCTTTGAAAGCTGATGACAGAAATTATTCTCTAATGTTTACAAATACGGTATTATTCTCTGACAGAGAAGGAACAAGAAAACTAAATAGCAAAGGTGGAAAGTGAAGGAGTTCAGCAAAACCTTCTGAACTTTTAAGGTTATTCAAAGGAATAAAAATTCCTAAAAATTTAAGAAAATTACAATGTAAAACAAAGAAAAGAGATTTAATGCATGATTTCCCATAGTTTCATTGTTTCTGACAGGTCACTTTAACAAGCAATTACTTTTTTGTTATGTTTGACCTTTCAATTTTTAACACAGAAACTGTGACAGATGGGACAGCCTACTGATAGCTCTATTACTGACTGCCTACTCCGAGTCACTTTTATTCTCAGTTTCTCTGGCATGTCTCCAAACTCATGTTTTATCCCATCTATGCAATACATTTACTTCTGTTTAACAACTCTCAGCTCATAAAAGATTTGTCTTAACTAAGACACCCGTGAATACAATGATCAGAAAAAGAATTCAAAACCTTTTATGTCATTGTTAATTTTGATCCATGGTTACTTGTTGAAGAAAACTTCATAATAGTACTACAGAAATATGAAATGATTATTTTTTAATGTTCATTTATATAAATTTCTGTGCTTTCTGTATGTTCTACAACATGTACATGATTAAGAAACTCAACTGATTCCATGATTAATAATACATTAGGAATGCCTACATCTGCCATTGTGAGTTTTTTTTTTTCCTTTGGAGAACCTACCTTATTTCATGGATAAACTGAAATATTTCCTCCATCAACCCTCTAGGATTTCTGTGCGTTTATTCTACCTGCTAAAGACAGTGGATGGGATTCAGTTCAAGCCACACCTGAAACTAATCTACATGTGAATTTATAAAGCTCTTGTTGTAGTCAAATGAGATCTAGTCAATACAGTAAAAAAGGACAGAGCTATTCAGTTGACTCTGAAACAATCATCAACACGTCATCAGCTGAGTGGCTCAACTCTGCTGACAGTGCTCATTACCTGTCCAAGTTTAGAGACCTACTGCTTGAACACTGGCAACTAGAGCCATTGTAGCCATAGCCGTGGCCTCCTGTAGAACTGGTGTCACATCCACTGGTTCCACATGAATGCCATAAACAATCCAGGGTATTTCAAATGGCACTAGAGGAACATTTTCAGGCACTTTGTACAGGTGACTTAAAAGTTGGGAGGGAATATGTCCATGCTACTTGCATTCTGCAGGACATTGCCAACATAAGGTTCTCATTTTGAAGAGTTCATATTGAACAACAGAAAATAATTAGTGGTAGGAGAGAAAAAGATTAATGTGACATCTGATAACATAGATAGGTACTTTCAAGCTACCCAGAGCTGTGCTACTTTCTTACTCTATTTGTCCCTTCCTCCTCGTGCTCTGTTTGTTTGGCAATTGCTGCTAATGGCAAACTGAGCAATGTTTAACTTGAACACAGCATCCTCATTCTCAAGGGCAATGAATAAATGTCTTATGATACCAGAGGTCAGTTTTACAAATATATTCTATTGAAGGCAAATCTTTAACAGATTAATCTTACGCATGCACACCAGTTACATTCTCATTGTGTCTACTCGTTGAGCATTTACTTTGGCTGGATGCACTGGATGCAACCACCAGGTTTTAAAACTAACAAAAGTTGGTTACATCTACACTTGAGTGCAATAGCACGTGTTTCAACTGATTTCTCTCCTCTTTCTTTTCAATGTTGTTAAGCAGAGGAAGCACAAGTAAATAAGTGAATGTACAGGTCTGAACTGAGATACCATAACCCATGAAACCTTGTTGTACTGTGTGAAGGCAGATAGGAATATCACATTTTTTTTCTTTCTTTCTTGTCTCCATGCAGCTTGCAAAAGGAGTCAATGCAGGCCAAGGACTAGGAATTGAAATCATTGCTACTCTCCAGCTAGTTTTGTGTGTCCTTGCCACCACAGACCGGAGAAGGAATGATGTTACAGGATCAGCACCTCTGGCCATTGGTCTGTCTGTTGCCTTGGGACACCTCCTTGCAGTAAGTTTTAACTATCACCTTTGATGTGTGCAATGCTCTACCTCAGTGTGGGCTGGTGAAGAAAGGTAGATGATTGGCAAGACAGGAGTTTCATCCTTCTGCCTCCTTTTCATAGACTGACCTTAATTTTGTGCAGGGCAATGGTGTGTAATGAAGATGCCACATGTACTTTGATAACCCAGCACTGGTTTTCTTTTCAATTCCTAGATTGATTACACCGGTTGCGGAATTAATCCAGCCAGATCTTTTGGCTCAGCACTGATTGCCAACAATTTTGAAAATCATTGGGTAAGTTGGAGACATTTGTTTAACTTTCAGGAGATTTTGCATATACACGATTTACAAGATCAGAAACATGTAAACCCAAATAACTACCTGTTTCCGAGTTGCTGTTCCTATTTCATTTAATAAAAATGATCTCCTTTTGCTCCTATCTCTGGGAGATGCAAATTCTTCAAGAAGATTGTGTGTTTTCAAAGTAATATAGCTAATTTTCTCTGGTTATTTCCCCTTATGCTTATTTAAGTGAGTAAATAAATAAATGAATAAAACTTGAAAGCCTCATCACACTGAATCCTATACTGAGAATATTTTGTTTAAACTGAGTTTGTAAATGCTCATGCTAAATACAGTAAAACTTGTGAAATACATTGAAACATGTTTTAAAAGTGGATTATGCAATACTTTGGAGCTAATAAAGTGCCTGTCTACTTAAACTTAAATACCTGTTTATGAACTTCCATGGATAAGTGCACTGGGAACACTATAGATTTTATAATTATTTTCTGTGGTTAAAATGAGGAACTTCATGAACATTTAGTTCACTAAAACTCAGTGTAATTTGTTCTAGCTTTCCCACTCGTTTTGGCAGCTGTTTGCACAAGATTTCTTAGAAGTTCAGTAACAATGCAATGGGGGTATGAAATTTTGGATATGAATGCCATTTTAATCTAAAGAGTAATACATACAAAACGAGGACACTGTGGAAATTGTACCATTATCTTCCACTTAGACACTCCTATTGGGATATTAGGATAATTAACCTAAGCAAGAAGCTAATATTTTCAAAAATGTGTAGAAAAAATCTGTTGCTTTTGAGGATAAAGAAAAAGAGGGGTGATAATAATGCCTATTAAACCGCTGATATCCCTGGATAAAAACAAACAAACAAACAAACTTGTTTTCAGTCAGTGTCTCTTTGGCTTTGTACATCCCTCAAAATGACCTATTATTCCTATTAAAATAATCTTGTCAGCTAAAATACATTTATTACTTCTTTCTCCAAAAGTTTGCCTTCTGTGGAATGTCTCTAGCTAAACAGTAGCCAACAGCAAATTAAGCCCCTAATTAAATCCTGACTAAGTACTAGTTTCAAATTCACCAATCACCGAAGGTTACTGTCAGAAATGATTCTAATGCTTTTGCTGCTTTTAGAGATTGCTCCCCTCTGCCTGACAAATATAGCTTGAGCAACAGAGATATTTTATCAGTAGGTGCATAATTTTAAATATCAGAAGTTGACAGTATAGTCACAGATATCCATTTCTGGGTCCCTTATCCAATTTGTGGTCTCACTCTGAAGTTCATGCAGAAAAAACTTCAATGGAGATTTCCAGAACAGTTTCAAATGCAGCATTACTTGGTGTATTAACTGGGCTTCAAACTGTGTTCCAGATCTTCTGGGTTGGCCCAATCATTGGAGGAGCAGGTGCTGCCCTTATCTATGACTTCATCCTGGCTCCCAGAAGCAGTGACCTGACTGATCGTGTGAAGGTGTGGACCAGTGGCCAAGTAGAAGAGTACGACCTGGAAGGAGATGATATGAACTCCAGAGTTGAAATGAAGCCAAAATAAAGAAGGACAATGGGGAGGGGAAACACATTGGTTTTCGAAGATTTTATCAGTGTTATAGACTCTTTGTAAACCAGCAAGAAGTACTTTGTTTTTTAATTCTGTATGGTTTTCCATTTTTTTGCCCCCAGTCTTAATAGCATTTTTTTATCTGGGGTCTTTGAATTTCAGCGTCTTCAGGCCAAGAATTCATTAGCATGGTCTAAATAAATTGGGTTGATATTTAACCCTTCTCTCACTACTATCAAATTTGCTCGTGCATTCAGCGTGGCTGGCTCTCCCAGCACATCATGCAGTAGTGATGAGTAGTTTGTTGAAAGAATAGATACTTAGGATAGAACTTCATCTGTACCACTAATAGTCATTTATTCCAGAAGAAGTACTTATACAGAAATGCAAGGCTGGTATCTAATGTCAGCAGTGCATGTGAAAAAAATCTTTAATCATTTCCCTGATGTATCTTTTGGAAGCAAAGGCCACTAAAAAATATTTGTTATGTATAAAGAACATAAGAAGGAAGACCAGAAATACTGTTGAGTTGAACAAGAAGCTCCAGATTTCCAATTTCCAGATTTACATTTTCCAGTGCTTCATCCTCTCTGAACCTTCACGCAGTCCATTGTGAAGGCATAACCAAAAAATGTATGGATACGTGAATTCTTGGGAAGTAATAACTAGAAGTGAGACTGGAGAGCAGTAGTTACAACAGCAACAAGAAAAACATGCTGATATGTAAGCAGGATCTGATTTATCCTGAGACTGCTCTACTTTTGCTTGTATTATGTAAATTAACTGTATATTTGAAAAGAAACTGGGGGAAAAAAAAGTAAAGACCCCTTTCTTCCTGACCCCATTTTAATAGCAAGTGCTATGACATTCAGGGACAATGAACAGATATACACACAGCATATTTTCTAATGAAGGACGAATACACACCCATGTGTAGGTCCATTTTGAGGGTCATTTTTTTGTTTTTATATATATATATATAAATATATAAATGTTTATATATGTGTTTTATACAGAAAGCGTAGTATACTGTTTTGTAAGAAAATAAGAGCAGAAAAGAAGTGGAAAGAATTTCATAAGAGCTTAGCAAAATAAATGACACTGGAAACATAAAGAAAACTAACATTCTAAACAAAATGGAAGACGATTTTCTGTTTGTTATTGTGTGTGTGCTACTTTTCATTTCCTGAATAACCCATAACAGTAGCTGGTCTCACATACTAACTATAGACTATAGCTGAGGCAGATACGTGCTGATATACTTGTTCTGCACTAAAACATTCTACATAAGGAAAGAGGCCCAGAGAAACCTACATAAAAAATGACACAGTTAACCCTTCAGATGGCAGATGGTGAACAGAGAGCATGGACATTAAAATTGAAAGAGGGTTGACATAGGAATCCACATAAGTTGGATCGTTTCATCAAGTTGAGCAGATAAACAAGATAAAAATAATAATAATAAAAAAATTGAAATGCCAACAGACTAAACCAGAATCTTTCTTGTTTACTTTTGGTGCGTTATCCTGTGTATTGTCAATGTACATACAGCATGATTGGATTTTGGGGTGGTTTAAAAATAAACAAAATAATTTGTGCTAACATGTGAAATGTTCATGGTTCTTTTTTTGTTTTTCTACAGTACATTGCATTTCCTCTGCTATAGTATTTCCAGGTGCCCATCTATGAGACTGAGAAAGCTCCTTTGAATGGCAAAGTAGGCCTTCACCTAGAATCAAGCTCTATTTAACATGTACTTAGAAACGAAGCAGGGTACAAATACTGCAGGCCTACTTTCCATAATCTGTTGAATCCAGACTTCCCAGAACCCAATTCCAGAATTCAATGATATTCTAGGACATCCATTGACCCCAAATCAATCCTTTATCTTTTTTTTTTCCTCACAAACTTGACTACAGAGAACAGTTGGAGGAATTATTCAAAATAAATAGTTTTCCTTGACAAACTCGAGGTCATTTAACATCTATAGTGATGCAGATTCAAAATTTGTTCTACTTCTTGCACAAAGTAGTCTCTCTTTTTTTTTTTTCTACTCTTCAAATTATTGAAGAAAAGCAATACCGACTTTCTATTATGTTTATAATAAACCTATGTCATATTAGTGCTCTAGCTGTCATTGCTGATTATTCTGGTAATAATAAAAAGAGAAGGAAAGATGTATAATAATAATTTCCCTAGAGAAGAATGAAAAAGTAGATCAAAGCGAATGAAGTATTATTTGTCAGAGTATTCAAACTGAAAATGTTTCCAAAGTTCCTGGAAATCAAGTAAAAACACGTTAGAGTGGAACTCCAGAATTAAATCTCCTCCTGCTCCTTTATAGAGAAGGAGAAACTTAATTGCATGAAGTGCTTTTATAACACTCAAATCCTGACGTGAGAGCAGTAGTTTCAAAACAATGAAAGGCCATAGCTACTAATGGTCTCCCCACTCCTGGAACAAATGATTTTGCTTTATGTTGGATAAGCACACTCAAAGTTATCAGCATGCATTAAAATATTTGTAGGTTACCCAGGCAAAGGAATTAAAAGCATGAGGCAGCGAGTATCGAAACCCACTATCAAATGTCAAGTGGACAAATGTATTTACATGACGTTACCCAGAAACCCAGCAAAATCTCCCTGGAATCAAGATGAAGCCTGGAAAAGTTGTTTAAAAGAGCTCCTACGGTGTATGCACTTATGTTTGCTGACCTTTTGATGAAGAGACCACACCTATGCCCAAATGTTTCCTAAAGGTGTATTTATCTCTTGTTCTGACAGAAAAAAAGATGAAGAAAAGGAAGCAGATGCTTCCATAGTTTAGCTAAGGACTGCCTGTCATGGTCTCTGACCCAACCTGTTTGGAACCTCATGGCATATCAAATATCCAGAGATGGCTACACGAATGCTAGTAAATGAAACAGCACAGGGTCCATTCCTAGGCAAGGGAACTGAGATGTCTGTGCCTGCACAGTACATCCTGAGCTATGTTCTCCCAGATCTCTTCTTGGCAGAGTGGAACGATGTGAAGATGATCCACTATACTTTTTTTGGTTTGGATCCCACCAGTCAATCCTTGGAGAGACAGCAGCATCTCTGCAGATGTATTCATTTGTTGGTTTAGTCTGTTGACAAATCTGTTTTTAGCATGCACCAACACAAGGTAATTTAGAAGAAACATAAGCAAAGTGCTTTGAATTTGTACCTGCATATATCCCTGCCAATCCATTGATTCTATAGACAATCTGAGGAGATATGGATCCTAACTTTAGTCATCTATCTTTAGAAGTAAATACATGCTCTACCTCTCCATTGTAGCTGTGGCAATTTAATTTTAGATTTTACAGTGCTTGACTCTCCACAGGTTTTTAACACATGCGAGGAAAGAAAGGCGATTGAAACATAACATAATGACAACCAATAAGCCAGGAAGCTTCCATTGTCTTTCCATATCCACCAGCTGCACCAGTCACAATTCACAGCTTAATGTTTTTAAAATTTAAAACAACACAGTAATTCCAATGAGGAGTTTCTCATGGTGTTTCAGTGTTCTCCTCCTTTTACCCAGCTGAAGTTTGAATGTGCCAAGAGTCACACAATAAGATCACATTAAGAATACAGCTGTTATGATTCAGTTGACGTATGGGCTCTAGTAAACATCTGTGACAAGAACAGTTGAGTTTTGTTTAACTGAAACCTGATGTCCTTGAAAAGACCTTTTTTTAAATTATTTTTTAGCATATAATTTGTCTTACGTGACAGAAATGATTTCACCCAGATTTACTTGTGCAACAATGCATCATTATTTAGGCTCTCCAACCTAAGCTAACCAAACCTCTGATAATTAGATTAGGTTTCAGTGTAAGCATAGATCCTTGCCCTTGGTCGTTCCTGATCTTCTACATCCTGTATAAGCCATCTGCAGGAAAAATCAGCAAGTACTAGGAATTAGTGGAACTAGTTACCTATCTGAGCTTTTAGGTTCTTCAGAATCCCCCTGCTTCTTTTGATACCTCTGTTCTGAGAAACAACATGCAATTATTCTCATATTTTTACTTGGACAAGGACTAAATGCAGAATGCTGTGTCATCAACAGATGATCTACAAGCTTTGTTTGTCTTGCACCAGTTAAGAGTATATGATAATTTAAGGCTGCTTGACTTGACAAACGAAGCTGAGGAAATGAGGAAAGGCTTCCTTGAGATCTGAGGAAGAAAGAAGAGAAAGATAGTGGGCTTCATTCACAAAGAGATTGTGGAAAAGGATGTGGAACACTGTGGGCTTTCCTTTATCTGGTTGTACTGTTGAACTCATCTCTGGAGATAACTTCTGAATCCTGGTCCTGTATTTTTATTATAGGATTCCTGAACTATGTTTCCTATCATCACCAATTGCCTAAGAATTGTTGTTCTTTCCTGAAGCATGAGCAATAACCTGGTATTCACACAGTATCCACCCCTCAGCAGACTGACATTGAGATGACATACTTGGTCATGAGTACTCCAGTTCTGGGAAGTTCCAACTAGCAAGAATTCAGCAGAGTATCAGCAACTGGAAATACCACAATCATATGCTGGGGGTGAGGATCCTCAAATCACTGCAGTTTGAGGATGACAATTGGTAATGGATGCCCTGTGATCCTGGAGGATCACAGGCCAGTAAGACAGCACCTAAGGGTAAAGGAATGGTAATTGGTAAATCAGCCTCAGTGGGGGCCCAACTCAAGTGCCTGTACACCAATGCACAGAGCACGGGGAACAAGCAGGAAGAGTTGCAGGCATGTGTGTGCTTATGGTGTCACTGACATCACTGAGACATGGTGCAATGGCTCTCATGGCTGGAATGTAGCAATAGATGGGTATGAAATCTTTAGGAAATACTGGCGGGGGAGAAGGGGAGGGGGTGTTGCCCTTTACATCAGTGACCACCTGGAGTCCATGGAGCTCCACCTGGGGATAGATGATGAGCTGAGAGCTTCTGGGTTAGGGTTAAAGGGAAGGCAGGGGAAGGAGACATTGTAATGGGAGCCTGTTACAGGTCACCTGATAGAGAAGATTAAGTGGATGAGGCCCTCTATAAACAGATAGGAGCAGCTTCACGTTCACAAAATATGGTCCTTATGGGTGGCTTCAGCCACCCTAATATCTGTTGGAGGGACAACGCATCAGTGCACCAGAAATCAAAGAGGTTTGTGGAATGTGTTGATGATAACTTCCTCTTCAAGTAGTACAGGAATCCATGAGAACAGGTGTTATGCTGGATCTTCTCCTCACTGATGAGGAGGGGCTGCTGACTAATGTGAAGCTCAAGAACAGCCTTTGTTGTAGTGATCATGAAATAGTGGAGAATACTTAGGGTCTCAAAAAGAGGATGTGCTGCAAGCTTGCTACTCCGGACTTCAGGAGAACAGGCTTAGAACTCTTGAGGGAACTGCTTGGTGGGGTGACATGGGAGAAAGCCTTGGAGGGAAGAGGACAACTGGACAGTATTCAAGTACCATTTTCTCTAAGCCCACAAGCAATGCATCTCAAGAAAAAGGAAGACAGACATCTGTGGATCAACACTGACACTTAATTAAGCTCAAGAACAAAGTCTATATTAAATTTTTCTTCTTTCACACCAGCCTTATCTAGAATACTGAGTCACTTTTATGACCTTGTTTTTGATCTTTAAAATGTTCAGTTTCCTATTATATCTGTTCTTTGCAAATATCAGTCAGTACACCAGATTAATATGATCGCATTGAATTCAGCTCTAACACTATATAGATTAGTTTTCTTTGCGTCAAGGTCCATTTTTTTTTGTAGCAAAGATATATCCTGAATTTCAGATGGAACCTAAATAACGTATATCTAAACAGATGATCCCACTATCCTCTTCACATTGTCTCCTCTGACAGAGATGTCTTACAAACTATGCATCTTCCAAAAACACATGTACTGGCACAACTCATCACTCTGCCGACCAAACAAGGCTTTCTATTGTGAATATTTCCCTTCCATACTAAAGGAGAAGAAAAATAAACAGTATGTGACATGAAATACAGCAGTCACTGACCACAAAATGCTGCTGGAAACCTTGTGGGTCTTACGGCAGTGAAGAAAAACAATATATACATAGAAGAACATAAAATAGAGTGTGCTATAATATAACCATGATGTAACACTTATACAGTTCTGTATACGAAAACATTTCAAATCTGTTAATAAATGACCTCAGCCTTATTGCCTGTAATCCTGTGATAACTGCTGTATCTCAAAATAAAAAGACAGAACACAAAATGAACACAAAGATGAAGAACAAATGGTGGGAAGTAACACTGCAAAAAGAGGCAATCGATCTTTGGATTTTATTAGTATTCAAAGAGACTCATGTCACCCCATTTGAAGTATACGCCCTACTGCCCTGAAGCCATGCCCGTTTCAATGAAAGGTTTTCAATCTTTTCAATCTTTCTGTTAGTAGGTTAGTAGATTTTGAAGAAAAGAACCCTAGAAACTAAACACACTCCCCTTTTTATGATCTCCTGAACTTCCTGATTTGTCATGCTCTAAAATTTACCAGGAATTGCCCTCATTGTGCCATTTCCTCCTTTCTATTTCTATTTTTGTCTTAGGGCAGTGGCTAAGAATCTTGTGAAAAAGTGATCAATGTAATGATAATATTTGCCTGTGTTTGTATTGTTTCTGTAAACTTCTTTTCTCTTTTTCTACTTTTCCTACACACTTCATTTTCAGTGTCCTGAGAAGAGCTACTCACCATTAGAAGTGATCTCTCCATGTAAATGCTTCTTCATTTGTCTTGTGGTAAGTTCCCTTTTCTAAAGGGTGTATCCTTTCTCTCAGACAAAAATGTCAAGGGACCAGTTATTCATTCTTTTTTTTTTCTTTTTTTTTCTGCTATTGAATACAAACAGAACAATGTTTTCTGGAAGCCCGGGAGCCAAACAACAGCTCTTGGCAAAAACTGGCTATTGCTGGAAGCAGTCATCATGTTTTTTTCTTCCCTGAAAAGTAAATGGAGCATTTGCAGGTTGCAACCTGGCAAAAAGGTGGCTGTGGCTGTGAAAACAACAAGCTGTAGTACATATTTTCTTTCCTTTTGGGATCTCCAACATTTTTCCCTCTTTCAGCATTTCATATTATTACTCATTAAAGAGAACCAATCATGAATTAAATAGAAGAGGGGGGAAGTGTTGGGCCTGCCTGATTTTGTATCTTATTGATGCTTTCTGGGAAGAGAGGTCACTTGTACTGTGATCCTCTTCTGTTTTGGAGCAGGATAAGATATAATCCAAAACCTTTAATCATTGTTTGAGGAGTGAAAGAGGAGCTAAATTACATCCTTATATGGTTTTTGAATTTTGAATTGTTAGGGTCATGTAAAATGTCTTTTGTGATACTGGGGAGCAGACATCAGTGCTTTCATGCTTGCTGTAAGAGGTTTGATCTCAGTTCTGGCTGGTCATTAGCCAGGCATAGGTGTGATTCTTAGGCACTATTATAATGTGTAAGGCTCTGAAAGATCTACATTATTTCAGGTACACATATTACCTTTGTGCCCAAACAGCACTAAGACATATGATGATGGTGAGGAAGGCTGCAATGTCCTACCAGAAGCATTCTTTACCCAGAAGAAGTCTGGTTTTAGAGGTCTTATTACTTGCAAATCTGTGTTAGCCCATTTCTGTTAAACTTCAAAGTGTACTTTAACAAGTCTTCCTTTACATTCACTATTGATGAAGGAGACATGAACTGACAGACTGAGGTGTATTTGCCATAGGCAAATATGTGTGTTTGTCATTTGACTTTATGTTAAAATATTCTTTCACTCCTGTCATTGCTGAATTTACATCTTTTTGCACAAGCCTTTGCCTGATATAGAGGGAATGGTTTATGAAAAAAGACTGTTAGGAACTTGTAATTCATTACAAAAATGGAAAAAAAAAATCAGAAAATCTCACCTACTCTTGTGAATGTCAAGAAAATTCTTGCCATATGCTTTTTGGAATGTTAGCCAAAGATGGCTATAGTGCTTTCTATCTAAGAAAATCTTTTGATCCAAGCTGTTCCTTCAGGGAAAAAAAAAAAAAAAAAAGGAAAAAACCCACCAGAGCCGAACATAAATTCCAGTGGTGGTGATTCCCATGAGTCAGTGATGGTTTTCTACACAAGTCCTGACTAGCTGTTTAGAAGAACTTGATCACATCTGCTGCAGTGCTGAAGGCATCAGATGTTATTTGCTCTTCCTTGGCCTTTGTGTCCTTGTTCATAAAGTCAAACATTAACCTACTTCACAAAGTCTGATATCAGTAATAGTGATTGTGAAGAGCTGAGATACAGTACAGCTGAGATGCAATGACACTGTAGAAAGTAATTGATGAAAATAAAAACAGTCCAGTTAGCCTAGATCCACTATTTCTCTTCAGATACAGAACACTTTTCTCAAAGAATTCAAATAAAAGGAGTCAGCTTTCTAGTCCCTGCATTTGGTGAAATTTTTAGTGCTGAAAAATCGAATTCAATATTGTGTAAAGTCTCTGTTAAGGCAGACATTTTGATTGATTGAAACAAAAACAGTTTGGGTTACAAAAGTTAGGAGACTGGAATAAATTACCAAAAGGAAGTCTAAGCGCCATACATATCATGCATATATTTTGCATATGCAAGAGGAGCTGTAATTTTTTTTATACAGGGGAAGAAATCTCAAAATTAGAGTTCATAATACTTAGATGCTCTGTTTGTCTACATGAAGACATACCCAGTGTTTATGATTACATCTGCACTGTGGGGATCTGTTGTTAATTGTTTAGGTGATAAAATCTGTTGTTAATTGTTTAGGTTATAAAATATTACAAATAGAGATTGGGATATACAACTCATAAATTAATGAATTAGGAATCCGTATGTGGAGGTCTCTTCTTCCTTCATGCTTGGAACAGATCTAGTTTCACTGTTAAATCAGATTTCTGAGGGACTTATCAAGACAAATTTTTATGATCTCCATCAATGAAAATTTCAGTACTTACTGTTCCTGTTGGGAAAGGGGAACCAGTCTTATTCCTCAACCATTCTACTTGAGAACTTTTGTCTCGTTAGAGTTATCTCACTGACAGCTTTCTAGACTTAACACCCCATCTCTGAAACACTGCCCATCAGCATTGTATTTTTTTCCAACTCATGACTTCTCTAAACTTTTCCTTTCTCCTAGAGATCTGTTATTTCAGGCTGCATCTACACTAGTAAACAAAGACCAGGACACGTTTTCTATCATTGTCCTGGTAGCATCTAGACACTTTTAATTGCTATCAGGCAAAAGTTGGCTGTTTCATACAGTGCAGGTTAGGAGGTAGCATGTGCATAGGTTGTTCATGTAGATGTGCAGTTTAGATGGAGATACTTTGGGCTGGAAAGTACAGAGTTGAATTAAATTGTTGCAAATGCATGGTAGTCCTTGTTCCTGGCCCAGAAAACAGGCACTGGAAAATTTATTTACTATTGCAAATATATAATGAAATAAATGAGTATGTCTTGATGACACTTTTAGCACAGAATGATTTGCTTTCAGTTGTAGCATATCTCTGCACAGTGGGTATGTGGTAAACAGATTTTAGAAAGCTAAACTCCAGTGACATAACTGGCAGCTGATCCTCTTGGTATCATAGAATCACAGACTCATAGAATCATAGAACAGTTGGGTTGGAAGGAACCTCAAAGACTGTCTGCTGAAGACAGGGTTGCCAATTACTAAATCAGGCATCAGATCAGGTTGCCCAGAGCCCCATCCAACCTGGCCTTGAACATCCTGAGGGATAGACATGGATGAAATGCAATCTGGAAATGCCTATTTTCAAAGGGCTTTTCAATTTCTGTCTGATGGCTGTTTGGCAGGAGTGAAGGTGTGAAGCTGCTGGAACTTGAACTTTAGACTTAATAGGACCATAAGGCAAATTCTGCTTTGAGTGAGTGATTTAGGCACTTCAGACTTAGGTGTTGGAGTTCTGTTCATGTCCACTTTCACGTACTTTTCCTCGTCACATGAGGACTTTTCACATTATTTTTCAAGCACTTTGGTCTTTCTTCTATTGCATCTGACCTTCTGACAAAATATTCAGAGTGGTTAATTATTATGTTAGGTTTTTCGTTGTATGAACAATAGTCTCTTTCTTTCCTTAAGGGATTGTTTGTCCAATTAGTCAGTTTAGTCCAATATTGTTAAGAAGCCTTGACTTTAGCTTCTCTGTAAATAATAGCTGTTTCCTGAGCCCATTCAAACATTGAAAACATTGTTAATTTTTAATAATGGCTTTAGAAAACTATGGAGTTTCACTAGGGCACTTATTTTCTAAATGTGAATCGGACAAAGTGATTTAGATGGTGCCTGATTCTACCAGAATAGCTGAATAAATTCAGTTGCATGTTTGCATGCATCGAGAAAATGAAATAGAAATGGAAGAGCTGCAACGTCTGTAGATTTTGTTAACTGGAAAAGTCTAGGATGAGCAATAGCTGAGACATGGAAAACACCATGGGATCACACTCTGTTGTGGTAGGCACACTGTGCCGAACTAAATTCTCAGACTGGTGTATGACTTCATGTGACTTGGTAAAAAGGGTTTACGTGTAGGTGTACAAACTTTAATGCATGTGGCCATACATATGGAAAAACCATATCTATGGGCTAGAATTACATAAAATTTCTAATGAGTCTGTGTGGAACACACTTTTATAACTCCTGTTACTTCAGAAAAGATTTAACACAGTTCTTCAGTGAATTTTGGTAGAGTCTCAGATTGCAGTTGGTTCTGTATATATCATAAAATCATAGAATCACCGAGGTTGGAAAAGACCTAGAAGATCATCCATGTCTTTTCCAACCTAGATGATTATGTCATTCTATGACTACACTATGACAGAAAACTGGGAGAACACTGTCATTTTAGTATACTGTCATGTGGTGAATCTGCCCCTTCAGCTGGTGGAAACAGTTTGACTCTTCTGTTAAGATTTTCACAATCTCAGACTTTCATGAGACGTATGACAAGACCTCCAGGGAAGATCTGAACATTGCCTGGGAGTGCTTGCTGCCAAATCCTACTCTGACACAGAAGAGGAAAGAGCAGCCTTCCAGGCTCTAGGAGAGTACTTGAACCTAGGTAACGTTCCTAAAAGAAAGATAAGTGAACTACATCTGTCCATGTTTAGGGTCTTCAACAGCACCAAAATCCAAGAAACATTTTTAAGAAGGTGGTACTCGAAAATAAATCAATCAATAAATAAAAACAACATTTTTTTTTCCCCATACCTTTCTGTCCTAGTTTCAGCTTCATTGAGTTGACATAACCACTGCTTGGTGGCTATGCAGTGAAGCATGACTCCCATCAGTTCCTCCAGAGTTGATATTTCCTGGGGTTGAACCTTCCATTAAACACTCTCACTTGTATGAGATGAGTCCTGCCTCCTTTTCTGATGCCCTTTAATACCACAGGATCCCAGGAACGTTAGCAGAGGGCCTCTTGCTTCTTTATACAGCACTGTTTAAGGCAATCCCCAGGAGAGCGGTGGCTAAATAAAATTGTCTGCAACCTGGGGTATTAAAAATAGAAGCAGATGGCAGGAACACTGCAGCCAGCTGGCGTGCACGTTGCAAATCTTGTGGAAGATTCTGAGGTCAACCCTGCACTTTGGAAACAAACAGGACAACGTGTGTTTGAAATGGATGTAGAAAAAATGAGCTGCAGTGGGAACTGTTCTCTGATTCTTTTCATACACTTTTAGAAAGGCTGCTCTGCTTTTCCTTTTCAGCTGAGCAGACCAGAGATGTGACTGAGTTTGCTGCTCTAAAGGGAACATCCCTGGTCAAAACAGTGTATCTCTTTTGCATCTCTCTCTCCTCTCTCTCCTCTCTCCTCTCTCCTCTCTCCTCTCTCCTCTCTCCTCTCTCCTCTCTCCTCTCTCCTCTCTCCTCTCTCCTCTCTCCTCTCTCCTCTCTCCTCTCTCCTCTCTCCTCTCTCCTCTCTCCTCTCTCCTCTCTCCTCTCTCCTCTCTCCTCTCTCCTCTCTCCTCTCTCCTCTCTCCTCTCTCCTCTCTCCTCTCTCCTCTCTCCTCTCTCCTCTCTCCTCTCTCCTCTCTCTCTCCTCTCCTCTCCTCTCCTCTCCTCTCCTCTCCTCTCCTCTCCTCTCCTCTCCTCTCCTCTCCGCCCCATTACATTTCTGCCCTCTCTGATTGCAAGTCTTTTTCTGTAGCATTTATCTCAATATGAACTGCCTCTCTACTGCTGTATACTGGAATATGTTGCCGGATCAGCACTTTTGCTAAGCCCTGATGATGGCGGATTTCACAACCTTGCTACCGCATGTGTAGGAATTTGTTCTCTCAGCTAATGTTTGTTCTACAGTACCTTTCTTCTTTGGCTTTCAGAGCAGATGTTCCTCATCCATCAGCATACCTCACAAACAGGAACTGGGCTGCTCAGATTCCATCCTTTCCATGGGGCTTCTGGAATCTTCTATTTTTCAGGATGTTGTCTTTCCCTGGCACACTCACTTGTTCTCTGAACTTACTTTACCTTGTATCCATCACTTTATGAGCTCTCATCTCTCTTTCTACTTTTTGTTCTCTCAGATTAACCGAGTCCAGTAATTCCAGCATACCCCTACTTGGCAAAGGATTTGAGCATGGAGCTGGATTAAATCCCAGACTGTAGAAGAGAGACATCCAGGAGAGGTAAAACGTACTAGTTAAACATTGGAGTAGAGAGTGAAGGGAAGGATAAGGATGATTAGTACTTGGAAAGACTTAGGCTTCTGTGGACTGGACTGATGAGGATAATTTCTAAGCAGTTTGTTGACAACCTATCTTTTAGAATTATACGGAATTTTTTACCCCCCTTTCCCTAGTTTTTTATTTGAATGTTTCTTCATTTGACAGATATAATGTACCCTCATGTTCCCAACTTCACATTCTTGCTAAACACCTTCACTGGTGTCGTAAGAAACAATACCATAGACTAAGGAATCACTGGGGAGTGAAAGGTTGGACCTAACAAACAGAAATAATCTGGGATGAGCATAGTCTGGGAGTAGATGGGATGGAAGGCAATGAAAATAGACCAGGCCTATTGGGCTGACTTGAAGTGAATATGCCTTCCTTTGAGGCACAGTAGTTGCTATCATATAAAAGGAATATGTTTTCTCTTTATAGTTTACCTTCCTGATTTCTTGGGACCCTGATGTCAACATGTGCTATAATAGGGATATTTCTGTGAGAGAATTTCCCCTTCTACGTCCTGCCTTAAATATAAGTGCTGTTTAATTAGTTCAGGTGCAAGGTACAGGTTAAAGAGTACTAAGAGGTGAATGAATGGGAGAAGGATGGGTATATGCTACTCCTTGGAGACAGGAGGCAAGTAACCAAAAGTTTATGAACCTCATCTGTTGGCTCTTAATGTATTCCAGAAATCACACAAGACATGTGCAAGTATGTGTAACTGATGTCTGCGTTCTTGATTTGCTGGAGCCATTTTTTAATGATGTTATGCATTTATTTACCCTAGATCAACCTCTCCTTGCATTTTCCTTCCTAAGAACATCAGTTGAGTTCCCAGAAGTACAGCTTTGACCTGGACCATACATGACAGAGCCTTTCTTTCGTTTCTATTATGCTGAATATCTTGAATTTCTTTATATCTTCTTTTGTCATACAGAGAGCAATTTTCCCCAAATATAACAAATTTAAAAAAGTTGTCACAAAACATTTTATATATCTGTTCTTCCTTCTTAACTTTTACTTGGTATATTTCCATAGGACACTGTAGTAATTGCTGCCTCATGCTGGATGAAAACACTTGCATACTCTGTTTAATTCCTCATTTATATCCACCTCTCTCATTTGAAATTAAAGTGCCTATGAAACTTGGTTTGCTAAGCAAATGGTGACCTAGCACAAACTTAGGTACAGATGGCAGAGCTCAAATCTTGTCCAACTAATGACAAAGCCTTGATGAACTCACAGCAATTAAGCACATGTAAGCAAATCTCTTTGCTTCTGGAGGTCTACTGAACATTTTGGTGAAACAAATGCAAAGAGAAATCCACTGCCCCAGTCTGTCAGGGCAGGACCTGAAGCCTGTAAGCCCTTTGTAGATCACTAACAATGCAATTTGTGCATCAGAAAATCACACCTTACATTATTCAGTCTGTTCATACTGTACATGATTCAGTCTGCTGTTTGCTGGCATTATGGCACAGGGGAACACACACCCTCATCTGAATTAAGTGAAGGGCAGGAAACCTAAAATCAGTATTTATTCCAGCAAATGCAACCTGCAGCCTTTCCTCCACAGATTAAGTCATTTCAGGCCCTTGTGAACGTGCTAGAGATTTGTCAGATAACTTAAAAACACAGTTGTGGTTTGAAATGGGGCCAAAAGAAATGACAACTACTAGACTACAGTGCAGCTGTGACTGGAAGGCTGACAATGGCTGAGGTGGGAGAGGGAGGCTGGAAGAATGAGCCCAAGAAAGAAGCATTGCTGCCCACGCAGATAAGTCATTTCATTAAAGGCTTTGCCAAGCAAAGGCTCACTGTAGTGGAAAGTGCATTTTGTATTCAGCCTTCACAACTGCTGTGTGTCAGAGTCCTCTGAGACAATTGCTTTCTTGCACTGAGAGAGTTTATTACATTTAGCTCCCTTGGGTGCTTCTTGTAACGCATCCTTTCCACTGTTTGGGAAAAAGGGATGAACAAAGCACATCGTGACTCAGAAAAGGAGAAATGCCCTTTGAAGGCAATCAAAAAGCAGCCTGGAGAGCTTGGGAAATATAAGACAAATCGGGTTTGCCAAGGTGAGGGTAAATTGCCAGGATGTCCGCCTAAGTGCATTGAACACAGTAAGGTTTCTCCCAGCAGCTGCCCTTCCCCTCCCTTCCCTTTCACCAAAGCCAAAGGCTGATTCTTAAGTCTCTCAGCATGACAGGGACAGCCTTGAGATGGAGATTTCCCTCCTCCCTCCCCCCAGACTGGCTCCAACAAGGTGCAGAGACCCCTTTCAGTGCCATCCAAGCGTGTTTCTATGTTAGACCCTTCTCCCTGGGCTAAGACTTGCCCGTGAAGGGCAGCCAGTCTGGGCCTGCACAAAGCGCCTCTGTTGTCCCCTTGGCACCCCTTGAGACACCAAGTGTTACTAATCAGTCTGAAGGACTCCATTCCTTAAAAAAATAGGCTCTGAAAACAAGCAGAACAAGGAGATACTTGCTAGAGTAGTCAAAAAGATGGGATGTTTGGTGTGGCTTCTCCACCTTTACTTCCAAAGTGTTAGAAAGAAGGGCTGCCTGCCTTTAATAAGCATTGCCAGGGGAGGAGGGTCTTGTGTACCAGCTGGGCTGTGAACAAATGAAAGTGAAATTAAACATTTTCTAAAGCGTATTTAAGGATTTTGAGCAACCATCTTACATGGACCCAGTGCCAGCCTCTGAATGCTTGGAGCTGCCTCACGACGACTAAGAGATGGGACTGGCACTTAAATATTTCAAGCTGGATGAATGCTTCTTTTTACCTCTCAAATAAATCTGCAGCTTCCATGGGTCTTCCGGAGATTTCCCAGTCCCCGGTGTCACTGTCATATCCTGATGCTTGTAATGGTGTGTGGATGTGCGTGTACGTGCATGTGTATATAGGAGTGCTTGCATGTGTACACATCTATAAATATCATTTCCTAGCCAAGATGTAGAGTGCAGAGTGCCAGCTTGGTATTAAGCCAATATTGTTGTATTCTGGGAAAACACACGAGAACTTGTATTTGGGTTATGATAAGAGTTCAATTTAATCACAGCAGGAGCCAAGTCATCCCATGTTAAAACTTAATGCAGGCTGTGATAGCAGTGAATTTGCAACATGTAGTTTTCAAAGAACATGAGATAATGTCTAGAAAATAAGAGCGGAGGAAGGGCCCTGGAGTTTGCTTCTGGCCCAGTCACTAATTCCATTTCTGGTCTCAGGCAAATCACATTAGGCAATATTTGCTAACTGGAGAAGAAAGAACTGGTGTTTGTGTAAAAGTGGTAAATGAAATTGGAGAATGTTTGGAGAGCTTCAGAGCACCCTAATATAAAAATATAATACGTACTTAAACAAGGATGTAGAAGACAAACACCCAAGTTTCATTTTATTTTCTCTGACGTGGGATTTTCAAAGGCACTCTTCTTAATAAGGAATTCAAATCTAACCATCATTTTCCAGGGACTTCTGCTCCTAATTCATTCAGATACCTGTGATATGTCATTGCCTCTGCTTCCCTCCCTCTGACTTGGAGATAACAGCCATGCTGAACTCAGAGGAAATTAATTATCTGTGTTTATACAGCAATTAGAACACTATCAGAAAGCTCTGCCTCAATATGTTAATGTAAAAGGCACAAAAATAATTTTTATTATCTCAGAAAGATGTTGTGACATTTAATTACTTCCTGACTTGCAAATACTCTGAGGTTTTGTTTTCAGATCATTCTTGCTATTGTTATATTGACAGGATGATGTTAGAGCCAAAATTTATAGCTGATTATAAAACTCTGTGTCGTGGTATTGTCTAGTATAAAGTTCATTTCCTTCATAGAGGCTTGGATGGTGCTGTGTTTTGGATTTTTGGTGAATATAGTGGTGATAATGCACTGATGTTTCAGTTTTTACTGAGCAGTGCTCACACAGAGCCAAGGAATTCTCTGCCTCTGATGCTGCCCTGCCAGTGAGGGGATGAAGGTTTATAAGGAGCTGGGGGTTTGGATTGCCCAAAAGGATGTCCCATCCTGTACTGCATCATGCTCAGCAACAAAGCCCAGGGAAAAAAGGAGGAAGGGAGGGACATGTGGAGATGTTGCTTTGTTCTCCCAAGAAACCATTACACATGATGATCTCTGCTCTCCTGGAAATGTCTGTACATCTGCCTGCTGATGGGAAGCAGAAAATGGATTTCTTCTGTTCTGCTGTCTTTATCCCAACCCATGAGTCCTCCCAGTTTAACCTTTCCCACATAAGAAGAGTGAGCAAGTGGATGTATGGTGCTGGGCTGCCAGAGGGGTTGAACCACAGCTTTGTTTTTCAGACATGGTCCTCACTGATCTGTGGCTCTGAGGGTTTTTCAGTATTATGAAACTGTAATGCAATGTCTCAGCAAGATCTACGTGATCCAGCACAGTTTGTTTGTATCTCATTAAAAGGATATTCTGTTGTCACACTTGTTCTGAAATTTTGTCTTTCCTCACATCATTGTTCTTTAATAGATTTCAATTATTCTATTTAAAGTTTTTCATTACTCAAAAAATTGTTTTTGCAATGGCTGAATTCGAAAGACCCCAAAACAAATTACCTGCTGAGCTCTGTATCTGCACTTCTCTTCAGAAGTACTGAGGAAGAAAAAGGAACAATAAAATACTGCTTTGCAGAAGTGTGTAGTAGAGCCACTGTAACTGCCTTGCTCGAACTAGAGGGATGGCCATAACATAAACAGCAGTGACTTTTGAAACTCCTTTATTTTTTTGTTTTCATTCCTGTTTATAATAAGTGTGTTTGAGCAGATGAAGATACATTTCATGCTGTTTAGTTCTTTTTCAAATACAGCTCTCAGCTCACTGGTGTCCTTTAACCACCAGGCTGGCACCGCTCTGATCTCACTGGAGGTTTACAACGAACCACTTTGTACAGACAGCTCTCTTCCCCTCCTTCACAGCTGTTCCTCTTTACCCTTTTGAGAATTATTGCTCAATGTCTCATCTTCAGCTGCAAGACTTCCATTTGGCCTGGCTCAAGGGGAACGAACTTCTGACCTTTTCAAATGAGGGAGATGGTATTCATGGAGCCACGCAGAAACCAACGCATTCCTGAGAAACTGGCAGGGCTGCAAATTTATCACTGGCAGTTGCCCATGTATGTCTTGCTAGTGTGAATCAGATCGGTGTGAGGGATGAGTTGTCTCACACTCAGAGCTGATGAAAGTGCCTCTGCCAGGCTGCATCTTGCAGAAAAGTTGAAGTGAACCGGCAGCATTTTGCTCAGTGGGCTGGAGCCTGGCATGATGAAGTGAAGATTGAGGATGACTTCTGCCTGAAAACTGTTGCTGAGAGATCACACAACACTGGGGCAGGCAGAGCAGAGCAAAGAGGAAAAGTATTTCTCAGTATATCCTGGTGGAACAAATCTACTATGCAAAACTAGTTACTGTACCTTGAATTCATGATATGCACCTAAGAAGCAGAGATTAAGAGGCACAGCAGGGCACTAGCATTACACACTGCTTCTGTTTCAACGTGTTCCAGCTTTTTTTTAAAGCATAGGATATATCTTTGAGCAGAATGGAGGGTCAGTGATGTGGAGGAGTTTTTTTTTTTTACCCATTTCTATCAAGGAGGTGATGTGAAACCAGGTTCCTGTAACTTGTGTAGGTTAGCAGAGCAACAGATGAAAGGTAAATCTTTGCTTCCGTTTTTGGACAGATTAGATGCCAAAAGAGAGAAAAAAGTAATAATAAAAAAAAAAAAGTAAAAGAAAACCATCACAAATGTTGCTTATTCTATAGGAAGTGAAAAATAGACAAAGAAAAATCAAGAGATGCTGTACACAAAGTCAGTGGAAAAAGTTCTCTAAGGGGGTACGAACAATGCATGTAATGGTAATATGAAAAAAACACTCAGAAAAAAAAAATAAAATCACAAAGTTTAAACTGAAAATACATGTATTGAAATAAATATTTATATATAAATGACAAACCCCACAGCTAAATACCCAAACCCAAAGTCAGAATATTCATCTAGAAGGTTTCCAAAATTTACTTTTCATATTATAACATCTGGAGAAGACATCCTTCTCTGCTGATGCCCAGTGTTTCCATAATGTCATGTGGATATGTCTGATTGGAGGCACGGAGAGATCTGACAACCATGGAGAGATGCATGCTGTCAGCACTGAAATCTGCAGCTCTAGAGACACTCAAGTGTCAGTACAGCACACAAATCAAGCATACTTTGTTCTCTTACACACATCCAAACTTCATATTATTTAGTCACTACTGGTTCTTGTGTAGGATTCTTTGATTCATAGATTCATTAGGTTGGAAAGGACCTACAAGATCATCTAGTCCAACCATCAGGAACAAGGCACCAAGAATTATTTTATTATGTGAAGCCTCTGAGGAAATGAGATACGTAGAATTTTATTAATAGAAACATGAATCAGACTGGGAGCCAGATTTCTTCTTTCTGGCTGATAATATTAGGGGAAAAGGTGCGTTTTATTGCACTCTTCAGGGCAAAGCAATACATCTCACTGCAACTGCCAGCTGTGTGAAATGCTGTTTGTTATTCATACCGAATCTTAAATCACAGATTGAAGGGGTTGGAAGGGACCTCAAGAGATCATTAAGTCCAACCCCCTCCTAAAGCAGGTACCCTACAATAGGTCACATAGGTTGGTGTCCAGGTGGGTTTCAAATATTTTCATAGTAGGAGACACCACAACCTATCTGGGCAACCTGTTCCAGTGCTCCATCACCCTTACCTTAAAGAAGTTCATCCTCATGTTAGTACAGAACATCCTATGTTCAAGTTTTAGGCCATTACTCCTTGTTCTGTTGCTACACATCATGGAGAAGAACCTGGCCTGTTCCATTTACCTCCCACCTCCCTTTAGATATTTATAAATATTAATCAGGTGTTCCTTCAGTCTCCTTTTCTCCAGGCTGAACAGACACGGGTTACTCAGACTTTCCTCATTTGGGAGTTGCTCCAGGCCCTTCATCATCTCTGAAGCCCTCCAGTGCACTTCTTCTGGGAGATCCATGTATTTTTTGAACTGGGAAGACCAGAACTGGACACTGTAGTCTAAATGTGGCCTCACCAGGGCAGAGTAGAGGGTATGATCACCTCCCTCACCCTGCTGGCCACATTCTTATTAATGCACTCCAGGTCCCATTGGCCTTCTTGGCCACCAGGGCACAGTGCTCATGGCCAACCTGTTGTCTATCCAGCCCCCCAGGTCCTCCTCCTCAGAGCTTCTCTCCAGCATGTCATCCTACAGCCTGTGCTGATGCATGCAGTTATTCCATCCCAGGTGCAAGAATCTACACTTACTCTTAAACCTTACCAGGTTCCTCCCTGCCTGCATGTTAATGCTGATGGCTGCACCTCATTGCGTTGTATTATAAAAGAAGCACTTTGAGTTTCCTTACTCATTCTCACAGAATAACTGCTGCCACAAGTGCTGCCTTACTTACAGCTGACAACATGGACTTTCCAGCAGTGGACTGGAGTTATAAATGGTTTCCTGCCTCCAACACGCTTTCTTCGATAAGGTTACAACTCTGCTTTGTTTGCAGTTTATTTCTTCCTGTACAAGTTTCTGCCCTCCCCCTGGTACAGACCTGGTATTTTGCTGTGGGTGTCCTGAAAGAGAGAGAAGAGAATCAGAGAGGGAAATTACTACACTTCCCCCATCTGATCAGAGAAAAAGTGAGAAGTTTTATGACTTGCATTTTTCGAGGTCAGTTGGTCATACTGTCCATTCCTGATAATATGGTTCAGTCATTCTTTACAGTCTTCTTTTGTATCTATGAGGAACAAAGCTCGGAAAGCCACAACATCAAGACAATGCTTTCTGCCCAACTTCCTGCAAGCTTCTGGTCAGATAGGAGAAAATAATAGCAGAATCACTTTCTTATGGACAATGATGTTAAATATTTCTAGACAATTCACTGACCTGGAAACCCCAGCGTTCTACAAAATTGGTGATTTCAGGAAGCAGATTGGGCAGGAAGCTGCAAAGAAGCACCAGGCACCAGTCAGCTATAGTCAACATTTAAGGGTATGGGAATGGACAGGTTACACTTCAAAAGTGTTAGGGACAAAGTGAGAGAAATTCTCAGAGGTGGAAGACAGAAGATACTGATATTCCCTGGACATGATCTTCTCATCCAGGCCTCTCCTTGAAGGAGTTAAAAACAAAACAGCATAGCTACAATGGGATGTTAAATTAAACAACAACAACAAAAATGTATCTTACTTTATTTCCTCTGTTTGGAGCATGGTTTCTCTGTTTCTTGGCAAGTCAGATTCAACCTCAGTGGGGAATGAAGGCACTGATGTGCAGAACAGCATGAACTCCTCTGAGATTGCATTCTGAAATAACGTGTAAAATGCTCCAAGTTGTTTCTTACACTGTGCCATCATCAAATGGAGTGTCATGGCCTTTTTGATCACATGTAGGTGTTAATGGAAAAAAAAACATTTGACAAGGCATTCAAAAGAAGTTTCCAGAGTAAGTCACTCAACAGAACTGCTTTTTCCTGGCTCTGATATAGGGAGAAAAAAAATAAGGAATGAAAAAAAAAAAAAAAAAGAAAGGAAATATCACAGATTTCACAAATATTACAAATTTCTTTTATAAAAGCTCCCAGGAGTCTCCTGAAATGAAGATGTGCAAATAAGACTTCAGAGAGGAAGTCATGTAGTTTCAGAGACAAAGGGAGACAGTGATTAACTGAGGATAGTTAAAAGAGATGTTACCTAAGAGGCAGGCATCAGTTATTCCCTCTTGTCATTATGGGTTTACAAGTCAGCATGGAGGCATTAGATCAAATATTAGGAAAAGAATCAAAACTAGAAGGCTGTGGAGTTGGCTGTCAAGGGGAGATGTGAATCACTGTCAGTGCAGATCATGGGAGCTTAACAAGCATCTCTCATACAAGGAATAAAACAGCGCTGTCGTAGGGTTAGAAAAGAGAGGTTAAAATAGTTATGTTAGTTACTGCAGCTGAAGCTACTAAACTGATATTTGCATTTGGGTAATCCAAGAAAAAACTGGTGGGTATTTTTTTTTGTTATTGCTGTGCTCTGTGCCCATGAGACACTGTACAATAAAACAACAGGTTCTTATCATTTTTATCCTATTTATCCACTACCGAAAGACATCAAAATTTGTTAAATATCGTATGTAGGTGAATGGGGTTGTGCAAGGTTGCTATAGCAGTATGTTGAGTTACTTCAAAGAGAGTCATCAGCTGTGGGACAACTTCTCTTTAAGAGCTTTACTTAGATGTGACAATTTACTGGACAATGGTGACAATTTTTTTGGAAACACAGGGCTCAAAACCTGTCCATGGATAACCTTCATGAACTGGTTTCATGAGTATCAGCAGTTTGATAGATATCTTTCCCTTCTGCCTAGCAAGTACAGATGTTATTTTTATTACTCAGGGCTGTAGTCCAGAAAGCATGAATACATCTGGGAGCAACCAGAACATCTGAGGTGTGAGCAAAGTCAACAGTGTTGACATTTTCTGATTTTTAAAGATATTGTTACAGTGCTTAGGAGTGAGAAAATAGAGAAATCGTAGGAAAAATAAAAGGAATTTCTCACAAAGACCCCTGAGTTTGTGTAAAGTCCCAGTTAAAAAATGGAGTACAGTCACCATCACTGTACTCAGAGTATATTGTAATTAGTTCATAGATATCCTGCACTCTGATGTGATGGTCCTACGGTCATAAAAATAAACTAAGAAACTGTCCTGGTTTCAGTTGGGATAGAGTGAACAAATGCAGGATCCCGAAAAACTAGTAAAATGTTTGGAAGAAGTGTGCTGTCACCCTGGCATTTCCAGAGGAACACAAATCACTGCAACGTGCTGAAGCCTGGCCTGTGAGCTCTGTTCAACAGTACTCAGAACTGTTAGAAAAAGAGTCTGGGTCTGCCAACAAAACAGAGAGTGCAGCTGAACTTATTCATGCAACAAACACTGTGGCTGATCCACTCTGTAGAATTAATACATCAGTGTGCTATCAACGTTTTTTCCTTCTAAATCCAAAGTTTATCACTGTACCAGCCACTGTGAAGAAAAGTAGCTTTATCCCAAAGACATAAATAAATAACACTTAGAGAGAGGCTGGAATTGCTATTTCAGTGGCTTTTGATTATTGGGCTGATTTCATCTTTGGTTTTTCTCCTGAAACCTGAATGCAGCTTCAGGATTCTAATCATACAGTCTGCAAAATTAAAATCAACCCCTGAGCTTTCTGTAAAGAAAGTTTGGACCTGTAAATGAAGATACATTGAATTTGGTGACTGATTGGAGAGCTGTCACAGAATATATATTTCCTCAAAACTTGAACTTGTGAATGAATCATCATGGTTTAGCCCATCAACACACCCATTAATACTTTCATTTGTATATATTTCATGCTTTTTTTCCTTCAAAAGGTAAGATGCCAGTACTTCCCTAAGGTGAACAAATTGTCTGAGATGAGGACTATTTCTATAATTCTTAGGATTGTAGGAGAGATTACTTCCATGTTATTATGTCATTTCCTCAAATAAGGGACTGTGTTGCAAGATGGGCTAGTTAATTATGGTTCCCTTTTCTCCTTAGACATTCCTGAATTACCACGTTGTGTAATTCCTCAGTTACTACTGTGTAATCAAAATAATAATATGTTTCTTGCTCTCCTCATTACTACCATAACCAGTGAAACCAGAACCCCTACTTTTTGGCCAAACATTTTACAGCTTTCAGCCGTCTGCAGAATAACTGCAGACTCAGGGCTTATCTGTGGTCCTAGGACCACCATGGTGAATAAATGATTTAACTCATCTTCTGCTGGTGCTAAGAGTGCAGGGTCAACACCATGATCACTACTTGAGCACTGCTGCTTAAGCTATTGGTCTGCAATAAGAGCTAGTTCCTCTTCTAATCAGAGCTCCCATTCTGGTAGGTTCTGTATAAATACAATTAAGAATTTACAAGTCCCTAAAGCTTAAAATCAAGGAACAAGAAGAACAGATAAAGAAACTCACCCAAGCTTTGACGTCTTCTGAAGGTGGTTCACTTTGTTCTAGAAAAAAAGATGTCATAATTAGATGTATTGGTTAGGGACAAGATCTACCTTGTACGGCACCTTACTTTTTGCATCTAAATATGGGTATGGATAAGATGAAATTTTTGGCCAAGCTTTTTTGATATTTACTTGTCCTAACATGATATTTATTTCATTTGAGGAATCCCAGGTCACCGTAGACACTCACACTGGTGCATCTAGGAACACCTGAACTATTCCTGACCAGCTGGAAGCTAAATAGGATGAATCAGAACACCTAAGATAGCAATAGGCACATATGTTCAGGTAACTGAATCCTGTCACAGATGTTAGAAGTCTCACAGAAGTCCATAGAGATCTTTTCAATATGTAAGAAGGCAATTTTCCATTTGGAAAGGAAAAAAAAATCACTGCCAAAAGAAAGAGATTCATCCATCTTTAATGGGCAGAAGTTCAACCATACAATTGTTCTGTCTAGATCATGAGACAGAAATACTACATGTTAGCAACAACGAGAATAAGTTTTGTTAATGAGCAGTCCAGAAAGCGAGACAGACCTCTGAGATCCTAAACCCCATTTGTATTCACTGTTCCCAAGGTAAAAATAGGCTCAAAAGCTTTAAATATCATTTGCTTAAAGAATGGGTCATATTTAGGTTACACTTTTTAGTGTATCTTTAATTGACAAAATTTCTTCCTGGATGAGAGCAATAAAAATCTTTGATGGTGATAAGCAGCTAGTAATGAAGTAGCTATCCACCTGCTTAATGATTCCTTCATCTGTGTTTTTTGCTTAGAGCAAGGTCAGGACAAGAGTAGTTTATTACAGTGTGGTGAGGAGAATCACAGCTCACTACTGGCCTATTCAATGAGCAGATAAAGACAACTAATAAATGGCTCTCTGTGACTTTTTGGTTAATTATTAACATTCTGCTGCTGTAAGTGATTCCCAGTATTCTAAGTGACTGTACTATTAACTGTCTACTATTCTTCAGCATTCAGAAACCAGCACAGCCTTTGCTACATACTCTTCTGCTGTTCTCTGATATTAACTTTAGCCCAAAGTGCTTAATGTCATAACATTTTCCCTATATCTGTTTCATTGTGTTCTTTTCCACATTTTTGATTGCTATTGTATAAAAAGAGTCATTAACTCACTTGCTAACTAACACAGAAAACTCATGTTACCCCAAAAAGGAGAATTTGCCCAAGAACAGCACCATCTTCTGTCTTGGTCCTCACTACAATTAAAACATTTTGTGATTTTGCAAGAGTTGTAATGTTTACACTATGAAGTATGAATACTGAAGTTCATCTCAAAGGCATGGTATGTAGTGCCAGGTTTTAATTTGTTTTCTGTGGGCAAAGAAAAAAAGAAGGAAGAACATTCACTACTCTCTCTCTCTGATTAAGTTCTAAACTTCTTGAAAACAGGAGGAAAAATCAAATCCATTTATCTTGACAATACATCCAGGAAACAGATTTCTGGTAGGGAAAAATAAATATTATACATGTAAGAATTTATATATTTATACCCCCAAATTCCCTGAGGTTCTTATTTGTTTCAAAGGCCATTTACTCTGCTCACTCCTGAAGAAAATTTTGTTGGTGCTGCTGGAAGTCCTTCAAAACACAGGGTAGCATGGCTTGAAGGGACTTCAAAATAACCCCAAGGCCTCCTCATGCATCACTCCCATGGATGTTTGCTTGATCATTTTCAAAAGACCTTCAAAGATGGAGAGTCCACACTTTCTTCATGTGGTTAGTATGAGGATTTACTGATTTTACTTTCAGAATTCAATCAGAAAATCCATGTCAGCTTTCCTCTAGTGATTTTAGGGTGTATTTTTGTCCTGTCTGACATGGACAAAATTATTTCTGTTGCATTTTCAAAGGACTTTTTATGAAACAGGGGTCATCATGCATCACCTTCATCTTCTCTTCTTTGGGCAAAACAATTACTTCCTTCTGTCCTTTCCCTCCTTATGCTGCAGTTTCCTGGCCTCTGTTTTCCTCTACATTACTTCCAACTGATAAGAATCTATCTTGAATGGCTCTTCAGAATCAGTTGATCCTCTTGCTCTAGCAATTTGACTGACAAAGCATTAGTTTATGCAGGTAATAGGGATACCCTCATTTATACACACAATAGTATCACCTTTCTCCAGTATCATAACATCACTGACATCATTTACTCACCCTCCTGCCTACCTTCACCCTCACATGCATCCCTGGAGATTTGTTCTTTAAAAAGAAGCTTCATAGGTTATATCTGTGTTCTTCATATTATACAGCCTTGTACTACATTTTGTAGTTGTTTCTGTTAAACTCTATCCTAAAATTACTCATTTCTATGATCCTGTGGAAATTGATTACTTCCTTCCTCTGATATAAGGCACTGATTAAATATGACCAGGAGATAATTATGATTTGTGAATCATGCAATGATTACTTTTACATCTCGTAACTTCTCCATGAGCAACTGATTAAATGAGCACCAAAAGAGAGAACCATTTTGGAACACACAGTAATTGTGTTTCTGTCTAGTTGAGAAAAAAAAATAAATTGATATTTCTTTTGTTAAAAACAAATGTTCCATTTAGCCAAGCCAACTTTTTTACTTCAAAATGAAATCAGATTTCCTCAATTGAAAATTTCAAAATGTTTTCTATTGATTCAAGATGAAAATGGGATTTGAAAGTGAATATTTAATGCATTCATCTATTGATGTAAAACACAAATAAGAGGAAAAAAAGAACGTGGTGAGCAATTCAAGAAGGAAAATTTCTGATTGGCTGACTATACTAGAAACATAGAAATGATTTTCTGCGTAACTCATAAGAAATAAGGACATGTCTATGGGGACTGCTGAGTCACGGGCTGAACCACTGATTGAACGCCTGAAGAAAAGACCTGGTCAGACTTGGGAGCACAGGTGAAGGTAATCCACCTGTGCAACAAGAAGGGTTTGAGCCAGGCTGCACCCCTCTTAGGCTTCATTTTAGGGCTGGTTGCTACTAGGGAAGGGTCCTTTGTTAGAGAGCTCTTCTCTTGGCATTCTTTCCCTGCAAGCCTAGATCCTCAGAGATTGGTGAGTGTTCTTTTCCTTCCTTTTGTAACATCCTCATGTTTGTGTTGGTCCCTTTGTTTTTCAACATGCTTTAATGAAAATTGACTTCTGTGATTCAATAAACTATTTTTGCTTAAGATATACATATATATGGTTGTAATCGCTGTGGTGTGAAGAATAATCGTGGTGAACATAGGCAATTATTAGCCAGTGATCACATCAAGTATATGATTGTTTAAACCATTTCTAGAAAATGTTATTCCTGTCTCAAAATCCTAAGTAACCTACTGTGGCTGATAGGCATGTTATCTTCTATTTTACTTATCCTATACAATCTATAGTTCTGTAGATATGTTTTACAACCATGCTCGAAGATTTTTTGGCAACAGCAACAGAAATAAAAAGGTTTTTTTCAGTTTTCGGATTATTGTTTCATTTTTAATTTCTAATTTCGTTTCCATTTTGATCATCCTCTGAATGAGAAAATTACATTCCTCCAAAGTATCTATTGGCTTAGTCAAAAAAAATACAGCAAACTTTTCCATCTCTGAGTGTTTTAGAAGTATCTGGTATCATTTAAGATTTATGAAATGAACATGAAGTCATTTTCTTCTTGGATGAAAACTCTTATCTATAAGCTGGGAGTGTATAAACTAACAGCCCCACCACTGAATTGCAGCCTCAACTATTCTAAACAGACAAATGGAAGGGAAGATTTTTACATGTAAATAAGCAAATCAAGTCAAATATAACTAATTTAAACATATGAAAGACAGAAATCAGTAAATGTACATGATGTATCTACTTCAAACCACAGCTTTTCAGTAGAGGATTGCCATTTAAAGAGCAAGTAGTCCATTTTGATCATTCATACAGGTTGTGTGCATGAGTTTTTCTCTTATTCCTGCACACAAAAACTATTGATTTTATTTATTTATTTATTATTGTAAACCTTTTTTAAAGTACTGTATTGAAACGTCAAGACACAGGTTGGAAAGCATTCCCTGGGTAACTACAAGACTAGGTTTCAGGTTTGTTTCAGCGGCGCCAGCTCTCTGCTAAAATTGGCTCTATCTCCTCTTCCAAGGGTTTCCTTCTTGGTAACACTGACAGCATTTACGAGACTTGGGGAGGTGGACTGAGGAAGTGATTCTTCTGGGGGCAAAAATGTTTATTTCTAGTCTGAATCCTGCTCCAGTTGCCCACTCTGCCCACAAACGACTCTGGCAGGGAGTAAGCAGCCTAAAGGCAGTCAAAAAGGAAGAAGTGCTGAAGCTAGCACTGTGGTCAAGTAGCTGTGCAATAGCATTATTGCCATATGAGAAACTGTATCCCGGCAGAGAGAAAATCAATCAAACACACTGGTATCAACCCCTGGTATATGAAAGTTTAAACATTTTATTTAACGTGATTGTACGTTAATGCTCTACATTTCATGTAGGAGGCTTTATTAAAATCAACTTGTTTGTTGCAAGTAAAACGATCACCGTTTCACACTGTAGAAAAGAAAAAGTAATTCACCTGTGTCTTGTTCACTTTGCACATTTTTTGATCTTCACTATGTAAATAATAACAATTCAAGGCCCTGTATTTGAAAGCTTTTGAAGCTCTGGATTGTCCAAAGTTGCCCTGTTTTGAACATTAATTTTTTTTTTTTTTTGTTAGAAAACTAAACATTCATCTGTCACGTCTGCACAACAAAATTGCCTATTCTTGGAGCTGTGGTTAAATGACTTAGACCCAACTTTCCTCCCCCCCTCCCCTCCTACACCTTTCCTCTAAATTTCAATAGTTTGAAATAATTGTCATGGCAATAAAAGCCTGTGGAAAGACAACCTTAAAGACAGAAATTTCCAATTTATTCCACAGTGGATTTGACTTCATTATTCCAAACTTCATCATGACGGTATCTCCCCATGCTTCTAATCCTGGTAGACCACAAAAACAGTCCAGCCTTGATTTCCACTTAGTTTTGGCCATGCTGATGGGATTAACGAGTTCAGGGCAAAATGCTTACTCTAGCTTTTTTTCCTCAGTGCTGAATTCCAGTACCTTGTTTTGGGGTGTGAGCCATGGGAAATATGCAGCTGTAGCAATGTCTTCCCAGAACTCTTGGCTATTTAATTGTTTATGTTTAGTTTTAGAGGCTCCTTGTTTTCTAAATATTGGCCAAAAAAAAAAAAAAAAAAAAAAAAAAGCTACAGTTATTGTCTTTACATTTTTTTTTTTTATTATTTTTTTTATTTATTTTTTGGAAAAATGTAAGGTCATTTATTGTAGGCTTATTAGGGCTTCCTCCACTCTTCCAGTGGTATGAGACAATTAGATGTTAAGCTTTTTTAGGTCTTTGTAAATTTTAAACTGTGTTGTGGTGGTTTATGTTTGAATCATATCATGGAATCATAGCATGGCTTGGGTTGGAAGGGACCTCAAGGATCACCAAGTCCCAGCACCCCTGCAGCAAGCAGGGACACCAACCTCCAGCTCTGGTGCTGGACCAGGTTGCCCAGGGCCCCATTCAACCTAGTCTTGAAAACCTCCAGTGATGGAGCATCCATAAGCTCTCTTGGCAGCCTGTTCCAGCACCTCATCACCCTCTCTGTGAAGAACTTTCCCAACATCCAATCTAAGCCTTCCCTCCTTGAGCTTAAAACCATTCCCCCTTGTCCTGTCACTGTCTCCCCTTGTAAAAAGCTGATTTCCTCTCCTTTTAAAATCCCCTTTTAAATACTGGAAGGCTGCAATGAGGTCTCCTCTCATCTTTCTCTTGTTCAGGCTGAACAAGCCCAGCTGCCTCAGCCTGTTTTCATGTGCTCAGAGTGTTGGAGTATCTTTCATCTTTGTGGCCATCCTTTGGATCCTTTCCAACAGCTCCACATCTCTCCTGATCTGGGGGCCCCCAGACCTGGACACAGTACTTCAGAATGGGCCCCATGAGGGCAGAGTAGAGAGGGACCTGTCTCTGCTGGTCATCACTCTTCTTATGAAGCCTAGGGGACCACTGACCTTCCAGGCTGCAAGAGCACGCTGCTGGTTCACATTCTGTTTTTCATCCTCCAGGACCCTTATATCCTTCTCTGCAGGGATACCTTTAAGGAGTTCTTCTCCCAGGCTGTATATATGTATCTGGGATAACTCTGATCCAAGTGCAAAACCTTTCACTTTGCTATGCTGAACCTCTTTAGGTCCATGTGGGCCCACCTTTTGTGTTTGTTGAGGTCCCTCTGGATGACATCCCTTTCCTTCTAATGTGTCAACCATTCCACTCAGCTTGGTGTCATTAGCAAGCTTGCTGAGGGTGAACTCAAGCCTGTCACTGATGAAGATTTTGAAGTGCACTGGTCCCAGAACAGACCCCAGAAGAATGCTGCTTGTCACTGGCCTCCATCTGAACACAGTGCCATACCCCAAAACCCTCTGGCTGTGAATTTCCAGCCAGTTCCTATGCACCGAATAGTCCACTCCTGAAATCCCCCTCTCTCCAGTTTAGAGATAAGGATGTGGTGGGGGACCATGTCAAAAGCCTTGCACGAGTCCAGGTAGATGACATCAGTCTCCTTCCTTTTGTTCACTGATGCAGTCACTCCGTCATAGGTCTCCAGATTGGTTAGGCACGACCTCCCCTTGGTAAAGCCATGCTGGCTGGCTGGGATCTCCCACTCATCCCTCATGTGCCTTAACATATGTTCTAGGAGGATTTTTTTCCATGATCTTCCCAGGCACAGAGGTGAGCCTCACCAGCCTGTAGTTCTCTGAGTCCTCCTTTCTCATAAATGGGAGTGATGTTTCCTTTTTTTTTCCAGCCCCTGAAGACTTTTCCCAGCAGCCATGACTTTGTCAATATGCTGGAGAGAGACTCAGTAGCCACATCAGCTAGTTCCTTCAGGACCCTGGGGTGTGTGTCATCCAGCCCTGTTTGGTACTGTAGGTAAAATTTAGCCCAGTCACCCAGCACCTTGTATGTTACAAATCCAGCCTTCTTTGGTTGTAGAAGAGACAATTTACTCTCTCAGATGCTTAAATGCAATGGCATGGTGCTTAGAGTGACAGGAGATATGACTCTGAATCTTGCTTGAAGTGAACCTGGTGTGTATGAATACTGAATTCTCAAATCAGGGAAGAAGAACAGAGATAGTCTGAAATAGTTACAGCCTTGCTCTTGTTGCCTGAGAAAATCTATCCATTTGTCTAGAGAGGCCACCTAGCTTTGGGTAAATTTACATTTCTGCGTCTCTTTACTGTGTCACAATCTCCAGTAACCAAATGCGATGAACTGACTCCTACCGAACTGTGCCATTTTCATCACAGACAAAGTGATTTAAATCGAGTAAAACAAGTAGCCACTTTTTGCCTGCTTTGAGTTGATCTCTTGTGAAAATGTGGTCACAGTAATAGAGATGAGAGAAAAAGAAATGGCAGAGAAAATGTTTTTGAATCACTGGGGCTTGCTGCTGTACGGGTAGGGAGAAAAGTGCAGAAACAGGTAGGAGGGATGGGAGGAGGAAACAAGCTGCTATGAAAGCCGTTGGCAGCTTACAAACTAACTGAGCTGGTAGCACAAGCTGGCCTAATGCCATTCTGTAAAGAGAATCCTGGAGAGAGCTGTGAAAATGTCAGACTTTCACCTTTGAAGATCCCATGGGGAGAAGCGTATTTCCTTCGCTGCACATACAGTATCTCCACCACGGCTCTGCTGTCCTAACGGCAATCTGCCACTGCTCGAAAGAACTTGGCAGAGAAACATTGTCTGGCCAGGAATAGGCTGATCATGGATGTCAGAAAAATAAGTGAAGGGAAAATGGAGTGATCACTGAAGTGTCAAACAGTTGTCTCTGCACAGGAGAAGTGTGGGAGTGGGCTTGCAGGGGTGGTGATATTCAAGAGTGAAAAGCTTAGGCAGAGTAGGCTGGAAGTGATAACTTCTGTCTGTGCCTGCAGTATACCAATCCTTCAGATGTGCTTTTATGGTGAAATGAAGAAGCTTAAAGTTCTTTAAGTTACAGAGGAAACTTTGTTCTATCACTGGAAAAAAAAGAAAGTCATTTTAAATGGAAAAAAAAAAAACACAAAACACCAACCAAAGCCATGGAAGTCCATTTCTTTTAGATGTGTCCTTCTTCTTAATCACAAACAGCTGGGAATTTGCACAGAACAGCAACAGTAGGAAGGAACTCATTTTAATGGAATGTCTGTGCTGCAGATTGGCAAAATGACATTGATAAATTCAGAAAAGTCAGGTTTCTCAAAATGAACCGTGGCCGTGAGTATTTCAGTGTGGTGAATTTCAGAGTGAGACCCCACTGTATCAGTGCTCTTTGTCCCTGAAAAATGGGCACTCTTACATGGCAATGTTTTTAATTTCTCTAGGTACTTTGGAAAGTGGTAAGCAATGTCTTCTCTGTTTCTTTCTTTCTTTCTTTTTTTTTTTTTTTTAGGCATGACTTCAACAGCACTGAATAAACATGACAGATGTTATGGCCGAAATGGGAATTTCTGATACATATACTCATAGACAACTGATTTATTTTTTCTTTCTAAGGCTTAAGCCAAAAGAGTGCAACCCTGTGAAACATTGAAGTGCAATTCACATTAAACAGGACTGCTTATGAGTCTTATTTGAACACTTGTTGAAGTGGCTGTAGGCCATGATATTCCATGACCATTTGTGACAGAACTTGAAGAAAACTAGTTTTAATAGCATTAGCATGTTACAGGAAACCTGGTGGCTGCTCTGGAATCTTTGCAGAGAAAAAAGAAGAGGGGATGTGAAGAAGAAAGGAGAGGCCTCTACTGGCGTGAGCTGTGATGACAGCATCTGTCACTATGGTTTTACAGGATTTTCAGGGAATATAATGATATTAAATATGAAGAAGGGAGTTAAGCTCCTTGTTCCATCCTTGTTACTGAAGAGTCATACAAACAGGTTATGAACCTCCTCAAAAGGCAATTTGAGGTAATAAACAAAGCACTGGTGGGAAATGAATACCGCTGCCAGAAGTTATTTTAAAATCACGAACTGTGACAATTAAGACTGCAGTTTTATATTCTTTTTGCAACTCTTTTTCATAAGTTTTCCAGCTCTGTGGGCTGATTTTATTTTTATTTTTTTTATTTTTATTTTTTTTATTTTTTTTTTCCCTCTGCAGGGAAATATTTTGCTTCTCCAGATTATGCAGTTTCTGACATGAGGTTATGAAAAAATGTAAGAAATTGACCATGATAAAAACACTGATAGGTGTTTTATACACCCGTAAGTGCAGAGCTTCATCCCCTGGAACTGGACAATGAATGGTGGCAGGAACACAGCTCTTATTTTGTTTGTCAACAACCCTGTGAAAGCTTGCCCAGTTTAGGAAAGTAAAAAGCTCTGGGAGAAAAATAATAATCCTCATGCAGACACTGAAGTAAAGCTTGTCAGTTGTCTTCAGCTTCCTGAAGACAATTTCTGCACTGCATGCTCTCACTTCTCTTGCAGCTGCAACTTAGAACCAAACCCCAAGGACTTAATCTAAACAGAATGTGGTCCAGCACTGCATAAGCAGAACTTTAAAGGTTCTCCTCACAGCTGTGGTCACTCAGGATTTGTCAATCCCTTACCCAAGCTGTGTAGATAAACAGTAAGATGCCATGTGATTTGAATACTGGGGAAGATGGAGAAAAAGCAGTGTTAGAGGGGAAAACAGGGATATGGGATAGACTGTTGTGGGATGATGGGAGCTGGGGTTAAGAACTGATTTGGAAGAATGGCATTATATGGAGAGAAAACAGCAGAAATCGACATTTTAAAGGCATTTCAAACCTTGTATCTCCACTTCTGCAGTATTAACATTTGATGCACGTTGATTTTGAATTTGGTGTCCTTCAAGACAATTTGTATTGATGGACAAAATTCGATCTATACACAAGATGATGGGAATACAGCTGACCTGATGTCAGCTAGATGTTAGATATTTAGCTCTGAGTGAGACCACTTTTATGTCAGTTAGGTAAAATGGGTATTTCTGGAAGCAGGATGGGACCAACCAGCCTGTTCTTTGCTCTTAACCTATTCTGAGCTAAAGTTTTATGGCAAATAGTGAATTAGCAAATGAAATCTTACGGAGAGGCATTGGATGCCTCATCCCTGGAGACATTCGAGATCAGGCTGGATGGGGCTCTGAGCAACCTGATGGAACTGTGGGTGTCCCTATTCATTGATGGGGGTTTGGACTAGGTGGCCTTCAAGGATCCCTTACAACTCAAATGATTCTATGATGATGACTTATCTATGGCTCATTTTAGGAGAATGAACGGAGTGTACATATTTCTATACTCTGACTACAGAAGATGACTGGTTTAGATCTAGACACTGAACTTTCAGAAGTATGAAGCAAAGTGAGAAGAATCACTTGCAAATATTGCCTTCAGGTCAACCTACAACATGTGTCCTACAGAACTTGGGTTCACATGCTTGTGAGTAGACTCTGAACTTGTATTTTGAAATGTACTACAGTGGTTGTTATTTTCCATGTAAACACACCCACACAAAGATTCACTGAATATACAGTGAGAAGCATGTTTTAATGGAATAAATTGGTATTAAGAAGAGCGGGTAGTAGAGGGTTGGTTTTACACAAGCCATGTTGTTTAAATGCGGGATTAGCTACATTTGGAGCTCTTCATTCCTCCTTAAGTTATTTTGTGTCATGGAGAGACAGAGTGGTGTCTCTCCAGGAGGTGCTGAGCTTCCATCAATCTTGGGTACAGTCGCTCAATCCACCCACCCAGTCTTTGAGTATACTGAAAAGTTAAAATGTGGAAAGCAGGTTATATGCAGCGTAGAGAGTTGTTAATATTTAATTCCCACTTCACCATGCTGCTACGTCACTTCTATGCAAAGAGATAAATGCTTCAGATCAGCAACTGATGGGTGAAAGGGAAGTCAAAAGGAAGGTGAAATATGCTGAGATTAAAGAAGTAAAGTCTGACTTTGCACTGGAACACGAATCCTAGCATGTTATACCACTGTGTCCTGTATACCCTGATGCTTGCAGTGCTTGTGAGTAATTGCATGCAATTAACTTTTCCTTCGGTGTTTTTTAAGAATTGCTTGTTTTCTCCTTGGAGCAGATGGTTGGATACAGCTCTACTTCGTTGAATGAGCTCTTTTTAGTTTTTGTTTGCTTTAAATTGCAGTTAAACAAGGCGAGAAGCTATGAAAAGTGTGAACAGTATCAGAAGGGACACGATTTGCAGGATCTGTGTATCAGTGATTTTCACTGCTTTCTTGCTACTTGCTGTGTAGAAACATCATTGGCAGGATTGTCTTTTTGTGTGCAGGCTTTGAAAGATGGTAGCAAAGGAGAAACTAGAGGAGAGCTGTTACATCAGAGCAGCTGAGCCTTGATGGTTTTCTTAATTTGCAGAATACGCAGTCTTATCAGTTCTCATCTCATCTGTGTTTTTAATAGCGTTAACATTATGTAATGTGAGCAGCTCAGATACCAAAGGTAACAAATGAGTTGAATCAGCAGGGATTCTTATGATGGGATTAGAAATATCCAGCACCATTAGACAACTTAGAGGTTTTGCTGATATTTTGCTTCTGGCAGTGATTGGGAAAACAGCATTCAGAATCACTCACGTAGCAGAAAAATTATGAGAAGTTGGGGAAGGATATTTTCTTCCCTTCTGAGATGTTGTTTTCAGCATTTCCTTTCACTGTCTTTCTGCTATACCATTTGCTCTCCCCTGAGAGTCAGAACCCAGGGAACCTCTTCCTTGATGGATTGTTCCTTGAGGAGTGGCAAAGCAGTTTGTTCTTCGTGGAGTGAGAGAAACAAAGAACTGCAAAACGGCCCCAAATATTTTTCATTCATGAGAATCAATGATTTTCTCTGTGTTGCCCATATGACAGTCTCTGCTCCCCTGGGCTCTGAGGATTACAATTGCTCCTACGTAGAATATCAAGATCCAGGTTAACAGTCAATAATATCCCTGAAGGTCTCTGTAAGAATGTGTCCCATTTATACAAGAGAAATAGCATTTTCTTCTATGTAGTCATGATACTTAAGATGGTATTGGGATTATGCACTGAATAAAATCCACATTTTTGTGTGTAAGTGTACAACATAGAGCCCATATTGTGCATTCACATGTCTTACTGTAAGAGAGGACAGGCGAACAATTGTTATTTTTTTGCCTAGAAAATGTTTTTTAAAAAACAGCCACCTCTTTTCATTATTTGCATGACCTAACAGTTTGCTTTCCTTGGAAGAAATGAAGCCAACTTCTGGGGAGGTTTTGAATGTTCAAGAGGCTGGCTCTCACCTTCTATAAATCAAGGCTTCTTTTGTTGTCATCACCTGTGTGATGTTTGCTGTAATGTGAAAAGAATGAAGATGTTGAGCCATCCAGATACGAATGAGAGAAAACAGAGGAAAAGCAACATTTAAGGTGCAAGACTTACATGATGTTATGAGAACACCCAGAATAACTAAAACCAACATTTTTCTTGTTGATTTGCTGTTTGTTGTGTTTTTTTTTTTTTGTTTGTTTGTTTTTTGTCACACTAAGAAGACTTCCAGCTGAGGTCTTCTGGCAATCAAGATTCGCTTGATTTTCCATGGTTATGCAAAAACACAACTTCCATGTAGAAACTAATGGAAGCAGCAGCTGCAAATTCATCTTCTATTTGGAACGTATCAGTGTTTATTTGCAGTTTCAGTTTTCCACGTCAGCAAAGAGATTTCTGTAGGACAACCCGAAATATTAACTATGATCCCCTTAAAAAAAGAGTTTGGCTTCTGTTACATGATTCCTTTCATTCCAACCCTTCAAAAAGGATTTGGGGGAAATACCCGTCTCCTTAGTATATGCAAATATGAGCACAAGAAAATCACTTGGACTTTTTTTATTTTATAAATGATAGCCTGGCATACAAGGATGAATCTTGCCATCCAGAACCCAACTCACTGCCTCCAGCAAGAAGGCAGGGGAGACTGGGGTTGACCACCAGTCTGTGGAGGTTGTTATCAGGATCAGTGAGGGAAATCGAGACCAAATGTGGCTTGTAATAATCAGACAGAGCCATGAGACAGGCCTGGGAGAAAGTCAGGCTGTGACATCATAGAATCATTAAGTCTGGAGTAGATCTCTAAGAATCTGAGAACATCTAGTTCAATTATCAACCCATACAGTCCATGGCCCAGTGCAAGTCTGCAGTGGAGCTTGTGACCGTAGAATTGTAGGATGGCTTGGGTTGGAAGGGGCCTCAAGGATCACCAAGTCTGAACTCTGCAGCAGGCAGGGCTGGCAGCTGCTAGATCAAGTACTAGATCAAATTGCCCAGGGACACACCCAACCCAACCTTACACACTTTTAGGGATGGAGCATCCACAGCCTGGCTGAGCAGTCTGTGCCATCACCTCACCACTCTCTCAGTAAAGAAATTCCTCCTGGCAACTAATCAAAATCTTCTTTCCTTTGGTTTAAAACCATTCCTATCAATATCTACCCTTGTGAGAAGCTGATTTCCCTCATATTTATAACTGCCCTTTAAAATATTGGAAGGCTGCAATGAGGTCTCCCTGCAGCCTCTTCTTTTCCAGGCTTAACAAGCCCAGTTCCTTCAGCCTGTCTTTGAAGGAGATGTGCTCCAGGCCTCTGGGCATCTTTGCGACCTCCTCTAAACCTTCTGCAAAAGCTTTACATCCTTCCTGCATTTCTGGCCCCAGACCTGGATACAATTGGCCTTCTAAGCTGCAAGAGCACCCTGCTGGCTCATGTTCAGTTTTTCATCAAGCATAACCAGTGGCAGAAAATAGATAACAGATTCCCTCCTTTTGAAGCAAGGAGCTTGTTCAGAAGACAGTTTTAGGAAAGAATCATTTGCCTTTTCAAGATGTTTCTTTAGAGACTGGGAGGGGATGTGTCTCTGCTGAAAGCAGGCAGGTCCTACAGTATGCCTTTCACCATAAGGAAAGGGAAAACATTCTAGCTCCCTGGATCCAGATTTGGTAAAAGCCGAAGTCAAGCAGCAAATGAGTCGTGTCGTGTTAGATCCTTCCCAAAATTTTCTTCCTAATCGGCTGAAAATCCTTTCTCTGTAGGTTGCTGGAAATGTCCATCCGGAATGTGATTTTATTGCAGAGCTGAAGAAAAAGGAGGCTGAGTGCATAGAGAACTCAGAGGAGCATGGGAATGCAACATCAGGTATCCATGAGAGAGGGATGAAATGAGTGACATAGAATAAACACACTACCAGAATCAGGACTCAGACACTCTCGGTGCATGTTTGAGTGTTTTACTGACTGTCCCACAGAAGCGCAGAATTTTAGGGGTTGGAAGAGACCTCTAGAGATCATCTGTTCCAACCCCCTGCCGAAGCAGGCTCCCTAGGCCAGGTTGTACAGGTAGGCATCCAGGCCTACCTGGCCACATCCCTGTGCTCTGCTCAACTCCTCTTCCACCTTCAATTGTGCTTTTATTTTATTATTATTTTTTAATATTTTTACTCTTTTGTTCATATTTAAACATGGACAGTGTAATGGATGTTTCTTCATCCTGTTCCTTCCCCTAGCTGGGTGCTATCATGGCATCATATTAGAGATACTGTCTTTAACAATAGCATAACCTCTTGACATGATCAGGTCTGTCATCCAGCAGAATTCTCCCTCCTGTTTCCAAAACATGTTTTCATTTCTGGCTTCGTGGGTACAACTAAAGCAGAGTAGATGCTCATCTGGAGGTGTTTATCTCTCGCTACAGAATAAAAACTGAGTATAAAGTATTTTTATAAGAAATGTGAAGGGCAGAGGGCTGAAGTAAGAAAAAAATCTTCCGTTTTGCTCAAATGTAATCATGGTTCTAAATGTATTTCACTTTCTGTCTGAGGCTGCAAGAAAACCTGGGACAAATTACTGTGCTGGCCAGAGGCAGATGCTGGAGAAACTCTTGCCTTACCTTGCCCAAACATCCTCTTTCACTTCATGGAAGAGCCAGGTGATATATTATTTTTGATTATATACCTATTATTGTGCTGCAAGCCTGAGGCAAGCATTTATAAAAATGATGGATGAAGATAGAACACTGCAAGTTTCTGCCCTGTACTCATATCAGAGCACCCCTGCAAAAATTTCAATCAGATTGGAGGGTGCTGAGCAGATCATCTTGCATACTATGCATGCTATACAGCCACATATAGTCCCATGGTCTGAGATGAGATCCTGAGCCAAAGAACACTAAAATCAGTCAGGTGATTTCAATTGGTTTCCACAGGCTTCAAGATCATCTTGCTGGGTAAGTTTTGTACAGAGCTAGTAGAGGACTCATCTAGGTCAGAACTTAAGCATGGATCTTTGTGAGGTTTATGCTCTGATTAGCATGGGATGAAATGAAAGACTGAGGAATGAATTATTTGACTGTTCCTTAAGACCAAGGTTGGCAATACAAAGCAGTATCTTGTCATTACAATAGCATCTGTGTTGTGCTGGGTTAAATACAAAGCTATGCAAGTTAATGCCTTTGTGAATATTTACTCTCTGGATAAAGCTGTCCAGGAACAAACTGCAATCCCATAAGGAGGAAAAGATATTCCAGGAAATATGTAGATTTGGCAGTTCCACGAGAAAAAAAGTCTTCAAACCCCAACCTCTGCCTCATTCAGCACTTGCTAGCTATAAAGGGGGATAAGGAAAATCCCTTTCATCTGTGTACTTTCATTTCCTCTTCTGGGTTTCTCTCACTTATCATTCATCTGACTCAGAAATCTTTTTATGGAAATGTGTTATCCTCACAGAACAAACTGCTTATTCCAGTGTCAGATCTTCAGAGAAAAGTAAGCCCAAGGAAGGTGGGAGTAAGAAGGGGTATGTCAGAGGGGTGAGAGCTGAATGAGGCAGCAACCTGATGGAACAGTGCTTCTCAGTCTTCTTCAATGGGCTTGCTTGTCCCTCCTATGATTTCTTCCTTACCAGTTCACCTCTACTTCTGTCTCTTTGGTTCTCTCACTTCTTCCTGCTTATCTCCAGAAAAGAAGTTAGAATTTTTGTACCAGGCTACCTGGTTGTACACATGCAAAAGGTCCCACCAACAGTGTGGGATGACGATGATGCTGATTCTCCTCTCTTAGTACAACCTTCACACTAGCCAGACATCTCCTGGTTTTATTTCTCTCTGTTATGTGGCTCTTCACTGGTAAAAATAAACAACTCTCTTTCAGCTGGGATAGTAAGAAGAAACTGCACAAAGAAAGGCTGGTCAGAACCATTCCCTTCCTATCATATTGCTTGTCCAGTTGAAGATGAGATTCCACTTGAAGAAGTAAGTTTGATTAAATGAACATATGTGAGTGATGTGCTGACGTTACAGGATTCCTTTCTATTCCTGAAGACCACTGGGGAAAGGAAACTCAACTGAAGCTGAAGTTCTGAAGTTTCTTACCAAGTAAGGAATGCGATTCAGATTTTACTCTAACCACTTATTTTGAGAAACTACTAAGGGCATTTTATATTTCAGCTATAGGAGAATAACGTTAAGAAAACCAACTGCAAATTCCATGCAGTCATGCAGTTCTGTTGAACTTGCTTACAGATATAACAATTGAGATTCTCTCCCAAAATATCCATATGATATGCACTGGGCAATTTCAGTAAGACCAGTCAGCAAGATGGTTTTGTGGAATCACAGCACCAGTACAAGTGCACTGTTATAACACCACTACTCTGAACTCAGTAGTATCTAACCACAGGATGAGCAAAGGATTTGTCACCCTGACTAGCATAAAATATTTAGTTCAACAAGGAAGTAAAAACAAAATATGCTTCAGAATCCATATCTGTGTATGACACATAGCTTCAGCTAGATTTACATACTCAGTGATACTTAGAATTTATCTGCAGAGAAAAAATAAAACTGTCGAATGAGGATTCAGAAATATTTCATATATTTAGTTCATGTCAACATCTTCCCATTACTGTTTGTACTGATTGCTGTCATGTTGTTTAACTCAGACTTCCTTCCCAGCCTCAGAGGCATAGTACCTGCTGCTCACCATAAAAAAAAAAAAAAAAGCATTTCCACAAAAATGCTTTTCTTCTTTTCTTTCCTTCTTTTATTGCTTCCTTGCATTTTCTGATGTAAAATAAACAAACTTAGTGTGTCTCCAGATCTTTCTTTTTTAGAAGTAACTCACTTTGCTCCAGATAAAGTCTCACTTTGTACGTTTACCTACTTAAGGCTTTGACTATTGCTGAGTTTCTTGTCTTCAGGTGGTAAGTGGAAGAAGCCAAGTAATGCAGACCCAGCAAGCTTTCATACACTTCTTGTGGGGCAGTGTCTTCCAGGCTGCCTGACAGTAGAGACCACTTCATACAGTTTTCAGATCATTTTGCCAGTCTAAAAATGAACACACAGAACTATTCTGTGTAAGGCTAAGCTGAAGACAACATGGTGGATCTATGTTAGTGTTTTGGTCAGGATCAGCCAGAAGCTTTTTAAGGAAGGCCCCGTGTTGTCATTCAGCGGTGCTCTCAGAAAGACTGATATGGTTTTGTATGGGTAATAATAATCTGAAAGATAAATGCAGGATGCACCTAGTGTTCTCTGACCAAGAATAGAAGTTCAGCCAACTGGACTCTACCATGGTACCTGGAAATGCTCACAACTTCCACGTTGGGTACTGAGCACCAAAAGTTTCACTCCGCTCTATCAGAGCTATTAAGTTGCACTGCTTCATAAGGTAGGTGTAATGATAGATTCCTTTTCTTGCTGATGGAAAGCAATCAGGTCTCATCTTTGGATAAGAAGGATTGCCGTCTGGAGGTGCATGTTTCCCTTTGCTAACTGAGAAGGAGCCTTCCGTAAGCAGTGCTGTGATAACATCTAACCAGCACTGTCCTGGGACCGTGCTCTCACACTGCTCTTTTTAAGACAGACATTTTCTTAGCAAGCTAACTGTTAAGTATCTAACGTAAATGAAATAAACCCTACCCAGTATCATGCTTACAGTGCCTTTGGTGAAAATCAGGGTTCAAAACAAACACACCATCCATCACTGTGAACTGTATTGCACTGCTGTATGGTTGTTAGGATGTAAGAGTATTGAACAGGGATGCAAGAGACAGAGCCAAGAGATCAAAGGGGGAGATCTACAGCCTGAAGCTTCTTCGTTCTGTTTTCTATTTCCACGCATGACAGCTGAAGTCAGATAAGGCTCACTCAGAGACTGTGCCTGATAAGAGATGCCACTGAGACTGAAATGGATTTTGATTGATATTCTGAGTAAAAACTGAATGTGGAAGCAAGAAGAAAAAGGAAAGAAAACATCCCCAGGAAAAGAAAAAAAGCCAAACATATATATATGTATATATATGCAGATAAATTTTATATAAAAGATATATATATATCTTTTTTATTTTTTTTAATGGAAAAGTGAATAGATGCCAAAATTATGAGTAAAGAGATGGAGCAAAGGAAAGTGGAGACACAGTAAGGAAAAGTTGAGAGCATTCATTGTTCATCATACAGTCTGCAGGATTGTCCTGTCACTATTGCTGTGCAGAAAACACAGTATAAATGCAATGCTTATGAAAATTGAGGGTTTTTTCAGTGTAATTATGGAAGATTCACTTATTCTTTTCAGGGTTTATGAATGAGTTTGAAACCATGTTAAACAATAAAGAGTTCTTTATCAAACTATGCTATGTTCATATACCCATAGAATGGGTCGTTGTAAAAGAAATATTTATGATTGATTTCAGTTGAAATTTCCTATGGAATTAGAAAGGGTAAAAGAGGCTGTCAGGGCTCTCAACAGATTGGAAGCACCAAATAAAGCAAAACCTCCAGAATCAGAAGAGCAGCTGTCATTTGGCAATTTGCGTGACAAGTTGTTCTCTTATTTTATAGCAATCCTACTTTTCTACTATAAAGATCATCTATACCATAGGATACAGTGTGTCTATTACCTCACTCATTATTGCTGTGACAGTTCTTATGGCATTCAGGTATGTGAAGTTGTCTTCTGACTTGATTCATGTAATGGCTCTTTGTGACTTAGTCTATATGAGATATGATTAGACATAAGAAAGTGATAGAAACAAGCTCAGAAGAGTAAAAATAAGACTTTCAGGCAATATTAGTTTAGTAATATTAAATTCAGATTAGAAATTAAAGATTACTGGAGAAACAAAGAAACAGGAATCTGAACTGGGAAATAAGCACTGACTGTCTGCTAGCAATAGTCAGCAATTCAGATCCTAAATAACTAGGAGATAGATTTGCTTACTTTAACTGGAATGAAGATAGATTTTAATAAGCTATGTATGCTTGCTCATATGAGCTAAGCGGATTTTATATCAAGAAAAATAAAAAAGAACTCAGTTTTGAGCCAATGTTCTATGGCACTGTATATATCACTATGAAATCATTTAGAACAAGCAGCTTACCTATGAAGTTATGAAGTCTGAGTTTGGCAAGTTTGGTAACATTTCTTTCCCACGTAACTTCCCATTCATTAGACATTTTCGCATGTACTTTAGAATATTTGGAGTAAAAATGATTGCTTGTTTTCTCATTCAGTGTAGGTTTGAAGCTTGCTACCACATAGGATTTATTTTACAAATTTCTGCTTACTTCTTGCATTTGCGCAGAGTGAAAAATAATAAAATAAAAAAGAGATTTATTATCACTTCTTTCTATTCTGTGAGAATCAGGTTTCTCTGGGGAAAGTTTCTTGACCTCTTCTGCTTCCTAGTTTACATCCATTCTGACCCTGAGAAAACAAAACAAGTCAAATAATGGGAAATAAACAATTGACAGAAAGAGACTTAGAAATAGGGAGGAAAGACTTATAGTGAAGTGCCAACAATGGGACTGGCATTTCTGTTTGGTAGTAAAATTCTGCACGTGCTAACTGAGCTTGAAGAGTAGTATCTGAATTACTGCCTGCACAAGTCTGACTAATTCAATAGGACTTCTCTTCTTTTCTTCCAGGAGGCTACGCTGCCCCAGAAATTATATCCACATACAGCTCTTTTTTACTTTTATCTTAAAAGCTGTTGCCATCTTCATTAAGGATTCTGTCCTATTCCGAGAGGAAGACATTGACCATTGCAGCTTCTCTACAGTAAGCACATGGAAAGCAAGACATTGTGGTGCTTGATTATTTTTTCATGCCATCAATGTATGGACTTACTATTCATTGCTCTTTTTCCTTTTTTTTTTTTTTAATTTTGTGTTGGTGAACACTAATTAGTGCCCTCACCACTGTGTTCTAATGTTCTGCTTCCATAAGGGTGGTTATTCTGTCATTCTATATCCTGAATTAGTCAATCTGTGACCCTATTATATTCTGAACCAGATTTATACTGTGCTGTAGAAATGACTAGTATCATTATTCTGTTATTCTTCTTTGACTCACAGCCTAAAATCAAAGATCTCTTGAATATCTCATAACATCTTTTTGTTTTCTGGAAGAGTTGGATTTTGTGTTCTGACTAGAAGCTCCAAACTGTATACCACAGAATGTGCAAGGTACTAGACAACCAATTTAGCTTTGGACCAGTGACAGACATTGGCAATAAAATGTTTTTCAGACAGAGGTTAATTAGCTTACTCTTTGGCCACGCAAAACTTAAAACTGAGGATAACAGAAGAAGTGATGGGTCTTTGAACATGACTGTTTTTTTTTCCCAAGGGTTAGTGAGCATTTGAGTCTACCTGTATAAGCTGCACTGAAAGCAGTCCGTGTGTAGAAGAAATCACATGCTTGGGAGATCAAGCTATATTACTAGCACAGAGACAGAAAGTAAAATTCAGTAGACTCCAAGCTGTAAGTCCTATTGTTCAGAAAGCCATATTACGTTTGATGATCTTGCTTTAAACATGGAAGTAAATATGAGATCATACTCCTTGTAGATCTTTTGGCTCTTTAGATCTTACACGTCTGCAAATATAATTTATGCACCTACATGTCATGCCATAATTATGACATTCTTTACCTGTAGACTGAATGCAAGATCTCAGTTGTTTTCTGTCACTACTTCATGATGACCAATTTCATATGGCTGCTAGTAGAGGCTCTTTACCTAAACTGTCTACTACTCTCATCCCTTTCTCATGGAAGAAGATATTTCTGGAGGCTGGTTCTCTTCGGTTGGGGTAAGTAAGAATTTTATATAAAATTAATGAAAGACAAGATGTTGCAAAAAGCTTTATGCATCTGACAAAAACACAGGATGTAATTGAGCCTGTCTAACTGATATCAGCAGCAAAAATCAAAGCAAAACATTGAGTTTGCTTTTATTTTTATACACATGTTAGTGAGGAACAAGATTTTTAAAAGTATAGCACTGAAGTCTCTATGAAAGAAATAGAATATTAAGTACATCTGGGGATTCATGTTAACTATCTGTACCTGAAAACTTGCTGTGCAAAGCGAAAATCAGAGAACTTCCTCGATTGAATACATGGACCAAAAGAAGTTTGGTCAGTTCAGGAGAGTAATCCATGCATGTTGACACAAAGGTTAAGGTTGAGCTTGACAACTAAGAACACCAATCTCTCTTTTGTGTTTTAGGGAGATTTCAAGGAAGGTTTAAGGTGGAGTGCATCCAATTCTGTATTTACAAACTGTTCATATTGCAAATAGTTGAAGAATTGATAAAAAATATTCATTAAGTCTTTTGTCATGCAAAAAGAACACATTACATCAATCTAGGCTTTAATGTGCTGTCTGCACGCAAGTGCTAGACTAAGATCACATGTGAATTATGTTCACGTGAGCAGCATCTCAAGCAGAGTTCCAATGGATGATATTTTAATTAATTGATGAAATCAGAAAACAAAGATTTTTGTTTAATTGTCTGACAGGTTTTCCAACACTTTTCACTTTTATATGGATATTAGCAAAATTCTACTTTGAAGACACAGCGTAAGTCAATGTTTCCTACATTACTACGTGAGTAACATTTTGAAAATAATGATAGCTATGAAGACTCATGTCATGGATGTGGGAAAATCATATCAGTGTATTACTGGCCTTTCCTTTCTCCACATCACCATTTAAAGAAGTGCCTGTGGTGGAGGTCTGAGTTTCCATTTCCCTGTAGACATAGTGAATCGGGATTACAACATCTACTAAAGTATAATCTGGCAGCAGTATTGTAATTGTGCAGGGCATCCTTCCCAGGAAGCTCATATATTTAATTTGGCTGCAAGAGAAAAAGAGATTCCAATCAGATAAGGAGGGCAATAAAGCACATTTTTTGGAGCTTCTGATACAAAAAACATTCGGAATTTCTGAACCTTAGAGTTCAGATAAAATATTTCACATCTTAAATATGTGTCTTTGAAGAACAAATCTGTATCTTATACCTGTCAAGGCGTCATTTGTTCAAGTGTTTTGTTGGAACTGTCACATTCTTGGCTGTCATTTAATACTTCATGATGGCTCTATATCTTTCTGAAGAGAGTAGGAAGATCTATAAGAAACTATGTCTTGTATAAAGCAGATATGTATCTGAGTACTTGCAGTGTACTTACATCTCCATAAAAAGTACACCTGTGAGAATTTCACTGTCACTATTACGTGGTGTCTTGATTGCAGTGACTACATGCACCTGTTTTCTAAACTTAATAGTATTTTCTCAGATGCTGGGATATTAATCAAGACTCTCCTTACTGGTGGTTAATCAAAGGACCTATTATAATTTCTGTTGGGGTAAGTATTTCTAACTTTATGAACACTAGTTAGAAGAAAAAACAATCTTCTAAATGCAAATCTAATTGCTGTTGGATTAAATGTTTTTGTTTTGAAATGAGGAAGAGGAATGGTAGAATTCGTAGTGTAAAAGTGTTTCATCACTTACCTACCTTCAGTGTAGGCCAAAAAGGGGCAGAGCACTGCCCTCTTCCCATCACCTAAAGCAAATGTTCTTCAGAGAAATTCTGGAATTTTCAGTCTGGTTGAAATCAGTGGTGAGTGGTTAAAATAATAGATTTCTTTCACTAGTGATAACAATAATAATAGCTCTTGATTTTTAATTTTTTTATTTTTAATGTAACTGATTGCCTTAGATGATTGTGGATTACTTCCAATTGTCATTAAAACTGAGGATTCCGTGAGGAGTCAGCTGATCTAAAAGTGGATGGCTTTAAAGCCATCTTTCTAGAGATTAATTTAATTGGATGAGAGATGCATAAAAATAAGGTGTATATAACATAAATGAATAAACCCAATTTGAATACTAGTCATAGTTTCCACATTACAATAAAATATGACATTGATTTCTACCATTAGTTTTCTGCTTACTGTTTTCTGTCTGACATCCACATTTGATTTAGGGGGTTACAGTGATGAATTCTCTGCTTGAATGTACGTAATGTTTTAGAGTGCTAAACAGATCCATAGGCTTTAGCAAGGCTATGCCAAATAGAAACTGGATAAAATTTGCTTCGCAGGTTAGTACTGACTCTAGCCAGCTCTGGAGCTGAGATTCCTCAGCTTTCTTCAGAGTCAACAATGAGAAGCAGGCACTGTTGGTATGTGATTCATTTGATGTCTGAGATTGGAGGAGATGACTCATCCCCAACTCAGTCTGAGACCCTTTTGGTTGTCTTCCTATCAACTGACTGTAAAAAGAGAACAGGGTGATCAGCTCAGATGTAACCTGCATAGATATCTATATTTAACAAGATGAATTCTAATGTCTAAAGAAATGCAACAGTCATCTCTAACAAGAAAGAAAATATGATCTACAAAGTTTATGAATCACATGAGATACAGACAAAAGTAGCTTGCTTAACAGAAGTAAATTCTCAGGTTCTCATCTTGGTCTCTTCTGGAAAGAATGCAACCTACTGAGAGGGTTGAATGCTGCCAACAGGGATTATAATAGTGATAATCTTTCAAAGGTTTAATTGAGGCTTTACAAATGACATGATAACTGAAAGCAAATAATAATGTTCACTGAAAAGTTTAATATGATAAAGTAACTTATTTTTTTTAAAATAAATATTTTAAACAGGTCAATTTTGTCCTATTTATCAACATCATCAGAATTTTGCTGAAAAAACTAGACCCTAGGCAAATCAACTTCAATAACTCATCTCAATACAGGTAGTGTATAGAACAATAAAAACACTGTCAAATATTTTAATCACAAAAGTTCATGTAACTTCTCTAAACAGAAGTACATGCCTAAACCAGCCTCAGTTTTGCTTGGATTTAATATCAGCAATTCCCAATGCTATCCTGTTCCCTTTGAAACTTACCAAATAAGTAAATTGTTGTCTAGAGTTGTTTTTCTATGGACATGAACAATACAAGGAGACTCCATATTGCTTAATCTTTGCTTATTTACAAATAAATATTAAAAATTCAGTGGCTCAAGTAGTGCAAAATATATTGTACTGCAGGTGTTTTTTTTTTTTTCCAGAATTACACTTTTATTCAGAAAAGTGAATGCCAAAATACCTTATGTCATAAACATAGTCTTGCTAATAAGGCAGTAAGCACAAGAAGTGTCTATCCAACTGTTTTCTCATTATGCTTTCTGACTAGCATTATAGTCCAAGGAGATAGAACGTAATATCTAGACAATTAGATCTCTTCACTAACTTTTGTTCTTCATTATTACATATGGCTTGCATTTGTCCTCACTTTGAAAACAATAATATTCCCTTACTTCTTCTCATGGCCCATGTTAGACGTCTCTCAAGGTCAACTCTGCTTCTAATTCCATTATTTGGAACCCATTACATTGTCTTCAACTTTCTTCCGGAACATACCAGTCTTGGCATTCGGCTTTATTTAGAGCTCTGCATTGGATCTTTTCAGGTAAAGTCACCGCAGAAACTTCAGTTCCTTCTTTGTAGATTTTCTAATTCAATCCAGTTCCTGCATGACATCTAGAAGCAAACAGAAGATAACTGTAACTTGAAGATAGTATCTCCTCGAGGTCTTTGCGGAGATAGAGATCTGAGGATGCGATACACATCCTACCTGGCTGTATGTTAGATTGTGTATTTGTAGGTTGCCAATACAAGACCAAGTTTTCAATGTATGTCTGTTAGTTCAACACTGGGGCAAAGTCAGACAGGTCAAAGTCATCTCTGCTATCAGCCCATGGGTCTTCCCTGACTCCACTGACAAGATCAATCCATGTGGGGATGTCGACAGAACATCCAGGGGCAATAAAAGCTGCAGGTTCAACCCCCTTTCCAATCCTTTGGCAAAGAATACATAGATTGTTTAAATATATTTAAAAAATAGCTGTGTCGAGTGTAGATACCAGCCTCAGACAGATGCTGCTCTGGGATATCGTATATGCTTTTCCTTCTGTGATAAGAAAAAAGTGTTTCATGTCCTTTGGGTGCCCCCTTGAATTGATATAGAAGGCATGAACAGTTTGATGAGCTTGATGCCAACCGGAACAGCCACTGGGGCTGTTCTGACATATCCCTCCAGGTAGATTTACTGCCTGAGTTAAAAGCAAGACAGCACACTGCTTCCCTTTGCTTTACTCTCTGTGTCTGTGCCACATCTCAGAGTCTAAAAAAACAGATGTGTGCTATCCTACAGAACTTCAGAAGGGAGCTCAACTCTAAATGGCTGCGTGGCATCTGTTGTCAGTGAGCATTACTGAAAACCCACAAGCAGTGATGGTTCAGTTCTTGTGCAGATTTAACTCATTGTGCCCACGCTGTTCAATCACCTCCACACAACTGAATTCTGAGCCTCCATAACTGGATCTGCCCTTCACTGTTAACTAACAAAGTAAGGAAAAAGTAAGCTGAACATAGCAATGATGTGTTTAGTGAGTAACTGACAACAAAGATACATTGACCTCATATTTTCCTTTGTTTATCCTAGTTCAGAAACTTTAAGAATGTATTCAGTGGGCAAAAATGTTATTTTATCTGATCCACTGCAAAGAGAGAAGTAATCAGAAAAGCTGTATGAGCCCCTTGGCTTCAGAATGCACATGATTTTTTAAGAATAATTTGAGGGTTCCTTTGCTGTATCGTGTATTCTTGTGAATGCCTGTTACCTTACTGACTTTGGTGACAGGCAATTAAACAGCTGATTACCTGACTGATTGGCTTTGCTGGAGGTACATAATCTGTAAAAGTACTCTAACATAACTGACTCACATGCACTGCACTTCCATGGAGTCAGTGCCAGTGGCTTTTTCAAGCAGTGATAACACTCAACTGCTGTTTTGTTTTGTGTTTCTTCCTCAGGGATTTATTGTAGCGCTCCTCTACTGTTTTCTGAACCAAGAGGTAAGGGAAATACACCCTTTACAACACTGATTTCACATGTAGATTTATGAAGTTAATAATTTGAATCATGCAAGCGGACAATCTAATGTTTTTACTTTCACAGGATAGTCTGTTAACACAGGAATCAGTGAAGCTGCATTTCATTTCAATATTCTTCATGAGAATGAAGCCATCTAGTGGAGAAACAAATTATTCCATCAAGTCTTTTTTATCTTTTTTTGTCTGTTTGGTAACCGTTGCTAGGTCCAGATTTAACACAAGCTGCCACAGTGAAGCAAAGTGACTTCTAGGTATTAAAGTTACTAAATGATTAAATTGTAAATAATTCCAAACTTATACAGATTGTCCAATGCCAGAATGTTATTTTACAGTGTTTTTAATGTATTCATGAACCTTTTCCTTTCTTTGACTTGATAAATTTTAGACTACTGTAGAGTGTGACTGGGATTCAGACTGGTAACTGTCACCCAGTTATCTTGATTTGGTCCTCACAGTAACTGATACTCAGCACAAAATGTCTGTAGGACTATAATAAATGGAGAGAGCCTTGACTCCTCCAACTATGGATGAAGACAGGTCAGACTGCTCAGATCTGGCATGGGATTTGGGCAAATATGTCCACTGTCAGAGCTTGTCCTACCCTTTTTTGATCCTCCTGCTCCCCCCTTTCCCACCGTGGGTTTGCAGAGCTCTACATTTTCTGCTTCCTCCAAGCCCAGTCCCCTTTGTTTCACCCTTCCTGGAAATGGCACCTCTAACTTGTTAGTCTGACAACTAGATGACTAAGAGGTTTGGTTCTTGGCGATGTCTTTCAGCTTTGAAGTCCTCAGTCAGATAATCGTCACATCTCTCATCTATTAGTGTAACTGAGCAGACATAGTTCCCATCAGTGGTCCCTTTCTTACTATTCCTTGTTGCCTTGGAAAAGGTCTTGTACTAGATGCTCTCAGAGGAGCAAATGCTCCTCCACATACCCTTACAATTTCTATCTGTTGCTTCTTAGAAGGAAGAGTCTCAAGATTCATGTATGCCACTACACAGGGCACCATCTCTGAGGGTGTCAGAGCTGTGCTGAGGAGATAAACCTTATTCCTAATCAACAGTGAAATGTAGAGAAAAATGTACCTACAAAGTGTGATCATCTGTGATGGAGCTGACCCGTGGGTTGTATTCACTAGATCTCCGTTTTCCAAGCCTAAAATTTTGGGCTGATTAAGCTTGAAAACAGCATTTAATCAACTACTTAGCCATGATCAAAATATCAACTTGATTATTTAGTAAGAAACTTCTCAAATATAAAAATGTCTTCACATATATTAGCACTTCTTAGCGTGTTCGTTGAGTTTATGACTGGACCTCTTTGAATTAGGCTCAGTTAATACTCCTGTTCACCAGAGATATTTTAATAATCTCTTATCTCTTCTGATGGTACTCATTAGCTTCACATCCAGACTGGCACTGCAGACATACAGCACTCCAGTTTAGCTATTTCCTTCCTATTAAGCATCTGGGAAGACATATTCCTAATGAGATTCAGATGCTCAAACAGTTCTTGGTGGCTGGTCTGGATGCAGTGTGTGTTTCTGTGAACATGCCAATGCATGGCACACATACTTGTCAACAACAGAAAGCAAATGATTGCTCATGGCTTTTTCCCCTTGCTATTTTAAATAGCAAAGTATGATTATTTCTTAGCCACAATTTGAGGAGTGTAGTCTGAGGAACTTGATGCAAATTATATTGTTTTAGAAACAGATGGGAACAAGAAGACTTCTCTTAGCAACTGGGAAAAGAAAACAATGTGTAGACAATGTGTTTAATTGAGCAGACGCGGTTGATAGCATCACTCCTGGAATAAATTTCCAAAGGATTTAGGAAGGAAGGGAGGAGGAAGGAAGGGAGGAAGGGAGGAAGGGAGGAAGGGAGGAAGGGAGGAAGGGAGGAAGGGAGGAAGGGAGGAAGGGAGGAAGGGAGGAAGGGAGGAAGGGAGGAAGGGAGGAAGGGAGGAAGGGAGGAAGGGAGGAAGGGAGGAAGGGAGGAAGGAAGGAAGGAAGGAAGGAAGGAAGGAAGGAAGGAAGGGAGGAAGGGAGGAAGGGAGGAAGGGAGGAAGGGAGGAAGGGAGGAAGGGAGGGAGGGAGGGAGGGAGGGAGGGAGGGAGGAAGGAAGGAAGGAAGGAAGGAAGGAAGGAAGGAAGGAAGGAAGGAAGGAAGGAAGGAAGGAAGGAAGGAAGGATACTGAAAAAAAAACAACTGAGAAAATATTGTATTAATGAAGAAAATCTTTTTTAGTGCTAGAGTTAGAAGCGTCATGATATTTCATTGATCAGAAAAATTAAATGACTAGATTGTGCATAAATATATCAAAGTATACTTGCCGGGAAAAAAGTTTCTTGTTGCTGATGGACTTTTCAGTCAAGCAGAGGAAGGAGGAATCTGCTAGTAGGTAAAAAATCACATAAGTTAAAATGGAAGTGAACCTCTTTTTCCTTCTTTCCCTTTCCCTTTCCCTTTCCTTTCCCTTCTTTCCTCGTGACAGCTCTGATAATAACTTTTGATTACTGTGCCTATAAACATTAAGGAGCATAGGACAGAGCAGATCAACATAAAGTATGTCCTTTATCCTGAAGTCATGTAAGAATGGGAATCATTTACTGTTTTGGACATTAGAGAGCAACTCTGAGGTAGCCACATAAGACTTTTCATCAACATAGAGGAATGAACAGACTAGGACAACTTATCTGAATCACTCTCTGGGGGATCCAAATTTTCTGTATCACTAGAATTGGAGCCCAGAGGAATTATCTTGCTCATCAATGTCTGAATTTTACCCTCCTCTAGAAACAAGCTGTGTTTTTCCTCTTTCCCATCAGCCTCCTACTCAGTGTTTGACCACATAATAACATTCTCTTTTCCTTTTGAGGTGCAAACAGAAATTGGTCGGAGATGGCACGGTAAGAGATATGGACTTATGCCAGTTTGGAGAAGGACAAGATGGACTGTGCCAACAAGTTCTGGAGTAAAAATGAATACATCTGTGTGCTAAATACAGCCTCCAAATCTGGAGTAATCAAAATAATAAGCCTGATTAGGGAAAACAAGCAACAACATGAAATCCTTAACAATGACAGCGTATTGAGAGCAAATTGGAAGATCCACTTCCTTGGAAATTCTGCCCACCAGCTATCTCTTGCATTACAAGTGCTAAGGTGTTGGTTTAAAGACTGACTGGCCAATTAAAATCACCCTCTCGTGGATAAACTATTGCAACACAGCAAATGCAAATATTGCCTCTTTCTCATTCGCTATCCATACTCTCTTAGTATTGAACTGTATAGCACAGTGTATTAGGGATAAGACACCAGGAGTACCCTTCAGAGACACAATAGATGACCAGCTGTGGAAATGAGTACTCAGTCTTCACACAAGGGGAGCAGGAGTCTATCCAGCTGGCTCAATCTTAGTTCTTTATGTCAACTCCCTAGAGATGTAAATAGGAAATGAAATGCCTTGTCAAATTGCAACACATGACTGAAAAGTCCTCTTCTGTTTCTTCTTATATTCTCTCTTTCCATGAAATGGTCTCAAACTGCATGGCAAAAACAAATACACTCTCATATTGAAGTGTTATTCCAATAACTACAGGATAGATGTTTTCTGAAAGGCAGATGTCATAAAGAAGAGGTACTGGGAAGGACACAGCTTCATAAGGTAGTCATAAAGGAATAACTGTTCTTTGCAAGCAAATTCAGAAGAAAAGTAGTAAATTTGTTCTGCACAGAAAGAGAAGGGCTAGGGGAGCAGTAGGAATATTGCTAAGTATTTTCTTATATCTGACTAGCTATGCTTGCCAGCGTTGTAATATATTCAGGAGCCTGTAAATAAATGTGCACTTCTAGTACTTGGATTTGTGATTTTATTTTGTCCCAAATGGTTGTTGTAATCTGTAGATAAACTGATTGGTTTGCCTCTTTGTGGGGAATATCAGGGCTTGGATAGGAATGAGGAAAGCTAAACTGTACTGACCAGCAAGGACTGACAGACGATATATTTTCACTCTACTCTTTGAGACATTCCAGTGTGCTTCTAAGTACCATTATGCAACAGAAATAGAGATACAAACGTGTGGAATTGTCCTCCTTTCTCCTTCAGTGCATCCAGACAATTATAGTTAATGCAATTATAGCTAACTAGAAAAAGTGGAATGTTACATGAACTAGTTTTCACGTAAAAGCTGAATGTCAAGGAGGTATCATCCTTTTCACTTGAACGAAAGTGTTTTTCACTTTTTTGTAGTTGTTTTTGTTTTTCCTTCTCCTCCAGTTTGTGAGAAACACAGCTATGTTCAAGTTCAGAGCTGAGGGTTGGAGAAGAGTCTGGAGGAGTGTTGAGGGTTGTTCGTTTCCATTTCTGCAGAGGCTCCATAGTACAGAGGTTATGTTGTAGGGCCTAAGGCGTTGTTTAGGTTTATTTCCTTCCTTTTGGATAAGTCCAAAAAGGATTAAAGATGAGCTAGACGGGAGAATGTGCTGAGTGGCTGATGATCTCTGTAAAGTGAGTAACAGAGGTAAGTTTCCATAGCTTTCATTGATATAGAGCATCCAACTAATGTGAAATAGCGGCGTGGGAATGACTTGTAAGGCTGAATGTAGATGTATATGGGTGAGTCTTCTTTCCTGAAAAAGGTGTTTTAGCCTTAGGAGATCATGGTCTCTATCAGTTAGAATGGGAGACCAGAGTAACCAGTTGGAGTAAAAAGTCTACACATTACCCACCTCTACCCACAGACACAGAAAATTTCTTACAATTCTGCATTTCTGCTGTGCAATTAACTGCAAAATTTCCCCTGAAGGCCACCATGAGCTACGTCTGAACGATAAAAGGAGATTAAAAAACAAAAAATTCTTCCTTCTACTAAGGAGACCAGTCATTGTCTGGCTCACCCAGTTTCTGAGTATATGATGACATTTTGCTTGTCTCCATGTCTCAACCAGTAGTATTCCATGTCACATTATGTATTTTAAATATTTACTCTATTAATCAGATTTTCTGGCTGGTAGTTAGGTTCTAAAATTCTGAAATACTATCACCAGGATGATACTGAGGTTAAATGAACACATTATGAATAGGCATAATGTCACAAAGACTTCTCAGGGCTCTTGTTCTCTGCTTTTATAGAAGCCTGTATTAAGGGCTTGGCCCCCAAACCCTCTGAATCAAAAATACAAGTGATCTCTCCAAACAATTTTGATTTGCATTTTAGCACATATAGTAAGGAAGATATTTAGCTGGATTCATGCGCCATTTCAGCTAACATGAGCAGAAGTGAGAATCTGCAGAGAACATGCCAAAAATGATATGTTAATAGCAAATTTAATCTTGATTATGTTGTGTCACACGAAATGAAAACCCAATCAATATTCATCATTTTTTCAGGAAGGGAATTGCACTGAGTCTAGACCATTTTTATTTAGCTATACTCTGCTAGGAACATATGTGTACCTATTGCATAAGTTTATGTTTCAGCGTGTTCCTGTCTGTCACGTGAAAACTTTTGTAAAATAGGGATGAAAAATGTGAGTAACAGAAACTTCTTGACCTTCGAAGAGTAAACGATGCTGAGTATGCTTTCCTTTTGCTTGGAGCAGGGCCAGAACAATGAAAAATTGACCCGAGGTGAGAAAGTCAGTCTCAGGGTGTGGAAATTGCTGCAGGGCATACACTGCAATGAGTAAAGACAGAAGTAAATCGGAGCTGCTGGGCACGCTGTCTGAGCTAATCACACTGCAGGCTGCAGCAAGCAGAAACATGCTCCATTTCTGCCACTGCCAAAGAACTGAAATAATTTGGACTTGGCTTTCATGTTGTATCACGAGCACGGGGCTGATTATCTTTTCTCTTTCTACCCTTAAAGGCACCTGCCAAAAATAAAAGCTATTTTTGACAGGATGGCATCACTGAAGGCCTCATCTTCCATGTGTTTTTATTTTGATGGAAATCTTCCCCACTGGTTAGTATTTGAGTAGTTTCTTTAATGTTACACATTCAGATAATATTTCCTGTGAGGCTCCTGTCCATCCGCTTTGCCCTTGAATTTTTTACCTTTTATTTTCTGTCAGACCATCACCCTTTCATGCTGTTTGTCATAGAATCTCTGTAGCCTCGTGCCTTACACTGCTTCCCAGCACTACCTGACTGTTAACAACCTTGAGATCAGTAGGAAGGGCAAAGTGCTTCTGCCTAACAGCGTATATTTGATACTTGATATTAAAAAATGAAATGATGCATCACAGGATGATTTCTGGCTTTATCTAACATCATTGATTTCTGCGTAATGAAATAATTTCAGAATTGAAAGAACAATGCTGGACTTGATGATTCACATGGGTGTCTTGTAACTAGGGATATCCTACAATTCAGTGTCTCCTTCGGTGTTTTGCTTTATTTAAATTACTATTCAAGCTATAATACATTAAACACCACCTCACCAAGGGGTATCCTACAGTTGTAAGAACACTGACTTTGCAAGGGGAAACTGTAGAGAAAGGCTGACAAAAAAACACAGAATTAGCCCAATATGTTTAATAAGATTTATTGGAGTTTAATGTTCTAATAAAAACTCTACCTGTAAAAATTTTACCTAAACCAATATCCAAGTACTAGTATTTCATATATTCAGTATTACTTCCATGAATTTATAGGGAAAGAGAGCTTTCCTTGTCTATCTTAAGTGGATTGGGCACAAGTGTGAAAGGGCATTTAACTGTTACAGCACTTATCCCTGATGATTAGGGAGAGGTCTGAAAATTAGAGATGAGTTCATAAGAGCAATCTAAATCAGCTTTGATTACAAGAGACACAATGACATCTTCACTGTCTAGCTTGACTTGTGCTCTCATATTATCAAATGAAGATATGGGCTCGGTATCCTTAAGGTGGAAATCTTGCATATTATTCCATGAAGAATGGAGCTTTTAATAACATCTTGCCTACTGTAAAGCATATCCATCATCAAGAATGATGAGCTTTTTGTGTGGTGGATGTGATTTGATGACGTACTGTGGAAATCTAGAAACCAAAGCACTTAAAAAGGGAATCTCACTTAACATGAATGTTTCATTATTTTTGTTCTTGCAGAATGTCCTTCAGTAACAAATAAAAATACATAATGCTCATATCACATATTATATTACACTATTGGAAATGTTTATTTGTACTATATTTTGGCTCAAATATTATCATTTTTGATCTATACAAATATTTTAAAATATGGGAAAAGAAAGATTATTTGTGATTTTATACAGCAATAGTATTTTCTTATTTTGTATGTGATTGAATGAAAATACTGAATTAAAGTGGACAATTACAGAATTGTAGGGGTTGGAAGGGACCTCTAGAGATAATCTTGTCCAACCCTCAATGAGTACATTTCTCAAAGTTACAGGAGAAAATGAAGTAAATGTAATTTATAATGTATATAATGTATGAACATGTAAATCATATTTTCATCTCCACATAAACAGATGAAATAAATTTGATTTTTTATTTCTCCTATTGCTCTTACTTAACTTGACACACTCTTCTATCTGTACTGAAGTCAGTGTGTGCAGAACTCTCTAGATGGTGATGATATTCCTTGCTCCATGCTCAGCCTGTATCGTTCTTTCTTTTGATTGAGCCACTTCCAGGTTGAAGGTCTATTTCTGTCCATTCCCTTTTCCCTAATTTGACTGGTTCTGCATGTGTAAAATATTGGCTTTTTTTTTTTTTTTTTCCTTTCATCTAGTCACTTTGTTTTGCCAGGAAGTGCTCAGTGACCTACATCTCATGCTGTGATTTGATAGAGCTGTGTTGGGATGATGGGAAGAAGCACTCTGCTGTGAGATGCATGATAGCGACTAGTCCTTAGGCTGAAATCAACCCAACCAGGACAAACAGCTGCAACCACACCATTAAATTAGGAATGGGATTCACCTCCAGTCACTGAAGCCAAACTAAGGGTAGGAAAGGATGAGGAGGTACGACAAAAAATCACCCCATGATATTCTGCTGCTGATTGTGTTTTTCTATCCACTTGGGTCAAATGAAATAATGTATAATTTTGCAAGAAAACATGAAAACATGTTACAGTAAAATAAGTAGTGATGATATGGCAGTGTAGAAGTGAAACATTTCACCCTCCCTGTTTTTCCATAAGGGTGACAGGGAGGTTTTGAACTGTCTCAGAAATACAGGATGAGATGATCTCAGTGTTCATTAATATCCCATTTTCTCTGATTGTGGTGTGGTTCTGTCCTCAGTTTCATTGGTGTCCATGTGACCTTTTAGCTCTTTTATCTTTTTATCAAGTGGCAAAGACATTTTACCCTCAGGTAAATTCTCTGCTATTCCCCTATCTACAATTTATATATTTATTTTTGTCTACAGGTAGAACACAGCTCCACTAGATGGCAGCCAGGATCTTCACAGACCTGATCCCACGGAAACGAGATTGCAGCTCCCTTGACACATATCAATTAAAATGTTCTAATCAATCAATGAATTTTATCATCATATTTCCAGTGAGACTCATTGCATTCAGTGCAGCACCAATGGACCTACAGCCACAACATTACAACTCTTTTTATTCCCTTTCTATTTGCCTTAATTCTCTGAAATGATCATAAGGGCACGAGGAGGGCTCCCTTCAGAAAAATCTGTTTGCATTAGATGTCCTTGTAGAGAAAGACAAAGGTACTCCTGAAGCAAGCATCCCAACCCAGGATGTCCCTTAAATAGACTGAGTATGGATTCTGTCATGGCCCAACCTTGAGCTCAACCTGAGCATGGTCTGCAACCTCCTTGGTTCCCAGGTAATGAGGGTAGGATAACAGGTGACGAATTTGAGCTGAGCCAGGGGAAGTTTAGGTTGATCATTAGGACTTTTTTTCTCAGACAGAGTGGTCAGGCACTGGCACAGGGAGGTGGTGGTGTCTACATTCCAGGAGGTGCTTCAGAGCCATGGAGATGTGACACTTGGGGTCACAGTCAGTGGGCACAGAGGGAGTGGACTGGGGGTGGGCTTGGGCGTCTCAGAGGTCTTCTCCAAACTCAATTGTTCTGTGATTCTATGTTTCTATGAAAGGGAATACATCTCTTACAGGTCTGCCAAGTCTCTTTGCATTGCTGGTGGGAGTATGTTGGAGAAGAGATTGTGTGAGGCTTTTCCCTCCCATTTGAGCAGATGATGGAGAAACAAGCAGATGGCAAATCTGACAAAGCAAAACCCAGATCACTAGTATGCATCAATCAGTATCTCAGAGCTAGTGGCTGAGAGAAAACCACTCCTGCCAGAAGTTTACTCCACCAAGCAGCAAGTGTGGGTTGGGTGCACCTCGTGTACATGCAGCAGTATTGCTGTGGCAGTTGCCACAAAATCCACCTGAGATGTCAAGGAACAAAAATAAATTGAATTAAGATGTGGCCTGGGTTTGGTGCTGCAGTAGCATGTCTGTTTGTGGTGGTAGGACATGACCTCCAAGCTGTTCAGGGCGACTTGTGACAGTGGAGGAAGCATTTGCTAAATCAGGTCCCAAAATTACTGTATATTTTCTAAATATTTGTGACATTTCTGTATTTACTTTGTATTTACTTTCTACTTGTGCATTTGTGTTACTTTCATGCATTTTAATGTTTGTTTCTTTGTTTTTTTGAGAGGGGAACTTATGGGCTTTTAGTGTGCCTGAAATGGGGCCTGAAATGGGGGAATCTGATTCTAGAAGGTTGTGGTTTGAATGTGGAATTCAATTTAAAAATAAGTATTTTGGATGTTTGTGGGTATGCTCAGCAGAAAGAATGGACAAAGGGTAAATTCTATGCGTAGAGAGTGTTAACAGGATGAGTTTCTGCATGTCCCAATCACTGATTATAAAACTATCTTATCTTCTGCAGGGGATTTAAGGAAAATCATTCCAGTTCTGACTGAAAAATGGTTTTATACTTTTTTTTTTTTTTTTTTTTCTGATATAGAAGAATGCTGCAACAACCGAAGCACTGAAAACATTAACTTACTGCTACCTTCATAACTAAAGCTAGAATGAGTATCTTGGGAAAGTCAATGTTTTATTGAAAAATGAGCTCCTTCTCTACTAATTTTACAATCTTTGAAAAGTTTCTGAAGAGTTCTTGTAACCATGGATGTACTGCTTATGAAAAACAGCTCAAACTCTCACGGTTAAGGTTGCACGAATGCTCAGGTCTCTTCCTGGAAGAGAGATTTTGTTAATTCAAACCATTGTATTTTTTGCTGTTGTTGTTGGTTTTGGTGCAATTTTTTCTTTTTTTGTTGTTGTTGTTGTCTTTGTTAATGTAAAAATGGCTTCCGTAATTTTGAACAGGAAATAAAGACAACTGCCACTGTTAAAACTAAAATCGCTATTCATCAAACTAAGAGGGTCATCACGGGGTTCCCTTGTGACTTTATTTATTGTAGCTCTACTTACTACGGGAATATTGTGTTTCAGTAGAGAGAGGACAAACCTCTACTGGTGGAGAGTCATTAGGTCTCCAGTAATAGCAGTGTAAATACGCTCGATACCTGCTCGTATCATTCTGTGAGCTATCCAGAGAACCTCAAAGTTTGGGATTTACTTATTCTCCCAGCATGTGGCATTTGCTTTGCTTTGCTGTTTCTGGCAAGTGCCTGGGCATGGGACATGACACATCAAAGCCTGTGTTGTCTATTCACGTCCCTCAGCTTTTTTTTTCATGATTTCCTTCCCAGAAACTCAGTAACAAAAGGGAAATAGCTTTTAATGTCTGGTCAGTTTTCAGTCTCAGTTTCTCTGCTTTAAAAGATTTGGGGAAAAAAATAGAATAGCTTTTAATAAAGTAGCAGCTACTGGAACACCGGTAGTTCTCTCTCCATCCAGAGACATAACAAAAATATAATTTAATTTGATTAATTCATAGCCTACATTCAAATCACTGGGTTCTGTTCTCTTTCCTCTTTTTATGCATACATATTTTTCCTTTTTCTTTCCACCCTACTTTCTTTTGGCACTTGCATTTACCAGCTATTTGAGAACAATTCCGATGCTTTTAGCAGGAAGCAGTGAGCAGCAAGAGAACTGCCAGAACATTGGTACCTTGACTTCTGATGTGTGATGGAGGGAAACATTTGGTGAGTCATATAATGGCATATTGAGACAAAAGGAAGCTAAATTCCTCTAATTTTTTCTGCTCTTTGCTTCACAGGTGACTGCTCAGGATTTGGAAATGTGCTACATTTCTATCAGTACTACCCTCGTCTTTCTTTGTAGCCACATATTTGAGCAATGAAATATGAAAATAGCAGAAAGCAAAATGAAATAATATGTTTCCATCAGAGCTGTCTGGAACACTGTTTTTGATGGTTTCTTGGCTGTTTTGGGAGGTCAGTGCATGTGTCAAAAATCTTTCCTCCATGGAAGCAAGGCTTTTTGTATGGACTATTGATTTTGGAAGGGGATTTTTGACTTAATGCTAGAACTTTTGACTAGTCTGAAAAAGGCCCAGATATCAGACTGAGAGATTAAGTACAAATTCATTTGACAAACTGTCAGAGGTGTGCACAATAATGTGGCCCCAAAAACCAAGCCTGGGGAGCAGGAGCTGCTGTGCTGCTGTGCTGCCCTGGTGGCAGTGGAAGAAAAGAGAGCAGTGCTGGGGAGGAGTTCCTTTTCACGAGAGATGCCTTTAGCTCCTTAAATACATCTTGATGGTCAGACTAGATAATCTTAGTGGTCTTTTCCAACCTTCATTATTCTATGATTCTACAAAATAGTCTCTGAGATATGCCACCAAAAAGTCTAGGAAATGTCCAGATCTGAAGAAAACTGCCTTTGCCCATCCATGCATGGGAAATTACACAAATTGAGCTCTGAGGTTCAGGTTTGCTCTTTGATCCAGCAGTGGGACAATGGACATCCGGTGTTAAGGAGCAGTGTACAAGTTGGCCTCCTCATGGTAAAAGTCAATCTGATTATGTAGCAGAAAAAATACGTGCTATTCTTTGTTCTGTAGGGTTGTCAAATTTAAAAGTTTTATTCTGAGCTCTCCTGGCTCATGCTTCCCCCATTCTGACTCTCTTTTCAATATTATTTTGATAAGAACAAGCAAACAAAGAAATGCTAAAATGACACTGTTGGTTTCAGCCTGTTTTGAAAATTCTGTTACACACAGTTGGCTTTTGTTTGATCCAAAGCAAAGTTTTTCACAGGCTTCATTTGTGATCAACAGGCTGTGCAGGCAGTGCCAGGGGATGGTCTTTTTTTCCTAAGCAAAACATTGGAGACACCCAAGGTCAGAAGACAGGGCTCTGGACACCTGATTGGGCTGTAGGTGTATGTGTGCACTGCGGGGAGTGGGATTAGATGGCCTTTAAGGGACCCTTCAACTCAGACAATTCTACAGTTCCACGATTCTATGATTCTATCCAATACAGGGAGATGAACTGCACTCCTGTTTTGATATTACTCCCCAGTGGCTCTAATGGGGCTCTGCCTCTAACATAGATTCTTTATTTTTTAGGTATGTATCCTTAAATGTCTAGCATTACAGCATATGTATCCCAATTCCAGAGTCACAGTTTACTTCTGCATTGATTATCTTTATTTTTAAGAGGGTTTTTCATTGTGTCAGGGTTTTTATTTTTGTCTATTTTTGTTTGTTTTGTGTTTCCAATGAACTTCAGATGGGAATTGACTAAATGTTCTACAATATTGCATTCACTTCTGAAAAACAAGGCAGGCAGGATACTGAGCATGAGAAGGAAAGCTAAAGGAGAAACAGAATGAAGAGCAGAGGTGCTCTGTAAGATGTTGCAGTTACAGAAGGAGAAAAAAGAAATGTTGTAAGGAAGGCAAGTGGTAAATGATACACACTTGACAGAAAATGCTCTGTGTCAAGTGAAATAAAAGGAATTTGCCAAAAATTGCCCAAGTCCCTTCAATTTCTCCTCTTGTTTGCTTTGTTGCTCCCTTCATAGTCCTCTGCAGGAGTCTCAGGAGACATCTCTTAACACCTCCGACAGGAAAGAGGTTTAATTTATTCTTCTCTTCAAAGGTGTCAGAGCCTTGAAGAAGAGAACCCTGATGCTTCGTGTTCTGATTTTTTTCCAGAGAGCAAACTAAAAACTTCAAATAAATCTGAATTTGGATCCTTGGAATTGACTTTTTTCTACCTGGACAGAGCTTAAAAAAGCAAATTTTTCTTTAAAAAAACCCAAGCAAATCAAAGAGAAAACATAACAGTTCTATTATTTCTTCAGTTCAGAGTTCAGTTTCAAAATACATAGGAAATGTCAAATTTGTGTGACTGTGGTTTCTGTTTTGCTCCACACCGAAGCTGCTTTAAGGCAAGATTTTTCTTAGTGACTTTTCAATGTATTGTAAGTGCGAACTTTAGCAACATATTCACAGAACCACAGAATTCAGGGGTTGTAAGGGACCTCAAGAGATCATCGAGTCCAACTCTTCTGCAAAAGCAGGTACTCTACAAATAGGTCACACAGGTCAGTGTCCAATTGTTGTGAATATTTGCATAGAAGAAGACTCTACAACCACTATGGAAAGTCTGTTCCACAGCTCCATCTCCTTTTATCATAAAGAATTTGTTCTGAATATTAGTATGCCACTTCCTATGTCTAAGTTTTAGGCCATTGCTCCTTGTCCTATCACTACACACAACCAAGAAGAGCCTGGCCTCATACATTTGCCTCCCACTTTCCTTTATCTTTTTATAAAAATGAATCAGATCCTCCCTCAGTCTTCTTTTCCCCAGGCTGAACAGATTTAGGCTACTCAGCCTTTCCTCATATGGGAAAGGCCTTATCCTCTAGGCCCTTTAGGATCTTTGTGGCCCTCTGCTTACATACTCTACTCAACCCTATTGGGGAGGTTGTACCTTACTTAGACAATTTGACATTTGACATCTGAATCTCCACTAATCAAATAAGAATCTCTGGATAGATGTTGGAGAGAAGACATCTCTCAGAGTGCAGGTCTTCAGCTCTTAGGCTCATCATCCTGAACTGAAATTAATTGTGCTCAGAGACACTTCTATCCAGCTTCACAAAAAGTGTAGGCATTTGTATGTTATCTAGAGACAGGACTGTCATCAGCTAAATCTAACTTTGTAAAAACTATGCATAAACAACCAGATTCATCTGTTCACAAGTAGATGTTGAGTGCTGCTGGAGAGGTGCTGAAGCATTTTAAGTACCAGTGTAAGGAAGACAACTACTGTGCAGGAGCTGCATGAAACCTATGGCCTTCTATCAAGAAGAGAAAAAGGAGCTGTATCTCACAGGGGGAGCTAATTAGGTGGTGTCTGAAGATGTGATGCTTTTGCCCAAACATGATCATTTATTACAATGAACAAGAGATGAGATGTTTGTCATATGAGATGCTTCAGGGTATGGGTGGGTGTCCAACCTTTTGGCTTGTCTGGGTTGCACTGAGTGAATAGGAATTGTCTTGGAAAATGAATGTAATCTATTGCCTATTAATAACAGATTAGAGCAGTGACAACTGAAAGCAAACTAAAACCACCTTTTGCCCACTCACTGTTTTCTGCCTCTTCCCTCCAATGGGCACAGAAGAATGGGCATTGGAAGCTGTGGTCAGTCCATAACACTTCATCTTTGCTGTTTTTTCATGGTCTGTCTGCTCCTGCTGCACATGAGGTCCCTCCCATGGAATGCCACTCTTCCCCAACTGGTTGGCTCTTTCTGACATGAGGCACTGCTATGTTCTGCTTGCTGAAGCCACTCCTGCAACTCTCCACTACCAAAACCTCACCATGTAAACCCAATACACCAACATACAGCTTAGATTCCTCTATTTAGGTGTCTTTATTTAGTTCTAAGTTCCACCACTAAAAATGAGGTCAATGTCAAGTGCTTATTCCAATCATCCACACACAGTGGTGTCACTTGGAATGACCTGCATTTCTCAAGGGGACAGGTATGGACCAGCTGCTAGAGGAGTAATAGTTTAGTGGGAGATGAAAGACCAACACAAGCTTCATCAAGTGCTGGTATGTATGATAATTTGTTCCTTGGATCTTTCTGACTTCAACTTGAACATTCTTGTTGAGCCATTTAGGTGTTTTTCTTGATCTCCTGGATAGTTCTGAAAACAGCACCCTAAGATAGACTGAGATTACTAGTGGGGGATCTTGACATTTGCAATACAAGGAAGATGTAGGTGTTTGTAACCTTCAGCCATTCTACACAGTAAAGCAGAGCTCTACCAAGCAAGTTGTACAGGGTCTGTGTGGACTTATCCAGTAGCACTGCTGCTACTATGGAAACATGCTTCTCTCTGATGGCAGTTGAGAAAAATACAGTTTCATTTTTAATGTCTTTCTGGGTGGTTAGAAGCCACAAGCAATTCTTCGTTCTAGTTCCTCTCAGTAGGATCTTCTCAGGAGCATATAGATGAAAGGATAAAGACTTGGAACATCACAAAGGCTCAGTAAAAATTGAAGAGAGAGAATGAGAGCAGAAGTTGAAGCAGCAGAGTCTTCTTCTATGAGCTATTCCTTTTGAAATTTATGCAAACAGAATGCAACTTTGTAAAGGGAGCAGAGCATAATTCCAAACACTAATGAGAATACTTGGACAACGAAGGCAAGCTGCTTAATTATATATGTAAATTGCAGAAGAATTAATTGAAATGTCCCTATAGAGCATCACTGCAGTGTCTGTCCTCTTAGATGACAGAGGCCCTGAATTCGAAGATATTTTTTGTTTTTACTGCTGCATAGGTGACAAAAGAGATTTCTCAGTTACATAATAGATTTTGTTGTATTAATCACACTACGTAGCAATTAAGCTAACACTGCTAATTGCTGTGGACACGTTTTAAACCTTCCATTTAGATTACATTTTAAAATTTTGACATTGCTTCAGGGCTATGGTTGCAGGAGTATGTGCAGGAAGCCTTCAGATTTATAAAAGAGGACTTCGTGAGGGATGAAGATAAATTAGTCCAAACAAGTGAGCAGGTGAAGTTCTTTTAGCATTCATTAGCTATTTAGAAGTTAGAAATAAAATCTAAACTCGTTGTGGAGAATCCCTATAGTGAACAAAATAAAATACAACAAAATGATATTCAGAACTTCCCACACATAATTCATCTACACTCTTTTAGTCATATCTTAAGGGAGATTGAGCTGACATTTGGAATTATCTGTTTCCAGTGACCATAGAGACAGCCTACAAGTGTAACTTGGAAAAGGCACTTAGCTCTAAGATGACTTGAATTCTGTCTCACCTGTCTGCCCAAACCAGTGAAACAGACATTTCCAAAATTATAGTTAACCCATGTGTGCAATTTATAGTGCATGAGAGTGGAACATGTACAGAATCTGATTCCCTCCTAATACCAGAGTGCAAATGCAGAAATGAAGAGAACTTCATGTTTATGAATTTTTTACTTTTACTTTCAGATAGCTGGCATTTTGTTTCTGAGCTTTCATCAACCTTAACCTTTTATTTCCCTTAATAAAGAAACCCTTACACTGTATTTAGATTGAGAGTTCTTCAGAACCTGGGAAAGTCTACTGTCTACCTGCAAAAGAAAACCAACAGAAGATTCATACATTACTTATTTTCCCCAGACTGAAGGTACAAACCAGATAAATTACTTTTGCCAACCAACTGCTGACAGGTTGACCTCAGCTGTTATTTTAACCACTAAGTTTCTCAGAAGATCATTAATCAGCCAGTTTGTTAGACTTCTTGACATCTGAAACAATCAAGGAGCAGCAGATCTACTCATCTACCTGTCTACTTATCTACCTATTTGTGTCTTCTACATAGCAAGCAAACCGGTTTTCTATCTTTACCTACTTAACAACCTATTTCTCCTCTAATAAGCAGTATTTTGTAAAGCATATTTTTAGGTGGTAATGACATAACACACTTCAAGCCAGTTAAGCATCATGGTTTTCCTTTGCCTGATGGCTCAGCCCAGTACTATTTCCTCTCTGTAGAGTGAGAAGCAAAAAAATAAAAGCTGAGAGCAAGGAAACAGAAAAGAATTAACATTCAGATGAGCTGAAGCAGAGACAGTTGAAAGAAGCATATTGGAACATCAGTGTAGGGAATTTCCTTTCTTTCTATTTTTAGAAGCTTTTGTATATTAAAGATAAGCATTTTAGCTTTCCTTATTGTGTAATTAATCAGCACTTAAGTACATATGCAGTCACAAATCAGTATCATTGTCAACAACAATTGTATATTAATATACTGCACAAGTCATCTCTCTACCGATTAATCAAGTGTGGAGTATCCTGCTCTGAAAGGATCCCTCATTCCACCTGTCTTCTGCCATTCGTATTAGACCTATTGTCTGTTAGGCTGCTGTTCATGGAACAAGACAGCCCCTGGTGTAATAGTTACCAAAGAGCAGAGATGAAAACTGAAGGATTTTTCACATTCTGAATGTCAGCAAAGCTTTTCCCTCTGTTATTAACAACAGAAAGGAACAATTTACAAACATGTTCCTGTAAATCAAGCATTTCTCCATCAAACACCTTCCAAGTAGAGTAAAAGAGTCAATTTATTTGTTCTGCGCTATTGAGTAGTTGAGGACATTGAGAAATAATAATATTAGTTCAGTCTAGTTTGTATCCTTTGCTTACCTAAGTAATTATTTTAGATATTTATGCAGCCTGCTCCTAAGAAAGCAATCTGTCTGGAGATTCTTCTCACTAGCAGGCTTCATAACTAATGACTTTGTAACTCCCTGAAACAACTCCTGCTGAGATCTAAGTCCTTTTCTTTTTGTTTTAGCTGAAGTAGATGCAAACGTGAATGAACATCTTTCCTTTTGACAGTCACGACTTCAAAAGAATTCTTTCATTTGCTTTACACATACTCCTTTATAAGAAGAAAGATAGATTTGGAAAATTTCTATAAATCAAGTTACCAAATGCCAAAGAGAGAAACACAACAGAGATGGACAAAGACCCCTCACAAAGAAGCTGATGAGTTCTGCTGTTGTTCTTGAACACACTGGGTACGAATGATGGAAAATTAAGTTGGCAAGAAACAGGAGTTTCACATTTATTATGCTTCCCCAGCTTTACAAAATGATTCAGGTTGATATGATAATTGATTACGGCTAATTTTATCATCAGAGCTCTCCATTTAAATAAACAGCATACTTAAAGTATTTTGCCAAAGGTCCTAATTATCAAGCATGCAATTCACTGCACAGAATTGTAAATATATGAAAGTTACATATCTCAGTTTATAGTACTCTCTCTTTTTTTTAATAGTCACTGGAGAGAAATAGGCACCGACAGAGAACATTTTTATCTTAGGGTTAAAGAAATCATCTTGTTGCACTGTTTCTTTCTCTCCCATGAATATGAAGGGCCCCCAGGATGTCTAATTCAGGCTTTGAGTGGTGTCTTGCCTATGTCAGAATAAATACATCTTACATAAGAAGAGAAAGAGCAATATGGACGCAAAATAAATTAAACTTAATGATTCTTTTCAACTAATAGAGATGAAATCAAAAGGGGATTTATAAAAAAATATGCTATGGTTCAATATCAGAGGCAGGAATTAAATCCAGCTCTCATCCAGCTTATCATCTTATTATAATACAGAGACATAACAATTCAAAATGTCCTACCAGTTGTTTCTCCAGAGTAGGAAAAGTGAGGTATGGTGAAGTGGAAAGAAAAATAGGTAGAAGACTTCAGGAGCTGTTGATAAAAGGAAAACTGCCAGAAACAGAACGCGTATGCTGGGAGAGCAAAACAAATGTTATCTAAGCATCTTATTATCTTATTTATTTATTTTATTATCTTATTTGTTTGTTACCTTTTGTTCTCCAAAACACACAGAACAAGACCTTCAATGCCCACATCCTATCCTATCCCATTTGTAGATAACAACAGCCATCATCTCAAAATTAGAGTGACCTTTTCGCAGTCTTCTGTTTGAAAAAAATAAAGTTCTTTACAACTCTGAAAAGGATAATGACCTGTGAATAATTTCCCAGATAAAAACAGATGTATTGTATTTCTGAACTCTTTGTCTACATTTCTGTGTTGTGTTGATACCCCCATTATTGTCATTAAGGATATAGAGTTTGATTCAGTTGTGATTTCATAGATGTCCAGTGATAGTGGAGATTCCCTTGGATGTCTGATTCGTCCATGCTGTGACTCACTGCTAGACCCAAGGGACCAAGAGAAAACCCCCAAAAAAGGATATATTGAAAAGAGTACCTAATACTTATGGTTCTGTGGCTGAATCGAGTTTCAAAGAGTCAAGAGAGCTACTCATCTGGTACTGGCATCCATCTAGTGAAAGGAACAGATCTTTATGCTCTGTTGTGTTGGTTGCAATGAACACCTGAGACACTGCACATATGTAGATATCTGCATTTAAAAAATTACATTAGTGCAATTATTTAATCGTGAGTTGTAGCCATATGGAGGAATAACCCCACATTAAGTATCCAGAATTCATGTTTTTAAAAAGAACCATTGGCTATTGTTTGAAAGAAAGAAGTCTCAGATTGCTCAAGAAATCCTCTTGCATACAAGGCTCACTATGAACAGTATTCACACAATCTTTTGGCAGCAGGATTAGAGTCATTTAGCAAGTTATTTAACTTCCACCCAGACAAAGATAATTCATCTATGAAGCAGCTTACCAAGTATCTAAGAGGATGTTGAGATAATCCACACTGATTATCCACCAACGGTTCATCCCAGCAGTAGAGAAATGGATATAAGGATATGCATATAAAAATTTTATATCTTACGATTTCCTTCCTGCTCCCTCCTGCAATAGATAACTATGGCTTATGTCTAAATGAACATTTCAGGATCTAATCTTTTAATCAGTAAAATATTTGGTGTATTTCTTGAACTTACTCTTGGATTTAAGCCAGTGGATGGAGAAAATTCTGACAAACTCCCTCCCAGATGCTTGCTGTACTTTGAGAGCTAAAGTTCTTAAGATACTTAGCTACAAGAAATTTAACCTCACAGGCGGTTCCTTCTTTAAATTAGTCAAAGCTCACTATAATTTCAATTAGTACTCTTGAATTCTGCATACACACTAAATTCTGGGAAATATGGTCAGGAAGTAACTTAGAATAATTCATTGATGATATAACTCATTGTATCATTTAATATGTACATTGATTAAAATTAATTACTGAGGTCCCTTGAACCTCAGCAAGTATTTCACACTTGTGGCTGTTATGATATAGTGCAGTCTTGGAGAAATTAAGGTTCAAAGGTCTGTCATATGTGGATAACCCACTGGGATCAGTCATTATCTCTGATAGCGTAGCTACAATATATATGTTTGCATTAGCAGATACTAAAAAGTTGATCAGTTTGGGTTTTTTATGGTTCCGTTTTGGAAAATATATTTCTGCCTTTCTACAGGCAGAGAAATACAGACTATAGTAATTATCAGTGAGCACAGCACTGAGGAAACAAAGGAACCTGATCTTAGATGTTGAATGACTATCATTGTCATTCATAGTACAAGCTGGTATTTTTTTCTTCATGTTAGCAATTTTTTAGACATCAACCACCTCTCTAGGAAGTCTGTTCCAGTGCTTGACCACCCTCTGGGTAAAGAAAAATATCTCCTCATATCTAGTCTGAACCTCCCCTTGTGTAGCTTGTGTCATTCCCAACCATATTCTCATTGGTTACCAGGGCTAAGAACGGCAAAAGTAGATTTCATTTTCTGAAGGATTAGGGCACATGAGAAATTCAGCTGCTGATTTTTGCTCATTGGGTAAGGACGTCAAGGTAACTCAGTTAACCAACTCCTTCAAATTTGTCCTGAGGCCGTTTCTCAGTCTAAAGCATAATTTTCAATGGAGTAAAGCTTGCACTGGTTGTTTAGACTTGTAACAGAAATCACACCTATTAGTATTTATGAAAGAAGCTACATAAAATACTAAAAAGTGTATTAGTTCCTAGCAATGGCCATCAGTAGCACGATGAAAAGAAATTCAAATAAACTGAAGTTTGAATAAGGGTAAAACTATCCTCTTTTCCAACCTCCATTTCACTCTGAACATGGCAATGCTTTTTCTTCTAGGTTTTGAAATGAATAATAAATCTGAAACCTTACTGAAATATGAAGAGCTTTGTGCCCTTGGAAAAACATCAGCTAACCATTCCCCCATGTAAACTTCCTAATTTGCTTCTGATCATCATCATCTGACTTGCTATCATGATTATTGTTAAGCAGAAATTACAGAATCACAGAATTGTAGGGGTTGGAAGGGACCTCTAGAGATCATCAAGTCCAACCCCCTGCCAAAGCAGCTCCCTAAATCAGGTTGCACGTGTAGGTATCCAGGTGGATCTTGAGCATCTCCAGAGAAGGAGACTCCAACAGCTCTCTGGGCAGCCTATTCCAGTGCTGTCACCTGCACTGTGAAGAAGTTCTTATGCACATTTGTGTGGAACTTCCTTTGCTTCAAGTTGTGGCCTTTTCTTCTTGTCCTACCATCATGCATTGCTGAGAAGTCACCCTTTGCCTCCCACACCTTAGATATTTATAGACATGGATCAGTTCCCCCCTGAGTCTTCTTTTTTAAGGCTGAACAGGCCCAGGTCTCTCAGCCTTTCCTCATAAGAGAGGTACTTCAGGCCCTTTATCATCTTTATGGCCTTCTGCTGGACTCAGGCCTATATGTCTTATGAAAATCTTTTTCTTTACCCTAACTCCAGTTTATCATTTGGTGTGTGGGCTACAAAATATCTGATTTAGTTCATTTGGCTAGGTCCAAACAGGGATAGTTGGTTTGTGCAGATCTACAGTGCAAATCATAGAGTTTTTAACCCCCATCCCCACATGATAAAACATAAAATGCAAAAACTAACTAGCTTTGCTACTCAGCTACTTTTGTTTCCACAATGGCCAACAAAACACTAATTCTATTCAAAGTTAGTTCTCTTGAGCCTTGTGGTAGATCTTCTCTTTAAGACCTTGTCAATCAGAATAACACCTCCTTTCTGTGCTACATTAAAAAAAAAAAACAAGGAAAAAAAGAAAAAAAATCAATTTTATTTCTAACAGACAGTATTTTAAGAACATACAAATCTTTTCAAATCAAAGTAGGAAAGAGGCTATCAGTCTATAAAGCTGGATAGTGAAATTATTGTTCACATTATGAAGTGAAGCATTAACCATGAAGCAACAAACTAAAAATAATTAAGTTTCTTATCCCACAGATCAGAATTCATCCTAGGGAATATGTGCACGGCTGAATTCTGAGATGTCAAAATGTGACTGAAGAGCATCCTGTTGTTAAGACACTCAGAAGTGAAGCCTTCAGAGATGGATCCTGTAGGTCAGGTACTACATTAAGATTCAGGAGACAAGTTCAGCCCTGTAGTCTGCTGCACACTTCTTGTGTGAGACTTAATAAATCACTCTGGGTCAGATCTGTGAAGGTGAATAATGTGTCACTGTGCTGCTTGTTACAGTGCTGTCAGTCAAGCTGCCAAGCAGTATTCACAACATCCAAGGCAGTGCTAGGAGCAAGAGGAGGAGGAGATTTGCAGAAGCCAATTCTGTCAATAGAACACAATCCAGGCTGGGTAATAAGAAATGTGAATAGAGTGTTGTGTCATGAGTTCTCGGATAATTTTGAGGTTTTTTTTTTCTTCAGCAGGATACTGCCTCATCCTTGTAGGGAACTGGCAGTTTGATATACACTCCTGGAATTCAATAACTTAGTCTCTTGTTAAATAAGTAAACACATTTAAAAAATTTTTATGAAAAAAAAAAAAAAAGAAATCTTTTATTCTGTGGATGGCATGCTACCTCCCTACACCTGGAAAGATGCTTGGTTAAGGGAGCTGGGCTTGTTCAGCTTGAAGAAGAGAAGGCTGCAGAGATTGCAGCTTTCCAGTACTTGAAGGGAGCTTAGAAGCAGGAGGGGGACTGACTTTTGTACATGGTCTGATAGTGATAGGACAATGGGGACTGGCTTTACACTGAAGAAAGGGTAATTCAAATCATATGTGAGCAGGAAGGTGGGTGGTGAGGCCCTGGCACTGCCCAGAGCTGTGGTTGTCCCATCCCTGGAGGGCTCAAGTCCATGGATGGGGCCCTGGGCAGTCCGAGCTGGTGGGAGACACTTAGCCCAAGGCACAGGTTGGAACTATGTGAGCTTTAAGGTACCCACCAACCCAAGCCATTCTCTGATTCTTTGATTCTATCATCTCTGTGCTTTGACAGCCTCTGCTCTAATCAGCAGGCCATCAGGAGGGGGTGGATGTTTCAGTTCTCTGCATAAGCCACAGTGCTTTGCATGAAATAATTCAGTATGAATTGGACCAGAGGGAGAGGGAGAGAGAGAGACATTAGTGAATGTAATTTTTGAACCCCAGAGGCTAGTCAGTTACTGGAGGGAAGGGAGACAGGCTTGAGTCCCTCTTCTAATTAACATAAGTAATGTATGCATTCACTGGAGCATGGTGTAAATGCAGCTTCCTGTCTCCTGGGTTCATGTGCTAACTGCAAACCCTATTCCTTTCTTTTGCTCAGGTAACTGTTAATTAGCATGGAAAACAGCAAAAAAGATCTGGCAGAATGGTTTCAGAACCCACCAGACTGCAGCCTAATGGTTAGGACATGCTTGTGTGAGTTTAACTTTTCCTGGTTAAGAGACAACCTTAAAATCTCTGACTCTTGGATTTAAAAAATAAATAAATAAATAAGAAAGAATAAAAAGAAAAAAGAAAAACAAATACTGGAAATAAAAACAAAACACTTAAATTTTTTTGAGAATGGAATTGGTGCAAATACTTTTTATAATCCTCAACGAGATTCAGAGAAATGATTGGTTTTTAAACCCTGACAGTGTATAAATACGAATTACATGCTTAGCTGCTCAGTGCCATCAAAATGTACATGGTTCTGGGCATACCCCGAAGGAGACATTTATCTGCTGGTAGAAGCTGACTGGTGGAAGTGCAATCACTTAAGGAACCATTTCTGCTAATGCAAAGGCTGCTGTTGACTGCCTGCTGATTTCTTCTTGGGAATCAGCTGCCTCGCTGACTTTATTTCTTGGGTTTTATATGAAAAAGTGTAGATGTTTACAGCATAGGTATCTACATTTAATCGACTGCCCTTAACTCCTTCCCCATTCATTGTTTGTTTCTTTAATATGCAAAGTAGGAAGATCTGCAAGAAATGCGTTTGTGTTTGACAAAATGGAGTTCACTGTTTTTAGAGTTTTATATGTATAAAGGAAACAGATGCTTCCAGAGAACAAATGATTTTGTGATGATGTTTTTGGATGAGACATTTATGACATGATAAAAAAAATGATTTTTTAAAAACTGAAAAGGAATTCTCACATGAGTGCTGGCCAAGAGTTCCCAGGAAATTTTGTTCTGTGTTTTAGCATGTGATGCTGTCATTCACATCTCAGCACTGAGCCCACATTACAACGTGGCTCAGCCTCGGCAGTATGCTAAAGCATCATCAGGTTTTTGCTGCCATCAACATTGGTTATTGTGAAGATACCTCCACAATGAAGAGTTAAAACTGCAATAGATTCCAACAGTATTAACTGTTTTACTATAAACAAAAGAGGTTTTCAGGTTGGATATTAGGAGGAGTTTCTTCTCTCTTTCAGTGATCAGGCACTAGCACAGGCTGTTCTGGGAGTGGTGGAGTCACTGTCCCTGGAGATGTCCAAGGAAAGGGTACACGTAACACTGAGAGACATTATCAGTGGGCAGTATTGATGGTAGGTGGGCAGTTGGACTTGCTGATCTTAGAGGTCTTTTCCAACCTCTGTGATTCAACCTCTCCTACGAGGACAGGCTGAGAGCTGGGGCATTTCAGCCTGGAGAAGAGAAGGCTTTGAAAAGACCCTACAGCTGCCTTCCAGTACCTGAAGGGGGCCTACAGGAAAGCTGAGGAGAGACTTTTCATAAGGTCATGTAGTGACAAGATGAGGAGGAATGGATTTAAACTGGAAGAGAGTAGATTTAGACTAGGCATCAAGAAGAAATTCTTTACTGTGAGGGTGGTGAGATACTGGAACAGGCTGCTTAGTGACAATGTGGATGTCCCCTCCTTGGAAATAACCAAGGCCAGGCTCAGTGGGGCTGGGAACAGCTTGGTCTGGAAGGAGGTGTCCCTGCCTATAGCCAGGAGGAGCTAGAACTAGGTGATCTTAGAGGTCCCTTCCAACCCACACCATTCTATGATTCTAGATTCTATATGAATAATCAACCAACACTTCTTGCTTGAAGGATCATATTGTATGCTTACTCATCTTAGAAGCTGGACTCAGCAATTCATATAGGTCATTTCCAACTTGGATTATTCTGTGATTCTATGATATTCATGATACACTTCTCCCCCCCCTCCCCCCCCAAAAAAAAAAATCAAAAAGGATCATGTTAACAGAATTCAGAGTTAGTCCCAGAAATTAGGAGAATTAATTTAGTTAAGTCTATTCGTTTCTTCATGCAGCCCTGTAACATTTCAAAGGTGATTTAGAAGAGAAGCTATTAAGCCATCAAGTGATGGTCCAATGCTTTCAGCTGTCAGAAGAAAATGAATATAGCATTATGGTGACTAGCAGGTGGCTCTTAAAAACAGCCCAGCTAATACTGTCAAAAAAAAAAAAAAAAAAAAAAAAAAACCCGAAAACTTTACATGTTATTTGTCTTAAGTGTGATGAAGCTCAATTAAAGACCTTGATATATTTCTGCTCATTTTTACAGTTTGTCAACAGCATTTTCCTCAACATCCATTTACCTGATTATTATTATTACTTTAAAGAAAATCCTCATCCTTCTAATTCTGAGTGAATATTAAAGTAAGTATTCTGCTGTGTGATTTCAAGCAAATTTTCTGAGATAAAAAGCTGTATCAAAAGACACTATGAGGCTAAAAAGGACACAGCATTTGATTAAATGAGCAAGATATGACTTGTAGGTTTGATCACTGGTTTGCAGCAAGCCCTCATCTCAATTATTGTCCCTCAGACAATATCAATGTAGTAACATTTAACAGGAAACACTTCAATTCACATTTTTTTCTTTATTATTAAAGCCTTTCAGAGTTATCACTGAATTGTTAAGACTGTAAAATGTCAAGACCTTGAAATGAGACTGAAAGGAAATGTCTTCATGGAAAAAGAGAGACTGATAACTAATGGCAGGAGTTATGATGTCTACTTTTAGGTACACAGTCCGTGTTCTGCAACTTAAAGCTCCAGATACAGACACCTAGATATAGGTGTTACAGTCTATACCTCCGCATACGAGTTATGTGCCTGAGGTTCTATCCAGTTATGTGCATATGGGATCATGAATGGAATGGAATGGAATGGAGTAGAGTAGTGTAGAGTAGAGTAGAGTAGAGTAGAATAGAATAATGATTTGCGTTGGAAGAAACTTTAAATTCCATCCAGTTTCAACCTGCTGCTATGGGCAGTAACCTCCACCAGACCAGGCTGCTCGAAGTCCCACCCAACCTGGCCTTGAATACCTCCAGGGATGGTGAATCCACAGTTTTTCTGTGCAGACTGGGCCAGTGTATCACCACTCTCATTATAAAGATTTTCTTCCTCATACCCAATTTAAATATGCCCCCTTTCAGTTCAAAACTCTCTGATAAAAGGTCTCTGCCCAGCTTTCCTGTAGACCCCTTCTAAGTACTGGGAGGTCACTGTAAGATTTTCCCAGAGCTTTCTCTTCTCCATGTTGAACAAGGCCATCTCCCTTAGCTTGTCTTTGTAGGAGAGTACAGCAGCCTCTGAACCCACTCCAACAATCCCACATTTCTTTGTACTGGGGGTCCCAGACTTGATCTCAGTACTGCAGATGGTGCCCCATGAAAGCAGATGGGGACAATTCCCTCTCTGACTTGCTGGCCACCCCTCTGTTGGTTCAGCATGGAACATGATTGGCTTTCTGGATTGCAACCACTCATTGCTAGCTCATATTACAGTTTTTGTCCATCAGTAACATACTTGTCTCAATTTAGACACCTATTACAATATCAGGTGTTACAGGATATTGAAACCTTCTGCATGGATTGGAAGATATAACAGAGAATCTATATGAGTCTTGTGCTCTGATTAGGCAGGCAAGACATTCTGGTCAGCTCAGATGGCATTGCTGCGGCAGTGACTGAGATGAACTCCCAAAGTGGGTGGCAGGATCATCCTCTTTCCACTTACTATTACAGAGACTTCTAAGAATAGACACAAATAGTTTTAGGATGCTATGAGTAGATACTATGAATCTCACAACGAATTTCCATAATCCCACATCTCAATTGTATTAGGGGTATTATGAAAAGCAGCCAAGTTGAAAACATTAATGGACAGTTTGGACACCTCGATTTTTGGGAACAAAAAAAAGGAAAAGGTTTCTGAATCATAGATCCATTAAGACTTCCTAGAATTCATTTATTTATTTATTTATTTTCACTTTCTCAGAACAACTTTAAGCATACCAGAAACTCTTTGTTCTCTTCTATGGATATCTTTTAATTTTCCTTCAGAGTTCATGTGAGAAACAGATAAAGAGACTGCTTCGATAGATAACTCTTGAATATGGAGTTGTAAAGACTGCAGAAGAAGCCTGCAGTGCTGCCTCTTTTTAGGATAGAGCTCTGTCTTCAGATAATTAATTGTTCTAAATCATTCAAGGAATTCCATCTAAAGTAAATTAGCATAGGCAGCTCTCTATCGTGAGTAGAAAAAAAGCTTAGTGATGTCCAGCTTATGGTTTGTACCTCCCGTAACATTAATTCAATTTCATTCAATATAAATGTAAAAGTATTTCAGAGATCACCTTGAAAAAAAAAGCCAATCAAAATTGGATTTTTTAATAGTAACCATTTCAGTGAAATGCTGAAATTCCAGTATATTCTCTTGAATTAAACACCAAAGCACTATGGAGTTAATTAATTTTGTATTTATCAAACCACACCATTTTATAGGTAACAGAATACCACTTGGGTTTTAAAAGACAACACAGTGCTTTCAGATAATCTTATTAATTTCCTTATTAAAGCTCCTGCTCCTAACTTACACATATTTTTCAGCCTCCCTTGAGTATTGGACTATGTTCATGAAATCTTAATTCCAGCTCTTGCATTACACTAACAGAATAACTATCCTCAGTTTCCAAAGCAACTATCAAGGGCTGATATCTAACACACAACTTATTTTTAATTCACAGTGCTGTACACACTAGATGTTATTTTCCTTTTCTCTTGGCTGCAGTGTGGACATTGATTAGGACATTTATTGAATGCTTATTCTGTCTCTCTCCCTCTTTTTTTTTCCTCCAACAGAATAATTCAATTTACTGTTTTTTGCAGATTTACCTATGTTCAGCTTGTTCACACTTGCAAAAAAGTTTCTGTACGTAATGCAGATTTGATGTAATCACACACAACTGCGTATCCATGCTTTTGCAGGAATGTCTTTAGAAATTCATAGGAAGTGTGTTTCATGAACTTTGGGTTGTACCTTCATGCACAAACTATTTCGCTTTTCACTGTTATTTTAAGAGTGAACATGGAATGCCAGTAAAAGTAGCTCTTTCCTCTGGAAGGGATGGATTGGATGTTACATTCCTTCCTTTTCTTTATTTTTTCTGTTTGTCAAAAGACATAGAGACCTAAACACTTGTCATCTTCCTCCAAGCTCACCCTCTGCTCTCCTCTGTCATCTCAAGATGACGTTTTCTTCCAAAGCTTACTTGTCTGATGAAACTTTGTACCTGTTTTAGGATAATAGATCTTTCTTCCTGCAAGGTTTTGTTTCCTTATATGGTTTCAAAGGCAACAGCTATCTTAAAATTAGACATCTACTTTTAAGTGCTTGGATGCCTAAATGGAGAGGCATAAACATTTTCTCTCCTGTGTTCTGAGTGATGGAGAGGTCAATCCTTAGAAACCTGGGCTCTTTCTAACAGTTTCTTGATAAAAAAATAGACAGAGAAAATAACTTAATAAGACGTAGAGATCTTCTTTTCCACACATATTAAACAGTTTTGGTTTCATTTCGTCTTAAGTCCTAAATTTTCTGGAACATTATCCATAATGACAGAAAAGAATGGCCCTATTGTATAGAATAAAGTGCAGTATAGTCTTACAGCACAGCATAGAGCACCAACAGACACTACTTCATCTTAACTATCTTGCGAACTACTTTCAAAGTGCACCAAAGTGATGTCTATAATCATATAAATACCTACTCTTGCTTACTATAACCATTGTCCAAGCAACTGGATTAGACCCCAGGAGGTAATCAAAGCTCATTAAAAGCGATAGAGATCAATATCATGGATCTCATATTTCAGCAGTTCTGATCTTGTTCTCCATGGGATTATGCTTTTACATCTATAGGAGTTTGCCAGACAGTGTTGCCATTTTATTTGATGGAGTATCAGTTTGCACATTGCTCAGCATGAGATGTATGGCCTACACACTTCAATGCAGACTTTTTTTTCTCCTTGTTTTTCACTGGATCTGGTTTGAGTTCATTTAGAAAGTACTCTCTGTAACTTCCTGAGCAGAGGAAGCATAGAGGGAAGTGCCATTCTCTTCTCCTTGTAGACCAGTAAGACTCCTGGAAATGACACAAAGGGGCAGTGGGGTATTCAGATTGGACATAAGGTAACCTGATTTCCACACGTTGTTTTGATCCTTGAATTGGTGCAGTGAATTCAAATCAGTTTACGCAAAAAAATTGTGCCTTTCCTGCTTTCCTGAGTCTTTCAATGTCTTTACTGCCACAGTACACTGTAGGAAAAAAATATAGGAATATCATGTGTTTGGTTTTGAGCATTCTATTATCAAGTACATAATGAGTTTGGAGGAGACAGATACTGCAAATGAATTGCATTGGAGAGAAAATGGCAGATTTTCTGCTAATAATTTTTTATTTCTGTGTGAATATTATACTACTTTAAGGCTAACTGAAAAGCATTTCTATTTTAGCAGACACCTCTAGGCAAGTGAGTTTTTCTTTCCATCAAAAATACTTTCTTCTCAAGTAAAACCTAATTCATTTCCTGCTTTATGTTCCCAGAATAACTGTATCTCATTTTCAATTCAAGAGAAAAATAACATAGAAAACGACTTTCTGATTTAAGAAGTCTAAATAGTATTGATTCACTAAAAAAAGACCTGAGCTTTAGTGGGGCAAAAAATGTTCTCTTTGCTTTAAAATGAGAGTGGAAGTGGTTCTATTTCAACTGAAATCTTTGTAGATGTAGAAAGTGAACTTTGCCTGAAAATGGCTTCAAGCAGGAAATAATAAAAGATGCGTTAACATTACAGTTCAAAGATGCACAAAGTATGGTATCTGCAATCTGACATGCACAGCAACTAGTAGAAAGACCTGCTTGTACTTGCTCTGTGATTTCCTCTGGTGTTAACAAGTATCAGCTTGTGCACCATTAGTATTCTCCTCACAGAGATAGGGTCCACAGATTGCCCAAACCCTTTGTGCCACCATGGAAATCACTCTGAGCACTTGTCAGAGGTAAATGTCCATACTTCTACACTCCTACTGTGGGCATTTTCAGTGCAATTTAATGGCATTTAGTACCATTCTGTGATATTAAGGGACCATCAAGTGATCTACTGAGTCCCATCACTAGACCAAGTCCTTTAATGCCACATCCACATTTCTTAAATATCTCAAGGAGTGGGAACTCCACCACTTCCCTCAACAATTTTTAATGCTTTTTCATTTTCTCAATGAAAATCTTCCTGATATTCAATCTAAGTGTCCCCAGGTGCATCTTGAGAAATTTTCCTCCTGTCCTTTCACTAGTTATGTGAGAAAAGTGATTGACATGCTCCTCACTGCACCTCCTGGAGCTGTAGATAATGCCGAGATCTCCTCCAAGCATCCTTTTCTCCATTTTGAACCCCAGTTCCCTCAGCCCTCAAAACTTTTATTTTCTAGCCCCTTCATCAGCTTTGTTGCTCTTTTCTGCAAGTACTGGAGCAACTCAATACCCTTCTTGTACTGGGGGACTCAAAACTGAACACAGAATTCAAGATTAAGTCTGACACTATGTCTGATGCAAGCCAGGATGCTATTGGCCTTCTGGCCACTTGGGCACACTGCTGGCTCATGGTCAGCTCTCTATCCAACAAATCTCCAGGTCCTTCTCTACTAGATGGATTTCCAAAACCCATATTGCTGCATGGTATCATTATGAAAAACATTAAATGACATCTTGGATTTTGGAGCTATTGGTGCTGCAAGAGAAACAAGATGAAATAAAACAAAACAAAGCACAGTTTATTGAAGGGATGGGTGATAAGAACAGACTGGTTGTTTTGAAAACCTGATGTATTAAGTAATACTAAAGTATTAAGTTTTTCTGAAAGTTCTGTACTCAACAGCAGAACTAAAATGAAAAAGAAGTAAATGGAAGCAGAGTAAGTTTGGGTTCTTTTCTTCCATTAGGTCTTATTGAGGATGAAAAATAAAACTGCGTCATTTTTGTATAGCTACAACAGAGAACTGAATGTTCCTTCCTGGACAATTTTTTAAGTATGAAGATTCATATCTTACTGAAAATTTCACCAATCTGCTTTTTCCTCTGATTCTCCGACTGCAATCAAGAAAATTAGAAAGCTGTGTGTTGTTACTATAGTAATGAATGTTTGCAGTGCATAAAAAGAAATTGGGCAGTCAAAGATATGTATCTCCCAGGGAAAATGGAATACAATCTTTCATAATTTTGACCACTCAGTGCTTTTGTAACTGTGGGTTCTAAGAAATGAATGTTCCTATGGTAGTGAAAATGTTTGGTTACTCATTTTTCGTTTTCAAAATGAACAGTTATTTGAATCAGAGTTGAAAGTATATTTCAAGTCAGTGGTGTAAGAAAGAAGCTTACAGTATAGCTTACACGTGTTGCTGGGCATCACTCATTGTATTTGATGTCTCTCTACACCAGATTAATATTCAAGCTTTGTATCAGAAACAATCATGAGGAAATAGAAATAAATTTATTCTTTAGATAATCATAGAATCATAGAATCACAGAATGGCTTTTATTGGAAGGGACCTTCAGGATCATCATGTTCCAATCCCCTGCCACAGGAAGGGTTGACACCCACTAGATCAAGTACTAGATTGGTTTGCATTCCATCTACATTTCTTTACATGTACACACATTCATATAATATGTATAATATTATGTATAATTCATAAATATACATAAAATAATATTATCATATGCTATGTAATTATACATAAAGCGGATCTGTGATTTTGAAACTTTTTGCGTGTACACAGTGTGTGTACTTTGATAACTATTTATGAATACATGGTAGTTTGAATTATAAATGTAAATTTGCCTGAATTAAGTCAAAATTAACAACTACTGCCATGACAAAAAAAAAAAAGAAAGAAATGCAAAGGATATTTTTAAATAAAATGTAATACATAATTAGAATGACAAGTAACTGATTAATCAGAAATATGTGTAATAGATACTGAGATAAGATGTTTAGCTTTGTGGGTGGTGAAGGTGGGAGTCAACTAGGATATACAGATGTCTCCATTGTAGCTGCTCATCCAGAATCAACTTACACTCATCAGGGATATACAGAAAGAATATGATCAAACTCAGAGCAGATATCTGAAGAAAGTTAGCTGAGTGATGGCCTCCAAGCCTCTGCTTCTCACTGGTTTTTGAACGAATCCAGAAGATATTGGTTGAGCTCTCTGAGTCTGTGTTGTGTATACACTCAGTTCTGAAATGAGTCTGATCTTTCACATTTGGAGTAGCTAACTAGAATAATAGAAGAATGCCTATTAAAAGACATTTTTCAAAATGTGACAAATATGCATCTGTCAGGAATAATGTCAGAGGGTTTGACTCTATTTTATATTTCAAGTTGGACTAAATTATAAATGCACCTTTGCGTCTGCATCTGTTTCAAATATTCATATATTCATATTGATTTTGTTTGAAATGCAACTAGTAGCAAGGACATCAAATATGTATTTTCAATATCCTCAAACACAAGTGCAATATATGTACTGTGTTATTCAAAAAGTCTTACGCATTCTTACACATTCTGTCAGGGAAAGTTCTATATTTCTTTTACATGTTCTGTCAGTCTGCCCACCTTTCAAGATATCTTTGTGTTAAAGGATGACAAATGAGAAAGTTTGAAAGTAGTCTCTCCAGAAGAACCGAAACATCAGCCAGTAGCTACTGGAACATAAACTTGATGGCTAAACTCTTACTCCCCTGATGGGCTCTGATGTGAGCATGGTGTGAAATGAGTTATCATATCTTTGCACTTCTTCATTACATGACTAATTCAACATAACTAAACCTCAGACAACATTATAAACACATTTTCACGTAGTGACAAAGATAATGTCTTTGTATATTAGCAGTAACTTACTGCATCAGCTGGCATTGCTATATGGACAGTAACATCAAAGTTGCATCTTCTTGAAGAAAATTTTAGAATGTGGACACTAAGGCATATAAACTCCTGATATTACCCACTTTAAACTTGGCCTCGATCAGCTTCATCTTTGCACAGAGTCAAGGTTTCTAAACACAGCTTATGTGCATCCTTGCTCAATGGGAAATTTGTGGGGTTTTCTTAAACAGACCAGTTTGATAATGAGGGCTGGAAGAAGTAAGCTGAGCTCTAAAATCTGTTCCCAGTCACTTAAAGGCATTATGTTACTGGTAAGAAAAATAGGATTAATCTCACCTGATTTTAGCCATTTAAAATTAAGTCAGTCATGTTAATTCCCTTTAAAAGCAAGGGTGAGATATATTTTATTAAGAGCTATTCTATAAAAAAGTGCAATGAGCCATTGTTTGAAAAGCTTATGTCTTTCTGCTGATTATGAAGGAGCTTGAAGATTAGCTTAGACTAGATGACTGGCTTCTAGATGTGTGTGCATTCATGTTGTTTGAAGAGGATTACTATGACAAAGAATCATGAATTCCGCTATCAGAACAGAATCCCAGAGCAGAAAGCTGCAAATGGCAAAGATGCTCTGTGTGGCTCAAAACCATTTCTACTGAAGTTAAGAATATCTCAGGGGCAATCTTTCCTATTAAGAGAAGTAACACGGGCAGATTGTCACTGAGACCTATCAGGAAGAGCCGCTGCTTGGGTTAACTACAGGTAGTTGACATACAAAATTAGATGATGAAAATTAGTTGCTCTAAAGGGAGAATCACCAAAAGGAGTCATGTTACTAGTGGATCAGCCTCCCAGAAATCAGTAGTCAGAATTTCCACTGAGTTTAGCCACTCAAAGCAGGTGTGAGGTAAGGACAGTCACTAAAGACATGTTATTTGGAGGCATGCTCACTATTGTGTAAAACCGGAGAGTCATTCTGGGTGGCCTGAATATCTTGAAGAAAGGTTACTAATTAGTGGAATAACGATATATGGTACCAGAGACAAAAGTCATTGACATGGGATATTAAAATCACAAACAATATTGCTTTAGGTGGAAATTCATCACATGCAAAATGACTAAGAATATAACAAAGAACAAACCACAGAACTACAGCAGTGTTTGCAAAATGTTAGGGCAACGGTGCAGGAGTTGGAACCAAGAATGGACACTGGTGAACTGTTATAATCATATTTGGTATATCTCTGGAATGGTTCAGTTTTTTTGGTTAGGCCGTGGACTGTACCTAGTAGGTGTGTTGAGTACAATCACTCTATTTGAAGGCCAGGAGAATCTAATCATATAGTCATGGTGAGGGTATGTAATTTACCTTGACGCTAGGTAATGCCCCCTGCCAATGGTTAATATTACTGTTGCTGACTACTGCCAACTAATATAGGCACAGTGTATACAAAACAGTTTCTTACAGTTGATATATATTCTGTAATAATTTGATGACAACCTAACTTGCCAAATGCTTCTTCCTTTTTTTTTTTTTTACAGGCAGCAGTTATTGAACAAGGTGAATGTGTTCTAAAAGAGGTCCAGTTCTGTGACAGATGATTTTGTGTCTCCATTTGCTCAATTTCTTAATGCAAAAGACCCTGACTTTCAGAAGGCAAACTACCTCGGCATAAATCCAGTAACATCTTCCTTTATAATTCAAGATCTGTGTGCTGACAAAGCTTTCTTGCTCTTGAGCAATGCCTGAAAATAGTAGAAAGCAGATGGCACTTCCTCATTCTCCATTAGAAACAAACAGAAACACAGGAGCATTCTGGCTGGTTTTGGTTTTCACTTAGGCACTGGCACGACTGTGAAAATCTGACTGAGCTCCTTAGTGACTTAATATGGGTAAACTTGAAATTAAAGCAGCCTTCAGACAGGCTCACTTGTGTCACTGAGAGGGAAGACATTAATTAAAAGCATCCAAGGTTTCTTTCTGTTCTGTTTTCCCATCCAGAAATAATCAGATGGTGCTGATTTAATTGTGAGAGCATGTAAGGCTGGATTAATAGACTGATTCAGTGAAGAAGGTCTCCATTGCTTTCAGCACGTCCTCTAGAGCTGGATACAACACATCTGATGTCACATCCTTTGCCTTCTCCATTCATACTGCACCCTCATGGGTAGCATGTACAAAGCCAGTGTTGAAGACAATCAATACACCAGCAGCCTAAGCTATGTGATAGTTGTACTAAGACTTGTACCCTGGCACAATGTGGAAGATTGAAATCTGCAAATTTATCCCAGTCTATGCCTTGCCAAGAAGACAGGATCAGGAGAAGAAAAGAAACACTAACAGTGGTCTTCATATGTTACACTGACTGGTAAAGATGAATTTTAAAAGTATTTCTCCATTTTAATAGAGATTAAAACAACTCTCATTTCTAATAAAATTGTCTTCATGCAACGCAAAGATAATCCATAATTCCTCCAAATGTGATCAATTATCCATCCTGAATAGCTTTTATTTTCATTGAATACCTCTCAGGCAATGTCAGGTCTTTTTTTATTTATTTGAGGGGATTATTTCTGCCTTTTATGAGAGAATTTTACGAGAAATGACCATAATTATGAATCAGTCCTCAAAAATTTTACATTCTCCCTTAGATGACAAAAAAAAAAAAAAAAAAAAAAGCAGCATTTTTCTGTGTTAGCTAGCTTGGGAATGAAAAAACAATATCTTATTTAGAAGGGCTTTGTATGATTTTCTCCTGAAACAAAACTAATCCATAGCTTGAAACTCTTTGGTTTATTTCAGTAGGTTTCAGAACAGTGGACGTATTTTCATTTAACAGATAATAACGTATAATTCCAGTTATTCATTTACTGAGTATTCAAATCTAGATATCAGCAAACAACATGTAGATCAGCCCTTGCCTAGCTGAGACCTAACTAAGTGCATCTTGCAGAAGATGCCTTACCAGCTCAGAGTTTAGCTTTCATCTGGGGAAATATATATTTAAAAATTGGGTGTTGAACAGTTTGAGGAAAAGAACTGGAAGAAGAATTTTATTTTAAAAATGAAAAATGGCCTAGCATAGATTTTCATTAATTTTTTGGGAGAATTTAAGAATTAGAAAGAAATGATAGACAGTATCTGTTTACAGTAAGACAAAAGGAGGCACTGCAGGAGTTCAAGAAACATCTCCGTGTTGTACTGAAGGACATGATTTAGTGAAGAAGAAATACTGGTGGTGGGTGGATGGTTGACCTAGATAATCTTGGAGGTCTTTTCCAACCTTCGTGATTCCATAGGTCTATGATTCTATGAAACTGTAGACTATGGCACCCAGGGCTGCTGGATCAAAGAGTGTTCATTCAGTGGCTGTCTTAGGGCAGACCTAAGATTCCTTCATTTTGTTTTGCCATGGAAAGGATATACCTCAAAGACCTGGGTAACAGAACACTTTGGGAGATATGATGAGACAGTATCATTCTTCCTGTTGTCCTTTCTAATCTGCTGCCCAACAGTAATGGCACTCTCAGAAGCTGAGATCAGGGTGTGTCCTAAATGCTTCTAGGTGAATGTAGCTGTGCTGTGGAACTGTCAGCACTGAATAAGTCACCTGGAGAGTGCAAGCTCACTGAAGAGTCGTCATTTTTTCTTCCAGCTCTCCATAGGATTTGGGGAAAGTATACTTTTAGGTTTGGAGATATTAATTTTGACATTAAACAGTTTCTCAGAGGCTGCCATTCCATGCCAACAAACTCCCAGGAGCACTCACAGGAGAACTTCACTAAAAATGCTTTAATTCTGGGCCTATGTAAAGATTTTTTCATTTTGAGTTCTACATGTTCAGAGGTAAAATGCCCCTGATTCATAATCAGATCTACTAATTACCTGAAAAGGAGCGAGAGATTTCAGGTCAGCTGGAAACAGAGAGCAACTTGCTACTCAATGCATTTTACAATTAGATGTTTTGCAAAATAAAAAGTACAATTTATTGAATGTCACTAAGACTGCACTCTATTATAGTTACTTTTTTTTTTGTATTTGTTATTTGTCCAAGTTCATTTAGAAGCATAACTAATTTATATCTTTTCTCTTGTTACCTTCTCCAAGAGGTTATTTAGCTGCAGGGAACAAGGAAAAAAGTTTTCCTGTTCTGCAGATGCAAATGATTCCACTAAATAAACCTGCCTTTTTTGTTTGGCTTTAAACTCAGGCACAGCAGTGATATCCAGGATGAGCAGCTCATAAAAGCTAACAGTAAAATAAACAGTAGGAAAGAGAAATTTCAGGAAAACAAATGGAATTTAGAGAGGAAGGCCATACTGCTGAAGGCTGTTTCAGCTCAACAGTAGATAAAATGAAAATCATTTACAGAATAGTCTCTGACAAATATCTGAAAGATAAGCATCCAACAGCAATGCCACTGTCACTCTGAAGATTGGGAAAAGTGTTGATTCACCATCTGGCGAGCACAAATTAAAGGGAAATAGAACTTGTGTGTTCCAGTGCTAATGTTTGCAATAGACTGACACAGAGCTTCCTCTGGCCCCTTGCTGCTGCTAGTAGGATGTGCATGACTTGTCTAGCATGGACTTGCATTGAATAATAACACAGCTGGCTTTGCACAGGCAACAGGCTTCTGTCGAAACACATTTTCTGCCACCAAGGAGAAATAGGTAGGAGCAATGCAGCATGACTTTCCACCAACAGCCACATTAGACAAGACGATCTGAAGGTTTTATTTTTTCATGCAGCACTGATAACTCTCTAACTGGGTAGGTTCCTAATGATTATTGCGACTTGGAATTGACCAAGTAAAGAAAATTAGCATCTGTTCTTTTATCACCTGACTAACAGTACCAAATCCAGTTTGGCTCAACACCTATACGTGTTTGTTTTCATGTTAGCACATGTATTACAGAACAGATGTAGCCAATAATGAAAGAAGACCTGGTCTAATTCATGCTTTGGCAGTGGGGTTGGACTTGATGATCTCTTGAGGTCCCTTCCAACCCCTATGATTCTGTGATTCTGTGATGTCATTTTGTGCCATCTTTGGGTCAATATTTTCAGAAGGGGATGAAATTGTTTAAATAGTAATGAGCAAAGCAGATTTCGTGGGGCAAAGCAAATAACTCCTTATTCAAGGATTCTTAAAAAGTCAAAGCAAAACAGAGTCATATTTTCTAGCACAACATTCATATTATCTTTACCATGGACACACTTCTTAGATTCGTAATCTGATCAAACCAGATTTTCAAATGGCAGCTAATGTCTAATCCATAAAATGTACTGATAGAACTACATTTGTGAACAATGGCTTCACAATGCCTGGAAATTAGAAAACTTGATCTTATTGTAAAACAGTGTCATAAGTGTTAATGCTTTTGATAATCCCCCAAACTGGTCTTCTGTTTACTGAGAATTATTGGTGATAAGACTGAATCATCTTGTAGGTCTTTTCCAACCTTGGTGATTCTATGACTCTGTGATTCTATGATTTTCTAACCTAAAGTAGGATCCAGACTATAAACTCTGACAGTTGTCATTTGACAAATATGACTTGGGTGTAGATAAAGAATGAAAAGGATCTATCTGTAATATCTGTTCTTGAAAAAAGGAAGGAAAACAAATGTACAGATAAAAAGAGGCTTCAATAAGCCTGTGGGCTAGTTTTAGTATTCAGTAAGCATGAATACTTAGTCTACCAGGAGGCATTTAGAAAGTGTTATATATATTAGAACAGTCATCCAGTAGTTGTACAGTCTCATTCACAGTGTTATATCTCTGAAGAAGTCATGTTATTTCTAACAGGCCAAACTAGAAAGAAAAAGTAAAAATATATTTTTTTGTAACTTTCTGGAGAAAAACAATCAGTCTGACAAGTCTTAATTTTTTCTGGGTGATCCAGAATCACTGCACAGCTTCAAGCATAGTTATTCTTCTTTCTTTTGACAACCTGTATTGTGTGTGAAACAGAGTTTAGATAGACAGATCTTGAATGTGAAATGATTAATGGGATGAATTTGAAGGAAGAAAAAAATCTTAATGGGAAGAAATTTTGAAAGTTGGAGGTGAAAACTCAGTGGCACGTTCTGTAGAAAAACATGAAAGCAGCAAAATGGAAGGTATTGCAATACATTGATAAAAGCTTTGTGAAATTATTTAAGCACATAACCAAAAAAAAGTCTTTTTCCTCTGTTTTCCCATTTTTTGCTTTTTGGTTGGAACAGTTCCATCATCAGGGTAACGATCTTGATCATATAAAATGAAATTTTCTAGCTCATCAACAATTAATTCACTGATGTCTAGGAGATATTACATTATGCAACAAGCCTCTGCTGAAGAGTTATTCATCGGTGAAAACATCTCACGTCCTATTGCATGAGATTCTGGAAATGCCTTGAGCACGAAGCACCATCATATCCTGAAGATTTCTGGTCATAAATGATATGTATATGTCCCATGGGACAGTTGTAAAATATGCCTGGTAGGAAATATGTGAACAGGGAAAATAAGTAAAAAATGAGTAGTGAATCTTTTTTTTTTTTTTAAATTGCTTTATTTCAACTTCTGTCATCAGGAAATTTCACAGTCCTTTGCAGATCTTAAGGCATGAGATGTAGTAGTATCCTTCTGATACACAAATGCAATTCTCAAGCTGTAGGTGCACCACTCTTTCAATTTGGAACAATCTGGTGCTTTGTGTGGAGCTTTTCTGCTCTACAGCATTCCTGTCATTGCAAACACACACACACACACACACACACACACACAATAAAAATAAATAAATAAATAAAAACATAGTAGAGATTTAATTGATTGGAAACAAATTAGCTTAAAAAAAAAAAAAACTTTACAGCTAAGCTAGTTCTTCTCTGTCTGCTTGGATAAGTGTTGGCAAAGAGGAATTGGGGAGAATGAAGCAATCAACAAAAACAAGAGCAGAAATGAATTTACACATGCATTCAAATATTGGTAAAAAGAACAAATTTTGATTACACCTTTATTTTATTATTTTATTTTATTTTATTTTCCATTTGAGCAACTCATTTTTGCTCTCATTACTAAAATGCTCCAAGGAAATGAGCCATGAAGAGAAGAACTGAAGCAGTATGGGATAGATCTTTTTCTTCCAGTTTCTCCAACATGAGCAAATACTAGCTGTTATGCAGCTGTGGGGGATGTAAGCAGTAGTGAATCAAGCTATGTTCAATTTCAAAATCTGTTTTCAAACAACATGAAAGAGGAAGCCTGATGTCTAATTCTAGTGGAAGAAGTCTGAAGTCTCATGAACATCTCTACCAACATCTCAGTGCTGTTCATCTGAAGTGTTTTTGTTCTCCTTTCTCTTTGTTTCTCTGTGTTTGTTTTTATAGTGTTCTCTCTTCTCCATGGATGCCCAACCTTTTGGCTTGCCAGGGCTGCACTGAGTGAAGAGGAATTGCCTAGGGCAGCATCTACCAATATCTGCTTCTGATAGGGTGGACCAACATCACAAAATAAGAGACATTACTTTCAGAATTTCACAGAATATACAATATAGTTAAATGGATAAAGAAACAACACTTTTTTTTTATTAAAACATAAAAAAGAGGGCAACAAAAACGTAAAACTAGAATCATAGAATCATAGAATTATAGGGATTGGAAGAGACCTCAAGGGATCATCGAATCCAACCCCCCTGCCAAAGTAGGTTCCCTACATCAGGTGTAGGAAACTCGTGTGATATTTAGCCTTAATTTTGTGAAACTAAAGCATCAGTTGGTTCATTGTCAGTGACTGTAACTCTTCATGAGTTCTGAAGGTGTTTGTCAGAGTTTTTTGATGAAATGTTAACCTTCCTATGCTTCATCTTATAAAACATTTATTCACAAATGCACAAATCACTAAAACAAATGATAAGAATAAGGCATGATGAAAGGGTTTACAAAAGTCTGATAAAGAGACATTATATTGGTTGTAGGTGAATGACCTGACTGGTTGATTTTGGTGGTCTTTTCCAACCTTGGTGATTCTATGATTCTACGCAACTCTATATATTCCACTTGAAAATTCACGTGTATTTATATTGACTGCAAATGAAGTCACAAATAAACCAACTGTGGGATCAAATAGTGTTTTTCTAATAAACTTCTGGCACTACCATTGACTAAAGCTTAAATTAATGACTGAATGATCCTGCTTCTAAAAGCTTATAGACAAAAAGATATCAGATGTTGAAAAGAGTTCACAGAAGTCCAGAAGCTAAAAAGAACATTCTGAGCTGGAATGATCTGCTGGGGTACAAACATCCATGCCACTGACAAGACAGTAACAGTACTTATTTCTAACTTAGTTGTAATTTGTTGTATAAACTTAAAATCTCCAAAAATTACACTATTTCTCTTGCAGCTGTTGTTTAGCTGTTGTTTAAGCAAGATGTTTTACCTCATCAATCACTCCTTAGTATGCCTCATTTATTCCTTCAATCAATTCTTTCCCATATATTCTGCATTTTGTCAATATCGTTAAGTGAAACACAGCAGATGCCTCATGAAAAATGATAAATATAGTTATGTCTTTTAATATTGGCAATGTAGTGGGACCAAAAATATAGATAATTTATGTTCACTGTCACAGAGAATATAATTTCATCATTTCCATTTTTACACTTGTAAGGTTCATTCAGGCTGTCAAGCTTAGAGAATATTTAGATAGAGGTGTTGATGCAGTAATAATCCATGAGTGTTTTAAGGGAGGTGGCAACAAGGAGATAAAGGGATTAGATGCTATTATTATCATTGAGTTCTTTGTAATTATGTCTAAAAATCTACTAAGAGGAAGATCTCATAACACAAGGGCCTGGAAGTAGATGAAGTAGGGAGCAGCACAGGCACCAAAGTGCTTCTTAATCTATTTATTGTCTTGATCATGACATCTAACCTCTGGGGCAATGACCTTCACCTGTTTTTCTGAGGACACCAAGAAAGGTTCTGAAATTCACAGGTTTGGGCATGGGACAGAAATAGAAAGTTTATACTCCTTAGTATCTCTTCTTTGAGTAAACAGAGCTCATGAAGATGCACCTGCATTCACATTTGTTAATCTGCAGTCTTAAATATAGGTATCTTGACCATCCAACTGAATCCTGCCCTGAATCAGTAGCAGCTACAAAGACAGCCTCCTCTTAGGTATTCTTACACATTGTGACTTCCCAGGTATCAACAGAGGAGCTCCTCTGCTTTAGGAAAACGTTCAGAATGTGTAGTTCCTAGTGGAACTATGATCCTAATGTTCAGTTCAACTCTACTTTCTGCCTTCAGGAATCAATTGTATCTGTAACAGTCATTATTAGGTTATTTTACCTTAAATTTTCAGTCAACCATCACAGATTTTTATTATCCCTGAAGTTTTAATTTGTAGGAGAATAAGCCCTGGTTTTCTCTTTTAGTCGTGGGGCAAAATACACACCCTTGAAATAATTAATTAAAATCTGTGAAAGAGACTGAAAGATTTCTACACATCCAATCTTCCAAATTTCCATGTAGGATCACAGGTGACAGGACTGGCAAGCATACACTGGTCTCAGTAACTTTTACATTATCTCACAGAATGAAATTTCAAAGGATGGCAGGAAAAAAACATCCTCTCCCGTTTCACCTTTCTACATGTAGATTTCCATAGCAAGAGCAGAGAGTTAGTGAGGAAGGCATAGTTTGATCAGATGTCTGGCCTTGCAATGGCTTTTATCCAGGTAAAGAGGTGGATGTTTTTATTTTCTATTGACTTTTTACTGTTTTCAGTGGAAACTGCTGAGAGGATTTGACTATGTCATTATATACGCTGTTGATGCATTTATATTGGCAAAATGGATTCAGACTGGTACTTCTACTGGATCTAGAAGTATGCAATATTATGGAAAGATAAAGTGCTTAATGTCATGGGACATGCTATCTCCCAATCATGAGATGCAAGCTGTAAGGATGTGCAGGACTTTTTGACCCAAAGCCTATTCCCTGAATTTCTTAAGCTTTTCACTGAAGCCGTGCACTTCTTTCACTGAACTAGGTGGAGTTTTCTGGAAGTATAACTGGACAGATAAGTGCGTACTTCTAGAGAAGGAGATGAAAACAGCCAAAGTCATATATGTTTGTTTCCTGTTCTGTACTGAATGTATTGCTCCACATGAAGATTTTTGCTGAACAAAGCTAAGATCTCTCCAGAAAACACATCTCACAGGTTTGAGTGTGTTACAAGTTCAAGAGTGCACCTCCTCACTATAAATCTCAGGATCTATGCCCAAAGTTATTTCAGCTGGCTGGCATTTTGTAATGATCAGCTTACATGTGTAGTTTGTTTCTATTTATACATCTCCTGAGGCCTTTGGGGTGCTCAGAGACTGGGTAGGTAGTTTTCTGCAAGTATATTTTAAGTTTCACGCCATTCTGATTGCTTCCAAAGTGGCTTCCATGGCAATAACTAAAAATATTATTCATTTCTTAAAATAATGAAGTCCCAGATGCTTCCCACATGGAATTCTCCTTTTGCAACAAACAGTGCAGTCATCTCTATTAATAAACTATGGAAATGCTGCCATCAGTTTTGAAGAGATTTAAGTAGCCTCCTATGCATTTTCACTGACAAAATTCTCTTTGAGCAGCAACAAGAATTTTTGAATACCTACAAAATATCAAGCATCTAGTAACATGAGAAACCCTGTAAATGTTTATAGAGTACATCCAAATTAAGTGGTGAATGCTCTTTCTATTGAAGTCAGTGATCAGTCACACCCGAAAACCAATGTGATGAGAGGAGTGGGGAGGCATGAAAAGTATGCAAACAGCAGTCCAGTGTCTTGCAGTGAAAAGAAATATGGTCCAGACCAACCACATAAAAAAGTTGGTTTTACAGAAGCCACAGAGGTCTAGAAAATCTGTTGGTTGGAAACAGAAGCACAGGGCCCACAAGAATCAATTACAGGCTTTCAAGCTTAGGGATTTCTGTCAATATTCTCCATTTTAATTATGAAGTACATTCTTCTGTCTGTTTTGTAGCTGTTATATCCAATCCTATGTAAGACCATTGTATTTTGAGTTTTGCTGTCACTTTGAAGCTGACAGTGGTTGAAGTGAGAGGTTGGTCCAGATGATGTGATATATTGTCACTATTCCAAAGCCTAGAGGTGAATGGGATTGATCTGGAAATATTTATCCCAGTTTGGAGGTTTTCAAGAAGGAACTCCTGAAAGGGAATCCAGTAGAATTCTGCATTGCATGAGGCTTAAATGTACTCTAATGTGTAAGGAATGGAAAAGAGAAAAATCATGGCTCAGAGAGACTAGTTTTCAAATGCATACAGATTTGGTGAAAAGAATAGTATGATAAACATTCTACAGTTCCATTATCCTCAGAACAGAGAACATCTAACTTACCATTTACACTAGAGCTGGTCTTGCACATCTCTGTACTGTTAACTACAGGTTTGTTCTTTCCTTCTCACAAAGGATTTTGGTTTAATGGTCTCTGGGAGGGGTGGGACAATAGGAACTTGCATTTCCTAACTCTTTTAAGTAGAGAGTTAAAGGGAGATATTAATGACACATTAGTGACAACTGAACATATTATAGCTGCCTTCTCTCCTGACTAGTAGTACAAATCAGAACAAGATATTAGAATAAGTGCAAAAATATGGTATAAGGTGAATAAATTAAGAGATATATCGTGACACACTTTCAGAAAGCAAGATTTGATTCCTTATTGAACAGAATTTAACAGGAAATTAATGAGCATTTCATAGACTTGAGAAGTTGAAGCCTGTTAAACCTGGAAAATTACTGTTAGAACTTGTCATATAGATATGATGTACTGGTGATATTTTCTGTAGAGATACATATTTTACAATGTAGCACAGTAATAAGAATGCTTGTTCTTGACATGAGATACTGTTAAATATAATCTCTTAAAGACCAGGGTATGAGAGGACTTTGGAACAAAGTAGTCTGAGGACTGAACAGTGTGTTTGATTAGTCTCCTTCAAGATAAAGAACAGTGTTTTCAAGGTAGTTCAGATTTGAAACACAAACTGATCCATTTTCTACAGAAACTTTTAAAAAGGTGTAAAATTTAAATTTATCGTTGAAACTGAGAAAAATTACAAATGAATTGTGGTGTCCCATGGTAGTGAATGTTGAAAAGTAGCACCCCCAGAACCTCTGATGTTGCCCCTAAATCCTTCAATATGTATTGCAACAATCCCCTTAAGCATCTTTTCTACCCTTTCACATCTATCACACCTTCAGTATTTCTTGTTTGAACATCTATAGAGCAGCAAAATGACCAGCTTTCTATCTACCCAGATTTCCTCGCTCCCTTCATAACACCACTGACCCTCATGCTTCACCTACAGATCTTTTTCAGAAGAAGGGCAATGGATGTCATTGCTGGTTGGCCAGTTGGCCCTGGACCCATAGATACTGGGCTGAGAAACCACCATCAGATGAAATAAGCAACATTACAGGCTGCCTAGAGATCCTGCACTGTGTGTTATGTTAAACAGTTCTGTGTTAAAACATAGTATCTTTGAGATTCTGATACTTAGCCAAATTCGCCTGAAAATGGCTATTATTAGGTAAAAATGAATTAAAATATGCACAGACACACAACACGATTGCATATCTCATTTGCTTTCCTAAAACTAGGCCACCCCCCATGCACACAAATAGGCACACAGTCATTTCCTTTTCAGGAAGATTTTCTTTTCACATAGCTGTATAGCAATAAGTAGGTTAGTGGTATGTTGTGATTTCTTTTTTGAGTTTGTTTAAATAATGTTCATCTTTCTCTTCTTTGCTGAAATATCCTATTAATTCTGTGATCTCACCCTTTTTCTTCATTTCTCCCACTGCTGTCTTCAGCTTCCCTTTATTTCAGTCCATCTGTTATGTTTTAAAAGTCTTTTTGGTAAGGATAGTTTTTTTTTTTTTTTTACAATTATTATACACTTTGATATGTCACATACATCACAGCTGGTCCCCAAACTGGGAATGTCTCAAGCTAATTCCTCAGTATATGACAGGATCCTGAGCAGAACACTCCTTTAAACATTTACTAGAGTGTGACCTCTGAGAATCTGGTAGTGATGTCTCATAGAGAAATTCATGCTTAGGAGTTTTGATGGTTGTTTTCTTTATGTTATTTTTTTTTCTTTGGAAACCAAGTAGACCAATCCTGGCACCTCTGGTTGTAAAGCAGACCTATTCGACAGCGTGGAGCCAAGCTCTGCTGTGCTTAAAAGGCACCAGCACAGGCTGCCCAGGGAGGTGATGGAGTCACCATCCCTCGAGGTGTTCAAGAACCATGGAGATGTGACACTGAGGGACCAGGTCAGTGGGCATTGTGATGGTAGCTTGAGGTTGGACTTAGTGATCCTGAGGTCTTTTCTAACCTTAATGTTTCTACGATTCCATTATTCCACTCTCTTGTCATATCCCTTGCATGACCGTCAGCTAAGCTAAGAAGCAGGGAGAGAGCATTTCCACAAAGCCTGGAGTCACAGTGTTCATGTCTTCATACTTTTACAGATTTGTGGAGCAGACAGTCCTACTGCTGTTCTGTTGTCAGTTATTGATGTTACCATTTAATATGCCTCACAAATGAGTGGAACAGCAACCTTTATCACCACTAAAAAACAAACAAGTGACAAAAAAAAAAAAAAAAAAAAAAGAAGAGAAGAGAAGAGAAGAGAAGAGAAGAGAAGAGAAGAGAAGAGAGAGAAGAGAAGAGAAGAGAAGAGAAGAGAAGAGAAGAGAAGAGAAGAGAAGAGAAGAGAAGAGAAGAGAAGAGAAGAGAAGAGAAGAGAGAGAAGAGAAGAGAAGAGAAGAGAAGAGAAGAGAAGAGAAGAGAAAGCTGACTTGAATTGGAACTGTTTTAATTGGGCCCACCATTCATTTCGTGGTGTACTTAACATTCAGAGGTCTGTAATGCTATATTATTATATTAGAAAATTGATAGAACAGGAGGGAAACACACATGTGCTACGTATAGAAGGCTTGTGCATATTTTTAAACGGTGAATTTAGCAGGTGAATCATTAGTACAGCTGCATGGTAAGAAGAGAACATTTCTAGTGTGTAAGACTGGATGTAAACAGTCCTACTTTTGCATTCACATGTTGTTTTCTGAGTGGTGGTGCACTTACGTAATTTGAAGTACAACTGCATGTGGTTACATTTCATCATGGGTGAAGTGGTGCCTTTTGTAGGATGGATTATTCTGCTGTGTGTTAACAATAGCACAGTGGGGAATGGGGCTTAGACATTTTGAGATGCAGCCACTCCCGTTGA